>CM074450.1:26404787-27054787 GCA_037101425.1 Elopichthys bambusa | reverse complement strand
ATGTATGGCCGAGGCAGCAAGTCATAAACACAGTAGATTTTTTTTTTTGCTGTTGTTGTTGTTGAGGCAGGCGGTTTCATCAATTCACATGTGCGCCAGCACAACACTTTACTTGAAATTAATTTTGACTTTCTTTTCTTTGTTGACATTTATGGTAAGACTTTTATTGCAAACATATATCCACGACACACATCTTAGTGACTGTGGGACAACAGAAGACCGCTATCTCAAAAATGCATTAATATAAGAGATATCGAATCATACGGTATGTCAGAGAAAAAAGTTTTCTGTATTCAAGGTGAGTCAAATCATGGGTCGAGAAATGTCGCCCTAATAAGATTTAGAGGGATTTCAGTCATTCCCTATGACATGGTCTATGTTGCCTATGACCTTGATGTTCTATCAGCCTTTTGGTATTGAATCACAGTGTGACACGACATAATGAAATATCTAGCATGCGCCAGGGTACAACACGCATGACGTGACGAACCACCAAGAGGCACAAGATTGATGTCTTCAAAACAAACCAACTGTCCTTAGAAGATAATGTTCATCTTATACTATTACATTAATAGAAGCCTGGCTTTCCCACTGCCGTTTATCAAGAATAAAGCTTTTTTGGAAAAGAACAAGCCACATTTTAAACCTAGACATTGTGAAAAGAATACATCTACCACGGCTCCACAAACCACAAGGTTGTGTCAGAAGCAATTGGGACATGCAGCAAAAAAATAAAAAAAAATAAAAAATAAAAAAATTTGCAGATTTCTTGATACAGTATGTACAGGGAGCCTGGCAGATTGTACATCTGCCTCTTCACAGTAAATGTTCAGGAAAGTGCACACAAGGTGGCAGATCTAGCATTAGGCTAGTGTTATTAGCCAAGATGCTAACCATTCAACATCATCCAGAAATTTCAGCTCTGAAACACCCAAGGGGGGCAAAAGGGGGACTTCAAATGTGTAATCAGCTTTAAACCAGTATTTAAAGCAGTAAATCAGCATCATTTTGCAAGTTTTTCAATTAGAATTTGTCAGTAACTTTGCCAATTAGCATTTGGTACTGCTTAAGAAAAAGTACACATTTTACGGTCACCCTCTTGAGCATTACCGTTTCACTGATATTAGCCTTCATGTGCATGTACGTAAAAAGCCAGATGTCACACATTTTAGACAAGTATGCCGACAAAGTTTACAGAAGTAGCAGTTATGGTAATCAGCACAACTACGTTTCCCAAGTCTCCTATTTCAAGCTTGACAACATCTAAAAAAAAATATTACAACTTTTATTTGTTCTTATATTTGAATAAACTATTAAGCCACTACCCTGATAGCACACGTAAGCTACATCACGGAGATGTCTATTTGATATGCACGTTTGGAAGATGCATTTTTTTAGTTCGCTAAAAATATTTCCTGTCATATGTTAAATAGACATTTAGAAAATGTCTTGAATATGTTTAGGATTTAGAATGTATGTAAAACTGCATATTAAAAGATGTTTATCAGATGTTTGTACACAACAGATATTGTCCAAATGATGACCTGGAGATGTGTGTGTGTGTGCTATCTGGGATAGCTCTACCCAATATTGTACTGATGCTGTCAAGTTTATACCTTATACTGTAAAAAACACAGATCATGTATGCTATCAGATATGTAGTCAGCATAAATAGATTTAAGTTCCTATATAAATATACTCCTTAGATGTGGTTTTATTTATGATTTGCACTACTTATGTCAACAATCAATACCAACACCAGCTGATCTAGCCCTACCATAGCTCAAATGAGATGTAAGGAGCCTATTGAATATGGCTATTTGAAGGACCATTACGGGATACAAAAACATGAAGCCTCATTCAGAAAGATAACACAATAGCATATGTGGTAACTAATGAAGAGATTGTCATGCATTAATTTATTCTTAACACATCCTAATAAATGGAAATATTTGGAATATTAAAATAAAACATGAGCCCTATCTATTGTTTTGCTAATAAATCCACTTATTCAAAAATGATGAGTGAGATTTTATGTTCTGTGTCTGAAGCTATTGATCAACAGCCACGTGAACGGTTCATGAAACAAATGAAATGGCAAAGTTAATGTTTTTTTGCTTAATATAGCTTGCTGTCACATAAGTACATACTTTACGCAACTTCTTGGTTTATCTACAAAAATGTCTCTATTTAAATTCACATGTAAACCTGGCACTTTCTAAGTGAATGCAAAAGATTTTTCTTCCAAAACCAGATGCATAATAAAATTGAACACACCACATGAAATAAATTAAATCATAAGGAAACAATGGTGATAACGGCACATAAATGCACATCCATGTTGACTGTATGTACTAAGATTATCTTAAAGGGTTAGTTCACCCAAAAATGAAATTTCTGTCATTAATTACTCACCCTCATGTCCTTCCACACCCGTAAGGCCTTCGTTCATCTTCAGAACACAAATTAGGATATTTTTGATGAAGTGGCTCAGTGAGGCCTGCATCGCCAGCAAGATAATTAACTTTCAATGCCCAGAAAGCTACTAAAGATTAAAACAATTCATGTGACTACAGTGCTTCAACCTTAATGTTATGAAGCGATGAGAATACTTTTTTGTGCGCCAAAAAAAACCAAACAAACCCAAATAACGACTTTATTCAACAATATCTACTGATGGGTGATTTCAAAACACTGCTTCATGAAGCTTTACGAATATTTTGTTTCGAATCAGTGGTTCGGAACCGGTATCAGACTGCCAAAGTCAACGCGAACCACTGAAACTTCTAAACACTTATGACGTACTGAAATCACGTGACTTTGGCAGTTTGATACGTGCGCCGAACCACTGATTCGAAACAAAAGATTGGTAAAGCATCGAAGCTTCATGAAGCAGTGTTTTTAAATCACCCATCACTAGATATTGTTGAATAAAGTCACTGTTTTGTTTTTTTGATGTACAAAAAGTATTCATAACATTAAGGTTGAACCACTGTAGTCTCATGAACTGTTTTAAATATGTCTTTAGTAGCTTTCTGGGCATTGAAAGTGTTAATTATCTTGCTGTCAATGGAGGCCTCGCTGAGCCATCATATTTGATCAAAAATATCTTAATTTGTGTTCTGAAGATTACGGGTGTGGAACGACATGAGGGTGAGTAATTATTGACAGAATTTTCATTTTTGAGTGAACTAACCCTTTAAATATATGCGTAAATTAACATGTCATCTAACACAGAAAACTATGATATTGGCTTGCAAATGCCAAAATAACAATAAAAATAGTGCATTCACAAACATGAATTCTGTATTGTACAATACATAAATCACAAAATCATCAGTGTAAAGATCAAAACCACCAACACTTCAGTGTGAGGTAATGGAAATGCATGTTCCTTGCTGCGTGGCACTGGCCCACATCTAAAATCTGGTCTTGATATTCTTCACAACTGAAATGCTTTAAAGCCTGTTACAGTGTTATAATACACTCCATACTTTCTCTGATCCCGCTGCTCATGAACAAAGAACCGTTGGCTGGCGCAGAGGCTTACGGTTAACCGTCAACACTAAATCAACTCACATGCGGGACGACTCCGAGTTTAATACCAACTTGTGAGAGATCAATCAACGCTGACGTTTTTTTCATTAGGCAGGCATAAGCTTGAAGACAATTTCAGCACGTGCCAAGCTATTCATCTCTATGGCGAGCGATTAAAAAGGCACACAGTTTCTTTATCTTGGAGCCTGCTCAGGCTGTTTAAACAATAGAGTCACTGGACAGGTAAATGCACAGATCGACCCACAGGGATGAGAACACAACTCTAGATGATATTACTCTGGGTCTGCGGAGTGTCAAAGGACAGATACTTAATAATGATGCGCCTACAGACATCGCTACTGACTGCTGAATGGCTACAGGTACTTGCCATGGCGACCGACAGCCAATGGTGACTGAAGTTTTCCTCCAGTGGAGTGGGTTTAGTGGGTAAGTAATGATCATCCATACAAGACCAGTAATATTGATTTTTCATACTCATGCAACACAGGAAATGTCACATACAAATCTGAAAAACTACTGACTAGGATTCTATATCTACATGGCTGTATGACACTACTACAAAATGTAAAAAAAGATGATGAAAATTAGAAAATGAACACAGTAGCAGTAGCATCATGTTGCTGATTAAGAATGGACTGGCAGTTTTTTTTTTTTCTCTTTTGGCAGTCGCCATGTTCATTTCTGTGGGCTGGACCTGTTGATGGTCGGCTTTCTGTTGACGTAGGTGGCCCAGTAACCCAGGTTGAAGATGAAGAAGAGCACTGGAAAGATGATACGAGAGATCTTGTCCACTTTGCTGACGCGATTGTATGACTTTCTTACACCCTCCGGCACGTATTCACCATCCATTTTGGGCAGTCGGACCTCTCGGACCGGCTGTGACGGGGTGGATGTGGATGTGGATGTGGCGCTCTTGGAGATGGTTGTCAATCCGGGATCTTTGGCTACGCTCATGCTGTAGGTGGTTCCCACGATGTTGAAAGTGTTGTTGGTCTTCTTGGAAAAAGAAGATGACTCTCGCCTCTGTGGAAGTGTCAATAAGAAAAAATAGGGCAATAATTAATAAAAGAAGCGAAAGAACCTTGTCAGTTCTTTTGTGCAAAAGTGAAACATTCATACTACTAATGGAGCTTCTAGTACATCTGTTTTCCCTTACTGCTTAAAATATGACACATTTTTGAGTAATGTGTGTACATTTTATCTACTTTTTTTTTTTTTTTAAATAGGAGAGGGAATCACATTCAGTGCAATAAGAAAAACTCTATTCATGATACCATATCTGATCTGAAAGGAAAATCAAACTTCTTCTTCAATGTAGTGATGAAATATAAAGTTATGTAATTTTGGCAATCAAATACAACTCAAAATCAAATTCATTTGCAATGAAGTATAAACAAAAATATTACTGATTAAGCCAGAATATGGTATACGCAGGGGAAAATTGGGGGAAAGAATAAACTGTGGCCACTTATAAATGGTACCATCTGCGATGTTTTAACACTCATTTTACTAAAGGAATTATGCAAATCAGGTGCACTGGTGCAAACATGAACACAGAAATTGTGCTCAATGTATTCTACACTTTGCAATTCCCATATCTTATGTGGAAGATGCAGTAAATTATTATATTTTCAGCACATCCGATGCTTGGTTAACCTGTTAGTGACGGTTTTTACACTCAAAACTATAATGCTTTTGTTGTTGTCGTATTTTTTATTGACTTTCTTTGTATGTTTGCTATTGCTTTACTGAAAATGTATTAATTTATCAACACCTTCAAGTCAAATTAGGAAGTGCTCATGAAGTTCTCCAATCAGGCAAATATAAGGGTTCTGTTATGACCGCAGGCTGATAAAGGAGCCTTTGCTTTTGATTCACTGGCCAAGGTTTTTTTTTTCTCTCGAAATTGAGGACGTCCTCAAACCACAGACAAAAAGCCAGAGATATGAAGAAAAAACAAAACACTTTTGTGTGTGATATTTTGCACTGTTTTCGCAAAGCACCCACAACCCAGATTAAACAGGTGCTGTGTGTAATATGTGCTGTATATTAGGCTTATTATAGATTGTACTTTATTTAGCTTTGTAAGGCATTTGGAATATTACCTGATTAAAATACGTAAATATTCTCTCAGTCATTGCCTCCCCTACCTCCCAAGTTAAAAAAAACAAAACAAAAAATCATTGAACTCTTGCTTTTTTGTGCAATGATATTTCAGAGTGGAAATTAGACTCTCAGAGGAGGCACATTTTCCAGCTTGAGTGAGCTAAATGAATGCATGTCCATGTTAAATTACAGAAGCTGTCATAGTGTAGCTGAAAAATGACAATAAAGAAAAGAAGCCCTGGAAACAATCATACAGTACTATAGAAACACACACTGGTGGTCTAGTTGTAGCTTCCAGGTCTCTGTAGGAATATCTAACCAGGCTTCAATCTTGAGTCACAATCATAGGAGACATTTGTAGGAATGGCACAGCGAGAAACATTGTATGCCAGTAAACAAACAAAGCCTCTGTAAGCAGCCTACACAGCAAGAAACAAACACAGAAGCTGTCTAGTCTATCCACAAATCTACTGTAACTACACTGCTTCACTACATGCAGTATACTTGTTCATATTACATTTGTTGCTGCTATTTTGGATTCCAAAATTCTTTCAAAGGAATAATTCACCCACAAAAAGTCAGCTGGGGCTCAAACCTTGAACCTACCCGCTGAGCCAGTGAGTTTGCGAGTTTATAACTTGCAATTCTGACTTTATTGTGAGAAAAAAAAAATTCAAAACACTGCTTCGTGAAGCTTCGAAGCTTAACGAATCATTTGTTTCAAATCAGTGGTTCGGAGCATGAATCAAACTGCCAGAGTCACATGAACTATTGAAGTTTTAAAACACTTATGACGTAACAAAGCCTTTTTTACTAAAATCATGTGATTTTGGTGCTCTGAACCACTGATTCGAAACAAAAGATTCGTAAAGCTCCGAAGCTTCATGAAGCAGTGTTTTGAAATCGCCCATCACTAGATATTGTTGAATAAAGTCGTTATTTTTTTTTGTTTTGGCGCACAAAAAGTATTCTTGTCGCTTTATAATATTAAGGTTGAACCACTGTAGTCACATGAACTGTTTTAAATATGTTTTTAGTAGCTTTATGGGCATTGAAAAATGGAGTGTTATTGCTGTCAATGGAGGCCTCACTGAGCCATAGGATTTTATCAAAAATATCTTAATTTGTGTTCTGAAGATGAACGAAGGTCTTACGGGTGTGGAACGACACAAGGGTGAGTAATAAATGACACAATTTTCATTTTTGGGTGAACTAACCCTTTAAGCTTTAACAAACCAGTAATTAATAATTAACTGAACATATATTAAGAGTGTTACGTTTGGTCTGTGTTTCTGTTTTTGTTCTGTTTGTTTTGTTCTGTTTCCTTGTTACCTTTTTATCAATTTTTATTTATTTATTTTATTGATTTGGGTTAGTATAGCTTGTTTTCTGTTAGTCTTTGTTTAGTCTTCGTTGCATTTTAGTTGGTTGTTCTGTTTAAGTTTTTTGTTTTCTGAGCATTTTTAAATATAATTAAGTTAATAATAGATTCTGAAAAATGTTTTTTTATCGTCTGTGTTGTGACAACACATATTAGCATTATTTAAAACTTACAAAACATTTGAAAGATAAATAAGCAGAAATAATCTAATAATTAACTCTTTCCCACAATCATTTAAATAAATAAATAAATAAATAAGTTGCCAGCCACCACAAGAATTTAATCATTTTCACAAAAATGTAATAGCCCCCAGAGTTTGAAGTTTTTGTTTGATGAATATCTGAACATGCAAAATGTTTTATTCTAGTTTCATACATTTATTTATTTTATTTTTATTTTTATTTTTATTATCACTTGAATGTGGGTAAGTTTCATTAAAAAAAAAAGCATTCTGAACAAAAAGCTGAGAAAATTGTTTTTGTCAAAGACTACAACGTACATAAGGAATGCTTTTATCGCTTGTCTCTGCATGGCCTTTATTAACCCCCCGGAGCCATGTGGAATATGGACACCTGTTCACTGCCATTATAAAGTTTGTGTCAGGATATTTTTTAATATAACTCTGATTGTGTTCATCTGAAAGAAGAAAGTAATATACACCTAGGATGGCTTGAGGGTAAGTAAAGTTTGGGTTAATTTTCATTTGAAAGTAATACATTGCTAAAATTGTGTAACAAAGACAATTTGACCCCCTGTTCTAAAGTGAAAAGTATATCCACATTAATTATTGATTTGTATGGCACTCAATGATGTTGTTCAAGTTTATTCATCAGAATAAGCCAGTAGTTATGGCTAAGTTGCCAGTAATACAGTACTACTAAATACAATTTCTGGTGTGTTCATGCTTAACTACCTCATAAATAATGCCTAATATTCCTTTTATATATGCTCAGTTAATCATTAACTACTGATGTGTTAATAGGTAACTATCACATGATTATGGACCCTTAAAATCAATCAATCAATCAATCAATCAATCAATCACAATGCATTGTGGTCCAAAATCTCCAATAAGAGCAAGGGAACTACTGACACCAACACAAACAGAAAATGCTTGCCTCAGAGTTCTGCAGTGGGAGATGCCAGACCATTGGCCCTGTTTTCTGATGCCAACATCTGTGCTAGAGATCTCACAGTGGGGACTGCTGCATGCTGCTTCCCCAATCACAGGCCATCGATCCCTGCTACTACACCAGCACCCAAGTCTCTAAAATCACAGTCTAGGCTTATGTCAGCATTAGTAAAGGATCCCAACTACATGTCCAACATGACCCACACTGATACTTTTGGCTTAGATCTCATTAGCATTGTGTATTGGCAAGATAAGCTCCCAGAGTTCACTGAGAAAATACTAAAGAGAATTAGTATGTGATCAACACTCCAAATTCTGCACAAGTGCTTTTGTTTTGTAAGTACAAAGAGAGAGAGAGAGAGAGAGAGAGAGAGAGAGAGAGAGAGAGAGAGAGAGAGAGAGAGAGAGAGAGAGAGAGAGAGAGAAAACTGCATTTCTCAAAACAATTTACACAAACAGCACCACACACTGGAATAGCTGCTAAAGCCTGGAACTTGCTCAAAATCCATAGTTCATCTCTCAAGAGTAAATATTTATGTCAATGAAAATATCTGTGCCATTAGAATAACACGTCGTTGTGTCATTGTTCATAAACATGATGCTTAGCCATGTTGTCAATATAACAGTGTACTCTGTCAGTATTTCCTAATGTTAACTACAGCTACAGACAATTGATGACAATTATTGCACAAGGCTGAACTTTTTCTGTATGGCATTGACATCAGTTTTAACAGTACAGAGTTACACGTTACTGTATGTAGGAATATTGAATACAGAATTCACAGCCTGGTCTCAATGTTAGGTAATAAGTTAATATGTAACATTTACAGGTACAAAACGTACATTTTTGTGCGTTTGGATAGATGCTGAAACGTACAATATGGATGTATTGACAGCATTTAAACGTAAACATTATAATGTATTTAGACAAAATATTTACAAATCTTTTATTTCATAAAGATATGTGTATAATTGGCCTTTTACCATTTTATAAATACATTTTGGATCCTTTAACCCTACCATCAAAACCACAAAACCATTTCATAGAGAATATATAAAGAAAAAAAAAATGGACAGAAATATGTATGAAAATGTAAATTTTAGTAACAATATAGCATTATAAAGACTATTCCCACTCCTACCTCTAAACCCATTTCTTTAAAATATGTACAGTTATAAAGAAAAACATATCATATTGCAAAATCATATTTATTGCAAAAATGTCAAAAGCGATACCAAAAGTAGTCCAAATGACGATGTGTTGATGGTGTTTTCAAAACACTGCTTCCTGAAGCTTCAAAACATTTGTGAATATTTTGTTTCCATCTAGTGGTTTGGAGTGTGTATCAAACTGCCATAGTCACGTGATTTCAGTAAACAAGGCTTTGTTAAGCCATAATGGTTTCTAAATGTTTCAAAATTTCAATTGTTGCATTACACACACACACACACACACACACACACACACACACACACACTACAAGATCAGATGGCGATAATATCAAACAGGTTTTAAAATATTGCAGCATCTGTGACTGCTTAATACAGGCTCAGATCACAACATGGATTGTCACCAGAGATGACTGCCCGTCCAGAGTCTAAAGGTCAGGTGCAAAACCTAGGCTCCGTAGACGACCAATAAACAAAGTCTCGATGTCAAATTAACAACTCCTCAGATTGCGCTACAATCAATCAATCAATCAATCATGGTAGATTTACATCTGCATGCCCTGGAGCTTCAGTGGGGCCAACAGGGGCATCCATACATTTCATCAACATATATGGCACCAAGGCTAAGCTGATAGGAAGAACCTTGAAATGGTAAGCATAGTCAAATGCAAACCTGAAGTACTTCCTATATCTAAATGATCTAAAAATATAATATGCATTTTTCAGATTCATAGTTATGAACCAACCTCCTGTTAGAATCTGAGACAAAATGTGTTTCAGCATCAACATTCTGAAACTGCAACTGAGTGTGAAATTCAGCCAGCACAAGTCGAGGATTGGTTGCAAAACACCATCCTTTTTCGGCACCAGAAAATATTATCCTGTAAAACCTGGAATCCTTCTGAGAAGGAAGCACTTCCTCTATGGCTCCTTTCTCCAACAAGGAATGAATTCCTTTCTCAACACAGACTGCTGTATTTCCATGATCTAATGCAAAAAGGACTTAAAGTGAGTATTAAATTAACAACCCTTTTATATTATACAACTATGTGCTTCATAAGTTCCCCGCCTGCAGCCTGAGACTCTGGATAGGCACCAGCATCCCGCTACCCTACAGAGGACAAGTGGTTTGGAGAATGTACAGATGGATGGATGGAACTTTGTGCTTCATAAATTATACAAATGTGATATATTTTCCTTTCTGTCCTGACTCTATCTCATTTTTTTTTCGTCTTTTTTTCCCCTGAGGACATACTCAGATTAAAGCAGACAGACTCTGCATTCCTGCTGTGGAAAGTAATATCCACAATTTCAATGCACATCTCCTTACTCCTCATGTGGAGACCTAATCTGCAAGGCCACTGGAGCAGCTGAAAATAACTGAAGATATCTGTAATGTTGTAGTTCAATCTAACAATTTAACCCATAATTGTTCATTGAGTATGTATTAAATTTCATATATTAACACTGTAATAAGCAATGGTCAATTTAAATTAATTTGAGAACTTCAACCCTGCCAAACCTCAAAGCCAAATGTCTTAGAAGGATGTAACAGAACTTCATCACACTGAGCTAGGTTAAATATTTAATTTGCTACTAATTTGCTATTATTATTTTTTTTTTTTGGAGAGTCATTACAGAGCATGGGAAGGAACCTATAATGCCCCTTTTACAAGATGTAATATAAGTCTCTGGTATCCCCAGAATGTGTCTGTGAAGTTTCAGCTCAAAATACACCACATACTATTTTAAAAAAGCTTGTCAAATTTGCCCCTATTTGGGTATGAGAAAAACACACCGTTTTTGTGTGAGTCCTTTTAAATACAAATGAGCTGCTGCTCCCGGCCCCCTTTCCAGAAGAGGGTGGAGCTTTAACAGCTCACGCTTCGGTTGCTCAACAACAACAAAGCTGGAGAATCTCACGCAGCCAAAATGAGGCTTGTCAGTAACGGTGTTCAGCCTTACATTGTTCAAACCGGAGTCGGACACTGATGAAGAGACTCAGGAAGAAGTTACAACTTTTAGAATGAAACTGGATGTTTCTGAATGGTTAGTGGATAAATTTATGTAGTTGCTGTGGAGTTGATTCAACTCATCGACTAGCATGTGCCGTCATGTTAATCTTTTGTGCAAATCCAGCAATGACGGCATGACAACAACACTCTACTACAA
Source organism: Elopichthys bambusa (assembly GCA_037101425.1). Classification (NCBI taxonomy): domain Eukaryota; kingdom Metazoa; phylum Chordata; class Actinopteri; order Cypriniformes; family Xenocyprididae; genus Elopichthys; species Elopichthys bambusa. The sequence goes on along the minus strand of CM074450.1, from coordinate 27,043,268 downwards.
CGACTCTTCCTCTTCTCTAAAGCAGCCCAACATGGCCTCACCCCCTTTGTTGTGTGTTCTCGGGGCGGGGTTTATGTAAATTTTAGGGTTAGTGATGTCACTAACCCGGGAAGAAGCTTGTTGTAGTCCCTACCAGCCATTTGTTGTAGTCCTTAAACAGCGAATTCTGTAAAAGAAAATATCTTGCTTTTCATTGAACTTTGAGCGTCGTAACTTTGCAGATGTTGTTTATGCTCAAACAGCAACATTACACACTAACTAAAGTTAAAAAAGTGAAATCATAATCAACCATCCCTTTAATAAACTGTACTCACAGATTGTTAAATTGTTCCCTCGGTTTAACAAATCGTGCCCACAGATTAATAAACCGTACCCATGTAATTTCCAATTTCTAATTTCCAAGATTTGTAAACTGTACCTTAGTTTCTTCAGTCCGTACCCAGAAATTCATAATCCGTGTGCATGCTTTTTGGCAAACTGTACTTACAGATTTGTGGTCCGTCCCTCATTTTAGAAATCTGGTCTATACCGACACAAGAAGAGAACAAAGCTCCCGTTCTGTTAACAAATTGTTTTGTATATTGTTTTATTGTGTATTATTAAGTTAAATAACTGCCTCCTACAGGTGACTTCCTGGGCTTCGTACTGTTTGGCATCACAGGAATATTTTATTTTGATTTCAAATTAAAGTGTGAGAAACTGAAAGATAAAAACTTCTTTTCTGAAACTGAAACTTGCATTTTACATATTTAAAACCAGGTTGTATGTGAGACAGTGTGTGTGTTTGTGTCCAGGAGCATGCTTAAAGGTATGCTAACATCTGCTTCAAAGCTGCTTTAAGAATATAGTGTTTTCTCTTTATGGGCTTTTGTGTTACATCCTATCTGTCAGCCAGAATGAATTAAACATGTTTCAAATCCCTCATCAAGGTAACTGCTGTCTTCGCTGTATGATTGTTCCACTTAGTTCCCCCGCACACACATACAATGCTTGTACAAATGTATGCTGAAAATAGGTTAAGAACTAGAATAGCTACAACAGTCATATTAGAATTTCTAATGCTAATCTAGAATTTCCATTCACAATGAATTTATATTTCTCACCCCTCAACCATTCAAGTTCAAGAAATGAAATAATAATTCTGCCATCATTTACTCACCTGCATGTGAATTCAAAACCCACACAGTACAAATAGGATAAAGGCACACCTTAAAGGGTTAGTTGACCCAAAAATGAAAATGAAAATTTCTCGTAAGACCTTCGTTCATCTTCAGAACACAAATGAAGATATTTCTGATAAAATCCTAGAGCTTATTGACTCCTACATAGACAGCAATTTAACTACCACATTCAAGGTCCAGAAAGGTACTAAAGACACAGTTAAATAGTCAACGTGACTACAGTGGTTCAACCCTAATGTTATGAAGCGATGAGAATACTTTTTGTGCGCAAAAACAAAACAAAGATAACGACTTTATTCAACAATATTTTCTCTCCCCTGTCATTCTACGCTTTTTAATCCAGCGCTTCCAGGTTCTACGTCGAAACGCCAAATCATTATTGGCCGGCTCCTGCGTCAGCATCACATGCATGCGTCGTGCTGCTCACATGAACAGCATCGACCAATAATCGACCGGCATTCAGAAATAGAACCTGGAAGAGCTGAATGTAAACAGCATAGGAGAATGGCAGGGAGGAGACAAAATTGTTGAATAAAGTCGTTATTTTTGTTTTGTTTTTGCCCACAAAAAGTATTGTCATTGCTTCATAACATTAAGGTTGAACACTGTAGTCACATGAGCTGTTTTAAATATGTCTTTAGTACCTTTCTGGACCTTGAAAGTGGTGGTTAAATTGCTGTCTGGAGGATTCAGATACCTCTCAGATTTCATTAAAAATATCTTAATTTGCATCTTACGGATGTTGAATGACATAAGGGGGAGTAATAAATGACAGAAATTTCATTTTTGGGGCGAACATTTCCTTTAAGGAAAATGTGCTTTTCACTAGTCCTATAGTATATGATTGTAATATAACAAAATATAAATTCTTTTATTAAACATTGATGGATCAACACATTTTGAGGTAAAATAAATCATAAAAGTAGTTTTGTTGAAAAATCGTATAAATGTATGAGATACATTTGGGGTAAAAAGCACCCAATACTGAAACAAATCCTTTTGCTAAAGTAACATATTTTGCATAATATCTGCATAATATCTACATCATAATTTAATATACCATAATAATTTAAAATGGCTTTACAGTAGTAACAATAAATATAATATGATATCAATAATATAAAATATTTAAATATGATGGTTTTCATTATAAATGATGATTATCTTTAAGGTGGACACCCAACTTATTAAATTATATCAGTCATGTGAATCTAACTATGGCATGTCAACAAATGGAAAAGTCAGCCAGCTATTTATTATTATGTCAATTTTTGTGCCTTTAGCCCCAACAGCAGGGGAGCTTTTTACCCCAAATACCATACAGTTATTGAAAAACTGTTGATTTTATTACCTTGAACAAAAATGAAAATCATTAACAAGACCTGTGTCTCAAAATATATTCTGCAATTTTATTGATTCTCATTCACTACATAAATCTATAACATTTAAAAAAAAACCCATTACTATTAGCGCAGAATCAACTTTGCGCTACTGCCCATGTTTGCACCAAGAATACGCCAAATTTCCACATGCATATTGGTTTAGAGGAAAACACAATCAAATACACCTTTTATTATTAACACACCAAGACCATACAGTGGTTTAACAGGACAGGTTCCGCTCAGAACAGGCCTCGCCATGGTCGCCCAAAGAAGTTGAGTGCACGTGCTCAGTGTCATATCCAGAGGTGGTGTTTGGGAAATAGACGTATGAGTGCTGCCAGCATTGCTCAGAGGTTGAAAGGGTGGGGGGTCAGCCTGTCAGTGCTCAGACCGTACGCCGCACACTGCATCAAATTGGTCTGCATGGCTGTCGTCCCAGAAGGAAGCCTCTAAGGACATGAATTACTGGAACCATGTCCTGTGGTCTGATGAGACCAAGATAAACGTATTTGGTTCAGATGGCGGCAACCAGGTGAGGAGTACAAAGACAAGTGTGTCTTGCCTACAGTCAAGCATGGTGGTGGGAGTGTCATGGTCTGGGGCTGCATGAGTGCTGCCGGCACTGGGGAGCTACAGTTCATTGAGAGAACCATGAATGCCAACACGTGCTGTGACATACTGAAGCAGAGCATGATCCGCTTCCTTCAGGGACTGGGCCGCAGGGCAGTATTCCAACATGATAACGACCCCAAACACACCTCCAAGACGACCACTGCCTTGCTAAAGAAATGTCTCTAGACCTAAACCCTACTGAGCATCTGTGGGGCATCCTCAAACAGAAGCTGGAGGAGCGCAAGGTCTCTTAACTTCCACCAGCTCTGTGATGTCATCATGGAGGAGTGGAAGAGGACTCCAGTGGCAACCTGTGAAGCTCTGGTGAACTCCATGGCCAAGAGGGTTAAGGCAGTGCTGGGAAATAATGGTGGCCACACAAAATATTGACACACTGGGCCCAATTTGGACATTTTCACTTAGGGGTTTACTCACTTTTATGGCCAGCAGTTTAGACATTAATGGCTGTGTGTTGAGTTATTTTGAGGGGACAGCAAATTTACACTGTTATACAAGCTGTACACTCACTACTTTACATTGTAAGCCTGGTTTCTCCCAAGGTTTTTTTTTCTCCATTTTAACACCTGTTTGCCACCTGATGTCACCTGTTGGAGTTTGGGTTCCTTGCCGCTGTCGCCTTTGGCTTGCTTAGTTGGGGACACTTGACAATTGATATTTGATATTCAACAGTGCTTTGATCTGCCTGCATTGACACTATTCTTTAAGAGCTGCTGTGCAGCCAAAATAATGTACCAGTTATCACTGTAAAGCTGCTTTGACACAATCTACATTGTAAAAAGCGCTATATAAATAAAGGTGACTTGACTTGACTTGTAGCAAAGTGTCATTTCTTCAGTGTTGTCACATGAAAAGATATAATAAAATATTTACAAAAATGTGAGGGGTGTACTCACTTCCGTGAAATACTGTATATACAGTGGGTACGGAAAGTATTCAGACCCCCTTAAATTTTTCACTCTTTGTTATATTGCAGCCATTTGCTAAAATCATTTAAGTTTATTCTTTTTCCTGATGAATGTACACACAGCACCCCATATTGACAGAAAAACACAGAATTGTTGACATTTTTGCAGATTTATTAAAAAAGAAAAACTGAAATATCACATGGTCCTAAGTATTCAGACCCTTTGCTGTGACACTCATATATTTAACTCAGGTGCTGTCCATTTCTTCTGATCATCCTTGAGATGGTTCTATACCTTCATTTGAGTCCAATTGTGTCTGATTATACTGATTGGACTTGATTAGGAAAGCCACACACCTGTCTATATAAGACCTTACAGCTCACAGTGCATGTCAGAGCAAATGAGAATCATGAGGTCAAAGGAACTGCCTGAAGAGCTCAGAGACAGAATTGTGGCAAGGCACAGATCTGGCCATGGTTACAAAAAAATGTCTGCTGCACTTAAGGTTCCTAAGAGCACAGTGGCCTTCATAATCCTTAAATGGAAGACGTTTGGGACGACCAGAACCCTTCCTAGAGCTGGCCGTCCGGCCAAACTGAGCTATGGGGGGAGAAGAGCCTTGGTGAGAGAGGTAAAGAAGAAGCCAAAGATCACTGTGGCTGAGCTCCAGAGATGCAGTCGGGAGATGGGAGAAAGTTGTAGAAAGTCAACCATCACTGCAGCCCTCCACCAGTCGGGGCTTTATGGCAGAGTGGCCCAACGGAAGCCTCTCCTCAGTGCAAGACACATGAAAGCCCGCATGGAGTTTGCTAAAAAACACCTGAAGGACTCCAAGATGCTGAGAAATAAGATTCTCTGGTCTGATGAGACCAAGATAGAACTTTTTGGCCTTAATTCTAAGCGGTATGTGTGGAGAAAACCAGGCACTGCTCATTGCCTGTCCAATACAGTCCCAACAGTGAAGCATGGTGGTGGCAGCATCATGCTGTGGGGGTGTTTTTCAGCTGCAGGGACAGGACGACTGGTTGCAATCGAGGGAAAGATTAATGCGGCCAAGTACAGGGATATCCTGGACGAAAACCTTCTCCAGAGTGCTCAGGACCTCAGACTGGGCCGAAGGTTTACCTTCCAATAAGACAGTGACCCTAAGCACACAGCTAAAATAACGAAGGAGTGGCTTCACAACAACTCCATGACTGTTCTTCAATGGCCCAGCCAGAGCCCTGACTTAAACCCAATTGAGCATCTCTGTAGAGACCTAAAAATGGCTGTCCACCAATGTTTACCATCCAACCTGACAGAACTGGAGAGGATCTGCAAGGAGGAATGGCAGAGGATCCCCAAATCCTGGTGTGAAAAACTTGTTGCATCTTTCCCAAAAAGACTCATGGCTGTATTAGATCAAAAGGGTGCTTTTACTAAAGACTGAGCAAAGGGTCTGAATACTTAGGACCATGTGATATTTCAGTTTTTCTTTTTTAATAAATCTGCAAAAATGTCAACAATTCTGTGTTTTTCTGTCAATATGGGGTGCTGTGTGTACATTAATGAGGGAAAAAAATGAACTTAAATGATTTTAGCAAATGGCTGCAATATAACAAAGAGTGAAAAATTTAAGGGGGTCTGAATACTTTCCGTACCCACTGTATATATATATATATATATTTATATAAGGAGTCCTATGATATTCTAGTCTCTAGATTTGTCCTTTCTTTAATGTTAGTCTATGAAATTGTTTACCATTTTTTTGTGCAAACAGTTTTCTAGTTAATAACATATTCAGCTTGCTACAGCAGTCATATTGTGTAATCAGATGTTACTACTATCCCTATCACCAAAGCTGAGAGCCACTCTCAACAGTGGTGGCGAAACTTCAAAATAGCAAATGGCCGGAGCAGGACCTTCTTCTCACTAAGGTAAATCACATCAACCTCAATCTGTAATGTCATTCCATGCTCCAAAGACAAGTGAACCTCAGAGAGCACAGAGGTCAGTGTCCAACTCGATCTGCTGTGGAATTACAGTAAAGAATGAATACAATAGGCAGTATCCAGTGCGGGCCTGTAGTGCAAGTTCTGCTAGATAATGTCTGTACTTACGCACCACTCACGCTCTTGCTATCACACCATGTGACCCCGCCAACCCCTCTGCTAAAGCCAATGAGATGAGATCTCACCAGTTCAATTTCTCATCATGAGGCCAATGTTCAATACCAACCGATTTCTCGTTCCTTTAATCAGTCTCTTTTCGTTTCCTTAAAACGTATTCTCTTTCTTCCTGATTGTCTCGTCTGTTTTTCTGTTGCTTGCGCTGCTCTTTTCTTTTCTTTCTTTTCTTTCTTTTAACTATAACAAATCAGTTTTCAGCTTTCTCTTTAGGCATAGCCGGTTTTCAATTTATCTTTCATCTGAGTGCTTTCTTCTGCTTTCGATCATTCTCTTTCTCACTATAAATAGCCATTCATCTCAAAGGTCCAGCAATTTTAAACTGTCTCAAAGCTGCCCATAGCTGTTCTTTTGGCACTGGCACAAGAAGCCAGGGGCCTGCCTGCCATTAGAGCAGTGAAGCCTGTTTGTACATGACCAATTATGTACAAACTACTGGAAGGAGTTTGTCATCTGACCCATCTGAAGGATTCGTGTCAGCTACATCAGCTACGTCTTACTGTATTATCAACACAAGGAAGAAACAAGTGTAATAAAAGGAATTTTACTAACAAAAGGATAGAGAAGAGTAACTAACAACTGCTAAATGAATACCATGAATGGATAAGGAAGTGCAAAAGACTGATAAATGCAAGTGATTGAGTTTCAGTGTTGGGCTTGTTACTAAAAAAAATTATTTATTACTCATTACTCCTTTCAAAAGTAATATTATTACTGTACTTATTACTCACTGGCAAAAGTAATTTGTTACACTACTCGTTTTATTACTTTTCCATTACACACCACAAAAATGGTAATTATGTATTTTCTCCTCAAAATTTGGACTTTTTGTTCATGTGCGCCTCTCTGTGAATGTTGTTTACACATTTAGTTCAAATTTCTTTAGACAAAATCATCATTTCTATTAATTTTATGCAATCTGTGTTTTCAGTGTTTTCACTTCTGCGATCGTTGTTATTACCCAGAGGAAGATCATTTGCTGCACATGTCACTCATATTACATCTTCATAACCCGCCCTGTCTCTTCCGATGACAAAGTTCCACTACACTTCCATGCTCTGTTCCATACAAACTAACCTAGAGAAACATTTCTACACATGAAACATGAAGCTAATAAACAATGATTACGACAGCATATGATTTGTTTGTGATTTCCTTGTGATTTGGGGAATTTTTATAAGATAAAATTATGTTTACATGAGAAATGCTAAGCAGGTGTAGCAATTAGCTTATTCTAAAATGCTACAAATAACATATTTCTGCCTCATCATATGGCCAAAATCCACATTAGATCGCAATCAGAAGTTACAAACACTCAGTGGTGGTTTACAGTAACCTACCAATCTCTACCAATACTAACTGTAGCTATAATTCACCTGTTACTCTGGTACAATTATATTTCATGATATATGTTTCAAAATTTACATTTGACAACAGTGTTCTTGTCATGTTTACTCCCAAAAAAATCAAATTCACAAGTTCACACTTACAAATAAGTCAGAGAGAGTAAATGGTAAGCGTTTTTGGCGTGCTGTCTGAGGAGAGGGCTCCGGGTCCGGTATTTGGCCTGAACCCAGAGTACTCCCCCCGTTTTCCTGGCTATAGGAACAAGCCAAGAGTGAGGTGTCGGGGTGGTGAAGGGATGCTGAAAATTGCTGCTCCCGAATTTTGGTAATGGAACATCATGTAACAGTAATATTTCCAACTGCTGAATGTAATCTTTTCCATTTTCCAAGCTAATCTGCGGCAAAGGTGACGTCATGTTTTGGAAAGGCACGAAAAATGAATAACGCATTCTACAGAGCCCTAGGGGACATGGTTAGGCTTGCTGTGGTAATTGGTTACATTACAGTACATCAGATTTCACTTATCACGTGAAGATAATAAGTAGAGATGACTGACAGGACGATGTTGGAGGACTTGGAGCGCAACAGATCCTGAGCATCATTGACAAATATCTGTAAAATATCTGTGCGGTCAGTACCGGCGTTCCCTATACACAGAGTACGCATGATCACAAATTTAAAAATGAAAGTTAAAAGCGATTTATATTTTTGAAAAAAACAAACAAAAACAAAAAAACTTTTATTTAAAGGGATAGTTCACCTAAATAAGAAGAGACCACACACCTGCCGACTGTAGTAATGATTTCACTGTGGCAGTTCCACAGACATGAGATCTCACAGTAACTTGCGTGATCAAACATGACTTGTTTGAGAAAAAGAATATGGGTGAAATCTTGGCTGAGAAGACTTGTTATTTCTAGCAGCAAACTGGCTAACGTTAATGCATGCAGACATTACATGATGTTAGAGTTCAACATCCAGTTCCGTTAAGACACCATTCCATTATTGTGCATTACTCTACTTTGGGCTTATACAAAGGTAGAAAACATCAAAAAGTGTTTTTTTTTTTTTGTTTTATTCAGTGCCCTGTCGTTAATCTCTTTGATTTTATTTGTATTACAATAATGACACAGTGGGATTCAGGGATCTGCTGAGAATGACTGCAGCAGAATCTGAAGTTCTGCTCACAAAAGTAGCACTGCTAATTGTGTAACTGCTAAAAAACTGCTAAAAAAAAAACACTGCTACAAAGAAAGACACAAGAATGGGGCTCGCCATCATTGCCCAGAAGAGACTTGCCATAACCGTGCGATTTTTGGCACATCAACACATCAGCATACAGCCAGCAGCTCACAGCGGAAGCACTTTCCACAACTTCAAGTGCCGGTTCAGTGTGCAGATGATGGATGTTGTTGATGCAGCATACCAATTTAGGTATGTCAGTGTGGGCGCGCAGGGCAAGGCCCCTGATGCTGGAATCATTGCACAGATGGATTTTAAGAGAGCACTTGACCAGGGCCTCCTCAACATTTCCTCCGCAAAACCGCTGCCAGGCTTAGCCACTGAAGCCCTCTTTATGATTTGGGAGACGATGCATACCCTCTCTGTTGTGACCTCTTTCTGCCAAATGGATCATGACCAACGGGTGTTTCACTACTCTCTTGCCAATCAATGGAGAGTCTTCTGCACTACAATAATGCTCAAGCCTGACAAGGTAGTAAAGATCAAAATAAAGAGGAGGGGGAGGTATGCAGCTGGTGTGGAAACTGGCAGGTCATACTCCTGGGCCTCATTTGTTGTTCATAATCTTTCTCTTTAGCCTTGTCTTGATCACAGGGTTTTCAATCAACCTCAGTTCCTCTGCTACTTGGTTCCCGAATGTGCCATCACAGTCAGCTGCTGGCCTCTTGATTGCAACCGACATTTCCTGTTATGCATTTCAAGGGGATCAACAGTTTGTTTTTCTTTGCGCTTCTTTGCAGGGTTGTGAGGAGGAGGGAAACAATCCAAATTCTCTCTGCTATGTGATTCAGATATGGTGGATAACAGGTTTCCTGCAGGTTCATCAGATATCTCTGACAGTAACAATGCCTACAGTGTTGTGTCCTGCCATTGCATCATTTACAGACTGATCAAGCTGTAACAATACAAATACATAAAAGTTCAATCAATGCAGGACAGTGCTGGGTGACATGTTTTTTTTTAGGAAGTTCAGGGATGTTAAGAGCCACCTCCACTTCGATGTCAGTGCAGTGTCCCCACTCCTGCTTGGTTTCAGTTTCAGGAGTTTAGAGTACAGGATCCGTAACAAAGTGGTCCTAGTCTTCACGGCCAGAACCGTTTACATTCATTTCTCACTGTCACACTTTTAACTAGCTAAAGTTTGCTGCTACTTTGTTAGCATTAGCCAACTCACTTATTTCATCCAACTCTGCAGAAATTTGGGCTTATGCCTTTTCTCTTGTCGGCCCTGTTGTGACAGTTCTTGCACGACACATTATAAAGCCATTTGTACTTTTGCCAAAGTCGAAATTCTTTCTCAATACTCCACTTTCATGACATGTTTGTGGCTGCCATGTTTCAGCTATAAAAACACACAACATCTGGTTGGTGAAGCTTGCTCGCTCTCGCCCGATCAAGATTTGGGATCATAACACCACACAATTGAGGATGTTTTGGAAAAAAAGTCGGTTGGGACAAGCCACAGGCCACACCATTTGTTGGGGGGTGCAAATCGGCCCAAATTGGGCTTAAAATCTTCAAGTGTGTGGCCCGAATAAGAAAGACGCATTATAATTTCTTAATTTCATGAATTTGGGGCTATATCACATCTTTAAAACTTCAATGGGACTCTTGATACACTAAACAGAGTTTAATGGCACACAAATGTGCGAGCCCACACTATTTATGCAAATAAGCTGCAGCACGAAAATGTTCCCTTTTTGACATTACACCTTTACATTGGTAGAGCCAAACTCGAGAGGTGTGACTCTGCAGAAGTTTCTGCAACAAACCTCAGTTGTTTATGCGGAAAAGAGTGGAGACATCCATTCTGACCGCAATGCCACTTGACTTCATTTTTCAGGTGACTGACTCTTATATTTCCATAGCTTCGGTTTCATTCATTCACTTTCCATTTTACCCATGTACGTGTGATTGATTGTGTTTATTTAGACCAGTTAGGTGTTCGTGATTTAGTTAAATAAAACTTTTGTGCACATTCACGTGAGTACTGATTCTGTGGTCACTGCTTGCAAAACAAAATCCCTTTAGTGAGCCTTGATCTTGCTACATAATCTGTTTTCTGTGGACACGAAAATATCCTTTCTGAGTGTTGATAGACAGAAAACAGTGTTCGCTGGATGAACAAGTTAGTTGATTGTAATATTAAGTCTGCTACATCAAGCTAATTTTCAAAATTGCCATCCAAAAATGTATAATTAACTAAAGCCAGTTATAAATTATTCATATTTCCCTTTGAGCTAAGTATCTACAATGCTGTCTTATCCCCATCAAAGGACCTTCTACAGTCATCTAAACCACTAATTCCCTGTTTGATCAAGTTTTCAGAATCTATGGACTATCAGAGGACATTGTTTTGGAATGTGGACACCAGTTCACTTCCAGAGTATGGCGAGATTTTTACAAACAACTAAACATCAATGTTAGTTTTACATCTGGTTATCACCCTCAAGCAAATGGTCAAGTAGAAAGACAAGAAACTGGATGCTATCTGAGATCCTACTGCAGCTGTGACCAACAAAAAATGACTTCCTCTCTTGGGTTGAATATGCACAAAACTCCCTAACTCAGTGGTTCCCAACCTTTTTTACTCCAAGCCCTCCCCCCTCCTCTCCGAATCAACCATGACGATTTTTAGCTTTACATTGATCAAACCGGAGTCGGACACTGATGGAGAGACTCAGGAAGAAGTTACAACTTTTAGAATGAAACTGGATGTTTCTGAATGGTTAGTGGATAGATTTATGTAGTTGCTGTGGAGTTGATTCAATCATCGACTAGCATGTGCCGTCATGTTAATCTTTTGTGCAAATTCAGCATTGAATTGACCCTCGTTTGTGAAGCAGTAAAATGACGGTATGACAACAACACTCTACTACAACAACTCTTTCTCTTCTCTAAAGCAGCCCAACATGGCCTCACCAACTTTGTTACATGTTCCCGGTGGCAGGGTTTATGTAAATTTTAGGATTTGTTATGTCACCAACCCATGAAGAAGCTTGTTGTAGACCCTACCAGCTGTTTGTTGTAGTCCTTAAAAAGTGACTTCTGTAAAAGAAAATATCTCCCTTTGCATTGAACTTTGAACGTCGTAACTCTGCAGATGTTGTTTATGCTCAAACAGCAACATTACACACTAACTAAAGTTAAAAAAGTTCAATCATAATCAATGACCCCTTTAAACAAATAAGTACAAGTCAACCTGCCATACCAAACAAGACCACAGGGAGACACCAAAGGACTGCATATAGCTTCTATACGGATGTCCATGTACGAAGAACAGGCCCAGGAGGTGTCCGCTGTAACATTCCAACAAGACACTCATTCATCCAACCGCCAGAGAGAAGAGAAGCCCTCTCCCGAATATTGACTGTACCTCTTCACTATTCACTTCCTGTTTGTACCATAAAAACCTTGTGATGTGCAACCGACTGTCGGTCCTCTCAGCAACATGAACAACTTTTAATCAATGGATTACTCAAAGACTGCTCTCTCCACAATCACTGAAAGCTGTCACTCATCTCAGCCCACTGCGATCTCACAAAGCTCTGCTACAATCAATGAGCTGTCCACACTGCACAATGAATCTCCCACTTACACCATGTCCACACCTGTCTGTTAATGCAAATACGCTGTCGTTTTAAGCAGTGAGATTCTGACTAATATTAAAATAAATATTACCTCTGATGGCCATTGCATTCAAGGATCAACAGAAATGTCTGTGACTGGCCACTATATCACTATATCTTCACAGCAACTATATTGTCTGCTTGCCGCTGCTGCATAAATACAATATTGCACATTTGCTAGCCGCTAATATGCTCAGTAATTCACTCTAAGCATTAAAACAGGACTGTTTACATATGTATGGCTACTTCTTAAGGAATTAATAAGGCAGATCACGCAATAATGCTTACTGAAATAGCATAAGAAAAAACATTCATTTAATGACAGAACTTTGTATTACACTTAAAAATATTAACCTAAAATGGTAAAATCTAAAATAACTGGTTTTATTCAAATAAAAAGAAAATAGCATTAATGAATCAACCCAAATTCATTAATTTATGCAAACAAATCTAATTTGTATGGGTTAAAAATCAGGTAAAAATGTCACTTTAATGTAACAGTTGCAGGTCAACACTTTTTACACTGTATGTTGGCCAGCAGCCACCCTGCTCTCATTGGCCACTGGAAAAAAAAAAAAAAGAAGAAAAAAAGAATGATTTGACCACAAGTTATGAGATTAAAGTTAGGGTTATGCTCTGCTATGTTGGTAAGAGGTGCTGTAGTTATGCAACACCTGACTCTATTGCAAATGGAGTGGTCTTTCAAAGGACATCATAGGCTGAAATTAATTTTTTAAAAAGGTTTCTGTTCATTAAAACATTGTTTGAGTGGCACATTTCAGTGCTGATTGTTGTCACAATGTAAACTCATGGTGAGGAAAAAAAAAGAAAACTTATTTCGTTATTTTAACATAACTTGTTATTTCATGGCCCACTTCGGGACATTTTTATGAATGAAACACTGTCAGCCCCAATGAGAGCTGAAGTGCATGCTCCACTCCCAGCAAACAACACATAAATCATGTGCATCGCCACTTGTAGTGTAGTGAGAGCAGGGAGGAACACACGATTCAAACCGCTGTTTGCTTGTCATATACTCCTATCTAGATAAATATATGCTTGTGGACAAACAACAATAAATAGACAGAGACAAATTCACACAGAGCGCTTGCTGAAGGCACAGAAGCTGACATTGTTTGGTCTGGGTGCGCTTTATAGGTTCCTGGTCATGACGTCACCCACCTTTAAGCCTAGTTTCTCCCAAGGTTTTTTTCTCCTTTTTAACACCTGTTTGCCACCTCCTATTGGAGTTTGGGTTCCTTGCCGCTGTCGCCTTTGGCTTGCTTAGTTGGGGACACTTGACATTTGATATTCAACAGTGCTTTGATCTGCCTGTATTGACACCATTTTCTTTAAGAGCTGCTGTGCAGCCAAAATTATATACCAGTTATCACTGTAAAGCTGCTTTGACACAATCTGCATTGTAAAAAGCGCTACATAAATAAAGGTGACTTGACTTGACTTGACCTTCCATCACGCCATTCGACTGATTTCACAGGTGCTTCACAACGCAATCACGCAGAGCGTTCCCACAGCGTCATTCTCGACGCAACGCGAGTTCCCTTGAAAGGGAACTTAATTATACAATAGAAATTACATTTACAATTACACTTTAATGCATTTTGTACACAGACAAAAGCCAGTTGTGACACATTTCTAAATGAAAAAAAAAAAACTTTTCAAATTACTGATTTGTAAAAAGTTATTTAATAAAGATGTATGAAGTGTACCTCACCTTCAGCATTTTATTTATTTATTTTTTTTCCCCCCGCACCGACAGAGATTGAGATGCAAGTAATGCCGTACCTCTCACGGCAGGCGCACGTCTTTTTGCATCGTCAGCATGAGATCGGTTTCCAAGATCGGCGGATTAAATGATTGCCGATCGAGCCTTTAGAAGCGATTATCGGCCGATAGCAATCGGTAACCGATCAATAAGGAGCACCCCTAGTCATAAACTGAGATGTTCCCCCAAACTTCCAAAAAGGAATGGGTTAAATGAAGATTTATTTAACTAAATTATATTCGAAAAAAAATTGTATCCATAATTATACATAAATGTATCCATATTATACATAAATTGTCACTTTATTTCTTCAATACCACATTTTTAGCAACTGGCTTTAACTTCTATTGTCCAAGCCTATAAGTGCTATCAGTTTTGCATTGTACTCTTGTGAGAGACTGTAGCTGCTTTCGATGCTTTCTGTAGAAACACAACATTTCTATTCTATTGAACAGTGTTTCTCGACAGATTAAGCATGGGTTACAACAAGAGGACGAAACAGGAATTTATATTAGTGATTCGCAGGTACAATATCTCCTCATACTGTGAGCAATACGGCACCTCACTGAGCTTTCTCTGCAGCAATTCACATTCATTAGCTCTAAGCACTTCATTTTTCAGAGGTTATCAGGGCCAGGACAGAGGGTGGCAATAATCAAGAGCAAGCAAAAGCGGTGGGGGGAAAAAGAGAGAAGGTTGGCAGCATCAAACTTATTGAACGGGAACAACATCGATGAAAAATTACAATAGTGACAAGCTTGCTAACAAGAAAGCCTACATTAGTTTAGGATTTATATGCTGAATATTCATTGCTTATTGTGGGGAGGAACTCTGTAAAATGTCGACAGTGGAAAAATAAAACAGTGATTGATTACACTCTAAAAGTACACAAGCTTACATGTAAAGATTATGACATCAATAATTATTTTTACAATACATTTTTTTTTTTTTAAATGATAGTGCTACCATTAACTCCATGACATGGTCTTAAAGAATATAAGCACTCAAGTGTACAGGACATACTGTACTTTCATTGTGACATCCTAATCCAGTGTATTAAATGGTCTAACTTACCCGCATCTCCTGGGCCTCCTTCTGACCATCCCAGGCCCAGCTGCGCTTTGTAAAGTAATTGACGGTGGCAAACTCAATGAGGGCAGAGAAGACAAAGGCATAGCACACTGCCATAAACCAGTCCATGGCTGTTGCATAGGCCACCTTGGGAAGTGAGTTGCGGGCACTTATACTCAGCGTGGTCATGGTCAGGACAGTTGTGACACCTAAGAACAGAAATGGATAAGTGTTAGATCAATGCAAGCATCACCTGTTGTGGTCCAGATTACAGAAAATGTGGAGTAATCAAACAAAAGTGAACATGAAAATGAAACACTGAAATGTATTAATATATGAAATAATTCATTAAATTAGCAAGAAGTATGAATGTAATATGTTGCAATTAATGGCATTTTTTTTTTTTTTTTGTAATTTATTAATATTACAGTTGCACTTTATTTTAGAGTTAATGCACTTTCAAAGTACTTACAGTGTACTTATCAAGAAAGTACTGAGTATTATAAGGTAACTACATGGGTTAAGATTAGGTTTAGGGGTAGGTTCACGACTAGTACCTAGTTATTGCCTAGTTATTGTAATTACTACAACAAGTCTACTGTATATACATGCAAAACAGGACTGTAAAATAAAGTGCTACCAATATTACCATAAAAAAACAACAACACTATTTTGATAATTTCATGCTTGTCTTTGTTGTCTGAATCTAAAATGTTTCTAATTTAGACTGTATCATTCTCTCAGCAGCCAATGATTCAATGCATACAATAATGCAGATCATTTTTCGCACACAAGTTCGTTCTTGTTCTCAGTGAATCCATATTTAATGTTGTCAGGGTTGTATTTTCTTTTACAGTGTGTAGTTTTGATTTAATTTAATTTTTTCCTGTCTTACAAGTGCAGAAAATATGATCAGGACCCACTTGCTGAGAACCAATGTGTTTAAAAGAATAGTTATCATTTACTTCTCATTTAATTCAAAGCCTGTTAAAAATTATTTTTATGTAACCGAAAAAAAAAAAAAAAGGGCAGAGTTGCTTTTTTTTTCTATACATTGAAATTCAAATCAAGTTTGTAATTTGTCAGCTCAAACACTGTAAAAGCAGTCCATATAACTTCTGAAAACTTCTAAAAACTGATGATTTCTGAAGTCACTTAATATCTTTGTGTTAGAAAAAGATAAGTCATCACGGAAAATCTTCCCTTCTGCCATTGCTATCAAATCTCATTCACACTTAAAGTTCAAAACAGGGGTTTAACTCCATAATCTGTACATACATTTGTGATAGCCTCAATCCCCTTTAAAACTAATATGAAAACGGCGGCAGGCGGCGGGCTTCTCCGTGTTTTTTTCCTCATTATTCAGTGTGTTCACTCCGCAGTGGTGCAGTGGCACCAATGTCAGAAGCAGAGAAAAAGGTGTGTGCGCATTTATTGATTGATTGTCATGACATCTAAATCTTTGCAGTTCTTTGTCAGTTTACATAATGTGATGCGGAAGCCATACAAGACGATTTCCCATCCACTGTAAATTTTATTTTTAATTTTGGATGTGGCTGTCACGTGTATGTTCTGTTTTGATTCAGTTTTGATTGTGTTCTGTGTTTCTGTTTGCTGTTAGTTTGTTAATTGGTTCTGTTCCCTGCCTGTTTGTTTCCTAGATTACCGATTGATTAGAGTACTCTGTTCAGGTGTGTCTAGTTAGTTTCTCCCTATGTTTGCTCTGTGTATTTAAGCCCTCAGTTCCAATTAGTTCCTTGTTCTGCATCAGCACTGCCAATTTAGCAATTTTGACGCTAGATTTAGCGACTTCCCAGCCCCTTTTGATACTTTTTTCAAAAGCCTAGCAACAAATCTAGCAACTTCTTGGACAAACCTTATCTAGATTCCGGACGCGGGTTTGAGTCCCGCTTAGAGTGGGTGGTTCGAACAGGAGGGGTTACATTAAGTATTATTGTTTTAATTAGACAATAGAAATTTTTTAATTATAATAAAAAATAACTATTTTATGAGTTATACAAGGCATATTTGTTAAACAAAAACGATGGAGGGAACATAATTACATTTAAAACAAGCTATCATGTAATTTCATAAACATCCGGTTAAAACCCCGTCCATTTCCGGATTTATCCGAATACAGATTGTTACAGATATAATATTGGCTCTGCTGCACACCCCCAGTTACTACCATACCTCGAGTAGAGCTCAAAGTTACATTTCATGATAATGTAATAGATGTTTTGAGACCAGACCACAACATACGTCTTTACAACTCTGATTAAAAAGTGAGCTGAACATTTGAGAGTATTTCAAGGACAGATGCATTCATGATATATACCACTTTATTTTGTAAAGTGTTTTAGCTGATTTCACCTCCAAAGGAAAGCTCTCAGCACTGGGATGTATGCCAATGCGCAAAGTGTCATAGGGTAAAAAGACACATCCTTATAAGAGATGGGAGCTTTTAAAAGGAAGGCGAGTAAACACTCCCTATAGGAAACACGTTACTCTGAAACCACAATAACATTCATAAGAATGTTACGAGAATGTTATCTATTTTCAGTGTCTTTACTTCCAAGAAATTTTCTTTTTTTTACTCTTTGCATAATGTACACAACTTCATTCTACACATCAAACATTCTTTTTAACCTGTATGCTTTCATCATTGAAAAAATGCAGACCACACAACAATGTTTTGAGATTTGAGATAATGAAATAAAATGTTTTCAGAGGACCTGTGACAGCATGCTGTGACAGAACATGTACTTTCATTCTTACAATGATGTGGATGGAACACTGCTACTGACAGTGTTTTTATTATTACTAGTATTTTATTTTTTTTTACGGTCTTTTTTACTATTCAGCAGCACTGCTACTAAAACTACTTCATAAAATATATAGATGGCCAGTGCTGACTTGTGAGTCAGTTCATTTTAGTGAATCAGAAACACTTCAGAGCGAACACTAAATTGATTTGACTCATTTACTACACTGCAAGTCATTCATTTCATTCACTAAAAATGAACTGAGAACCAAAACTGTGTTATGTGTACTTAAGGTTTGTATATAATAATACTGTATTTCCTTCTTTGTTAATTATTTAATTATAAATTCAAGTGGTATCCTCTGCTTCACAATTTTGTACAGTTTTTTTGTATAAATATTTGGTACAATTTCCATACAAAAAAGCCTTCTTTAGATATTAATGTGTCCAACCTATTTGAACATGGCTATATGTTATATCACTCACACAGTTTCTTAGATTGCACAAGAAAATTAGTTGTCTGTATTTATTTTATTAGAGGCAAAGACTATAGATGTAGCAAGACTCATATTAGTAATGAATGGGAGAAACTGCAACGCATAATATGGCGGAATACATCCCGCCTTCTAAGTAAAATCGCTGATTGATAAAATCATTGCGTCAGCAGCTGCTGTTAGAAGCTCCGGTTCCCATAGAAACCCGAGACTCGTGCTTAGGACTGCACATGCGCGTTGGCTCTTCTACCTTGAAAAATACGCATTTTTAACACTATTTGAGCATAAGAAACAGCATTTATGGGACAGTTTATGTCAGATTTTGTTGCTGAATTGAAATATATTATTTAATTGTGAGTTCGCCAAGCAGTTTTTGAGATTTCAGGATTCTCCAATTCAAATAGATAGGACTTAGTCTTGGATGCCCGAAACAGCTGCTCAGAGACTTTGCAAATATGGCCGCCAAGTGAACAGACTTTCCTTGAAAAGGGAGAGATCATAATGTGTACATGAATTTCGGATTTGAAGCAGACCCGGCTGCTTTAGCCCAGTCCGTCCTCCTGAAATATTGTTAGTGAGTGGCAGTTCATCTCAATATTGAATGGACACCCCTACAAAGTTCCATCAACAAAGACAGGGATGTATATGATGGAAAACTTCTGGGCCCCCCTTCCAGAGCTAGAAAGCAGCTTCTTCCTGTCTTCCCTGTATGTGCGAAGCACATGAAACACTGCTGGGGGAGATCAACTCAACCCAGTCTTATGGGTCTTGAAGTTAATGACATGGTTGCCCTGGACATGAGTGTGGCTCAATCTATCGAGTCTCCCTGACAGTGAGAAGCACGATATCAGGAGATCATGTGACCCAGTGACAGCAATGGCAGTGTAGTTCTGTTGCTCCCTGACTCAGTATCCTTAATCCATCTGTTCTCAGTAATACCTTTCATACTTTTTTTGTATTTCTGCTGACAGTATAACAAGTGGAGATGGCAAACGCCAATTAACGTGGGCTTCCCGGACAAAAAGCGAGTTAAAGATCCCAATTGTGTCCTTGAGAGGGAACTTCGCACCATTGTAGCTGATGAGCTAAAGATGCATCTTAGCTTCGTTAGGGAACTGTTTATGGAATAATTTGTCCTGTTTGCGGATAGACTTCTAAAAGTGTTAAGTTGGCAGTGGACTCCCTTCCAGAAAAATTGGTGAGAATCAAAGACAAAAGCCTAGTGGGGCTTAAAGATGATGTAGAAGGTTTATACAGAACAATCTCCCCAATGGATTCCTTCTCTTGCTGGCACGGTAATGGAGATTGAAAGAGCTCACCATATATACTGTTACAATCTCCAGCTCCACCAGGAGGCACACCACCCCCAAACTGCTACTCTACTAAGGACTTCATTACCCAAAACTCTCTGCCAGGTCTAATCATCTATGATTGTTTACAGCTGTGCTCATTAGCTCAATACTTCTTCCTATATAGCCTGGTTTTCTCAGTCATTCTTTGCGAAGTCTTGCATGTGTCAGCACTGCATTTCTGAGTGCTCAGTTAGTTTCCTGTTCCTTGGTTTTGACCCTGTTTGCCTGTCTCCTGGACTTGTGTTATTATCTGGATGGTTTGCTCTGTGGTTTTGACCTATTGCCTGTTTTATGAATTATGATTCTGGATTGCCCCAATAAACTACTGCATTTGGATCCTCAACCTTAGCGTACATGTCATATGTCAGTGAGCACTCCAAACCTTGCCCTTGTACATTCATCTTCCAGTTGTCACATTATCAAAATTGGAATAAGATCCTGACTGGAGCCCTAGCTGCAGGACAAACCCTTTATATTAGATTTTTGCTGCTTTTCTTTCCAGACTACAGCACCCAATCTGCGTCTAAAAGGAGAGTGATGGCATTGGTGAGAAATAAGCTCAGTTGGGAAGTTTTTCATATTTTCGTAAAAAGTGTAGGGAGAGGGAAATTGAATTAGAAAAACAAATGGTAAAACTTTATTTTAGGGTCTTTTAACTAGTTGTTTATTAGCATGAATATTACTAGGATATTGGCTGTTTATTAGTAATTATTATTCTGCATGACCTTATTCTACATTCTTAATCCTACCCAATACCTAAACTTAACAACTAACTTACTAACTATTAATAACCAGTAAATTAGGTGTTTATTGAGAGAAAAGTTGTAGTTAATAGTGAATGACTGGTTGCCCACTGAAGCTAAGCAGGGCTGAGCCTGGTTAGTACCTAGATGGGGGACCTCCTGGGAAAACTAGGTTTCTGCTGGAAGAGGTGTTAGTGAGGCCAGCAGGGGGTGCTCATCCTGTGGTCTGTGTGGGTCCTAACACCCCAGTATAGTGATGGGAACACTATACTGTCAAAAAGCAGCATCCTTCGATGATACGTTAAACCGAGGTCCTGACTCTCCGTGGTCGTTAAAAATCCCAGGATGTCCTTCGAAAAGAGTAGGGGTATAACCCCGACATCCTGGCCAAATCTGCCCATTGGCCTCTGTCCATCATGGCCTCCTAATCCTCCCCATATACTGATTGGCTTCATCACTCTGTCTCCTCTCCACCAATCAGCTGGTGTATGGTGGGCGTTCTGGCACAATATGGCTGCCATCGCATCATCCAGGTGGATGCTGCACATTGGTGGTGGTTGAGGAGATTCCCCCTTCCAAATGTAAAAGCACTTTGAGTACCCAGAAAAGCACTATATAAATGTAAGTAATTATTATTATTATTATTATTACTAAAGGTACTAAAAACATATTTGAAACAGTTCATGTTTAGCCATTAGCTGTTTGATAGGAGATCCAAATCACTAATAACAAAAGATTCATAAAGCTCAGAAGCTTCATGATCAATGTTTTGAAATCGGCCCATATAGATATTGTTGAAAAGTCATTATTTATTTTATTTTTCTTTGTATAGATGACAATGCTGTCAAAAAGATCCCTGTTCACACGTATCCATGAAAACAACTAAAAACTAGGGCTGTGAATCTTTGGGTAGACAGCAAATCAGTTCAATTCACGATTCATAGGTGTTCGATTTAATTCAAGACGATTCACATTAAAATTCGATGTGATTTGATTAATTAAATTCGATTCTGCATTTTTATATGCATTCATTAGGGTTATTATATATTATATTATTATATATATGAGAGCTACGAACGGAGCGCGAGCGCACCTCTCCATTGAGAGGTGATAAAGAGTGCAGTGCGTGTCTGTGAAGGAGAGCTGTGAGATGTGATAACTGTATTATGCATGCCAGGTAAGTAGTTGGTGATGTCACTTTGCAAAGAAAGTGCATTAATCGTTTGTTTTCATTCATCACATGGGTTCCTTTGTTTGAGTTTTCCCACCACTCATAAGTTCCCATGGACACTAATCATTACAGCTGTTCATCTTTTAGTTAATCACCATGTGCATATTAGTTCCTCACCATCACTCAGTGTTTGTCCGGTCTCGTTTGCGTTAGCACTTGTTTGTATTCTTGCCTGTTGGATTGTCATTAAACTCTGCATTTGAACTTATCCTGATCTTCATCATCTGTCTATCTGGACCTTGCTGACTTGTATAAACAGCCCCTAAGACCTCGATTAGCTGGTTCATGTGTGTTTAATTAGGGTTGGAGCTGAACTCTACAGGACAGTGGCCCTCCAGGAGCAGGATTGGACACTCCTGATTAAAATCTTCCTGAGCTAAATGATTCTCAGCGTGACATTCTGGTCAGCCCTCTGGCAACTGAGGAACAAAAACCTGCCCTTGGATGCCATGAGTAGTAATAAAGCCCTAGGGTTAGATGAGATTTCTCTGGAGATATTGAGGACTCTATAAGACATAGTGGCACCCGTGTTATTTAATTCTCTTAATTTTACTTTAGAAAAAAAGGTGCTTTGCACAGGGACCAAAATACAGCTTTAATAACTCTGTTGCTGAAG
Source organism: Elopichthys bambusa (assembly GCA_037101425.1). Taxonomy (NCBI): domain Eukaryota; kingdom Metazoa; phylum Chordata; class Actinopteri; order Cypriniformes; family Xenocyprididae; genus Elopichthys; species Elopichthys bambusa. The sequence continues at coordinate 27,020,728 of CM074450.1, read as the reverse complement.
AAAAAAAGGGTCCACTTGCATGTTCCAGTCCCAGCCCCATTAGCCTTCTATTCACAGATGCAAGGCTTACAGCAAAAGTCTTAACCTTAAGATTAGATTTTGTGTAAGAGACTTGATCAACTATGACTGATCAGGTTTTCTTAGGGACTGGTCAGGTTTTTTCTTCAGTCCTTTCTTTGGATGCAGAAAAATCATTCAATAGAATTGAATAGAAATTTTGGTGGTCCATTTTGGAGAGTTATTAAATAACCATAAAAGAAAGTCGGACCCTTTTTGTCATCTGTGTAGCAGCACAAGTCCAGGTACATATATGCATATGTTTTGGGGCTGTTCTCAGATTGAGCCCTTCTTGTGCCTCTCACAATTCAAAGGGTGCAATATCACACTTGTCTCAGATTACAGGCTCTTATGGCATCAGCTATTCAGGTTTTGCTCCTGGGCCTACTGAGAATGAGGGCACTTATGAAGTGGTTTTTATCTCTTCATCTCAGCCCTCTACGTGATCTCTGTCACTTAGTCAGTGACGCATATACGCAACAGCCCTGCGGCACTAGAGAAACACAAGTTTTATGCTCATGCGGCTCCTCTCGGGCAATCACGTAGCAGAAGGTGGTAATGACAGATATGTCCTTAACAGGGTGGAGAGCCACCCAGGAGGGCAGAACAGAGAACAGTGGTGGTCAAACAAACTCAGTCAGCCCACATAAATTATTTAGAGCTGTGGAAGGCTCTAAGACATTTTCTGATACGCTGATATGCTGTGACAATATAATAACAATACAAAAATAACACATATCAGTCGCCAAGGGGGAATGCTCTCCTACAAGTTTTATGCTCTAGGTCACACACTGCTAGTATATGCAGACTGCATATTTATATGCCCCCCTTTCATGCTGATTGGGCAGATTATCCAAACGTGTTACTCCCGAACTTTAATAAAACATAATTTATAGTTAACTCCCTCGGGTCGGCGGTCACGCCGGCAATACCACCTCGGTTTTTTTCTTACCAGTGTGAAAGAGACTCAAAATACTTTGTCAATGTTGCACATACAATTAAGAGTTATACACCATTTTAATCTGTGGAATATCTTCTTTTATTTGTGTACACTCAGAGTAAAAACAAAATGTTGTGCTTTTTGTAAAATAAAGAAAACTAACATGATGCGTGATCTCTCGTCTCCCTTTGAAGTCCAATCTGATAGTTCTCAGAACTGTAACTTAGTGAATACTAATCACAAAAAAATGAGACTTATGTCTAAAGAAACGTTGAAATGTCAGGTTTTAAATCGTGTAAGTCAAATCGAAAACAAAAAAAGAGACATGTCAGACATCCGTGAGTCAGCTCATTATCCGCTAATGCGGCCACGCCCACGGAGCGAGCGCTATTCAGACGCAAATTCTGAGGCAATACATGTATACATTGTTGCAATCGTATATTTATTATCTTCAAAAGTGTCTATCTGCATGTTATAGCCATGGTTATAGCGATCTCTGGAAGCCTCTGTTAGTTCCTGGAATGTCACATGATATGCCTTTTCTTCATTGAGTCATTTGTGGACTAAAGGAGCACAGAGCGCCCTCCGGCTGAAATATTGAATAAATATTACTCCTCTGTATAGAAAATTGAGATAAACATATGAGAATCCATCAATATTTCTCCAAATGTGCATGCTTTTAAGCATATTAAGAAATTACGGTCAATATAAGATTTTAAGAGTCTTAGATCTTTTTAATGATGTATAGTTTGTCAGCTGCACATTAACATTTAGGCTATACAATATAACAAATATAGTAGCTTATATGAAATGCCATAGAGGTAGGAATGTTCATACGCTTTGCATCACAGAAATACATTATATTTTAAAGTATATTAAAATAGAAAACCATAATTTGGTTAGAGACAATAATGGCAATGCGTCCAATCTTCTGACTGGTACTGTAATTTAACATAGGCCTATACAACATTTTCTTCACATGATGTGCAATAATACGTGCATGAGATCACAAAAATCATGTTTTTTCTTGGTCAAGAGTGGACATTAATCCTGTTATCAGCATGATCACAGAGGGTTTTTTCACATAGCTTACCTGACTGAAAGAGCTCATTATTATGCAGGTCATTACAGGTCATTATGCAGATCTTTTGTCTTCTCAGGTGTGAATCACAGCATTATTCATGATGATTCACACCTCCACGCATACGCATTCTTGACAAAAAGTGTCTTAGAAAATGTAAATTTCTCTATTGTTTTATATGAAGGAGTAGGCAGGATAATTTTTACATAATTTTGAAGCAAAAACTCTAGTCTACAACCTTCAATACCCAGAAGTCTTGTGAACACATATTTCATATTTATTTTTTGGCCTTATTTCAGTGACTTAAGTTTTTTGTTTTTTCAATAACCACGCATAAACGTTATTCCTTCAAAAACACAAACATGTACATACATGTTCCTCGCATATTATCGTAGCCTAGTTCGTGCTGAATACAGTGTAATGACACTTTTTCCATTAATATGTTTATGAACAACTGAAAAAAGCACAAATGTCAGGGCATGTCAAAACTTCTCCAGGGCCCCAAAAATCCTCAGACCCCAGAGGGTTAAATTGAACTCATTTCATATCCTTACAGTTATTGAATGAAACTGAATCAACACTGAACTGACCTTAGCTGAACAATGACACTATTTTCTTTTTAGAGCTGTCTTACAGCAGAATTAAACTCTGCTTACATCACTGAATCAATATTTCCCTGTTTTTCCATGTAAAGCTGCTTTGCAATCCATATTGTAAAAAGCGGCATACAAATAAAGGCGACGACTTACTGAGGAAGTGCAGGTCCATTTATGCACTCAAGTAAGGTGTGGTCCCTTACCTGGCACTGGTTATGCGCTCATGTCTGTCAAGCCAGACTTAGTGCAATTGGATTCTTCTGCAGATATCAGGTATGGATGCCCTTAACATAGATGGATCTGTGATCTGAAACCTATTGTTTCACAGCCCATTCAATGCTGTGTTGCAAAATTTAAAGGGATAGTTCACACAAGTATACACAAGTGGAGATATATTTAAAAATATCCTGGCTCACCTAAGCATTATAATGGTAGTGAACGGGTAAATGCATCCATCCATCATAATAATTAATCCATACGGCTGAAGGGGGTTAATAAAGGCCTTCTGAAGCGAAATGATGGGTTTTTGCAAGAAAAATATCCATATTTAAAACTTTATGAAGTAAAATAACTTCCGCCAGACAACCGTAAGCATACTGAGTAATGAGTAACCCCTGACGCGATGTATGACGTAGGATGTAGGAGTATCATAAGCTTAGACGCCTCTCGCGGTTGTAAATATGACTGGGCACAAATCGATGCGTACAGCCATCTGCCTGAAGTTATTTTACTTTATAAAGTTTTAAATATGGATATTTTCCTTACAAAACCCGATTGCTTCATTTCAGAAGGCCATTATTAACCCCCTGGAGCCATATGGATTATTTTTTTATGATTAATGGATGCATTTTTTTTTGGGCTTCAAAACATGCCCCTGAAAGAAGATATCATATACACCTAGGATGGATGAGGGTGAGTAAATCTTGGGAAAATTTTCATTTTTGGGTGAACTATCCCTTTAATGGTGAATAAATAAATAGAGAGAGAGAGAGAGAGAATGATTCTGAATAGAAGCAGATATATGTAATTATCCCACTTGTTGTGTTACCTCCAGCTCACTGGCTGAGAAAAGAATGCACACAGAAGACACTGATAAAATATCACCAGGGGGCTGCAGTGCAAATAAAACTATATAAGAGTACTACATAAATAAAACATAGCTATATAATGTGTACTATATGGTGTGTTGTTGTGAATGGGTACTATTCAAATGAATACTGAGTGCTGTTTGCTCCTATAAACGTCAGTGGCTGACAATTAAATTGAAATCTATGGCTGATGAGGAGCTGTAGAAAGTGTCAGAAAGTCGAATGGCAGAGAAGATTCTCATTAAACTTTTCATTAAGCATTATCTCCATCTGGAAATGGAGTGAAAAGCATTGGGAACATTAGAAAGAATGTCACACAAGTTCCTATTGTCTCTGCAGAGACAGACGCCTATTACGTGCAGCGTGTATCGAAGCCATAATTTAAACATTACACTGTGGAGCTGTGAAGAAAATGACATAACAGGATTATCTGTGTGAAATGTCAGGATGGACCCATCAGAGAAGATCTGAGAAACTGGAAGCTATCCAGGAAATAAGAGAATGAATATCAGCCTCAAAATGAGATTATGCATCAGCCTAAAAATACGGACAAAGGCTTTGCTTTTTATTGTGGTGGATGAGATGTTTTCTTTGAATAATTTGGACAGTGGATCAAAATAGATACTGTATGCACTCCAAAAGAAAAGATAACCAGTCCTTTCTCAGGTGCACAAATCAAGAAAAGTTTGATCAACCAAAAAACCAAAATTGGCCGCACACTGAAAAACATTCAATTAGACAAAAGCAAGGGTCTATCACAAAAATGACTTTATTTTTAACGTCTGCAAAGTGTAAAAAGTGCAAAAAAGTAAAAAGTGTCTTTAAAAACAGACCAAAGAGCAGACGTTTCAGCTCATGCTTTCTTCAGTGCTCATGGAACAAACAGCAACGCCACTCTACTGTAGACACAATTACAAATTGTTAGCAGTTGAGCTCAATCAATAGGTGGCAGGTGATTACAAAAAAAAAAAAAACAAGAAGAAGAACAATGAAAAAAAAATTTGAAAAAAAGGGGAAAATAAACAATATATATATATATATATATTGTTTATTTTCCCCTTTTTTTCAAATGTTCCCCTTGTTATTTTTGTATATATATATATATATATATATATATATATATACAACTGTATATATATATATAGACTGTATATATATATATATATATATATATATATATATATATATATACACAAACAATTGTTGTTAACTTTTCTTTCAGCTTCTTTGGAAATAAATGGGTTCATATGATGTGAAAAAAAAAAAAAAAGTTCTCCCATGGCATCATTGGAACCTAAAGGGTTCTCTTATGGCATTATTTAAACAAAACAGAGCTCTTCTGAAAAAAATAATATTAATAATAATCCCATATGGAATCACATGAACCAACAAAAGTTCTCTTATGGCATCACAGGAACCTAAACAGGAACTACAAAGTAACTCCTATGGCAAAAAATAAATAAATAAATTAAAAATAAAAAATCCTAATCTATGGGCAGCAGTCAGAGGGCAGATTGGTTGGCTCAAGCTGCTGAGGTTTAGTGCTCAGGAGAGCTGGCTTTGAAGGCCTACAGAGTAGACCCTCCAGGCACCTTGGAAAACACTACATTTAGGATGGCTTGTCTACCAGCCTGGCCGCACCATTACTTCAACGTCCAGCCTGCAGCCTGTTTCATCACGGCTGCAGACATCGGTGTGCAAGCCCTGTGGAATATCAATAAGGGACTGCTCTACACCTCATTAATACCTCTCGACTGTAGCCTGCCAGCATATATATAGTGGTTGTCAACATGCATAGACACAGCTGAGAACCTCAGAGAACAATGAATTTGATATTCTAGTATTACATTCACATGATTAGGGTCAGGAAACTTTTAACAAAATGTTTGTAATGTACGTAAATGTAAAATATTTATTTTATGCATTGCAAACTCCTATAACACAACCCCATTACTTACAGTATTTCTGCCAATAAATAGACCTTTAATTCTTTGCAACAACATTTTATCATCTTTGAAAGTTTAACAGATTAGAACAGATTGTAATATTTATTTAAAATCATTAATTGATCATTTATTAATAATTAGCAATGTAACTGATGCTCACTGTCAAACGCCCCGGGTTTCTTCACTGTAACCCTGTTCCCTGAAAAAGTGGGAACGAGAAGCTGCTCTTTATTCAGCGCTATGGGAACGTCTTTAGTCATGACCAGCTGTGAATATGTGTAAAACAACGTCAATGAAATTGACCTATATTTATAGCCTGCGTGACATCATTAGAATGCGTTGTATGCGAGGCTATAATTAGATGTGCCGCAGGCGCATCTGCAGATATCTTGTCTGTAGAGCAGTCCTGGGACATCCCAGTGTGATAATGAAGCACAGCTTCTTGGTTCTAGAAGGAGGCTTAAGCCACCTAGCTCCTCAAACGAAACGAGAGAGCAGGACATGCTTGCCCAAAGGTACCCCGTCAATCAGAGCGTGGTGAGCCGAAAGAGCGGCCACATAAACCCTGAGAGTGGTGGGACATGTACCTGTTGATAATTTTTCCAGCAAAAAATCCAGAACTGTAGCAATTTGGCAGTTTACTGGATCTGCATTGTGTGCAGTACACCATCATTCAAAGACACCCCATTTGTTTGGTATAATTTGCTCTAGTGGAGAGAGCTCTAGCATTTAAAATAGTCCGATAACGTCAGGTGAAATTCCTGTGTCCCTCAGTTGGTTCCCCTCAGGGGCCAAACATGAAGGTTCCACATCTTCCGCCGGGGATGAAATATTGTCCCCTGCACCTGAGACAGAAGGTCCCTCCTGCTCGGTATCGCCCAAGTCAAGCAGTGGAGGAGAGATTTAATCTCCGAGAATCGTATTCTGTTCGGCCAATGCTGCGCTATCAGTAAGAGGCAAGTCCCTTGATGGCGAACTCTGGCTAGAACTCCCGGGAGCAGAGAAACTGGAGGAAAGGCATACAGGCGCATCAAAGGCCATATATGCGGCATCGCATCCAGACCTAGGGGGGCTGGGTGACTCAGAGAGAAGTAAAGGGGACATTGCGCTGTCTGATGGGAGGCGAAGAGGTCCACCTCCACTTCGTAGAATCTCAGCCACATCTGTTTCACCACCTCGGGGTGTAGTTTCCACTCCCCGCTCAGTAGTTTCTGTCTGGACAGTAAATCCACTCCCACATTCTGGTACCCAGGAATGTACACTGCCCTCAGTGACAGGAACTTGTCCTGGGCCCAGAGGAAGATCTGTTGCGCTATCTTGTTCAGATGGTGTGAACGCAGACCTCCCTGGCGATTTATATAAGAGACTGCTGTTGTGTTATCCATCCGCACTAGGACATGACAGCCTCTCAGTTGCTGGAGAAAGTATTTCAGGGCCAGAAATACACCCATAAGCTCTAGGCAGTTGATGTGCCAGATGAGCTGATGGCCCTCCCATTCCCCTTGGAACGGCCATTTAAGACCGCTCCCCAGCCCATCAGGGAGGCGTCTGTTGTTAGCAATCTGCGACGACATGGCACCCCTAGCGTGGGACCCAAGGTGAGGAACCGGGGTCTGAGCCACATAGATAGGGTACGAAGCCCGCGGCGCTTATTTGCCTGGGTTTGGCCCTTGCATGAAACCCCCTGGCTTTGAGCCACAACTGAGACGGTCTCATATGCAGCAGGCCCATAGGAATCACAGAGGACGCTGACGCCATGAGACCTAACATTTTTTTGATACTGTAGAAGAGTGCAATCTTGGCCTAACCTGACATTGTTCAGGGTTTTTAGAGTGTCGTAATAACCTGACTCTCTCTCTAGAGGGGGAACATGCTCTATAGCCTCTTTTCCCAGAAGAGATTGCAACTCTTGTGACAGTGACGTCGCTTGCCCCGGCTTCATGGTAGTGGAGACCACGTCGTTGAAACGCAGAGGACGACGAATAAATTGGATTATGTATCCTAATTCTACTGTCTTTAGAACCCACGCAGAAACCCCTGGCAGTACTTTCCACGCTGCCAAGTTCTCTGAAATGGGCATTCATTTTGATACTTCCTTTTGAGGGGATGTTAGGTGTTCAGCGTCCTGATGTGTTACAGGAACCAACGGAACACCTAACATTTTGTTGGAAACCGCTGCCCCCAGAAGCACCAGAGGTGGCGGGGAAGGAGGGTTTACGTGGAGATGTCAAGAAGGGGCAGGTTTTAGGTGTAATACGCACCCCGTCCTGAGGGGGGCCATCCCCACAGGGCTGGGCGCAAAAACCATCAGGACTTTTTTTTGCAAAATAGTCCTGAGGTCTTGCCTGGGAGGTTGCTGTGGGCGGCGAGACGAGGGGGAGCTCGACTCACCACACTTTATTTTTGCACCTCTCTTTTTGAAGGACCGGGTTGGGACTGGGTGGCCGACAGCCCCTCCCCCTGAATGCGGCGAGGAAGGAATTGCATAAATGCTTCCTCTGATTTCTTCACCTCCCAAAACCTGTTGACGACTGTGTTAACCGAGTCGCCAAAAAACCAGAAGGTGACACTAGTGCATCAAGCATAAAGACGTGGCCTTTGTCTTTGATGCCAGTGAGATTGAGCCACAGGTGTTTCTCTGTGCTGACCATAGCAGCCATAGAACGGCCAATAGCACGGGCCGTCTGCTTGGTGGCACGGAGAGACAGGTCTGTGGCACGGCTGAGCTCTGTGAATGCTTCCTCATCGATGGTAGCACCCACACTCAGGTCCTTCAGCAGGTCAGCCTAATATGCTTACAACACCGCCATGGTGTGCAGAGCAGCACCAGCCTGACCTGCAGCTTGAGAAGCTTTACCCACAAGCGCTGAGGTGGTTTGCTTTGTTCACTCATACTTTCTCTCTCTATATATATGATGTATAATATATGTGTTCAATTTCACTTGCAAGCAGAGATGAAAGAGGAACAGAGGAGAGAAAGTTCTGCGCACTGCCTATCAAATCTAACTCCTAACACAGTGTAGAGGAAAGAAAGAGATGACAGAGCTTGCTTTTTAACAGATAGAACTGTTTGTAACACATAGAGATTTGCAACACACAACTTCACAGTATGGCCTCTGAAGACAAAAGACCTGCAGATGCACCTGCGGCACATCTAATTATAGCCTCGCATACGACGCATTCCAATGACGTCACACAGGCTATAACTATAGCATTTATGTTTTATATTATATATTTTATAGTTTATATTTACATTTATATTGTTCTAGAATTTTTTTTAATGATTTATGTTAAGACAACAGCATCAGTGAAAAGTATATTTGATATGAAATATGAGATGTGTAATGAAAACAATAAAAATAAGTAGGTAAATATCCCTTGTGAACAGATTAGAATTATTGTGTCATTTCCAATCAAGCTCAAATTATGTAAAAAGTGTGAAAATATTATTATCTTGTGTATTTATGATCCATAAACGCAATAAATGAACTAAGCCTTAAGTAATCAGCCATTTTTTTTTCTTCAAAAATGTTAAATATATATATTTCGTTCAGAGTGTAAAAAAATATGTTTTAATGCTTTTTTTTTTAAAGGTTTAATTTATTTTTATGTAGTGCTCCTCTTCACCAGCGTGAATATCATTGGTCCATACCGGGTGTTGTTGTACAACCATCTTAACCAAGAAATCTCGACTAAATTTGGCTTCTAAATTCAAAGCGTCTCTTTGGTCTTCCCATCACATAGGACATCTTTCTGCTATAATTTTTATTAGCTTGAATTGCTCCCCCCGGGCAAGTGTTTGCACTCTGAACAACAGCAGGCTCCAGATCACTGACTGGCGTACACAGTTGACTGGTGGGAGACACTTGGGGTTGCTATGGCACACTCTTCGGCACCTCTCCTCTGGACAAGATGAGCAGAAGTGGACTAGAAAAAAAAAAAAAAAAAAAAAAAAAAATCGCACAAGATGGAGTGGTGTTTCTGATTGAGGTGGAGAGCATGCCTGGTGGGGCTTCTCCATACAAGAGTGGCGACTAGTTAATGATGCGATTCTTAGCCAGAGTCTGATTACTGATTAGTCACGTTTATAGACTCATGAGACTCAACTTGGGTAATGTGAAATCAGTCAGATACAACCTCCCACTTGTCTTTATGAAATGATGTATGATATGATACTAATTACTGCAGTATTCACAGCTTTTTATTCATTTGACACAAGTAAGAAAATTAGCCCTTTTTTCTGCTGCTTGTATCTTTGCGGTCTCTCCTTGATTGCCTTAACAGCCAACTGCTTCAATACAACTCAATACAATGATGTTCTATTCTGAATTAAACCAGTCTGTTTGGCATAGTTGTGAATTATCTAGATTATCTAAAGCTAATGAATCAACCTAGAATTATGTATCAGAATACATTATTCAAAATCTATTTTATATGGATCAGAACTAGATGTTTTCAAAGGAGAGAAAAACAGAGAATATACTTAATGTGCTGAATATGTGCCAACTACTGTTTGAGCTGTGGATTTCTCTGTAACACTTATAAAATTATAACATTTTATAATACATTTTAATACTTATCTATTCATTGAACACACCTTTAGTAATAATTTATGAAAAGATATAATGCATTATAACATACATTATGAATACCTTTATAATGTATTATACATAAAGTCTTCAAGTGTTACAGATTTCTCAATAATAACCTGTGTAAACTGCAGACTGAATGTTGGTAAGTTTATTTATGTCGAGGCCTTAATTCTAGCATATATTAGTGTTGACAAAGGAGACAGGAGACTGGGTGGAACCAGTGGTAACAAAGGAGACAGGAGACAGGGTGGAACCAGTGGTGACAAATGAGACAGGAGATTGGGAAGAACCAGTGTTGACAAAGGAGACAGGAGACTGGGTGGAACCAGTGTTGACAAAGGAGACAGGAGACTGGGTGGACTTTCTCCACCAGTGGAGGTCCTTGTGGGCGTTGGCTCTGGCTCAGTTCTCGTGGCCGACACGGGCTCACTATCTGGGTCTGCAATGGGCTCTGGCTCTGTTTCTGTGGCAGGTGTGGTGATGGCCTGTATATATTCAGGGTGCGTGGCTGTCGTAAGGAAGAGTGAGGAAGGACTAGGGAGAAGTTGTGAGACAGGCGGTATCACTGCAAATGAAGAGTTTGGTTCCAAAACCTTTTTTTTTTTTTTAATTGAGTTTCCGCCAAAAATAAGTATTGTATCTGGTAGGTATTCTAAAGCCAGTTATTAATTTTGCGCAAAATGCGATTTCCGTCTTATTATTCTGTCATGTTTTCTCCCCTTCTTCCCGAAACGTGACAAACACCAGTCTCCCGCTCAACCAATCACAGAGCACCATTCCACACACTGTAAACAGTGATGGTGGCTCTCTGAATACACCCGGTATCCTAGTTTTCCTTATCTGCTTTGTACTTTGTGATCAACAAAAACAGAAAAAATTAATAAAATAAGTTATCGAAATGTAATCATTTACATAAGGAGATTAAGAAGATAAGGCACTCGAATCGGGAGGAGGAAAATGCCGGCTGTTGCTTGTTCCATGACAGCATCAAACTTCTGTCACGGTCCCCAAAACTGAAACGTGAACAGTTTTTAAAAGGCGTTTTTAATACCAATGTACTCTGCAAATGTGTTTATTTTAACCATGCGGTGGCACCAGATATTCTTTAATCGGTAATGACAAACGGAGACATAATTAATTTATAACATTAACAAGATGACTCGTTGAATTCATTTAGGGAGTGACGATATAATACGTGACGAAGTATACCTGTATATAAGATTAGTATTGACAAAGTTCAGAGACTGTCATATATGTGAATCAACTTACTTTGTTGTGTATTTTCAATATAAAAAATAACTTTTATATTGATGGATTAATTGCATTTTGAAAAAAAAAAAAAAAAAAAGCCATGGATTTATTGCATTTTGGGAAAAAAAAATTGGGAAAAAAATAATCCTGTGTAAATGTTTATATATATTTACACAGAGTAAATAAGAAATGAGACACAGGTGCATATAATCAATAAACCAATGAGTAACCATAGAAACAAATTACATAATCAGAAACCAAGAAAAAAACAAAACAAAAACAGAAACTCAACATAAGTGTCCAAAAACGTACACCTGACGAGTAGAGTGTAAATTAAATAAGCTTTAGTGGTGCTTGCCCATGCAAAATTCACTGTAACTGATGCAGAACCATTGTTGTATGGTTGTGTATGTATTCTGAGTTATTTATAATGTCTTACTATGTGGTTGTTAGCTTTGTGGGTTGGTTATAGAGCATTACTTACCAGCCCAAGTCAAAATAGACTTGGGGCCCCAATCTTTATGGTTCTCTCTCTCTCTCTCTCTCTCTCTATATATATATATACAGTATGTATATATATATATATATATATATATATATATATATATATATATATATATTAATATATATATATATATATATATATATTAAAGTATACAGTGATTTTACAAATATTGTGAATTATTCTAAGGAGTCTGTTTCGAAGGTTGTCTGAGTGGGAAAAATAATGGTGAAGGCGGGCCGCAAAGAATAAAAAGGTGAAGATGAAATATGACTATACACCTGAGCCAGCTGAACTGCATGCATTAGTTTTAGTTTGAAAATTATGGAGTTTGAAAGTTAAAAGACAACAATGAACAATGAAAAGGAAGAATTATGAAGAACAAAGGGATGAAAAGGAAAATACAAAACGCATTCATTGGTACCAATGGCAGGGCAAGAACATCAGCAGCATTATTCAATATGGGTAAATAAAAACTTTAGTATACAGCTGTAATCAATTTTTTTCAACCCCCATTGCAAATCAGGTTTATTAGCACAATTTACAGACTTTCAGCTGTTTGCAATAAACAAATTAAACAAAAGTAATTGAAATAGCTCAACACAATGGATGTTTCAAGTGGTTTCTCTTTCACTTTTAAATTACTTCTGCAGTCTCAAAATTATTCAACCCCTTCATGACAAGCATCTTTAGTGCTTAGTAGAGCAGCCTTTTGCTGATATTGTAAACAGACTGGCAACAAGGGTAAAACAAACCCCTTCAGTTTAGCAATTCTTTTGAATTTCAATACACATTTAAAATAAAAGCACAAAATGACAACCACCATCATAAACAGATAAAACAACTCATGGGACAAAAACACATTTTACAAAAACAACTATACCCATGCTATATACAAAAGAGTGCTCCGATCAGGACTTTTGGGACCGATCACAGTTTTGGTCGATATAGATAATCGAAATAAATACTACTACATGATAAACAGAAGGCTTAAAACGGACCCTGTGCAATCTCACAACAAATGTGATTTATAAATACAATTTCATTTGGTGTGGTTCTGTGTAATATTCAGAACAGTGGTGCATGAAATGCTTCTGCACTCTGTAAAAAACAGTTTGTTAGAAGTGTCAAAAATGGTTTATTTAGTAGCTGATTGCAAAAACTTTCTCAACAGTAACGTCCTCTACAGTATTGCTGGCAGGATGAGCCCTGCTTCGCACCTGATGCTCGAGTCCTTGATAAAAAGCGAAACAGCAGATGAAGCCAGGCACAATGCCAAAGCTGATGTGAGTTCAATAAACAATAATCTCTTAACTTCAGATGGCTTAAAAATCCTGCGTGAATAGGCTGCTAAAGGAGATACAGTTGCAATAATTTTGGGTTTATACTTGCCTTTCCTGTCAGCATTTTTTACCTTAATTCACTCCAGATTTAGGTTCATCTAATCTGTAATTAATTAAGTGCTTGTGTGGTGGCTGAGGTAATTACAGGTCAATCCTGTGATCCCTGCACCATTTCAAAACAGAATCCATCACTATCCTGGTTTAGGGCCTCTCAAGGAATGTACATGGTAAACTTTCATGGGGAATACTAATTTTTCAAATAATCCCTGATGCTTTTGCTTACTGAACGCGTCCTGTTGTTTCATTATGACAAATGAAAACAATAAAAAAACAAAAGTATCTTTACAAATATAAGGCGCAGCATGTTTTGATGTAGTCTCATAATTTAAACAGCAGCTCAATGTTGGATGTGTTATTTGCTGGATTACTCGCAAAGCACATCTGTGCATTAAGAAACAATAGGGAAGAAAAGCTTACCGAAGACAGTGCGTGCTGGCACAGATTCCCGGTTCAGCCAGAAGGAGACCTGAGAGAGAATGACGGTCATTATGCAGGGGAGATACGTCTGGATCACGAAATAGCCAATTTTCCTTTTCAAATGGAAATACGTTGTCATCACTACATATTCTCCTATATAAGAAATGAGAAAAAGAGAGGAGAGAGACCATAAGAGAGATGAATTATTGATGGTACAACACATCCATAGACTAAAATATTCCTTATTTATTTACGAAAAATCATTATTTATTTATTTTTTATTTTAAATCATTATTATTCATTTTATATCATACAAGCAGAGCAAATGAGATATAGAGAGATGAGGTCTTGTGTTGGAGAGGAAAGTTAACTGCTTCTTGTATATAACAGCGCCAACGATGGAGTAGGACTCAAGTGTTTTCTCAGCATGGTTGGAGTAGATTGGATGTTCTAACCTTAACAGCAGGAAGGAAGTGACAGACAATTGCCCAATCTGAAAGCCCTTCCATTTAGTTCTTATTGAAGCTCTGATGGAGCATGAAGAGCTGTGATTATGTTATTAAAATCAGAGGTCAGATGGCCAATTTGCAGATTTTAAGTTACACAAAATATATATTCAAAATTTTCAACATTCAAAATAAGGGAAATATTATTCCTTAAAAACTGGTCTATGGTAGATCAAGAGTAGTAGGAGACTTACAGTCTTCATTTTCTCTAATTTAATCTCATTGCAATATGTGTGGGTGCTCTGAACCTGGTTTTTATTGGATATGTCTGTATTTTGCGGTTTTCCTTCTATCATGACCTTGTCTCTGAAAAACAAGCCCAAAGCATGATACTACCACCACCACTGCTTCACTGTTGGAATGGTACTGTGCAGGTGGTGAGCAATGCCTGGTTTCCTCTAGACATCAATTAGAATTAGACATCCTTAGAATTGAAGTTCAACAGACCAGAGAATCTTGTTTTTCACAGTCTGAGATTCATTTAGGTGCTTTTTTCAGCACTGAGGAGAGGCTTCTTTCTGGCCGCTTTGTCATAAAACCCAGGAGGTCATACAGTGATGGTTCTCCCATGGTTCTCCCATCTCCACACATGATCTCTTGAGCTCAACCAGAGTGACCATCAGGTTCTTGGCCACCTTTCACCTCTAGGACGAGTCTTGCTCATTCCATACCTCTTCCATTTACTGAATTATGGAGGGCTCTGTGCTTTTGGGACCCTTTAATGCAGCAGATTTTTTTGTAGCCTTTATCTCTAAAGGTCATCTACAATAAAAATTCAAGTACAAGAAGAACATTTACTGTTTTGGATATTTGGCTGTATGTACTAATAACTTTTTATTAATTTAAGATTTTTGAACTACTACTTGTGAAAACAACTGTAAACATATTCAAAGTTGATGTGTTCGGTTGCAAGATGCACCAATACCATCTGGCTTCAATGACATCAAATCTGGTGCAGACTAAATTTAATAGTGCACATGCGCAAAAGTGAATAATGACTTTTAATAATGAATTTGAATCTATTCCTCACACAAAAGTCATCACATCATATGACTTCAGAAGGTTTGGAATATAGGTCATATGGACCACATTTTATGGTGCTTATTTATCATTTTTATAGCGCATCAGTCCTCATCATGTCAAAGAAAACCCTTGGCATTCTGTGAAATATCATCTTCTGATAACAGAATTTTCATTTTTATGGGACATTTTCCTTAAAACAAGACCTGAGGTTGAAATTCCAATCTCTGTAGGAAAAGCAATTTTCAACTGAGTTAGTGTTCTCTGCCTGCACTGGGAGGCAGAGCAGAGGACAATTAAAATGACAAAATGAAGAATAAACAGATGCTTCTGGTGCTTTAAAAACAAACACTGGAGTATTTGTCTTTTTCATGTCAGCTGAGGGGGGACAGTAAGATATGGGTCTCATCTGGAGGCAAGTCAATACAAAACCTTTTCACCAGCGCTGACAAACACCCAGAGCTTTTCAAACGTGTCTTAATAGTGTTGGTCTCTAAATAATCACTGACTATCTCCTGTCTTGACATGTGACTTTTACTAATGTGTTCATTGCAGAATGAGCCTGGTTATACTAAAATAGCAATAAGATGTAAAAAGGTTTGCATGGACGGGTAAGATGGGTGAAGATGCCCCAAGGTCCATTTACTTTTAAATGTTTACATATTTAGATATTAGTTTAGCATGCTCGTAGCACAAAATGTAAAATTATTTAAATATATTTACCCTACCATTCTCCACTGTGCCACTCGATTTCACAGAAATTGCTGGGTAGAATCTGATTGCCAATCTTGTTGTACTGAAAACTATGGAGGAGTAGAAACTAACGTTGTGTGTAAAAAAGGCTTAGTGGCCACTACTACAATCAGAATTGTACAGACAGAAGTATATAAATGTTAATTCAAAAAACAAAAAAGAACTCCGAATCAAAGGGGTGACAGATTGTTTTTCTGTTTTTTTTTTTCTTTCTTTCATTTTTCAGATATTTTCTGAACAGTAGAGCAAAGTAAAAAGAAACTGCCAGGGAATACAGTAGTAGTGGTGCTAATATATGTTTTAATATAAATTTTAACATATTTATACGTTTTAAACCTTGAACAATATGATACATGAATGAGTGTAAACTATGAATGAAATGAGCACAATATGCTATGATAGACCTACATCAGGGGTGCCCAGTCCTGTTCCTGGAGATCCACCTACCTGCAGAGTTCAGATCCAACCCTGATCCAACACACCTGTCTGTAATTATTAAGTGTTCCTAAAGATCCTAATTAGCTGAGCTGAACTTTGCAGGTAGATAGATCTCCAGGAACAGGATTGGGCACCCCTGGCCTACATGATATGTTTCTCTGTCTCAGTCTCTCCCGGAGCTGGCAAGCATGTTTTCACGGAATGGTGGTTGTAGAAAGCGCATGACGAAGGAGATGATGAGTCTTTATTAAAAAAGCTAACTCAGGAGAAATTATGACCACATTCAACAAAAAATAACGACAAATGACTGAACAGAAGGGAGAATATACACACAGTAAATGATGGAACTAAACAGGAACAGCTGGACAAGGATTAACTAATCAGTAACCATAGAAACTAATGAGAACCCATGCAAACATGACAGGAACTAACTAAACAGAACATAATTGTGACATTAAGCCCCCCTTGGGAAAGGCACATTCTCGTGCCGTACAATATCTAACTGAGGGAGGTGGCTTTGGAGGTGACCGTGGAGATGGTGATGGACAGGAATCTGGAAAAGACAAACACCATGGTGGATCTGACAGTGGGAGGAGTCACGGTGGAGCTTTGGCTGAAGGGCTGGGCACAACCTGGGAGCCAATCGTGGAGACGCAACCAGGGAGAGTGGAGGAGCTGGCGAAGCAGCGAGGCCGACGGACCAGGGCGACTTCCGCGGCCCGGCAGCCCAAGGTGAAGCTACAGGGTCTCGACTGACCATGGCGATGATGGTCAGAGTCTTTATTAAAAAACTCATACAGACATGACAGAAACTTTATAATTTGTTCAGATTTGCATTTGAATGCAACATCCTTGTTGTCTAATCAGCTATTTTAAATATATTCTATTTGAAGCTGTGGATGATTGTCCGGACATAACTAAAAGTTTGTCTGGAAAATGAAAAAATAAAGATTTTTTTTTTTTTCTCATTTATTTAATATTTACATTAGTGGTCAGATGTGATGTCTGGAGGGGGTTTTGTATTTAATGTCCACACAAGTTCAATTAATGCATAAAAATATGAGGAAAATATTTTATATTTTTTTAAACATTTTAAATATGAGGGGGAAACAAGAAACTAAAGTTGGTTTGGGTATTTATCTGACAAAATTATTTGGCAAAAAAGGCAAACTACTTCTACATATTTTATTTTACTATAAAAATAATAATAATTAAAAGGCATAGAAAAAAGTTCACACCTGTCAAGGGGTGGGATATATCAGGCAGCGAGTGAACAGTCAGATCTTGAATTTCATGCATTGGAAGCCGCAAAAATGGGCAAGAGAAAAGATCTGAATGACTGTGACAAGGCCAATAGTAATTGCTAGACGACGAGTCAGAGCATCTCTAAAAAGTCTTGCGGGGTGTTCCCAGTATGCAAGGATTAGTATCTACCAAAAGTGGTGTAAGGAAGGACAAACGGTAAACCGACATCAGTTGTCATGGGCACCCAAGGCTCTTTGATGAATGTGGGGAGCGAAGGCTAGCCCATCCGGTCTGATCACACAGAAGAACTACAATAGCACAAACTGCTGAAAAATGTATTTATGCTGCCCATGATAAAGGGGTCTCAGAACACAGTGCATTATAGATAGCTGCTTATGGGGCTGTGTAGCCGCAGACATGTCAGTGTGCCCATTACGACCCCTGATCAGCACCCAAAGCGGCTACAATGGGCATATGAGCAATGGAAGAAGGTTGTCTGATGCTTGGAAACCTTGGGTCCTGCCATTCATGTGTTACTTTGACATGTACCACCAACCTAAAGATTGCTGAAGATTGTTCAGCAGGATAATGCACACTTCCACACTGCAAAAATTGTTCAGGAATGGTTTTGATGAACATGACAAAGAGTTCGAGGTGTTGTCTTGCCCTTCAAATTCCCCAAATCTCAATCCAGTCAAGCATCTATGGGATGTGCTGGACCAACAAATACGATCAATGGAGGCCCAACCTCACAATTTGCAGGACTTAAGGGATTTGCTAATGTCCTGGTGCCAGATACCACAGGACATGTTCAGAGGTCTTCTGGAGTCCATGCCTCGATACATCAAAGTTGTTTTGGCAGCATAAGGGGGACCTACACGGTGGCAGGTGGTTTTAATGTTGTGGCTGATCAGTGTATTTATATGCATATTATTGTTTGGTCTATGAACATAAAGACATCTGCCAGCATCTGCATCTCAGCTTCCTGAGAACCCTGCATTTTGTTCCACTCTATTGCGCTCTGTCCAACTGTCACTGAATGCAAGAATGCATTCTGTGTGAATGGCAAAAACATGCTTGCAATTAAGTGGTATTTCAAGCTTGAATTACTCAGAAGAAAGGAAAATACCTTATTAGGGAATTTACGTACAGATCAGGAAGATTACAATGTCACATAATTGAATCAAATTGTACTCTGTAACCCACATTTTCTAAAATGTTTAATAATTTACAGTTTTTTTTAATACATTTATTAATCATATATCAATATATAAATCAATATGAACAACATGTTGAACAGTTTACTTTACTGGCTGTAGGTGGCAGCATTGAGTACTCCATACCAATAACTTAGTGATTTCTCCATGTTTTTCCATTCTCAGTTTTATTTAACCTGTTACTCCCTCTTCCAGCCCTAAACTGGGGAGGGGAAGTAACAATTGATAGTCTTAAGATTATATAACATTCAAGGAGATTGGTACAATAATATTATATCACTTGATAAAATATATGGTTATAAGTTATAAAATACACAGGCACAGGTTTGGACCAGGTTTGTTAATTAAGCACGCACAAATTAAGTTTGTTTTGAGCAAGCACACTTTTCTTGTGGACTCAAACTGGTTTGGGTCCTTCCTTCTTCAGAGAAACTGTATGACCCCAATAAATGTGGCAGAAAGCAATCGATAAGCTAGGTCCTTGTAAAGCAGGCTAGATAAATTACTTTACAAACAGACAAAAATGGAATTTGTAAGCACATGAAAAGGCTAAAATAAATAAATAATAATAAAAAAAACTTGTGGGAGGCAAGCAAAATTAATTCATTCAGGTTGTCAGGTGCAAAAGGAGAGATTTCATAAAGGGAAGGCTACAGTATTAGAGACTCATGCATATAAATAAGCCGTGTTAAAGATCAATAGAGGTTTTTCATTATCCTGCATAAATCTGTAACTATGCCTCAAATACTAAAAAACAAAGGAGGCAGATGTTTCCATATCCTTCAAGGATACCTTTTCAAAGGCTGATTGCAGCATTCAGTGTAAATGCAAGAGATCTGGCAGTGTACAAAACTAAAAATAAGTAGGGCTGGGTACAATATTGGAAATTACCTCATGATACAATATGTACTTTGATATACATGTTGTGACTCGATATATCACAATCCATATTTCAATACATCACAATATCTGGATCGTTATTTAAACTGTGCTAAATAATTTTCAATTTCAGTCTCTTTATGGGCAGCTGTATATAAGTATATTCACAAAGATGAGGAATTCACAGAAACAGTATTTAATTCAATAATCCACAGAATACAGGGCAGAATCGTGAGGGAACATATCCACTTTACAAAGACGAGACCGGACAAAGAACTTAAAAAACAGGGAGTATATATATACACAGACTAAATGAAGTAATTAACGAACAACAGGTGAACAGAATCATTAATCAAACACACACACACACACTGGAATCTGGGTCAACAACTTCAGATTTTTTAAAATCGACATTTATGTGATTAAAGTCGAGTTGACGTCACCTAGTCGACGATGATGTCATTAATGAACAAATAAGGGGTTGTTCACACAGAACGCGCCTTTCCATTCCAATGCGCTACTTTTCCATTGTTTTTTTATGTAAACGCGCTATAGACAGACGCATGTCCGTTGCGCTCATGTCTTGCGTCTTATGCAGCGTCTCGCGCATGATATGGCATTCTAAAAACATGGCGCTCAAGTTCAAATCAGTTCAACTTTTTCTTAAAAACGCGTCTTGCGTTTTTTCCTCCCATTCCACTGCCCGCATCTGGCATCTTTTAAAGTAAAAATGCGTTTTGTGTAAACGAGCCCTAAGTCAGAACCTCAAGCTGAGGTTGCCTTGTGCACAGCTGATGCTGCCCACAAATATTTCTCCTACATAACAGCTTATTTTTATCAGTTCTTTTGTCTTAGGGTCGTTATATTTCTCACAGATTTCTGCTCGTTCTAAATCAGATACAGATAATGTAGCACAGTAAAGATTACAATGCAGTAAAGATTGAATGCATAGTGAGAGAGCGAGTGTGTGAATTAATTCTACTTGCCAGCTTCTCTCTAGTGAAACTGTGGGTTTTAGTTACCAAGAAATATATGCTATAACTTTTCAGTTTCTAAGCTATTTTATTGATAAATCACAGAACAGTGTTGACAATACATTTCTGTGCTACTGAATGATTCTGTGAGCGGGCGCGATCTGCACGCTACTGTGAGCGTAATGTAGCAGCGCAGTTTAGAATGGCGATTAACTTACGTGTACAATAAGCAGTTTAAAACAAGCATCCGATCAATATTGAGAATCCAGATGGTATAATCAAACATATCTTGTGGAGCGCTATTGGAGTATTTGTCAGTAACTGTTGGATATGGAGCGTAAATGTGGACTTTTTCCTGCTGGGCCCTCTATAGGCCATGACCACCGACTAGTCGACGTCATGCTTAAAGCGTCACGGCAGAGCAACCCCTACAGGGCCCACATACAAACAGGAACAGAACTAAAACACAATGAAACTAAGCTAAAACAGAATGTACATGTTACATTCTCCTGTATGCAAAATTTTAGGGTCCATAATAAAAAAGATTGGTACAGTAAAAACGCAGTGCAGGCTTACGTGTTCTACATCTGATCAGTGACTCATTATTGGCCGGCTACTGCGTCAGCATCACACATCACGGATGCGTTGTGCGGCTCGTGTTTAGTTTCGGCCAATACTGAGCCAGCATTTGGACGTAAACACAGAGGTCTGCACTGCGTTCACTGTGTCAACTGCGTCAATTCATAACATTAAGGTTGAACCACTATCTTTACCTTTCTGGACCTCAAAAGGTGCAACGACATTGCTGCCTATGTGTGGTTCAGATTCCCTAGGATTTCATTAAAAATATCTTTATTTGTGTTCCGAAGATGAACAAAGGTCTTACGGGTTTGGGACGTGTTTTTATTGTTGTAGGGGATTTTAATACAGCTAACATGAGGAAGGTTCTTCTTAAATACCATCATCACAGTGATTTCCCCACATGAGGGGATCTGATTTTAGATCAGTGCTATTCACCACTCAAAGACAGTTTCAAATCCCTTCCCAGGCCTGCCTTTGGTGAAGGTGACCATATTAGCATACTGCTGTTACTTGCATACAGACAATGCCTAAAACAGGACAAATCAGCTGTCAGACCAATCCACAAATGGAGTGAGGATGCCATCTCCAGACTCCAGACTTTGAATTCACAGACAGATGTTTCAGAAAGCAGCAGGCAATGACATCAATGAATATACAGACTCTGTGATCTGCTATATTAACAAATTCACAAAGGACGTTCTCTCTTGATGTATGGACATTTCCCAACCAGAAGTCCTGGATAAAAAAATGTGCGTCAACCTGAGAGCACAAACCGCTGCTTTTAACTCTGGTGACTTCATATCCTACAAAAAGTCCAGGTATGACCATCAAAAAGATATCAAAAGAGCCTACAGGGAGAGAGTGGAGTCAGATTGTATTTTGGGTACTTCAATCTCCTTACCAGATGAGCCTAACACCTTCTATGCTCGGTTTAAGGCTGATGACACACCTCCTGTGGTGAAAATTCCTACTGACTATGACAGCAACCCTCTGATCCTAAAAGTTTTTGTTGAGTAGATCCTTCTGTTTGTCGACTATAGCTCTGCATTCAATCATCATTCTGACAAAATTGTAGCTAAAGATCTGGGTCTAAACAGCTAACTGTGTAACTGGATTCTGGACTTTCTGACGACTGCAACTGCACATCCTCCACACTCACACTCAGTACTGGTGCTTTACAGGAATGCGTTCTTACCCTCCTTCTGTGCTCCCTGTTAACATATGACGGTATGGTAAAACACAGCTCAAATAGTATCTGTAAGTTTGCTGATGACACAACCATCTTAACCTCATCTCCAATCGAGACGAAACGTCCTACACTGAGGAAGTTGGATTACTCACAGCATGGTGTAGTAACAATAACCTTTCTCTTAATGTCAGCAAAAAGGGGATAATTGTGGATTAAAGGAAAAAGAGGGGGACATGCTCCTATTCACATCAATGGAGTGGAGTTCCTTGGTGTCCACATCTCTTATGATCTCTTCTGGTCCTACCATACAGACACGGCAAGTGAGAGCAGCTCAATGATGTCTTTACTTCCTGCAGAGGCTAAAGAAAGTTGGTGTTGACTCAAACATTTTAACTAACTTTTATTGTTGCACCATAGAGAACATCCTGACAGGCTGCATCACAACTTTTCATGGCAGCTGCTCTGCCCTGGACCATCAAGCACTGCAGAGAGTGGTGAAAACAAGGACTGTAGCTACCTAGCTCACTACCTTTTTGTGCCACTGCCATCTGGCAGATGCTTCAGAAGCATCCAGTCACGAACTACCAGATTAAAGAACAGTTTTTACCTACAAGCCATCAGGCTACTCAATAGCAATTAATCATCTCCTCCTGCACTCCTACACTTTCTATATCAGTATTCTTTACAATTATTGGCATTTTTGCTCTAAATCCCTACCTTAACAGTTTATTATTTTTCACTGCATAGTATATTACGTGTTCATACTATATTTTATTACTATTACTCTATATTTAGAATGCATTGTCTTATGACTGTTTTGTATGACTGAATATTATTAGCTTTCACTTTGTTCTATGACCCCGACTGAATGTCATTGTCCTGCACTTGTCTGCGACCTGAGCCTTGTCTTAAGCATTTCAGTGCCCTGTGTACCTGCCCTGTGTAAGCTGAGCAAATGAAAAATAAACTACTTAAACTGGAAATTGAATTTGATGGCAACAGACATTTTGTGTGTCTGTCGCAACCAAGGAGGCCAATTCTGAAGCCAGTGTGGCCACTGTTGGCTCTGTTATGGCCACGGAAGGTGACTATGAACTTTCTGTGCTCACTGTCAGGTCCATGAAGGCTGTCTATATCACAGTGTGCTCCATGCCACAGCCACAGACGCCATACATGTCCACTCCGCCCATGTTTCTGCTCCACCATGGCTGCCTGATCTCCAGTGGGTCACTGCTCCACCATGGTGTTTGTCCACTCTGTCGTGGTGGTCATCTCACCTGCTGGCTCCATCCTGGTGGTCTCCATCTCCGCTGACCTTGCCATGATCCCACCTTTGCTTTATGATCCAGGCCCGCCTCTGCTCCACGGTCCAGGCACGCCACCACTCCACGGCCTAGGTTCACCACCATGCTATGATCCAGACCCTCTTCCACTTCATGGTCCTGGCTCTCCATCCCTCCTCTTTGATCAACCCCACTCAACTACCCTTATAGACTTTTATTTTTATTTTTGTGTTTTGTTTGGGCATTGGGAGCCAGCCATTGAATGGTGGGGGAGATATATCATGTCTGTTTTTGGTTTTGTTTCACATTCATGTTTTCATGTCTTCTATTTTGAATTTAGTCCTAGCCAAATAGTTTCAAGTGATTCCTTTTTCCCTCATGTGATCTTGTCATGTGGCTCCTTTAGTACCTGTGTCTTCTCATTGGTCCATTGTCATGATTGCTTTCAGACCCTCATGTTTCCATTGTATCTTGTCTAGCTGTGTTCGTGTAACCCGTTGTAGGGTGAGTGTAGTCAGATCTGTTCATGTCAAGTGTGTTTTAAGTCAAATTTAAGTCAAATCATTGTTTGATTTTGTTTATTTGTATTTGTTCATGTTTGATTTGACTGCACATGGGTTCTTATCTAGGCTTTTAGTGGAATACATTACAGCTCTAATACAGCTTTAAAGTTAAATAAAATAAAGTAATAAAACTTGATTTTGACCTCAGCCAAAACTAATTGCCTGGGAACAAATAATAGATTCATGACACCAACGATTGCCCATTAGATATACCCAAAAACAAATTATCTCAAGTTTAACCACTACAGAGAAATCAGAGCTAGCAGCAAATGTCAGAAAGACTAAGTGAAACAATTCCGAAAACGTCAGACCAAATTTTTTAAAGAGGCACTATCTTTATAAGTAAACCGCAGATTTGATTTAAAACTACATTCCATGACACAACAACAGTAGTATTTCGAATATTATCGTGGGTTTTCTCCTCCATCATTATCGTTCGCTATGTGAAATGCTGCCTGTCTAGAACATGCAGAAACACACACGCACACACGCACGCACACACACTTATTTATGATTGTATTAGAAAATCCCTAAAATAAGTGTATTTCACTATCAGGATGTTGACTTGTTCCAGATGTTGATCACCTCACTCAATCTCTACCAAGTTTTGTGTTCACAATTGGATATTTCTTCTAAACCATTAAAAAAAAAAAAAATCTGACTGGCACAAAAGAGAAAAGTAATTACCTGTACTGGAGCTGATGGTCTCTTTGCCAATGACGTGGCCCAACAGGTCATACTGGTTGAGTCTAGAACCATCAGGAGCCACAGAAACAGATTTCTCATCATCCGCTGTCCAGATGTAGACAACCTCGTTGTTGGTGTAGGCATCTTAGAGAGACAAACCACAGCAGTACAGGTTTATTCTAACCAAAAAATTAACTTGCAAACAATTACAATGCTGTTTTGGTATCCTTAATGCAGCCTTATTATTTTGCTTCAATTATACTTAAGCCAAGTTTACACTACAAGACTTTAAACGTCGTCAGATTGCTGTGCTGTTCAGACTACGTGACTTGCTGTGGAGTCTTGAAGTCGTTGTGTTGTTCACACTACGTGACACTACGTAAATGATCTGCAACAGGAGGTTACACACTACACGAGCTGAAGACAACTGTCACCCAATTACTTTATTTGAAAATTAGGAAATTAGATTAAATTTTGAATTCAATTGAAAATAAATTAAAATAACCCTTTCACACATAAGTTTAAAACATTCTGGCTGACCTCCCAGAGTTAAGGCGACTGTTATTTTAGAACATTTTCCTTTATTGTTTCCATGACGACGCATCATGTTTGTCAAATGACACACCGCGGCCAGCTGGCCACACTGTATGACAGATGTATTGCTTTTCTCACCATGTCATTAATTATCTGATATTCTGATTCTCAAATATGTGCAAGTGAGTGTTTTTTATCATTTAAAAACCTAAATAATGACCTTGATCTTAATATATAATGTGAACTCATTCATTTGTCCTGAAATACATGTGGCCGGTGAACTGGGGGAACAATAAAGTGAGTGAGCTTTATAGTTACTTACACAATGTGTATCTGATATGAATAAACTTCGTCAAATTATATTTGAATGGATTGTTATTGCTGCTTCCATAGGCATCAGTGTATATTTAATTGGTTGTTGCGTCGCGACACGTGACACCACAGGATATCTGGTCAACGTGTCAGTGAGCCTCTTTGATGCGTCATTGAGTAGTTCACACATAAAGATTGGCGAGCGCCGATCACTCGCTGATTTTCCCCCGATCACAGCCCGACCTGTCAGCGAGCTCATTAACTTGCAAATCGGGCTTAAATCGGGCTTAAAATCCTGTAGTGTAAACTTGGCATTACAACACTGTCAGAGCTCCTGGAGAGCTATATCTTCCTGCAGAATTCAGTTCCAACCTGCTTTAATTATCAAGTTTTCCTGAAGATCTTAATTAGCTTGTTCAGGTGTGTTTGATTAGAGTTGGGCACCCCTGCTTTAAAGGTAAAGTATGTAGTTTTTGCGACACTAGTGGCACCTAGCAGGATTACAAAAATAAAGCCTGTTTTCAAATAACCAAATGCCCCTTTCATGTGTTGCGCCTCCCCCAACTTAAACATCACAAACACAGCACTTACGGGGTGCTTGTAAAGGCATGTCTCAACAGGTAAAGTAATACTTTTAACTGTGTTGCTATGCTATATAAGCGATTGAGTAGGCTAACACTCGCAAGGGTTTCACTTAAAACAACCCATCCAATTACTGTTGGACAAATCGCTTGTTTGGCTAGTATTTCTTTGCTTGTTAAAAATAATGTGTGGTGTGTATAAATAAATTATTTTACAACCTTTCTGATATTATGTAAACTAAAAGGTTGTAGATTTAAGATGTACTGAGAAAAAGCTTCTATTTCCATGAATGATGTAGTCGCTGAGTTGGAAAAACACTAACTAAAAATCATACTGTATCACAAAACAAATCTCATGAAAAAATATGGGGGCAGTAGAGGGAATACATGCATCTCAATGAGGGCAATTGGAATGCAACTTTAATAAAAGCCGACTACCCATGGGTCAGCTGCTCCCTCCGATTAGCTGCTTCCTTGAATCTAACATATATAATGGGAAAACATAACAAAGGACTTATCATGTTTGAATACACAAGGACGAACTTTGCAAAAGAGCATGGAAAACAATTATTTCGGGGTCCGTACGCAGCAGCAAACAATGCACACATGCAGACCGACTCGTGTGCTCGCACAACTCTAAGCAAGTGAGCAGGAGAAAAGCTGGCAGGCTTAACACTAGAAACATAATTCACACACAGCAAGCAGAGGTTTGCTAATTAAATTTTGATGGCCACAGTGAGAAGTTATTGTTTTATTCTATTAGAAGGTCATTAATCAAAAGCTAAATACATCAAATTTAATGCCACTTCATCCATTATGAATAGTATTTGAGAATGAAGTGCATTATTCCGTCTTCAAATATATATTTACATTGTACGACTGCATCGGTTTATATTTATGGGGAATCTGGCCTACAGGAAATGGCACGAGCTGAAAAGGTCAGTGGTGTCACAGACTTTCAGCACATTATACGAGAAGTCTTAAATTTGTTGCCTGTGCTAAAACTCAATTAATATTGTGATGAAAGACAGAAAGACAATGGAACATGAAAGGATGACTTAGAAGCCATTCAAATTGGATTGGAGAAGGAAATATTTAATCGAATATCACTTTCCAACACTGTATTCATGTAAATGACATTGCTATAGGTTGATTAATAGTCCAATAATAGTTTATAAGTCTCAGTAGAGTGTTCCCTTTGTTAAATATTACTGTACAAAACACATTTGAGTATTTGTATTTGTTTAATGTACAGTGTAAACATATATTTCATCTAAAATGAGCAGCTGGTTAATGAGGGAATAAGGAGCTTGTATGCATTTTTAGATCTCTACTCGCTTGGCCAATATGGGTTATCCTCAATTATAAATCATCATGACCGGCAGTAATACAAAAGCTGGCCATTTGTTTGGCTGGTGTGAAATGAAATAATGGAAAAGAAACAAGCAGAAGAAAAATAAAAACAGGGTCTGGGAATCAAGATAATTTTTTTTTATGGTGCTCATTTTAATGGTTCTTGAATATCTGCATTTCTTTGCCAATAAAGACAGAAAACCAAACTACCAAATTTGTCTTGTGGTGATTGAATTTACAGCCTTTCAGCAAAGGAAATCATTGATACACACTCCCAACAGAAAAAGTCTAAGGTTATGACTAACCATGGTTATCTGAGAAGGGGAACGAGACAACAGTGTCTGAACCATGCGTGTACACACAGCCAATTTCATTGGCAGACAACAGTCCATTGTGTCATCACTGGAGCGTCCGTGAGTATAAGAGGGCACCTGCAATGTACGTCATCAACTTCTTTGTCTAAAGGAGATGTGCATGCAGACCAGAGGCATAGCAATGAGATGCAGTGTCTCGTTCCCCTTCTCAGGAAGCCATGGTTCATAACCTGAGAAGTTCCCTGGAACTCAACACTGCATTTTGTATTGACACTATAGGGAACAAATACCCACTCTGCCATGCTGAGGAAATGCCTGCCTCATTAGCTATGCCTATACACAGCCATTACTTAAGCGGAGTCAGATGCATCGGTCATACAGGGTGTGTCCTAGGACTCATAGAGGCTGTCAAGTGGTAGTATACCATCGGCAATTTCCTGAGCTTCTATGCTCTGTGACAAGGAAAGCCCCGGCCGTTAAAACCTTCCTACCTTCCTTACGGGTCAGGCATTAGCCATATGAGACCCAAGAACAAAGCTCTAAGGCTTAGCCATGTCAAGTCTTTTGTATGGCACAGCCCATTGGGAATACTTGCCTGGGGAAACATTTTAAGCTGCAACCCTGGCTCACCACTACCTCCAAAGGGACCCTAAATACTCAAACCCCCAGGGAACAGCAGAACCCCAGAGTTTTTAATCAGGGGAAAACACTCTGACTCTGCTGGATAACTCCAAAGACTCCCAGCACTTGAAAAAGTTGCCCAATAACAAGAAGGGTTGCTATAGGCAAATTACCTCTACTTGTTAGTTTCTACATGGACCAGTTAAGGCTCTGAAGAGAAGCGGAGAACCTTACTTCAAAACCCAAAAAAGTGAATTGAACATATTCCACCAGGGGAGAATAAGTTCCCCAGAGGTCTTAGGCAGGGTTTTTATTCGACACGGGATGTACTTCCTGAAAGCTGCCAACCGCACCCTGGCCTCCCTAAACTTCCCAACCACCATCTCTACAGACATGCCGAAAGGTTCAGAGGGTGAGACTGGCACATCAAGGAGAAAGCTAGCATTCTCTAGACTAGAAAAGATAAAAGATAACACGTATCTCCTGGAAGCTGCTAAAAGCATCATGGAAAAAGATTTAAAAAAAAAAAAGATTTCTTCTTATCACAGATGCCTCTCCGTCAGGCTCCTCCACGCTCTTATACTCACGGATGCTCCAGTGATGATATCAAAGACTGTTGTCGGCCAATGAAATTGTCATGTGTGCACACGTGCTTCAGACACCGGTCATGATGATGGCATTCCCCATAGAGTTAATCCAAGATGCAACGTTGAGTTCCACTTCGAAAGGGAACTGTTAAATATCTTATGATTATCCATTGTAAACACCAAAAACAATATATGTTGTAGGACCAGGCATGATTTGTGAACTATACGAACGCTCACTGGAAATCTGCCATTATAATTCAAAATATTAACAAATACCAAAAAAGGAATAATATTCCTGCAGATATTCCAAGCAATAATAATAAATGAAATAATTCAAACAAAGCAAAAATACATCATGTCAAAAAATACACATTAATAAATTATAAATTAAAAGCTTGACTAAAAAGATGTGTCTTAAGAAGTTTCTTAAAACAATCCAAAGATGTAGCATTCCTAATTGATGCAGGTAATGAGTTCCATAACTTAGGGGCATTATAGGACAACATGGCTGACACAGAGAGAAAGAGAGCCAGCAAAGCAGAGAGAGCAAGAGGGATGGTATAACCAAATCACAGATGTAAACTGGAGCCAATCCATGTACTGCTTTGTATGTTAAAATCAGAATTTTAAAATCAATACGTGATTTAACTGGAAGCCAATGGAGTTGCTGGAGCATGGGGGTAATGTAATGACATGAGGATGTGTACGTCAAACACGGGTGGTTGAATTTTGAATATATTGCAACCTCTTAATAGAACTTGCAGGTAAACCCGCAAAGAGATAATTACAATAATCAAGCCTCGATGTGATGAAGGCATGGATAAGCCTCTCAGCATCAGGCCTGGAGAGAAATGGTCTAATGCGAGCAATGTTAAAAAATGAGAATTAAAAGTCAGTTGAGCATCAAAAATCACGCCCAAGTTACACACCTGGACAGAAGGGGACATCTGGGTATCGTCAACTGAAAGTTTAAAATCGTTGCACTTTTTAATATTAGGAGGAGTGCCAATTAATAGAACTTTGGTTTTGGAACCATTTAGCTTGAGAAAACTGTATTTCATCCATGCCTTAATTTCCAACAAACAGGCAGAGAGAGTCAAAGAGGAGGAAGTGAGATCAGGCTGAGTGCTGATATAAATCTGGGTGTCATCCGCATAACAGTGATAGCTCAAGCCATACTTCTGAATAATCTGTATAATTATTATTACTTACAATAATCTAAAAAGTATTATTATTATTGCTACTGCAAAAGCAGCCAGTTCTGAAATCCAAATGATGCTTAGTATTCAGTGTTAAGGAAAAAAAAAAAAAAAAAAAAAAAAAGAGACTAATTAAGAGTAAGATATGAAAAATTCTTTGCATAAGCCACTAAGCTACATTTCACTGATCTGCGAAAACTCACAGATTTTGCATATCAGGTCATTAATACTATCAGTGTTGGTTATTAAGACCAATAATATTTATTTTGTATTTTTGTATTTGTATGTTAAATAATGAATGTGTTTATGTTTATTAGTTTTGTGGACATACAGTAATAGATGAGCAGGTTTTTGAGGCAGTTCCTTTATATGGTCAAATTAATGTGCAGGGTTTAAATTGCTTTATTTATTAATGACTAGTTTACTCTACAAATTACTAGTTTACTGTACCTTATTACATTAATTTATAATATGAGAAGAAAGAGATTTCAGAGTGATACAAGAGACACTGGTTGCCTAGGGCAACGGTCAGTTATACAGTGTACGAAGAAATGCTACGATTGACCAATCGGAAATGAGTATTCCAGAGCAATACATAATAATTATGCTTACAGGACACTTCTGGCCCTGTTGTAATTGAAGCAATCTGTATTTTGACAGTCAGCAGATTAATTAGTACCAAAAAATCAAAGTCACAGATGATAATGTCTCCAGCAATGCAAAAACAAAACCAACCCAAATGAGCACTTTTCTATTACTTAGATCTTTAAACAGAAATGAGAAACGTAACAAATATTTAAAGAGAAAAAATGAACAGACAACTTTGTAATTGCATTGTGAGGTGGAAGCAAGGCTGACTGGGGGATTGAGGGAACAGTGCTTATAATCGACCGTCGTTAACAAAGCTAATTATGCAGTAGACGGTACGACATCTTATTAAGGAGCCAATCGTTTGCTGTCTTTTGGCTGTATGCAACACAAATCCAATGAGGGGTCACCACGCTGCACCTGTCAAAAAGAGGTATTGTGGGGGAAAAGGTACTAGTGAAAATGTATGAGCAGAGGACTTTTGTTTTATTGCCCAGTGGAATGTTTTATTCATAAAGACGTGACTGCTGCGTCATGGCGACCTTTGGTGTCATTGGCTGGGCTATTCATCTAAAGCTCTGAACAGAAGGAGAGTTACGAAACGCGTTTGCTTGTTTTGGGACTCCACGTATACAAAAAAGGGTATATTTTGTTGGTCTACTTTGGGGTTTTATTCCGACAGTGTTGTCTTGGATAGATATAATTTATGGTAACGAGCAAGTGCAGATCCAGTGAGCACCAGACGTGACATTATGTACCATTTTGTGTTCTGGAGATAGACACTGCATGATTGGTTTCTCTGAGCTATGTGCAGAAGATAAGTTATTAAGCAGCTGGATGCTCTTCCTGCACCCACGTTATACAGTTCAGTATGCTGCACAAATTTCGATGTCTAAATCATCACCAAACTAATTGTGCAGGGTACATGTGCTTAAGGCAAACGTAATATAATAAAATACTCTAGAGAATCTGAGAAAATGCACTTAGGGCATTTTCACACCTGGCTCATTTAGAGCGTTTGTTTCAGAACCTGGTGTGTTTTCTCGCTTAGTTTGGTTCATTTAGGCATATCATTACGACAATCGCTCCAAGATCGCCTGAACGAGGCGGTCTTGGCCCGATTGCAAACAAACTTGCTTAAGGTGAGAAAGCAATCCAAACCAATGGACCAAGAAACCAATCAGTATCATAATTTGTAACGACAAACTTGTTATATAAAAAGCAGCAGTGTCTGATTCTGGGAGTAAGCACATTAGTTATGATAGTTGAAAAACTTCTTCTTAAAATGTTGTGTAATCTCCATGCACTGCAAGAATATGCAGTCCTGACAAAGCCTTGCTTCCCGCTCTAGCTCCAGTATTTAGGCTATATAATAATGCAGGAATGACAGCTACATTCATATATTGTTTGTGCGTGTGTCAACAATTACAAAGCTTGTGGAGCGAACTTGTCAATCATCTTGATGGATGAAACAGAGGAACCTCTGACCAATAAGAGGACAGTTTTACTCACATGTGACTTGCATAAACACATATTAGTACACTTTGAAATGTAGCTTCATGAAAGCGAACAGAACCAAGAAGAAAATAAATTACAAGTCCCAGTTTTGGAACAAAGCAAACGATCTACAGGTCTGAAAACGCCCTTAGACAATCTAGACCAGTGGTTCTCAATGTTTTTTTGGGCCAGCGCCCCCCCTACCCATTTTCTAGGTCCCTCACCACCCCCCATCAAATAAAATGTAGTCTAAATGTCTTCCCTGAATATTAATGTTGATTATTATTCTGTGTTTATTATAATAAGGTCTATCATTATATTTACAAAACCAAATGTTTGTTGTTTTTCACATGAAACACAAACAGAAATAAAAAATACTAGGTGCATAACGCCCCTGGCTCTTTTTACAAAAGTGATCGAAATCTGTAGACCATATCACTCTGTGATTGCTGTTGATTTATTTAAAAATCCACATATTACAAATTTATATATATATATATATATATATATATATATATATATATATATATATATATATATATATATACACACAAACCCGGTCCAAAGAAGTTGGGACACTGTACAAATTGTGAATAAAAAAGGAATGCAATAATTTACAAATCTCTTAAACTTATATTTTATTCACAATAGAAGATAGATAACATATCAAATGTTGAAAGTGAGACATTTTGAAATGTCATGCCAAATATTGGCTCATTTTGGATTTCATGAGAGCTACACATTCCAAAAAAAGTTGGGACAGGTAGCAATAAGAGGCCAGAAAAGTTAAATGTACATATAAGGAACAGCTGGAGGACCAATTTGCAACTTATTAGGTCAATTGGCAGCATGATTGGGTATAAAAAGAGCCTCTCAGAGTAGCAGTGTCTCTCAGAAGTCAAGATGGACAGAGGATCACCAATTCCCCCAATGCTGCGGCGAAAAATAGTGGAGCAATATCAGAAAGGAGTTTCTCAGAGAAAAACTGCAAAGAGTTTGAAGTTATCATCATCTACAGTGCATAATATCATGCCCGTGATCTTTGGGCTCTTAGACGGCACTGCATCACATACAGGAATGCTACTGTAATGGAAATCACAACATGGGCTCAGGGATACTTCCAGAAATCATTGTCTGTGAACACAATCCACCGTGCCATTTGCCGTTGCCGGCTAAAACTCTATAGGTCAAAAAATAAGCCATATCTAAACATGATCCAGAAGGGCCGTTTTTTCTGGGCCAAGGCTCATTTAAAATGGACTGTGGCAAAGTGGAAAACTGTTCTGTGGTCAGATGAACCAAAATTTGAAGTTCTTTTTGGAAAACTGGGACGCCATGTCATCCGGACTAAAGAGGACAAGGACAACCCAAGTTGTTTTCAGCGCTCAGTTCAGAAGCCTGCATCTCTGATGGTATGGGGTTGCATGAGTGCGTGTGGCATGGGCAGCTTACACATCTGGAAAGGCACCATCAATGCTGAAAGGTATATCCAAGTTCTAGAACAACATATGCTCCCATCCAGATGTCGTCTCTTTCAGGGAAGACCTTGCATTTTCCAACATGACAATGTCAGACCACATACTGCATCAATTACAACATCATGGCTGCATAGAAGAAGGATCCGGGTACTGAAATGGCCAGTCTGCAGTCCAGATCTTTCACCCATAGAAAACATTTGGCGCATCATAAAGAGGAAAATGCGACAAAGGAGACCTAAGACAGTTGAGCAACTAGAAGCCTGTATTAGACCAGAATGGGACAACATTCCTATTCCTAAACTTGAGCAACTTGTCTCTTCAGTCCCCAGACGTTTGCAAACTGTTATAAAAAAAAAAAAGGGGATGCCACACAGTGGTAAACATGGCCTTGTCCCAACTTTTTTGAGATGTGTTGATGCCATGAAATTTAAAATCAACTTATTTTTCCCTTACAATGAAACATTTAATATGTCATCTATGTTGTATTCTGAATAAAATATTGAAATTTGAAACTTCCACATCATTGCATTCCTTTTTTATTCACAATTTGTACAGTGTCACAACTTTTTTTGGAATCGGGTTTGCATATATATAATCTCAATGTCTGTTTGTCACATGTAATATACCAACCAGCTAAAATTTCATTGAACAATGTGGGAATTCCCGGTCTTAATTAAAATAGTTAAAATTTAAATTTCAATTGGTTTTAAATTTTTGTGAATTGACTACAAAGCTCCTGAAGTTGCCATTAATGGTAGGTATTGTTCTCTTATTTTTGTACTGCATATTCATTTACGGTTTGATGAAACTATCATAGTTGGTTAAATTAAGTCCAAGTACCATCTACAGGCCTATTATATGAAATGTAGGCTGTGACAGTAAACAGATGCCCCATTCTATTTCTGATGTTGTTCCCCCATTGTTCTCTGAACGCCCCCATTGAGAAACGTTAATCTAGACAAATGAAATGACAATTGGCAGAGATCACTTACAGCTTCCGAATTTCAGTGGGCAGGCATGGGCATCCATAGGAAAATCTTCCAGATGCATGGGGCACTCAGCATGGATGGTTAATCTATGTGGAGAGGAACAGACACATAGAGAGAGCTTTAAAGTCAGCATGAAACAGTATTTGCAACTCATTTTACTTTGATATATTTCAGAGTGAAACAAGAACTACTGTATGGCGAGACTCGTCTTGATCCATTAGGAGTTGACTGTATCATGGAAAGTGGGTGTTTAAGACTAGAAATAGGATGATAATGTTTAAAATATCTTAAAATCGTCATACCTAGTCACATTTGGTAAATTAGAGTTGGGCGATAAGTCAAGTCAATTCACCTTTATTTATATAGCGCATTTTACAATGCAGATTGCGTCAAAGCAGCTTTACATTAATAACTGGTATATAATTTTGGCTGCACAGCAGCTCTGAAAGAAAATAGTGTCAATGCAGACAGATGCAAAGCACTGTTGAATATCAATTGTCAAGTGCAAGCCAACTAAGCAAGCCAAAGGCGACAGCGGCAAGGAACCCAAACTCCAACAGGTGACATCAGGTGGCAAATAGGTGTTAAAATGGAGAAAAAATCCTTGGGAGAAACCAGGCTTAGTCGGGGGGCCAGTTCTCCTCTGGCTAACAGTGCTTTGTTACGATTCAGGTAGCTATCATAAGCCCGATAGGATCGCAACATTCAAAGTATTTATTCCAGGATCGTATTCATCACGCCGGTATGGGCGGTTTGTTAAGGAACTGTGCCACTGGCTGTCGTGTCGATGAGGCCTTCACAATGGATGATCTAGTTGACTCAATCTCGGCTGATACTTCAGGGGTCACTAATATAGTTTACATTTTGCAACGATACAGGCAATCAAGCAGTTAAAACATGCTATATAGTATATATTGCCCTAAGCGAGTATACTCTTATAAAGTTGGACATACTTATATGTCCACCTTTATATAAAGAGCTGGGCACAAAAATAATATAGTGAAACACCACTGGTTTCCACATTTGAGGAGGCTTTTTGACTGGAAGGCTGAAAGTCAGGGTCACCCTGCATTTGCTATTAAATATTAGCAATTACAAAATGCACATGTGCAATATGTTTCATGCTTGTACTGAAAATCAATTCAAATTTCATTGATTGAAATATGGTCAAAGTGTACTGTCGAAAGCACTTATGGTAAACTAAAATACAGTTTAATGTCACTTCTATTGAAATTTGTATTTCATGTATTAAAGGTGCAGTGTGTAACAAAAAATTTTAGGCAGAAATTCAATATAATATACATAACTATGTTTTCAGTGGTGAATAAAGACCGTTATGTTTTTATTACCTTAGAATGAGCCATTTCTATCTCATACACCATGGGTCCCCTTACATGGTAAGTCGCCATTGGCGTGAACGTTGGACAGAGCAATTCACAACCTCACCACTAGATGCTGCTAAAATTTACACACTGCACCTTTAAAAATTTGTAATTAAACAATTTAGTACATACTAAATTGTACATACAACATACTACACTAATAACACACTACAGTTCAAATTATGTTCAAAAACTATACATGTACTTAAGAATGTAAGTAAACCTCAAAATGTGTGTAATTTTTTAAAGAATGACAAAAACAAAAAATTTAAATGTTGCTTAAAGTAAAACTTTTAATGTGAATGTGAATGTACTTCAGTGTAACATAGTCATTAAAGTGACCTTTTACTTCAGTGATGTTATATAAAGTATTTAATTTTACATACATTTTTAAGATTTGAAGCACTCTACAAGTTAATACCATTAAGTGCACTTCTTTTTCACAAGAGAATGGCTGCATCCTGTGGCTTAGATAATTTCAGCCGAACGGGAAAGTCTTTGAGAGGCACAGCAAGATATTACATTTTCATGAAAGAACTTTTATTCTCTTTGAAAAACTGATGAATCATTTTCAATAAGACCACAAACACTTATTAACAAAGTAAACAGGGCTGATTATATTTTATTTGTACTATAAAACAGAAGATTAGGCAATAATAGTGAACCGCTGAATCAAACTCTCAATTATATAGCCTATTTTATTTAATCCATTGAAGAATCTCGGGGAGAAATTCACAGCATCTTAAGACAGAAGACAGGGAAGAAAAATCGAACAGAGCAGAGTGTTAATCTAGTACAAAGAAAACTGAATAAGTGATAACTGCTTGAAAGAGATTCCTTAAACTGCAATGAAGTGTTTGAAAATACAGAGACAAGTAAGCTAGTGGACGACGTCTTATGTGTGTACACTGCATGAGCCATCACTTGAAATTAGCTGAGTCACAAGCTGACAGCTTGTATGGAGTCGGGTAAATTGACCTATAAATAGATCCCTGAAGCTTTTAATTAGCGAGAATCAAGGCCTGATCCATTGAGGTGAATCAAAGTCATTTCTCAGACAGTTTAATGACGAGTTGCTTCCTGTTCACATCTGTGGAAAACTAAAGGTGGTTCTGTAATTCATTCGGTTCCCCTCTACACAGATTGATGTAACATTGTCTGATATTTGCTTCGTTCCTCCTTGACTCTCTCCAAGGCCATGACTGTGAAACCAGAGGCACAATTTGTGCCCGTCATGTCGGACGATATGCAGCTCTCAGAAGGATGTGACATATTTTTCCAGAAGAGACAGTGAGAAGAGCATGTATCTGTGCATTGCTGTACTGAGTGACCGAGTGGATGAGTCTGTGTGAACAGTAAAGGTCACTAAATTAGAATTGTTGTAATTGTTATAAGCTTTAAACATGGCAGCCAATGAGTGTGAACGTGTGCAAAGGTTTGAGGAAATCTCGGACTTAATATTTGCTTCTATGTTCCTTCCATACCTCTAGCGTTTGTGTACCATATCATTACAGAATGTGACAGGAAGCTAGCATTACAGCTCTAATTCAGTGTGCACATGTGTGCCTATGGTCACGTAGCGCAGCTGGCCTGTCAGTGCGCATGCACGACGCTGCGGCTGCTTTACTAGCCATTTGTCAGTTTCACGGTCAGTGAACGTCACGGCTCTCTTGGGTTGGCAGGTCCCCTTGGGCTTTTCCCTTAGCTTTGCACTAGGTCTCAGGATCTCTGAGCTTCTGCGCCTCTCATCTCCTCAATAACATACTGACCCAACGGTCCTCAGCACATTACCTGTTCCCGAGGCAGCTCTGACAAGGCTGATGGCAGGGATTTGCTTTCAAAAGTCTCTACCCTGGGCATTCAGATATATAATCCAGGTTCATAATATTGTTTGGTTCAACTGCCTCAATTGAAAACATTTACCCTTCATAAATATTAAATACAGCCCATGAAACTGTACTTTATATTATTTGATTACACATATTTTTTCCAAGGGCATTTTGACCTTTTTTTTTTTTAACTGTATGCATCATATTTTAAGTCAAATTCTTAAATATAAATATATACATTAAAAAATACAATTAAATTTACATTTTAGTTTTATATCATTTGAAACTGCTATGATAGCGGGAAAGATGAATGGGAATTAATTTGCTTTATTTTAGTGTTATGTTTCGTTTTTACAAAACATACCGTGTTCAGATAGTAATACAAAAATGTGGACGTCTACACTAACCATTTCATACAATAGGTTTAAACAGCTCGCCTTTTTTTTTTTTTTTTACAATTTTTTATGAAATACTGAGCAAATCTCAAGGGAGCAGTAGCTTTTGTCTTTTTCGAAGAAGAAGGAGAAAAAGAGGAAGAAGAAGAAGAAAAAGAAGAAGATGGTATGATGCCTCTGGTATGGTATGGCTTGGGTCAGTTTATTATTTTGTAGTTCCAAAGAAATGTTACCCAACTGACCAGTAAATCGGCCAAACCATTTTTTTTTTTACTGGCATTTGGGATTTTTTGGGACATTTATGTTCTTTTTATCCTTTATCAAGTTTCTCCCTCTCAATTTTATCTTAAAACCATAAGAATCCAATTCTCTTATCTGATCCACTTTGAGTCAAATAGGATGCTGGTTGTAAAAGCCGCACTGCATCTAGAACACAGCTGTCTCTCCTCCAGCTAGATTCCTGTGAGCTGATCTGGGCAAGGTGAGAGGTCCCTAAAGCCTGTAAGGACGAGTGAAACCATCTGTCCATCTTACACCTCTAGCTAACTGCACCCCAGGGCTGGAGAAGTGAGCTGTCTGTAAAAGGCCGAAAGCTGGTGAACTGTGTAAAAGTGCAGGAGGGCCCTGTCAGGATTCATGAGATGTGTTACTTGTGGAATTGCTGGACATTTGTAGAAAACTAGTAAAACATTTAAAGATGTTTCCCTTGATTTCCCTTAATTTTTGACATATAATAGATCATTATACTTAAAAAAAAAAAAAAAGTAAGTTTCAGAACCCAAAACGTCTTTGTTAGTCCAAAAACAGCTTTTCTTGAAACTAAGCTGCCAAAACCAGACATTTTTGATTTTTTATTTCTCAGTATGAAATAAGCAGATGCACTTTGAATATCGAGAGAGTACTTTGATTATGGTTGCACTTATTGTTTGCACTTAATAAGACTAAGAGAAAACTGTTATTCATTTGTATGGTAACAATTTACAATAAGGTTTCACTAGTTAACATTAGTTAACTACTTTAGTTACATGAATTAAGAATGAACAATACTTCTACATCATTTATTAAGCTTAGTTAATGTTAATTTCAACATTTACTAATACATTATTAAATCAAAAGTTGTATTTGTTAATATTAGTTAGTGAAAATTCTGTCATTAATTACTCACCATCATGTCATTCCACACCCGTAAGACCTTCGTTCATCTTCGGAACACAAATAAAGATATTTTTGATGAAATCCAAGTAATCCAAGTTAATTTACACTTTCAAATGCCCAGAAAGCTACTAAAGTCAACTTTAATGTTATGAAGCGACAATAATACTTTTTGTGTGCCAAAAAAAACACTTTATTCAACAATATCTAAATTTCAAAACACTGCTTCATAAAGCTTCGAAGCTTCACAAATCTTTTGATTCTAATCAGTGGTTCAGAACATGTATCAATATCAAAATCACACCCCCCATTGGTGAACAATTTAAATTTTGAACGTTTTGAAACACTTATGACATAACGAAGCCTCGTTTACTAAAATCACGTGACTTTGGCAGTTTAATATGTGCTCCAAACCACTGATTTGAAACAAAAGATTCATGAAGCAGTGTTTTGAAATCGTCCATCACTAGATATTGTTGAATAAAGTCGTTATTTTTTTTTTTTTTTTGGCACACAAAATGTGTTCTCATCGCTTCATAACATCAAAGTTGAACCACTGTAGTCACATGAACTGTTTTAAATATGTCTTTAGTAGCTTTCTGGGCATTGAAAGTGTAAATTAACTTGCTGTCAATGGAGGCCTCACTGAGTCATCGGATTTGATCAAAAATGTCTTAATTTGTGTTCTGAAGACGAATGAAGGTCTTACGGGTGTGGAACGACATGAGGGTGAGTAATTGATGACATACATTTTCATTTTTGGGGTGAACTAACCCTTTAATGCACTGTGAACTAACATGGACTAACAATGAATGACTGTATTTTTATTAACTAGCATTAACAAAGATAAATAAATACT
Source organism: Elopichthys bambusa (assembly GCA_037101425.1). Lineage (NCBI taxonomy): Eukaryota > Metazoa > Chordata > Actinopteri > Cypriniformes > Xenocyprididae > Elopichthys > Elopichthys bambusa. The sequence goes on along the minus strand of CM074450.1, from coordinate 26,979,849 downwards.
GTAGCAAATGTATTGCTCATTGTTAGTTCATGTTAGTTAATACATTAACTAATGTTAAAAAATGAACCTGATTGTGAAGTGTTACAATTTTTAACTGTTTTCATTTTTATGATTTGTGGAAAGGAGTTCAGTTAGTAGTTGCAAAAAGTTGTAGAAGCTCATAAATCATGTACCGGTCTAAGGTCTGAAGAGACTACAGGAGAGACGCTAGCCAGTTGAGTTTGTGAGTCGTGACAAAACCTTTTACAGTGCTTGAGTATTGTTGCCTTTTACTGCATACATTAAAAGTAGAACTGAAATGACATTCATTACAAGATGATTAGTAAAAACATTTCAGAAGCATCTGCAGACAATTTTTCTAGTCATGTATTTCTTAAAAATACTGTGTAAAAATCTCGTCTCCTGAGTTGTCTTGTCAGACCCCTAGTGAGACACTGTTACTAAGGATATGTTTTTAAACAAGACACATTTTGTCTATACTGGATCCAACTTGTAAAAAAATGATTTTTGCTGCTTAATTTTACTTAATTAAAAAAAGTTAAAATAACTTAATAGCTGAACGTTTTGTATCTACTTAATTTAAATGTGTCCAATCTACTTAAATATGTAAAACTGAGGTTTACTTATTTATTTATTTTGAATTGAAATTACCCAAATAATTTTTGTAGCATTAAATAAAACTGGGGAGTAAATTTTAGTTTCTAGCATGCTTTGCATAAAGCTGGATCAGGAGAGGAAATGTTGAAATTAAGTGTTATTTTATGTTTTAATTGAATAACTTCATTGCAAACATTTGCTATGCTAGCAACATAAGCTAATTTAAAAGTTAATAACAAGCAAGGATGGCCCCCTGTTTAGGGTGTGTCCCCAACTGTGGCCTGAGATGCTGGGATAGGCTCCAACCTCCTGTGACCCTACAGGTGGATAGATGGATGGGATTTTCCATATCAAAATATGATACAGTACGATTTATAGTGTCCAAGTATCAAGCACTAGTTTACCAGGCATGAGATATTCTATAACAGATAATCAAAGTGAATAGTGGAGCCAAAACAGAGAGTGATGGAGCTTTTTCCTCATCTAAAGAGATGATATAAAGGCTTGCTCATTCCTTGTGCTTTGGTGCTGCTTGGGTTTGTGATAAATGAGCAGACAAATCTGTTTTACTTCTTGCAAGATCTATCATATCTGAAATCCATGGACATAATACAGTTTGACGCAGTGAGCTGTACAGGAATAGACAAAAAAAAAAAAAAAAAAAAAAAAAAATTGGGAAGAAGAAGAGGCGGCTGATGGTGATATTTCAGCTAAGCTCCCAAAAGATGCAGCAGACCATGCGCTGAGTACTACAGTTTGCAGCCCTGACAGATTTGCCCAGTCATGGCGTTAGCACTTTTGTGTCTTTTTCTTTCTAAACTTTCTTCGGCAAGATCCGAGCACCTTTAACAGTTTAATGAGATAGAGATGATACCTCCTGGGTATTGTGCCCACATAATAGTTATGATGTTATTGGCCCTGCAAATTAACTTGCATTTGCAAAGAAGACTTTGTGGAATATGACTTTAATAAATGAGTATTCAGGAGGATCGTGAAATCTCCAGCAACAGATCAATAATAAGAGCCTAGAGATATTCATGTAGTCTTTTGAAACTTTAACATTTTAATCTTAATTTGTATTTTACAAACAGTGAAATAATAAAGTGCTAGGATGAAAGTTAATATTTTGTTTCTAAACACTGATTTATATGGTAAGAATAGAGAAAATCACCTTGTGGAAGCAGTTTGATGTTTAATTGGCTGCTTTAATGATCTGTCTAGATTAAACTTGATTGACATTTGGATGAATAAAAGCGTTTGGAAAAAGATAAAGAAAAGCAACGAATGTATTATGTAACGCTATATATTATTAACATTTTTTTTTTTTTGCATAGCCTTTTTACTTTACACTTTTTATATAGTTTTGGGAGGTTTTGAATGTAAAACTATATCCCTCGGTTTTACAGACAAGGCTTAGTTCCAGACTAAAGTGCATATTTTAACTGTTTTAACTGAAAGCAACTTGAACTGACATTTCTTAAAATATGTCAGTACCATTGTTTTGTCTCAAGATGCACACCAGTAATGTTTTTTTCTAGGGCACGTTTATAAAAGTTACTTAAATGTCCTAATTGAAGTAAGGTTTAATCCTGGCTTAGTCTAAGCCCTGTCTGTGAAACCGGGCCAATGTCTACTAAACTGCTCGCTAACACTTTGCTAAGGGTACACCATGTGACTTTTGGCCCTCTCGAGGTTAAAAAACAAAACTGCATGCATTTTGCAGAAGAACATTGATTTGGTTGTGCTTCGGCTCTGTGTGACTGTGTGGATGAATATAGTTATCCTACTGCTCATAAATTAGTCACTACTAGTCTTACTAGAGCTTACTAGAGATTAAACCAGTTTAGATGGAAATGAACTCAAGCTGACTAGCTGAAGACGTTACTGTAGCTTTACCCATTAATAGACACAGTATTTTCATGAAAATAAATTACAGCACAGCGCTACAACAACCATAATGAATAACCTTTCACAATAGATAATGCTTTACAATGAACTCTTTAGTGAGTGCCACAGGGCTGAGTGACATATGTACGCAATTTCTTACAAAATCCATCCCACTAGGTGTAAAATATAAACACTTATAATAGTCTGTACAATGTCTAGTGAGTAGTGAGTTTCTAAGAAACAGATGGCAACATTTTATGTTAGCACATATTGTGGTCCGGTGAGTGGTGCTAAAGCGATTTAAAAAAAGAAACTGTGCATCCATGCAGTTTTAGCTTGCTTCTGAAAGACTTTGAGCTCTTTTGTTTAGTGTCATGAGTCCTGTTTTATGAGACTTGGACCTGTGCAAGTGAACCGTTGCACCAGATGAGCTACCAAGCAGGTTTAACCCCCTGTCCTAACCAGGGGTGCGTTTCTATTACTAATAGAGGTCAATGGGATTTACGACCATGGTTCACCAACAATGCTTTCGGGAAACGCACCCCAGACGCGCAACGTGTGTAATATACCATTCCAGTGACAGGAAATTTGTTTGTCCAAATTTTATGCAACAAAATCAATCAAAAATCCCAGGCAATCAGGAAAGCTCTGCACTGCACTCACAATGAAATAGATACGTAAATATTCAATTATATTTAATTATTATATTATTGTTATATATCAATTATATTTAAATATTATACCATTTCAGCATTATTAAAAATACAAACTGAGTGACTGATGCAATCTTTGTCATAGCATATACCTGTTTGTTCACAGTTTGAACGTTCATTTTTCTTTTAACTTATTTTCAAGATCTGGGGTGAATTATCCATTGTGGCTTTTAGTATGGCTATAAAGGTTATGCAAAATGATATTCAAACTCCCATTACATTCTTTTAACATTAAATAAAGCACAATCAGTACATGAGATTATTACTGTCATACTTTGCATGTTGTTCCATCCGTGATGCCATAGAAATAGACAGTGGTGGAAAGAGTACTGAAAATTTGTACTCAAGTACAAGTACTGTTACATTGCTGAAATAATACTCAGTTACAAGTAAAAGTACTGGTGGCAAAAAAAGTACTCGAGTAAAGTACAAATTACTCTTCTCAAAAACTACTCAAATTACAAGTTACTTTTTAGCTGGCGATATAATGAATTACCAAACAATATTCAATCAAATCATAGATCTAAGTAGAAAATAGCTACTTTCAACAAAGCACTTTCGCCTTTTTCATGAAGTGCATGAAATAGTGGTCAGTGGTCACGATACTAGAATTTCTAACTTCAATACAATACCTTGAAAATGATCAATATTCAGTATAATTTTAAATACCATGGGGAAAACCACCACATAGTGTATACTGCCATATAGATATTTTAATATCTAATTTTTATGTCCATCCATTTTGTCAAGGCAATCATTATTTTCAAGCTTCAAAAAGCACAAGACTCGTGACAGTAATCAATTTGAATGGAACGGTTTAATTCAAGTCTTCTGAAGAGACACGTCCGCTTTATACGATGAACAGATTTTAATTTAGGCTTTTGTTTACATATTTAAACACTGATCAATTACCATTACAATAATCTCACTTAAATATTTGCTCACTCTGTGTATTTGTGTCTTTACAACAGGGTAACTTGTTACAGGGTTACAATAGCTCACAGGCAGCACAAGAAAGCTTGATTTCAAACTGAATTAAATTTACAAAAAATACAAGTAAACAGTCAGTAATAAAATAAGAATAAAACAAATGACCTAAATTCAGTTGAGGTATACGAAATATAACAACACTGAATTTCCATATGCCATGTATGCTAAAGGATTAGTCACCCAAAAATGAAAATTCTGTCATTAATTACTCACCCTTATGTTGTCCAAACTTGTAAGACCTTCATTCATCTTCAGAACACAAATGAAGATATTTTTGATAAATCCGAGTGCTTTCTGACCCTCCATGGACTGCAATGTTATTACCACTTTTTATGGCCCAGAAAGGTAGTAAAGGCATTGTTAAAATAGTCCACGTGACTACAGTGGTTCAACCTTAATGTTATGAAGCGACGAGAATACTTTTTGTGCACAAAAAAAAAAAAAAAAAAAACTTTATTCAACAATTTCTTCTTAAGGTTGAACCACTGTAGTCACATGGACTATCTTTCTGGGCCTTGAAAGTTGCAATTACGTTGAGTCTGGGGTCAGAAAGCTCTCGGATTTCATCAAAAATATCTTTATTTGTGTTCTGAAGATGAATAATTATGACAGAAATTTCATTTTTGGGTAAATTAACCCTTTAAGAGCCATACAATATGTTGTTTATTTAGATAAAAAGAATGGTTTGACCTGTAATATCTGTACAATGTAGTGATGCAGTTAGACAGACTAGGTTATTTAGATGTACAGTTCATACAAATGCCCCATTCTGAAACATACATTTACATTGTAAAGAAATTGAAGATCTACCTTTGATTGCTGAAAGACTTTCTGGTGCATTTCACTTATAGCCAATAAGATTTCCTGTAGCATTTTCATCGGTCAAGCATGGAAGTCTATTCTGATTGTTTGATAACTTTTGACAACGTTTAATTTAAGAGCATGGAGAGATTCGCGATTGCACACTACACAGACCGCACACTCATCTGAGTCACTTTGTATATTTGTATACTTGTATATTTGAGAGCTCGCGTTGTTTCCTGCCATTACATGAACGTGCTCTCGCGTTACAATAATGCGCTCTCGACGTTTGTAATTAAAATACACCATTGAAACCTGCGGATATGATTAAAATTATGCGCAATACCTGCAATTCCACGCTGTAACTGAAACGAGTGACAGCAGGAAGAGGCGGGTGTGTGTCAAACTCACTGTCAGGGAGATAAGAGAATGAGAATGCGCCGCTGGTAAAATATTTAGGGTTTCATTAGTCCGTTTATGATCGGATATCTTTATTGGCTACCGATATGCTGGTCAAAGGTTTTAATATTAATTCAAATTGTAGGCGTACTCAGTAAAGGAATGTGATTTTACAAGTAGCAAAGTAGATTACTTATCTTAATGAGTATTTAAGTACAAGTAAAATTACAGATTAAAAAATGTACTCAAAAAAGTACAAAAACATGAAAAAAAAAAAAAAAAAACTATTTAATTACAGTAATGTGAGTAGTTCGATACTTCCACCTCTGGAAAGAGAAACCGTTTCTAAAAATATAATCGTTTCGTATTGCATTGTGGCTGGTTAGGACAAAAACTCAAATTACCATGGAAAGGATATCTTTTATTGCGCATCACGTATGGTTAGGACTGTGTGTAATACTGTGATGCAAATGCTAATATATATTAGATGACAAATCATGCACTATGGCAGGGGTCGGCAAGTAAGTTTGGCATCTGGCCAAAAAAAAGTTTCGCCACTAGATGGCAGGCCAGAACATAGTCAATAGAAAATTTAAGAAATTAATTTATGAAAAATGCAAATAGAATTGCCTGTGACAGACTGTTACAGTGTCTTTTGTAACTGGTAGTGAGCTGTTAACAAGAAGCCACATTTGTGTGGCGGTATCCGGGTTTTACACTGGATAAATTAATAAAGCAGAGTAGTGACACGTAACCTGGCAAGTATCTTCATTCACCAACTTTCAACACAGACCACCTTGCTAAAACACATATGTGGGAGATGCGGAATGGATAAAAATAACTCAAAAAATAAAAGAGGAATTGAATAAGCCCATTAATGGCATGTTTGAGTCATGCCCTTAACAAACTGTTTTATTTCCTCTTTCCATATTGTGAATAGTAAATGTGAATCATTTTAATTTGCTTGTTACACAATGGAGCCCAACTTATTGTAATAATTATTTGACGTAGCCTACTTATACACTCAGAATTATTCCTTGGCATCCTCACGTAATAAACTGCATTTTTGTTTTTTATTGTTTGTGTGCTGGAGGTACGCTATTACGTCGTGTGCAGAGTGATTTAAGCTAGCTGGTGAGAGAAAATGGCACTATCAAAGAGTCTAAAGAGGAAAGTTGTTAGCGAAAATAGGGCATACAAAAAAGAATGGAAAGACAACTATGCGTTCATCCTACCTAGTTTGGTGAGTGCAAATCCAGTGTGTCTTGTCTGCAACAAAGTTGTCACTGTTTGCTAAGAATATACACTTTGTCTACACTGGATGCGAGTGGCGCGACGCGTAAAAAGATAATAGAACCCATTATAATCAATTATATTGTCTACACTGGATGCGGTGCAACACTGCACGACGCGACACAACAAATTCCCCATTCTGTTTGTGACGTAGTCCAAGTGCTTTGCAGTAGTCGGATTATCGCGTTCAGTGCAGACAGCTTTTTTAGCTGTTGCGGCACGACGCAAAAAAAGTCGCGTCTGGCGTAGACACAGTGATAATATTAGACGGCACCACGAGGCGAAGATCTATTTCAGAACCAGCCGCTATCAAAATAATCTGGCTGTGGGCACGGGCCAGATATTATTGCTGGCAGGCCAGTTTTGGCCTGCGGGCCGCCTGTTGCCAACCACTGCACTATGGTAATACTGTTTTAAGATCATAACACAGTATTGTGAAAGCAACGGTGCAAAAATAAGTCTTTATTAATCAATAATCTGCCCCTGATATCATAATTTGTGTGACAAGGAAGAATGCAATGAAAGCTGTACATGAAAGATATATAATTTGTACTACTACTGAATGTTAGCCTGACCACAGGTTGAGAGGCGTAGTTCCAAGCACACAAGTTTGTGTTGGTATGCGAATGTTTGTTGGAACTACGGTTTTGTAAAATCCCAAATTGTTGAACTATGTTGCTTTTGGGAAATGCACTCCAGATTGGCACATTGTTCAACCAGTGCTGTGCTGGGTGGTTATCTGTCTGACCAAAGCCAGACGGGGGAGTAGGAAACTTAGTTTATTGAAAACTATTTTAGTATTTTTGTAATTCCATTTGAGGGCCATATGCGGCGCTGATTACATCACCAACACCTTCGCTCTAATGGAATAAACCACTCGATGAGGCACCCCATGCTTCTCTGTATGCCTCTGAACATTCCATGGTGTCACTCAATCTATCAACACTCTTGCACTCTTTTCACTCTTCTCCAAGTATGCTCTTCATAGAAAGAACATCAACAATGACCTCTTGCCTGGCCTCTGGAGATTTACAACGCTGATGAGAAGTGAAAAGTGTTCTTGACGTGTGACAAATCTACCGTCAGTACAGTGCAAAGTCATCCGTTACACTTATCATCATATCCCTGGACGTGGAAGTTGATCAATGAAGATTTACAGAAGCTGAAAAAAGATTCCCAATGCACTGGTTCTGCTGTACTTAATGATGACAGTTTCTGGATTGAGGACTTTGATGCTTGTTCTCTCCAACCAGTCCGTAGTCACAGAAGAGTCGTATGGGGTGAACAAAAGCCAGACGGAGAGCAAGGATCATTACACTTTGGAGATGGAGAGGAGAAAAACTGAGGTATGAAGCTGAACCATTTGAAATAAAGAGGGAAAAAAAAGAACCTGGATCAAGATGTGGAGTTAACAAAAAAAAAAGTGTGTTTGCATTTGGATATCCTACCCTCTTTAGGTAAATGTTATATTTATTATACACAAGTGATAGCACCAATAAACTGCCAAAGGATAGTCAATACTGGGTAAATATTCATGTCAAATAGGGGGAAAAAAAGAGGAAAATCATTGAAAGTCATACTATTTTTCCATACAACTTGGAATATCAGAATTTTGAGCTTCCTACTGAGAAACAAAGTCTATTATGAATAGAGGAATAATAACCATTTTTCTAAGTGCAAATAGCAAAAGCATGCTATTTACACTAAGTCTAAATATATTTCTGTCATGACAACTATATGATATGGCAATGTTAATGTATTTGGTCTTGGTGGAAGAGATCTGCTACGCTGCTGCAGAGCAAGACTTGCTACTGCTGATACATTCACAGACATGCTGCTGCTGCACATGTAACATACATGAATTAACCCCTGTAGATTTATACAGGTGGAGCTGGGGAAGGTGGAGGGTTTCTGATGGCGCGAACAGCAAACAATGCCAAGTATTTGAATGTTGAGCAGCAAGCTCATTGGCTGCTGATGCCACAGCAACCAATCAGCTGCGCTATGTAGATAATGATGTCATCGCTAACAAATTGAGTTAAGGACCTGTGCCATCTAGAGTTTCATGACAGAACTTTTTTTGTAAATAGTTGTTATATGCTATTTATACTTACTATAATACTTACTTAATACTTATACTACAAATACTATTTGCACCTCAGTGTATTGTAGTATATTATAAAACAGCATATAATAATAACAACATATTGTGTGTATATGATTATATTTATTTAAATCATAAATTGATACAGCCTTATTGGGCCATTACCTGTCCCTATCTTTAAAGCTCTCTCTTAATCCTAACCATACTGAACCTGCTGATCGGTAAAGGTGTCCTCGAAGGTCCAGGAAGGGAGCTATGATTTTGAGTGTGGTAACAATATGAGCTCCACACGTCTGGGTCAATGTGCCAGCCCATCCGATTAACATGAGGACACTACATTCAATTTCAATTATAGGCCAATTAAATACTCGTTAAACACTTTTGTACCCACTATTAAATACATGTTAGGCACTTTATTTCCACATTTTTAAAAATATTTTATTCATTTTTATTTAAAATAAACACCTCTCTGAGCTTATGCGATGGGAAAAGGAAGAAGAATGAGTTTGGACAAAGGAGGATTCTAACTCGTCAAAAGCTAACTCCACCCGCCTTAAGCCCTGTTCACACCGCCAGCGACACACAGTGACAAAACTACATGATCCCATTCATTTTCAATCCCAGCATGTAAATGGTTATTTATTTAAAGTCAGTTGCCCCTGTATTAAAAGTGTGAGCGAGCTGCAAAATCCAAAGCGCTGATTCTGAAATCTGAATTATGCTTTTTTAAGGTATGTGCATACAACTTTATTAACTATATAAACATTATGACCACCTGCCTAATATGCTGGTCCTCCGCATGCTGCCAAACCAGCGCCTACCCGCTGAGGCATGGACTCTGCAAGACCCCTGAAGGTATCCTGTGGTATCTGGTTTCAAGATGTTAGCTGCAGATCCTTCAAGTCCTGTAGGTTGTGAGGTGGAGCTGTAATGGATTGAACTTGTTGGTCCAGCACATTCCACAGCTCAATTGGATTGAGATCTGGAGAATTTGGAGGCCAGGACAACACCTTGAACTCTTCATTATGTTCCTCAAACCATTCCTGAACAATCTGTGCAGTGTGACAGGATGCATTATCCAGCTGAAAGAGGCCACTTCCACCAGGGAACACCACTGTCAATAAGGCGTGTACCTGGTCTACAACAATGTTTAGGTCGGTGGCTTGGTTTTCAAGCAGCACATTGTCCAGAGCATCACTCTCCCTCCACTAGCTTGTCGTTGTCCCACATTGCATCCCGGTGCCATCACTTCCCCAGTCGTCTTGCCATAACAATTTGGCTCTTGTCAAAATCGCTCAGATCTTTATTCCTGCTCAGATTTCTTTATTCCTGCCCATTTCTCCTAACAAGAGCTGATTGTTTGCTTACCATCTAATCTACCTTGACCTTAATATGTGGCCGTGTTAGGAGATGATCAACAATATTCTCTTCACCTGTGACTGGTCATAATGTTTTGGTTCATCAGTGTGTAGGTATATTTCAGGTATAGGTCAGATGACTGTTTAAAAGAAAATGCCTAAAAATGGAAGAGGATGTTTGTATTGTTTTATTTTGCCATTTTCAGTCACTTCCAATAAAACCAAAAAGTGACCCAATGCTGACTAATCTACCTGTTGTTCTATATATAGCGAGTAGCCTACATTGTGATATGCAGTCCCATTTAGATCACTGGTAATCTAGATTTGGTAATCTGGAAAAAGTTGTATCTGGATCAATGTGATCTTATCTAATGTTTCTTTTTAAAAAAAAAAAAAAAAAAAAACACAAAATTAAGATGACTTACCCTGATCCTCGATAGCAAAACACAAGATTTTCAAATCAAGATCATTCTGATCCAGACAATACTTTTTGGGCCCTGAATCTTGACATAATGTCCCCACCACTTTTTGCCAGGGACGACATCGTCCCCATCATTTTTTGAAACATCTCGCGGCACGGATGTATACTAATACAAAAGAAACATCCCCAGTTGATTAGCAGTTCATTTGTTGTGTTAAATAATAGGCGATCTGGCGCTGGGATGTGTTTGCTGAAATCATGCTGAGTGCTCATTGACGCGGTTATCAGTGGCGCAACAGTGTTCTCTTGGCGCTCGTGCACACTGCGCAGTCTTCACAGCGCTTCAATCTATCGGCCAGAGATTCTATTCGTTCCGGTGAAATCACAAAACAAAATGCACATAAACGTGTCCCTGCTCTTGATATACAATCACTGATGAACATCTTTGGTTTTAATGAGAAAAAAATAACCACTGGCACGCTGAACATCGTCCATCAGGACAATCTAATACTAAATGTGTATTTACTGGCTAATATAAATACTTTCGAGACTAACAATATATTGTACTATAGTAGATGTAAGGACGAAACTATCATATTAAACATGAGGTCTATGTCGAATTTTGTGCATTTATTAATGTAATGATACAATTACAATACACCCCCTCTCCCCGACACACACATTCCTGTCCACCCACTTTTTAAAACAAAGTTACGCCACTGGTGGAGATGACTTGAGTGATATCAAGAATACAGTGTTGAGGATTGTTCAGGTAAGTTTTACCAGGTGAGTCTGTTGCTCAAGGTGAGGCTAGACCAAGACTGTGTGTGAGTATGCTGGGATTTTATAGCGTGGTGAAGGGAGTGCTGACGAGAGACAGGTGCATGTGATCAGGTGCCAGGGAAGATCATGGGAAATGTAGTTTGTGACAGATAATGTGAGTTCATATAAATAAAAAAATAAAAAAAGGCATCTAATATGGTATCTGTTAATATGTTATTCACAGTATTTTGAAGAGTCCATGGTAACAGTATCGTGCATATTAATGATAAATTACTGAATATGGCAGATGTCTCTGAAGCATGTGGCTCATGCAGACTATATTTTTTAAATTAAATCACATTTTTTTCATGATTTTGGTTTTATTTCGATTAATCACGCAGCCCTACTTTTAGATAAGCCCTAGACTGAACAGAAGAAAGAGCACTGAAACACTGTAAAAATTAATCTAGCAAGTTTATTTATATAAACTATTGTATAAACTATTTATTTATACAAGTCAGTTTTGACTGGCTGCTTTCAGAGTAGTCACAAAAAAAAAAACAAAAAAACCTGCCCATCCATTTGGTCCTTGAAAGAAGGGCAGCTAAAATGCAATGGCAAACAAAAAAACCTGTATGATTGAGTGCAGGATGCTGGCATACCAGAGCTGACAAACAGCTTACATGAGAAAATGAAAACACAGTTTCTTTATACCTCATCATGCTTTCAAGGTTGATTGTGAAAACTGCCTTGGCAAGTGTTATTTCCAGGCTATCTGTCTTTTGTGGCGTGATTATACAGTGATGTCTGACTCTTTTGAACAGAAAAAGCTCTCTGTTTCCACACCTCAACAGGTAGAACTCACAACACCTACCAAATGAGAACAAACTGAAAGTTTAAGCACCATAGTTTATCAAAATACAAGATGTCACATTAGAGCCAAAGTGACTTTTAAGAACCTGACATCTACATTATACAAATCAAGAGTTTAGCTTAGATTTGTTACTTCACAACCCCAAAATATATGCCCCTCCCCAAACCCTGTGGGATTTCAAAGTGGTTTTGCATGGAATGACAAGGATACAGTCATTATATAATGACTGCAAACCGTAAGCATCACTAAACCCTATTTAAAGCAATTTAGTCTCCATGTCTTTCATCTCAGCTTCCCAAAAAATTAGCGATTAACTGTCAACACTGTTAAAAATCTGTGATTATGTGATGCTAGAGCTGTCTCTACATGTTTGCTGAAAACCGCAGCTGCTGTGAGCTATCTGAGTTATCCCTCTGAAACATCCTATTACCAGTTGTTAAAAAAAGGTTAAAGTTTGTTATATTAAGTATTGTCCTTCTGTGTAGTTGGTGACAGACCCAGACATTGGTAATATAGGGCAATAATAATCGTCATCAAATGTCGCTATCGCACATCTCTTATCCAAAAAAAAAAAAAAAATGCACTGTTCCGTCTGACAAACAGATGTAAGAACATCAACGAAAGTTCAAAAACCCAATATATTGCACTTGGGCATTTCTTTGGCTCACTCCACTTTCATGTTTCAGAGGTTGATTTTTTTTTTTTTTTGTGGAACTAACAGCTTTACATTATTTTTGTTATATGAAGATCACTTCAAAACTTTTTATGTGTATATTTTATAGTTTTCTTTTGTTGAAAGCACAATTCCAAAAAACACCAATGGGAGTGGAAAGGTCCGTGCGTGATCTACTGACGATGAAATTAAAGAATCATTTCCACAATGATCGATGCCACCTACCAAGAGCAGCGCAAATTAGCATCTGGTTTAAGACATGCTTTTTTGGGGCGATAAATAATGGCCAACATGTCCTCCAACCAATACGCCATATAGGTCGTTTGTCACTTTCCTGAAATACGACCCATAGGAGCGTTTACTAAAGTTGCACCCCTATCGACAACAGGACACCTTTAATGCATTTTACCCTTTTATCTGAGTCATATTTCAGGTTTTGCGTAGCTCAACTGGTAGAGCATTGCAATAAACAACAATATCGTTCGATCCCAGGGAACGCATGTGCTCATAAAGTGTATATGCACTATAAATCACTAAGGGTAGGTTTAGGGTTTGGGTAGGTGTAGTTGTTAATAAAAAAAAAATGTTTTGCTGAATAGAAATAGGAAAAATGGCGGGTAAGGGGCCGTGTAAAAAGTCCACGCATTGCATTTAAATGAACACACATTTTGATTTGTAACGACGGTCATATGTCATTTCATGATGACAGATGTAACATGACACTGTCATTATTTTTACGACCCATTTTTACTTTAAAGCATAAATATGGGTCGTAATAAGGTGCTTGAAAAGACGACCTATAGGGTAGTTTTTGGAGGAGAACAGTCTCATAATGGCGCAAATACCAGTAAATTGACTAGCGCAAACCTTAGTAAATCACCTGTATGATTCATTTAAATACTCTCCTCCTGTAAATTTTGCATCTGAAAGGAAAACTCCTACAAATGCATATGAAATAAAGTCATCCACAAAAAACCATATCCACACCTTTTCAGTGCTAATTTTCACTTATTTTTTAACGCCAAAAGAGTACTGTTAGTGAATATCCTAAAGCCGCCCATGCTGCTAGGTGGCAAGCTGTTTTGAACTCCAGAAACTGCCTGATTTTGTTTGAAATGACATCACACCAACTTGTTCTTTGGTTTTGCTAGAAGTATATTGGGCCTTTACACCAATTTTTCAAAAGCAACGGACACAAGTGGTAAAAAAAAAAGTTCAGAACACTGAACACCTATTTTATTGTATATGGCACTTTTAGAGAATTTGGGAATTTCATACATGAAAACAAAAGGAGAGAACTAGAGGGAATGTTAAAAGCGTGTTGTAAGGGAATTTTTTCAAAGCCAAAAGCCTCCCTAGCTCAAGTAGTCCCTCGAAGACTAAAATTCTAAAATCGCCTCTGAAGCAAACTATGTTGAGGGAACTGTTGAAAAACATTGAACTACATTGTTTCAAATGAGAGAGCAGCTCAGACAACTGACAATGAGAAAAAAGTAACACAAATGTGGCTAATGCTGTAACATAATTAATTACTTTTTTATTAGGAAACACATTAGTATAACATGTAACTTTTAAAAGTGACATATTCTAACACTGGTCCCTAACGTGCAGGGTGAGGGTTGGCCTCACAAACAAGCCCTCTGTAGTTACAATACTTCATGGTAATTAGCACAAAGCAATCTTAGTAATTACCATTATTAGAAGTGACTGGTGGGAGTGCTTTTATATCAGGCAGCCACACACCAAACAATTAATTTCCCTTTACGTTCAGAAAAATTTCATTATCTCATGCGAGCGTTCAATTGAAGAGGTGGCATGCACTGGCGAGAGCACGGTAATCACTCAGTAGTGCTCCGTTTCTCAAGGTTCCAGAGGGGAGTGGCGGATGTGTGGGGGAACAGATCAAGGCCATCAGGGTTCAGGGCTGTTTACCAGCATTGTGTTAATCTGTGTCAGTAGCCTGTTGCTTGGAAACCTGGGCAAGAGTTTTATTTTTAGTCTACTCAAACCATGTGAATGGTTTTTACAGTGGGGGTCTATTAAAAAATAAAAATAAAAAATAAGAAAATATCTGCATCAGGAGACAATCTTGCTTTCAACTGTTCTTTGCAAGGCTGAGAGAGAGTGTACAGCCTTGAACCTTAAAAGGAAGTGTGCAATGAACGAATCAGTGAGTTGTTTGTTTACAACCCGTGATTTGAACAAACCCCTAAGCTTAAATATTAATTTTCAGCATGTAACTCGTGTTGCACACTCTTAGAAATAAAGGTTCCAAAAGGGGGTTTCACATAAAAGGGGTTTCACGTGCCATGGAAGAACTAGCGCTGGGCGATATACTGGTTCATATGGTATACCGGTTTCAATTTCAAGACCGATATGTATTTTCCAAAAACCACCATACTGGTGTGTAGCTGAAACAGCTGCTGTCTCTATTCAATGGCCAAGAAAACACGGATGAAATCACAGAATCCAGTCACAAATGGAACATACTGTATAAAGCTGAACGTCACAGAATTGGCAATTTTTGGATGAATAAATCAAAAGTCGAAACAATGAATCAGATATCGATACGGACTAGTGTCTGTGAATATTAAGGCTAAAAAAGACTGCTATTGAAATTTGAAGTTTGTATGAATGAGCACCGCATTTTCGTCTACTACTACACATACTGAAGCACGCGTGACGCTTGCGATGATTTCAGTGTCTGCTGTCTCACTCACTATACATGAACTTATTCTGCAGAGCTGGTCTTTTAGAGTCACTTTATGAACATTTCACTGTTTAATTTGTTAAAACTATCGACATTTGTCGTATCATATACACAGATAGTCAAAGGTCTTCACGACCCTGTCAAAATAAAAGTTTGGTATTTTTGGTAGAAATATACTATTGTACAATCGAGTATACTTTAATAAATAGAGATAATAATAATAATAATAATAATAATGAACACCGTTTATTAAAACACAAACTCAAAGGTCTTCATTGAAATGACAGAAATTGCATAGGAAAAATGTAGCCTACTTATTAATATTATTAATTTAATTAAATAATTAATTTTTAACAATTTTTAACATTTTAAACTTGTTAACTTTATGAACTGATTTGATTACAATTAATTTTTATTCGTCCTTACAATGTTTATATAATATATCCCCTGTACTCCTGACAGTAAAATATGCCAAAATAAAGATCCAGTGCAAAAAAACGTGATATACCGTGAAACCCCCAGAATCTTAAAAAAAAAAACCCGTGATAGAGATTTTTGGTCAAACCGCCCAGCACTAGGAAGAACCATTTTTTTATTGAAAAGTTTTTAAAAGAGCATTTTCACACTGTGTCTACACCAGATGTAAGTGGTGCCATGCAATGCAACAAAAGCAGATAAAACCCATTATAATCAGTGATGCTGTCTACACTGGATGTGGCACGATGCAACTCGAGAAATCCCTGACGGGAAAAAAAATTATGCCGCTCTATTTCTGACATACTTCAAGCGCTTGTGACACTTCTGACACTTTTTGTTTGTTTGTTTGTTTTTTGAAAATGAACCAAAACACAGCAAATACTTGTCGTACAGATATGAAAAATATGTATATAAAAACCTTTAAATGACTTTTTTTTTTAAATGCACTAAATAAATCACTTTGGAACACAAGTCACAGCACATTTTAGATGATAAAAAAAATGTCTAGAAAATACAGTATAGCAAATTATTCCGCTAACCCCCTGGATATTGATCACAGACCCCAATTTGAGAACCACTACTTTGAGAATCACTACACTGTTAGTATATAAACTGCTCCTTTGTTTTAGAGAGGGTAGTTAATTCAATGTTTGAAAGCCATTGAACAATAATGATTTTTAAGCATTGTTCATGCATTTGTGCCACAAATGATGCAGCCATCATCATTAAATCTGCTTGCCAGCAGAACAAGACAGATGGTTGTTTCTCCTTGCTAAAAATAAAGATAACATTGTTAGAAAACATTTTTTTCTTTTCATAATCTTTTGAATATCTAATAGCCTGACACCTTTACTAAGGGTTGATTAGGCATGTAGGAATCTCTTGTTTGAATGTATGTCAGTCATTCATTCAGCCTCATGAGACGAAACACTACAATCCCACACACTGCCTCTTATCTCCCACGTCACAATGACTCGCTATTCTCTCACTCAGAGAGCTCATTAGCTCACCATACCTTATAAAAAACACCTTCATTCACTGGAAACATCAATGAAGGTACAACACAGAAAATATACAATACTGATGCTGGTGTTATGGATAGAAACACAATTAGGTATCTATGATAGCTTTTCTGCAGGAAGCAAGAAGAGATTTGGCTGCTTTTGAAATGGAACACTTGTATATAATTTACTGGACAGTGTTCACTGTATATACTATGTGAAAGACTATGCAGTATGCTACAAAAATGCTTTGTATGTCATGTCATGTGACCTCGTCTCATTGCATGTTAATATCAGCAATTGGTGTCCTTTTTTAGAATTTAAACAGTAATTTCATATTTTTATTCAGCTCTGGGTAAAAATCTTAAAGGATTATTTCGCTTTCAAATGAAAATTACCCCAAGCTTTACTCACCCTCAAGCCAGCCTAGGTGTATATGACTTTCTTCTTTCTGATGAACACAATCTGAGAAATATTAATAAATATCCTGACACATCCGAGATTCATAATGGCAGTAAGTGTTACCAAACGAGTATGAGCTGAAGAAAGTGCCTCCATCCACATCCATCCATCATAAACGTACTCCACACGGTTCCAGGAGGTTAATTAAGGCCTTCTGAAGAGAAGCGATGTGTCCATATTTAACAAGTTATGAAGTAAAATATCTAGCTTCTGCCAGACTGCCTTCCGTACTCAAGTAAAGAAGTGTAAAACTCTAGCAGTTCAAAAAGCTTACTCTACATCCTACGCCTTCCCTATTCAACTTACGGACGCAACGCCAGTTTACACTTTCTTCGTAACTCGGAGTACGTTTTTCTTTGGATGGATGCACTTTCTTGAGCTTTATACTCCTTGGACCCATTCACTGCCATTATAAAGCTTAGATGCGTCAGGATATTTCTTAATATATCTCCGATTGTGTTCATCAGAAAGAAGAACGTCATATTCACCTAGGATGGCTTGAGGGTGAGTAAAGCTCATTTTAACCCTCAAAAACCGACACTATTGTTCTTAAATGTTTAATAACTTTTGAACCGCTAATCCAATCTTTATGCTTTCAAATGTACAGTAAAGAAGAGATTTATCACATAACACATACAAACAAAAATAACATATTTGAATGAGAACACTCATGTTACAAAGCATGACTTTGACATAACATGAACCAAAAATTTGGATAAAACAGTTTCACATCGGATAAGTTATTGCAATTTATGTTTTCAAACGTGTCTCTACGCAGTGAACCGGTGCAATCACATGCGACTCGAACGTGGGGAGTACAGCCACAGGACTGATCTGTTTGGTTGTTATATTATCTAAATACTTATTTTATAGTTTGTGAAGATCATTAACATTAGTAGTTTAGTTGAACTATTTATTTTTCTCTCGCATTTTGTGTGTATTTTGTGAAAAAACCTTCGGACTGTTTTTATTTTCGTCGCACAAGACAATTTTCATAATTGTTTTCATTACTTGCAACACTATTTGTTTTTATTCATGTTCAGATTGAAAATATAATTCTCTAATAATTTACACTTGCTTTAGTGTTCTGTTTAGTGTTTTTTGTATTAAATTTACTCCCTGGTCTTTTTTTGACACACATTATCAATAAATAAAGTACACCTGTTTATCCCTAAAGAGTAATATTGTAGTTTTATCTAGAGTAATATTGTAACAAATGGCTATAACTGGTTCCCTTAGTAGAATTTCTGGTAGAATGGATACTTCTTCCAAATATTTCTCAATGGGTACTGCTTACAATAGAAAAGGGTTACAGAATTCGGGTCTCGCCCACCCCAGTTCAACGGGGTCTTCCCTATAGTGGTGGACCCCTTGCAGTCTCTGGTATTGGAACAGGGAGTTCTGACGCTCTTGCAAAAAGGAGCTATAGAAAGGGTTTCTCCTCCCAGCAAGCTGTCAGGGTTTTACAGCCTGTACTTTTTTGTTTGGAGGGTACTTTCATGTATCCATCCATCCTCAGCACAGGAGGTTCTTCAGATTTGCTTTCGGTGGTGAAGCCTCTCAGTACAGGGTTCTTCCTTTCTGCCTAGCTCTTACACCCCGCACCTTCACAAAATGTGTGGATGCAGCTCTGGCTCCTCTGAGACTCCAGGGCATTCGCATGTTGAATTATATCAACGATTGGTTGATTTTAGCTCAATTTGAGCACATAGCAGTCCAACATCGAGATGTTGTTCTGTCTCACATGAGAAGGTTAGGGCTGAGACTTAATGCCAAGAGGAGAGTGCTTCTTCCAGCTCAAACTACCAACTATCTAGGGGTAGTCTGGGATTCCATCACGATGCAGGCATCGTGAATGGGGTGAAATTAAGCCAGTAACACACTGTAAAACAGTTTCAGAGACTGTTGGGTCTGATGGCAGCTGCGTCCAACGTAATACCTTTGGGCATGCTGCACATGAGACCCTTACAGTGGTGGCTCAGGACCAAGGGGTTTTCTCAAAGGGGAAATCCTTTTCGCATGATCAAGGTCACACGGCAATGCCTTCGTGCCTTAGTCATGTGGAAGAAGACTTGTTTCCTGTCCCAAGGACCTTTGTTGGGGGCTCCTTGTCGTCGCGTAATGCTAACGACGGATGTTTCCCTCACAGGCTGGGGACGATCATGAGTGGTCGCTCGGCTCAGGGAGCTCCCTGAGAGCAGCTATTTCCCGGGGCATCAAAATGTGGGGGCAGACATCCTGTTGAGGCAGGGGCAGAGGCCCGGGGAATGAAGTCTCCACCCCGAGGTGGTGGCGCTCATTTGAAAAAACTTTGGTCGTGCAGAAGTTGACCTATTTGCTTCGAAAGAACATCTCTTTGCCCACTGTGGTGCTCTCTGACTCATCCAGCCCCTCTGGGGTTGGATGCCAATGGAGCAGATGTGGCCGAGGTTACGTCTGTACACATTTTCCCCAATCACTCTGTTCCCAGGAGTTCTGGAGAGGGTTCGCCGGGACAGGGTCCATCTCATACTGATAGCCCCGTTCCGGCCGACCCAAGTTTGATTTGCAGACCTAGTGTCTCCTCTAGATGGCTCCCCCATGGAGATCCCCATCAGACAGGACCTTCTGTCTCAAGCGGGCAGCATGATAATTCACCCCCGCCTGGAGTTGTGGAAACTCTGGGCCTGGCCTCTGAGGGGGCTAGGCTCATAGAATCCGGTCTCCCAACTGAGGTTGTCAGCTGGACCCGTTCCACTCCTCTATCAGTCTTGTGCTGCAATTTCTCCAAGTATAAATCTTGGATGGTTTATCTCCTTTTACCTTGAAGGTTTATATAGTGGCTATTTCCGCTTATCATGCTCCGGTGGGAGACTCTTCTGTGGGAAGAGAACCCCTATTTATACGCTTTCTCTGTGGTACCCAGAGGCTGAGGCCTTCTGTGCGTACAAAACTCCGGCCTGGGACTTGGCTATTGTGTTGGAAGGGTTAGCTGAGGTTCCCTTTGAACCATTAGAGGAGGTGTCTGGGAGATTCCTCTCATCTTAAAACTATCTTCCTGTTGGCAATTTCATCTCTCAAAAGAATTGTAGATCTTTAAGTACTTTTGGTTGCTTCCTCATGTTTGGAATTTGCGCCTGGTATGTTCAGGGCTTTCCTTCATCCTAGACCTGGTTATATACCCAAGGTCCCCACCAACGTCCCAGGACCGATTGTACTGCAGGCCTTTTGTCCTCCTCCTTTTACTAATCCGGATCAGGAAGAATGAGCAAGTGGGTGGTTGAGGCCATCTCTCTTGCTTATGAGTCATCCGGGCAGCCTTCACCTCTGGCTGTCCGGGCCCACTCTACTAGGGGTATGGCTGCCTCAAAGGCTTTGATCTCAGGGGTCCCCCTCAATAAGATATGTGATGTGGCTGGGTGGTCCTCTCAGCATACCTACATTAGGTTTTATAACCTTGATTTGGGCTCCACTCCGTGCTCGGTGCTCTCGTCTCGAAGATAACAGACAGGCACTTGGTACTATGGCATAGTTGGGATAGGGTCACCTGCTCTGACGTCCCATCACCCTATTGGTTCGATTTCACAAGTGCTTCAAAATGTAATCATGCAGAGGTGATCCCAATGCGTTCGACGCAGCGTCTCGTTCCCTGTTCAGGGAACCAGGGTTACAGACGTAACCCGAGACGTTTTCTTGTACTATAATACGGTGATGACTCATCGGTGTCTTATAATTAATCATGAGACTGCATGTCCTTATCCTATAAGAAGACGCCTTGCTTAATTATTCATGACAGGATGTGTTGATTTCCTATGACAGGTGCTTCAAACAGTGAGATTGCATACAGTAAGTGAGAGATGCATTAATGGATCAAAAACGAGTGTTTGTTTCTGCTTTGTAAGAGTTTCTGCATCGCATATGTTCTCTTCAATAGATCCTGAGTCTTCGACACAAACACGATTCATCCACTGTGGGTGTAACCGGTCTTTATGGGCTTTTAACCTATCAAATGGCTTTAGTAACACTTTAGTATAGGGAACACATTCACTATTAACTACGACTTTTCCCTCAATAAACTCCTAATTTACTGCTTGTTAATAGTTAGTAAGGTAGTTGTTAAGTTTAGGTATTGGGTAGGATTAAGAATGTAGAATAAGGTCACGCAGAATAAGGCATTAATATGTGCTTAATAAGTACTAATAAACAGCCAATATTCTAGTAATATGTATGCTAATAAGAAAGTAGCTTAAAATTTCCTAAAATAAAGTGTTACCATGGCTTCATATATAATTTTGATGCAGAGAACAAATGCGAATGGCTGTGCATTTATTTGTGCATTAAATTATAGCTGTCACAGGATATTTATGTATTTGTGTAATTTATGTGTATATTGTATTGTGTGTAATGGTACATTGTAGTGTGCATTTGTGGGAAGTTTTCATGATTTTAACTCAATGAGAGTGAAATAAAACTGTCTGAATAGAAGCTGTTGCTGTGTTGTTGGTCTCCACTCTGCAGCTCAACATGTCCACTTTTGTAGCATTTTTCAAAACCGTGGTGAGAACTGACTGCTGCCGAAACAGGAGGTTTCATGACCCTTTAAAGCAGCTGGTGGCCACACTAGATACTGACTGCTACTTTTAATATTTGTGCCTACACGGTGTTGGTTCATGTTTGGAGCACTAGAGTATTTGAAATATGTCCATAAAAATTTGAAACACGCTTACTCCGGATATGAGGATATGAACTGTGATCCGCGCTGCAAGTGTTGTTAAACTCATCGAGGCGTTTCCTGCAGGATTTTCATTAATGTGCAACCTGTACATATCTGTTAACATCTCAAAAAAATATGTGTTTTAGGGTTTTATGACCCTTTAATGGGTACAGTAATTCCACATCATCATTTATTTTCAGTTTTTTTTTAAATACTTCAACTGTTCTGTTTGCGCTACACTAAAAGTACATGTTTGTTTTGACAGATCTGTGATTTAAAAATGGCGCCACCGGAAATGCTTCAGGACCAGACATGCGCAGTAGCATTCCAATGCGTTTGTTATTGTTTACGTCATTGAAATTGTCAATACTGCAGATTTTTGCAAATGAAATAGCTCATCTGGGTGTTATCTACGATATTCTGAATATAGGCTTTAACTTGAATCCCCATGTGCTATTACAATATAAATTGGATGGTTTTATGGTTTAGTCATGATATCAGGCATGCTGCAGAGATTTAATATAAGTTTAGTCCATCAATCTAAACAGCTGTGGCATTGTTAATTGCAATAATGGAATGTGATTTAGATGCCCCCGCTATTCGGTTTAGAGCGTACAAACATCATTAAAATGATGCCCTGAGCCCTTTTTTTTTTTCTTTTTTTCCTCTCAATTCAAAAGCAGACTGGCGAGAGTGTGATGGCCTTTCAAAGCAGCATTAGAATTTCTCTTTCTTTTTATATCCAGTACATGAATCAAATCTTTATGACTAATACCTAGAAAGCTCATTAAAATGTGCTTTTTGTGGTTGAGGTTTTTAAGATGGGCATCATGAATAAAAATATGCTGCATAACCGTTTTATTAATAACATTAACACTGTTACATCAAATAATGCTTAACTGAGTATTAGTTCTTGCACATTTAAATAGTTGAAATGACAAATTAGTATATTAACATACTGGTATTACATAATTTATAATGCAAGTAAAGTGTTGCTGATGGTTGCATATTTAGCTATTAGTTCTCGATTGCACTGATGCAGCCATAATAGTGTATAATCGGGCTGTCGTAAAGTCTCTGTCTGTAAAATAGCACTTTAAAAGATCAATTAAGTGTCTGCAACTCCAGAGATTTTCTGAAGAGGTGGTGAAGAAAAAAAAAAAAAAACATTTGCTAAAAAGTGCTGACTTGTGGGGTTGACTGCAGGGTCTGTATCTATTTTAGAGCTCACTGAAAGCACAAATTTGTCTTGATATTTGCTAAATCTCTATGTGAACATGTTTGTATAGTTTTCAGGATCTGAGTTGATGCGTTTTAACAAGATAATACAACAGCAAAGCAAACAAGTATAAATGGATAAAAATATGATCTGAATACAGACAAGGAAATAGACATTACCCTCACATCTATTAAGATAAACAATATTAGAGTTTACTTAAGCCAGGACAAAGCCAAAAATGAAACATAAAAAAGTAAATAAAAACCTTAACCTAAAAACAAAAACACTGGTTGAAAAACTGACAAAAATGCATTCATTCATTTTAAAACAAATTACGCTAATTAGTGTGTTACTAATTTTATCAGAGGTAAAAGTTACTGAGGCAACGTTTTACTATGTTAGTTGCTGTACGTATCACGGCAGTTCAGATGAGTGAGTGGCGCTAAAAGGTTAATTCTCTATCATGTTTGGAATGAATGTATCACATACACTAAACCCTGCACTAAACCTAACCAGTAATGTGAGTTAAAGAAAACATGCATAATATACACTGCTCAAAAAAATGTAAGGAACACTTTGAAAACATCAGATCTCAATAGGGAAAAATCTCATGCGGGATATGTATACTGATATGGACAGGGTAATGCGTTAGGGACGAAAGGATGCTACATCGTTTGATGGAAATGAAAATGATCAACCTACAGAGGACTGAATTCAAAGACACCCCGAAAATCAAAGTGAAAAAATGATGCAGCAGGCTAGTCCATTTTGCTGAAATTTCATTGCAGCAACTCAAAATGGTACTCAGTAGTTTTTATGGCCCCCATGTGATTGTATGCATGCCTGACAACATCTGGGCATGCTCTTAATGAGACAGCGGATGGTGTCCTGGGGTATTTCCTCCCAGATCTGTACCAGAGCATCACTGAGCTCCTGGACAGTCTGAGGTGCAACCTGGTGGCGTCGGATAGACCGAAACAATGTCCCAGAGGTGTCCAAATGGATTTAGGTCAGGTGAGCATTGGGGCCATTCAATGCTATCAATCCCTTCATCCTACACAAACTGCCTGCATACTCTCGCCACATAAGGCCGGGCATTGTCGTGCACCAGTAGGAACCCAGGACCCATTGCACCAGTGTAGGGTCTGACAATGGGTCCAAGGATTTTATCCCGATTCCTAATGGCAGTCAGGGTGCCATTGTCTAGCCTGTAGAGGGTCTATGCTCCCCTCCATGTAAATGCTTCCCCAGACCATCACTGACGTTGGGCCCTCAGACCACCCTCATGAAGTCTGTTTCTGATTGTTTGGTCAGAGACATTCACACCAGTGGCCTGCTGGAGGTCATTTTGTAGGGTTCTGGCAGTGCTCATCCTGTTCCAGGTCCAGGTATCGCCTCATGCTACCAGTAGTGACACTGACCCTAACCAAATGCAAAACTAGTGAAAAACAGTCAGAAAAGATAAGTAGGGGAAAACAAGAAAAAAAAAATCAGTAGCCTGTTTTGGGGGGGGGGTGCGTCTTATTGTTGCCCATCTAGTGCACCTGTTGTTAATTTCATTAACACCAAAGCAGCTGAAACTGATTAACAACCCCCTCTGCTACTTAACTGACCAGATCAATATCCCAGGAGTTTAACTGACTTGATGCTATTATCTGATTAAAAAGTGTTCCTTTAATTTTTTTGATTTTTCATTGCTTTGAGCTCTTTTGTGGAGTGTTGTGACTTGTGTTTCACAGACTCGTCCCAAGTAACTCCGTATCACAAGTGCAACACTGTACCACGTGAACTATCAAGCAAGTTTACTATGTTCATAAAAAGCCATACATACGGAGCAGATTATGTAGTGCCAACATTAAAATGTATATGTGACCCAGGACCACAAAACCAGCCATAAGGGTAAATTTTTTTAAACTGTGATGTATACAAAGCAGAATAAATAAGCTTTCCATTGATGTATGGTTTGTTAGGCTAGGACAATATTTGGCTGAGATAAAACTATTTGAAAAAGTTGTCCAAATGAAGTCCTTAGCAATGCAAATACACTCACAAAATTAATTTTTTATATATATTTATGGTAGGAAATTTACAAAATATCTTCATGGAACATGATCTTTACTGGTAACACTTTATAATAACAACGTTCAGTTATAAGTCACTTATAAATTATTAGTTAATGATGAACGAATCATTTATGAAACATGACTATACATTCATAAATGATTAATAAGTGATATGTTAACATTTTATGAATGTTTTATTAATTTTGTGATCCAGGGTCACATTTGTTTATCACTAAGTCTTGAGGTCATAACATAGTATTGTGCAAGGAACTGTGCAAAAATAAGTCTTTATTAATCGATCTACCCCATAATTATAATTTGTGTGAAGGTTGTTGGTGTTTTACTGGCTCTATTTCACATAAATACTGCAGTGAAATGTATGAACAGGTTTGTCTTTGCAGTTTTGCAGAAATGTAGGCTGAGTCATATATTTCCAATGAGACTGGGTTGAGAACAACCCTGATTAGAGTATTCTAGAAAGAGAAGAACAGGTTATCAATTTTTTCTTTGTATCAAAAGTGAGAGAGAAAAAAAAAGCTGTTGTACACCAACATATACTTTTAGGTCATTTTTGTACTTTGTACTTTTTTTCTGACTGTGTGGGTTAAACACCATTAATTCACCAAAAGACCGCTGCTGGGTATTTTTGAAGCCAAGAGTTTCATATCCAATAAACACAATGGGGACCCTTTATAGTGTCAGATGTGGGTGACAAAATTAATGGTTCTGTTAACAACACTGTCAACCACACAGTGCAAGAGTAAGCAAACAGCATGCCCTCTATTCAGCCCAACACCCTCAGGAGCACCCAAAGGGTAAAACTGTCAGTCACCTGAGCATGATGGGACATCCATTCTTGCTCTTCTTGCTCCCAATCTGAACACACAATATACTGCCCCGGTGACTTTCCTCCCAATGCAGGGGGTTAGATGTCAGTATTGGCTCTCCGATGGCTGTCTGCCAACACTCTCCAAAGAGAGCTCCTGTTATAGCTCTGAACATGCAATTAAATCCTAACCTGAGCAGCTTGGTATTGAGGGCTGGGATGGAGCCAGCATTGGGACTGAATCTGTGAAGGAGAGACAGGCTTTTTTCTGTGAACTCATCCGCTGGCTAATCCCAAGCTAACAAACTGCCGTGGCTGGATTCCCAGGCAAGATGTGAATGTCACTGTGAGGTCAGGGAGCGTTAACTCAACCACAGGGAGAAAAGTAGCTTCTTCTCTTTCATTCTAGGCAGGTTCATATGGAAGAGTGTGCCTTAAGTGTCTCCCTTCTGACATTGACTGTGAGGGCAGAAACACACTCTACACGAGTATTAAAAAAATTTTAAGAAACAGATTAAATGGGCTGACGATAACAGTCATCACATTAACCAAAGCGATTAGCACATGTCCTCTGGAATGATGAGTTTGCATTAAATTCTGGCTTGTGTTATTTCTAGATTGCATTCCCCATTCTTCTTCCTATTATTTTTTGTTATTTCTAGCATGGCAGAAACCTACTGATAAGCTTATCCTCAAAGATGCTGATGTTATAAATAGTAAAACACCAGACAAAGTAGTTCATATAACTAGTTCAATGTATTCAAAGGGCGGCTTCAATGGTGCAACGCACCATCACTACAACTATCCCACTCCTTTGTTCCAGATTTTAATGATATATATATATAAAAAAACTGCCAAATGCATTGGCTTTATACTCTTAATATTAGGCTACAATGGAAATATTTTATTTGAGGGCAGTCTGTTTCCCAAAGTCACATTTCGAATAGCCTATTATATTATAATATGAACTTCCTGTGCCACAAAGACTGCAGCTCTACTGAGTATGTTCCAATATTTTAGAGTTCCAATATTTTAGAGGGCTAGATAAATGGTCGTAGTTAGTTGGTTATTTCACTGTATTGGTAATCAACTATATCAACTATCAACTGAATCACTATGGTACACCTATAATAAGTGTTTATATTCTGATTATTTTAGACTGGTGTGGGTCGCCACCACTGCGGAGAGCACAGTATCTGCGTGACTTGTCATAGACATAAACAGAGAGAAGTAGCTCCGGCTACAATGTTTTTCCAGGAGACACATACAGTAAAGCAGACACACTTAATTACTTTTGGTGGTGGTGGTGGTGGTGGCGGCGGCATTATGTTAACTCTATTAATGCCAAATGGCAGAAATGGTACATCTAAAGCTTGTGACACACCAAGCGAACATCAAAGAACTAGTGGCAACAAAAGCGACTGTGTTGTCACCTCGTGTCACGTACATCTGGACCAACAGGTTGTGCTTGAACACACCTCAAAAACTACAGCCTTGGGGTTTTAATGGAGGTGTCTCTACCAAGTAAATCCCCACAAGCTTTCCATTCCTCAGCATGCTCAGCATTTCTCCAGTTGGGTACGCCAACGAGGAAGGCGGTTCACCATCGGGTGGATTTAATTTCTCGTTCAGTGCAGCTTAGGATGAAAATAAACTGTCAATCGTAAGATTGCAGGGTGAGCTTGTGTCTGTCGATGCTGAAGAATTACCTGGGCTTCCACCACTGGGTGTGGTTGCTCTGGCTGAGACTGACGTTGAGATGGCTGTTGTGCTTGCCCGGGTTGCTGCGAACCTCGGGCTTGTGTGTGTTCCTCCACTTTTCCCTGAAAGTTTGCAGTTAGATGATTGGTTTCAAACACATCCGCCCTGAATGCCATGGCCACCCTGTAGGTGCATCAGGCCAAGGCATTAAGAGACATGCATGAAGGTAATCCTAATTCAGCACTCATGCAGGAGCTGCACTTGGCAACCGACCTCGCCCTACGGGCAATGAAGGTCACGGCACTCGGTCAGGCGATGTCCACTCTGGCGGTCCAGGAATGACATCTATTGCTCAATCTTGTGGAGATGAGGGAGGCAGAGAAAGTGCCCTTTCTCTATGCCACTAGCTCCCAAGCAGGCCTATTTGGTGACACTGTGGAAGACTTTGGTCAGCAGTTCTTGGCACTGAAGTAACAGACGGAGGCAACCACCTCCAGGCCCTGAGGACCCGCACCCCATCTATCAGCCACCGAGGACCTTCCCCTGTGGCTGCTGCACCGGCTCTGCCACGGCCAAAGCTGGCAGCCTGACTCCAATGGAAGGCCCCTTGCAATAAGGTGTCACCACCTGCCAGCCAGCACAGCACTAAGAACCACAGATGGGCTTTGAAGCATTCCTGAGGCAGGCAACCCAGGGTTGATAGAAACTGTTCCACCCAGCCTGACCCAGAAGATGGTATGGCCAATACTCCATTTCTATGGGAAGGTATGAATTTTCATTCTTACATGAATTTGTGTTTAAGAAATTAATGTTTGGCTGAGAAGGTTACGCCAGACATCAAAGGAGCTATGACGCTTTCTTTTTCATGGAAAGAGCAGTTTCTTCATTTCCTGGGACACACACATGCAATCAATGTATATGGCCCTCATTCTCAAACAGCGATGCATCATGCATTGGCAGTGGAAGTGTTACGGATGTGAGCCTCTCACCTTCTCGCACTCAGCTGCAGCACACACAATATTCCGCACCTGCACTCAGGTAATTATGACGTGTTACAAAGACGCACAGCTTCCTGAACCGCTGCAGGCCGATCACAGTGTGGGCTCTTGAAGCAAGAAAGTTGTCTCAACACCTTTACAGCCACATCCATGAGATCTGGATGCAAAGCTTTCTGACATGGCAACCCCTGCTCAACCTCACTGTGATGGACCCACTACTGATACGTTACAAATGAAAACTGTTGTTCCAGAGGCACCCCTCATGCAGAGTTTTGGCCCTTACTTCATCGTACCGGAGAAAGATGTTGGGTTGCGGGCAATCTTAGATCTGCGAGTACTGAATTGGGGATATTCAAGCTCCTGTTCAAAATTATTGGTTCATGGCGACAGACCTCAAGCATGTTCCCTCGACACAGACCATTCCTACGGTTTGCCTTTGAGGGACAAGCGTATCAGTACTGGGCCCTCCCCTTTGGGCTGTCCCATTCACCTCGCATCCTCAGGGCATTCACATTCTTAACTGTCTTGACGACTGGCTACTTCTAGTACACTCTTAAGATCTGCATACAGGGGTGCACACAGGGACCTGGTGCTCAAATGCCTCAGCTGGTTGGGGCTATGGATCAACTGGGAATAGAGAAAGCTCTCCCTGGTGAAAAGCAACTTTTTTTCTCAGTATGAACTTGGACTCAGTGACCATGACACCACACCAGAACATGCTCAGATAGTGCTGAACTGCTTGAAGTCAGAGATACCTGGGGCATATGGTGTCCTTGGCAGCGGTTACAACACTCGGGTTGATGCATATGAGACCACTTCAGCACTGGCTTCTGACTCGAGTCCCGAGATGGGCATGGTAACGTGGTACATATCGGGTGACCATCACGCCAATCTGTCGCCGTGCTTTCACTCAGTGTTGTGCAATTTTTTTTTAATCTTTAATCAGTTTTATTATTGTTAACAAAAATTATATTGTTTGCTTGATGCTAAATATATTCGACAGCATAAGGAGCTGTCTGCTCTCACTGTACTTTGATGTCATACACCGATTGGCCTGACCAGCGCCGCTTCAAGTCAAACACACCCAATATCATTATGCCATGTGGTTTCTTTGGTTCTTGTGTCATGTTTTCATTGGTTTATTGTCTTGTCAGGTGGTTATCAGTTCTGTCTTCTCATTGGTTCATTGTCTTGACTACATTCAGGTGTTTCTTGTTTAGTCATTAATCCATGTGTATATATAGCCCTCATGTTTCCTTAGTCTCTGGTCTAGCTTTTTGTAACTAGCTGTTGGTGAGTGTTCAGGCCTGTTCACATCAAGTCAAGCTTACGTCTGCTCACTGTTTGTCTTGATTAAGTTCTGTTTAATTTGTATCTGGTTTTGGTTATTACATAAAACTGCTTATGGGTTCAACTCAACGCCTTCAGTGGATTTACAGTACAAGAACAGACTTAAAGTTAGGACATTAACTCATAATCGGAGCTAGGTCTTAATTCACATGAGTACCAATGGCAATAAAAACGTCAAAGCTGGTATGATACGTCAAAAGGTGCAGTTTCTTAATTGAACACAATCCTAAATTAGACAATTACATTTTTTGGAATACTTGATTGGTCAATCTGTACCACAGACTCATATTCTCCCTTCATAGAAACACAGCTGGCACCATCTTGTGTCTCAGTTAACCTTGAGCACTTCAGTGTTAATATTATGATAATAATGTTGCAGTGTTTGTATTGTTGCTGGGCAAATGTTTTTCCCCCTTAGAAGAACCTTTAAGATAATATATGCAGTAGGTAAAATTATAAAATCAACAAAACACTATTTCTTATCTACATATTTATTTGGTGAGTAGCAATGTAATAAATGGGATCATGTACACTCAGTTGGTCATTATAGCAAAATAAACCCATTCAGGGTGATACAGGACCCCTTCATTCCATACAGGGATGATGATCAGGGTTCATTTTGCGATAATGTCTGTTTGATTGTACATTAACATGATCTGGCATCAACCTTCCTCCACTCAGCAATTAATCCTTCCTCTCCAGCATGGGTTTCTGTATATGAGTGCCACACTTCATCAAACACTCACACCTCTGTCTTTTTTCATTCTTCCAGCTGTTCAAATGAGAGCTTAAATTAATCATCACTCATCCAGTACTGGGTGGGGGTGGGAGATGACCGGACATGAGGTCTATCGCCAACCAGAAGAGAGTGGATGGGAGAACTGCCACCTGTGTTTCCTCCCCTTGTCAGTTTAGCTTGCACCTGTAATGGATGGAGCTCTGTCATGCAGATCTTATAGGCCCACAAGTCTGTTAAATACTGGTGGTGCTGATACATCAGACAGATTTGTCTTCTGGAGAGCATTGTTTGCAGTCCTGTGGCATGTTTGTATATGTGTTCCCCCTCCTTATCAGCTGTTTAATTTAGCATGTTAAAGACACATCAGAGATAACCTACATGCACTATGATAAAAGTGTTTTGAGGTGATAATTGTCACATGCACTTTGGACTCTGCCTGCACTTTCACTCTCTGACATTGGCTGTGTTTGAAATTGCCCCCTATACCCTTAAATAGGGCACTATTTGAGGGAACATCCATTTATAGTGTTGTCCAATTCCATAGTACACTTATTCAATCCCACAATGCACAGCAATAACGAGCGTACAACAAATGTAAGCTCAACAGCTGGAGAATACCTACCCATAATGCACTGTGAGAGTCGTGCACCGAATAATCCCCGCCACTGGAAGGCAAGCCTGCAACCTTTAGCCAAAAAAGCGTAATGGCTAATGCTAACACCCCGCCCCTGGCGGTACGCAGGGAAGGAGACCAGAGGCTGTTGAATGGATGTCAATGGATAAGAGGCTTCACTATGGTGTTTAAACCGCTTTTGTGGAGAAATAGCTAATCATTTAAATAAATGACAGCCTGTTTGCTAATCTTCAGCACGTTTTACACTAAACAATACTTTCGTTGGGAACTATATGTAGATTTTAGCTTGATAAAAATGTATTTTTTTTAAGAGAAGGCAGACTAGGGAACGTTGCATCTGATGTCACTGCCATTACATGATAGGCTGAGAGGAGCCGCACATGATTAAGTTAGCCGTTACGGTTTCTCCAATGGTAAGAGATACAGACCCTCTTATCTCCCTATTACATACAATCTCTTTCCCCGCATCTGATCAGAAGATGGCGCCTGCTGCTGAATCATCCATCCAACTTTCTTTCAAAATTCTTTTTTAACTGATTATTAAATTGTTTAATTATACAAAGTTTTCATGAGTTCAAGGTAAATCTTTTTATCTTAATACTGGAGCAGCCATTTTGCTACGTTTCAAATGATTAATAAACAGCAGCAACCCTTTTGGCGCACCCAGTGTCTGAATTCACTTATTCATTTTCATTCACTCCCTCAAGTGAACTATATTAGTGGACTAATGTAGGGAATCGTGAATGAGGGTATAGGGGGCGATTTCATCACAACCACACTCTCGCACTCACCAGTATACTGATCACACTCACTTACAGCTCGTTATCTGCTTTTTTGGACTCCTTCTTAAGCTCCATGCTGACACTCAGTCTTTGTCTTCTGTTATTCTCCAGTGAAAAGGACTTGCCTGTATGCTCGATGAGCTTTTGATTCCCAATCGAACTTGGTTTAATGAGATAAGTGTTTCTGTGAGCTTTGAGTTAGATACTTATCCGCTTTACTTACCTGTGCCTCTATGGACCTTTCTAACTTGTGGATTTGAAAGAGACTTAGTTACCTGTTTATATCCTGAGTTCCTGTTTTGTGGTATATTTACCTGTTTGTCAATAAATTTCCGCACATGGGTTCCTCTACAATCTTCTGTTTTAGTGTGTGCCATTACAATAGCATAGTATTCGGTCACACTTCAGATTAGGGCCCAATTCTCTCTATTAACTAACTATTAACTATGACGTTTGCTTCAATTAACCCCTAATTACTGCTTATTAATAGTTAGTGAGGTACTTGTTAAGTTTAGGTATTGAGTAGGATTAAATGATGAATTAAGTCATGAAGAATAAGACATTAATATGTGCTTTATAAATACTATTAAACAGCCAATATCCTAGTAATATTCATGCTAATAAGCAACTAGTTAATAGTGAGAATTGGACCCTAAACTAAAGTGTTACCTCAGTTATCAGTTATCTGACCCTAAATCCTAATTTGTGTGAGAAGCTTCCACTAGTGTTCATTTCAGCTAAAAACTGCAGTGAATTGTATGTAAAAGTGCGTTTTTCAATGTTGTTGTTTTTTTAGTAATTATGACCTGGCCATTTCTTGGCCGTTTTCATGAGATTCACCCAATGAGCTGAGCAGGTAGGCTTATTTGGCTTCTGCTATTCAATATTGCTGTTCAGAACAGACAGCACAATGAATGAACAAAATCAAGTTGTCTCACAGTCAATGTTTAACCTTGCACAGCCATTCCAGGAAAAAATAACTACATTCAATGGCATGTTGGAGGTCGGCACATCATCACAAGTGCAATGTTGGCCCCAGATTTAATGAGATTGTGCCAGACTGTCTGTCTCAGAAAACAAAACAACAATCACTTGCTTGTTCTTTTTTGTGTCTTGGCATATTGATTTTCCTGCCACATATTTCCTGTTTTCTGTCCAGGAGAAGAGCCTACGGCTGCACATACCACAATTAAATGAAAACACAAATCTTCTGATAGGCTATTATACATCCACTATTATATCCAACAATTACAAATTAAAGAACCTAAAAAAAAAATCCAGACCAAAAATTATGATGCCAAGGGTAGAGCCATAGCTAGGGTATACGGTGCTCTGGAGGGCACTCAAATATGATTGCTCCCTTACCATAGACACCCTTCTCTAAAATAAAAGCCATTTATACTGAAAAAAAAAAAGAAGAGAAAAAAAAAAAAACCTGTTATATAACATCACACTTATTTTTATGCTGTAGGATTTTCTGTATTGCATTAAAAAAATATTTTTTAACATTGTTAATTGACTGATTTTAAAGCTGCAGTGCGTAATTTTTCCTCTTTGTCGCCATTTCTGTTTGAAACCTGCAATTGCAGTTGTCTGCGGAATTATTACCTTTACGCGCATTGTGCTTCGGCGCGACTCGTCAGCGCGGATGAATCTAATGTTTGCTGTCAGTCACCAAACCGGTGTGGATACTGTACTTCGGAATCACAGACTGTAGTCTTGGAAGTATGACCAAAATAAGGATTTTCACCGGAGAATGTCGTCTGAACAAGTAACATGTCTGCCACTTTTGTTCTGATTGAGGGGAAAAAAAGCATTACAGTAAATCGCGCTGCCAATGGTGAGTAAATCTAACGATCGCTTACCTCAGATCACATCAAACTGTGCAAATTATTATTGTTATACTTTGTTCTCAAATTGTTCATGTTAACAACATCAGCATTGCATGACTATGTGTGTTTAGTGTGTAGCGTTACCTGTAGATTTTAATTTCTGTACAGTCTAATCACTAACGTTAATTTGTCATACCATACAATCCGCCATCAAAATGCCAAGTTTAATTATTGCACCTGCTGCGAGAAAAGGCTATAA
Organism: Elopichthys bambusa; assembly: GCA_037101425.1. Lineage (NCBI taxonomy): Eukaryota > Metazoa > Chordata > Actinopteri > Cypriniformes > Xenocyprididae > Elopichthys > Elopichthys bambusa. The sequence goes on along the minus strand of CM074450.1, from coordinate 26,945,231 downwards.
ATGATCCGCCTCACATGTGATATAGCCTACTAGCTGGGACTCGTTCTTTCTGTATACAGACGTGATGTAATGACGCAAAGACAAATGGCGACATGTTCAAATTTCCTGCGAAAACCCACCAGTGCCACCTGAATTGTTACTGTTGTGAATCGGGTAAGGAGATAGTTTTGAACACTGGCTGGTTATGCTCAAAAATGTTGGATAAAATTAATCTTTGCAGCACATTTACAGACTTTTTTTTTTCCTCTAAAATTTTCCATGGTCCCCCCAATCACCCCTGTTTGGACCCCTGGGTGTCCCCATATTCCAGTTTGAAAACCCTTGGCCTAGACCATTTACGGATTAATTTATGACTGCCCACATTCAACATCTATTCAATATACAACTTAACAACTTGACCCACCCCAATGAATGGCAGACAGTGTGAATTATACTTGTGGTCTTCATGAAATGAGCTTAACCAGTCATAAGAGATATCATTTACATATAGAATTCGAAAAGGTGCAGAAGCAAATTTAAATGTTAAATTTTAAGTCAGAGAGGGGGAAAAGGGTAATGTAAAACTAAATTATGACTTAAAAAAAAAAAGAAAGAAAAAAAGTCTTGCATTATAAATGGACTTCACTGAGGGAAAAAAAAAAGCTACAAAAGTATAGAATACAACCTCTTTAAATTGCCCCAGACCGCAATGTGTTGTAACTTCAGCTGATTCGAGTCCATGGAGCTTAATGGGTGGGAAGGAAGGTTATGCAGTTTTTATACAAATTTAACAGTTTAAAATCTATTTGATTCTCATTAACCATGCTCCACAGTAGTTTATGATCACCGAAACAGAATGCTCTGGGCCAAAACAGCTGCAAAACCCCCATGTTTCAATTAACAACTCATTTATGGAATTAAAAGATTAAAGAGCACTGCTGGCATTCCATGTTTCTAACTCTAAAGCAAACAGACATGCAACATTCCATTATCCCTCCAGGACACTGGAACAGTCACAGTAGTAATATGTGCTTTCCAAAAGCCAGAGGAAAATTATATTTGATTTAAAGTGGTGGAAATCTTTTCAGAGGTGAGATTTATTTATTTTACATGTGAAAGTCATTGGAGTGAAAATCGTTAAATAATCCTATATTATTTAAATAGTTGCACCACTAAAGCACATGTATTTTCAGCGTGAAAACCTGCATCATCTACAGTCTAGTCGAACCAAGCGCTAAACATGCTAAAATAGTGTTGTGCTGTATTTAAATTGATTATTTATTTGCAGTGCTAAACTTTATGTTCAATAGGCTCATTACAGTTTGTGCCTTACTCAAAAAAGCAAAGAAAAAATGCCTTTTACTGGGAGTGGACAGTGGATCACATGAGGAAATGGAGGGAAAAAAATGTCTCTCTGACATACTGATATTTGCAATTATAAGTTCATCATAATTGTGATCATTTCCAAACAAGACATTTTTGCAGGTGCATTTACAATTGCTTTGTGAATGTGTGAATGTTACAGTCTACTATTATTTTAAAAGAGTAAGGAAAATCCTGTTTGATGTTGAATGGTCGTATCATAGCAACACTATTATTGGAAATATTTTCTCTTTACAAACTTCATAAAGTGCAAATACTTTTAAACTTCATACAGTAAATATTGATCCCTTTAACACACTACTTTGATCTGTGTGTGGTTTGCTCCCTGTGCTCATATATTCAGAGTCAACTCTGTGCCCATAACTTACTGAATACAGATCAATACTGAATGTTTAAAAATCATTCATACAGCTTTACCCTATAGTCCCAGTATATCAAATCATAGCCAAGGCACTTCTGCTGAATGTCAGAAAAGCTGTTGTGTTAGCATTTATTATGAAATTCTTTAATACAAAGGATTTCACTATTGTCATTTTGATTTCATGGTCCTCTTTGGTGATCTGAGAAATATCGGAATATAACTAATGTCACTGGTTTTAGACAAAACACAGACAGTGGAATCTAAAATGGATAAAATTATTGTATCTATATGTGCATGTAACAGTCACATACTATAGAAATAAGAAAAACACTCATAATACCATAGCAACTGCATCACAATGCCCTTGCAACCACTCGCAACACCTTAGCATTGTGGTGGCAACTTCTGCACGGAAAGAACCACTCAAATCACAATTTTAATTCAAACCCCCACGCTTTTTCCTAAATGACAGTGATTCACCTTTGTCTATTAAACCTTTGACAAAATCACACCAGAACAGTCAAATCTGAGTTGGCGCTGTCGCTGACCCAGAGAAAGCAGTTGTATAGCAGAACTATTTTTTCAGGTAACACGGAGAAGGAGTAAACATTTACTTTTTACATTACTTTGACATTGTAACAATACAAAGTGGGTTGAAAAGCTGCGAACTTACACTTTAAGCCACTGAGCAGCAGTCTTTGTCACATTTTCTATAGCCTGACCCTGGATAGACTCTTCTTTAATGCATGAAAACACACTGTAGAATGTGTATATATTGAAAAATATTGAAAAAAAAAAAAAAAAGGTTTGACACTGACTTCACTTGAAGAGACTATCATGACAAAGAGCCCAAAACACACATGCCGCTGTAAGGGGGCGATAAACCATGATCAAAATCTTTTTCTACTTAACTTAACACAAAGGCTTTAAAATGTGCTACACTAATCAGGAGAGATAAAACATTTTAAAAGCTGCGTCGGAAAACTTTCACACTACTGCATTAGCAGGTGCTACACGTGATACACGGTGATGTGTTAAGACAACACGTAAAGGGCGAGGACAGAATATTTTTGGTTACAATGTGGTAATAAAGTGGAAAGTCTGGAAGTCTTGCACCTGAGTGTTACTTCTGGCTCAAAAGGCCTAACATTTTTTTGAGAGATGCTAACTTACTGAGTGAAGAAAAAGCATGAGTGAATTTGGTGATGACGCTAACAATGATGCTATATTCACTTGCAAAAGATAATCTGAGTCAATTATGGTCTCTAAAGATTGAGGCACCAAATACCTTTTTTTTTTTTTTTTTTGTGATTTAGCCTCTGAGAAATTCTGAGAGGCATGTGGGAGATTGGCAAATAAACCATGCACTTATACAATGCAATTATCCCCTTGCCCATAATGGTCCAGAAACATCAACTTTCTTGTCCCTGAAAGCTCTAGCTAACAACTTCTCTACAACACGCCATCCCCGCGGGCAAACACAATGAGAGTGACAAGCCTTCATTAAAGCGTCCAAATTCAAATGTTATTCTTAGCCTTGGGAGCACTGAAGCCATATTAAATGAATTCATATGAGACAGGGCCTAGAAGAGAATGGAGTTACACCCCCCTTCCAGTACTACAGTATATCTAGTGTGCCACCACATAGGGCCTATTCATGTGCCACCTTCATTATCAGCACAATCCCTGTAGACAAGCACTACTGAATTGAAAACTCTGCTTAGATTTACAGTTCTGATTAAGGCTTATGTATCGTGTAATTCAAATGCTTGAGATGACAGGCCGGGGAAAGGGTGAATAAATGATTCAGTTAGTTTTTGCTGATGTTTAACACCTTTTGGGAGTGAAAAACGTACTAATAGAAAAAAAAAAGTATATTAACTTGTGACAAGAAAATAATCTTTAAATCACTAGAAAGCTATGTTTTTGACACTGTACTGTATCTTGTCTTACGGTTAAAATGCAATGTATTCAGACTATTGCGCATGATGAATTAGCAAAATGTCACTGTGCTACGTTATTGGCTTTTCTTCAAGAGCAGTCTCTTCCTTCATGGTAAAAGGATTTCATGAATATTTGTAAGCTATGTACGTACTGCAAATGTGAAATTCATGTATGTTTAATGCATCAGCCGTGTTACCGTTAAACTCTGAACACAGCAGAGTCAGCAAAAATGTCTCTACTTTAATAAATTGCATACGGTTCAGTAGGGCACAGATCAACATCTAGCATCGATTTGGGAATCTTTTCAAGCATATAGTGGCTTCTCACAATCATTCCGCTTCAAGAATTGCCATTTCTCATACATTCAGGAGTAAGCCTTTTCTTTTTGTTATGGGAAACCTCAAGGTTATGGCGGTCTGATAAATTAGCAGTAATATGATGATATAGTACCTTTTTCCTGTGGGTTGATGGCCATTTATAACATTTGAGATGAGGTTAAAGTTTTGGAGAGATAAAAACCAATCCTAACTCGGAGATACAGATGACCAATCTCTCATTGTGACTGTGCACGAGCAGCCCAGGTGCTGTGTTGAAATGGCTGCTGGAATTGGCCTACTCTGTCTATGGCAGCTGAACACATTGCTCTGGACAGCTCCTGGCCAAGCTAGTCACAATTCAATTCCCTGACTCATTCATCAAGCACTTGGGGTGTTTGGGTCACAGGCTGGCCAGTTCCCCATCGTCCCGTTCATCTGGAGTCCTCCATTGATAAGAAGACATTAGTCTACATCTGCCAGCTCATCTGAAAGTGCTGGAGATGTCAGGCAGGATTTGTTTTCAGTTTGACAACCTGCTGTCCACCTGAATTCAAAATCTCCCCAAAGCATTGATTTAAGTAGCCAGATAACAGAATGCTTGTATAATGTATAAAGTTCACCATTTGGTTGTGTGAAAAACCCATATACTGTACATACATTGCAATTGAGTGGTGTAATAAAATTAGATTTCTCTCATTGGCCTTTTCACCTGGTATGATTGGATCATAAGTGGACAACGCTAAATACAGGTGTGAACGGGGTGTAAAAAGTTTGTCCACTTTCGACCACTTCCAGAGGTAGTCGAAAACATATTCAAGTGACCTTCACAGTGGAAACGCTCATACTCTACACCTACTAACTTAACATGTAAACATTATGGGAAGCGCACTAGCCAGACGGGATTTAAACTTTGTTTGGTTTGAAGATGAAAACCGTACCAAGCATGCTGTTCTCTCTTCATTTCTGCTCTGACAGCCGCAAACGTTGTCTCCGGTCGCATTCATATGTAAAATGCGTGAGCTTATTTTGTCCATTCGATTGAAAGATCTGAAAAAAAAACCCCATATATTTACCCGCCCATAGACCCTCCCCTCGAAGAAATCAGGACAGAAGTGGTTGAAAGACAGATTAAAACACCAGGTGTAAACGGGAATGTGTCTCCCCCGTCCACTTGTGATCTGATTAACCAAAACGCATCTTAATATCAGGTGGAAATTAAGTCAACTAAGCTGTCTAAACTGCAAACACCTAAAGTCACCACTTGATTCCATTGTAGAATGGATGCGGAAACTATGCAATGAAGTTGTTCAACATGCATCAAGGCCTTTACAGAGACTACCAAGAGTTGAAGTCATACCTCATTGTGTAGAGAAGAGTTCCATTGTCTACCAGTCGCAGAAGTTTATTGGGTGTAGTCATATTGTGGGCTACTGACTTCTTCCCATTGTGGAAGAAGGTATCAGGAGTCCAGATCTTGCTGGCGAGCAAGTTGTTAAGTGGAAGGACCTGCATAGGCCCATCAAACTTCAGCCTCTCATCCCGCCAACTTTGCCGGAAGAACACATCAATCGTGTACTCCTAGAGGGGAAAAAAAAGAATGAGTCAAGACTCTCTGACAGCCCTTTTAAAACTTCACTTCACCCCCCAAGTTTCCCCATTCCACTGATGTAATGTCCTTTTAGTGAGACAGCCTGCGCTGGTGTGTGAAGCACTTCACCAATCTCTGCAAATGACTCAAGAGTGGGAAAAAGATTCTGACTTCTGCTCAGACTTGACATTTAACAGAGCTTCCTGTTTGGCTGGCCATGATTGGTTGAGATGCTTTTCTCAGTTGTACACTTCAATAATTCATCGCATTTTAAGGAGAGATACAGCCTTGTCGGTGTGAGATCCTTAAGGCTCCTTCAAAAGTTCAAACTCGAATGATTGCGTTTTCACAGCTGTCGCTGGAGGGATAAAACAAGCTTTTTTCCAAGAGTTATCTCTCTGACCATATTGCCAGCATGGAACAAGGGACACTGTCCTCAGCGAACCTTTGCTTGGTTGGGAGTAGGAATCATCTCAAATCCACAGTGTCTTTTCCAGTGATGAGTATTGCTCATGTTTTATGACCTCTATTATTGATGATGCAATCCTCTACAGGTCCTCTATGGGAACAAACATCAAAAGAAATCTTGTCTGCTTGCATTTGCTTTTAATAAATCATCTAATGCCATGAATAAAAATAGTGGCAAAAATTCAAAGTTCTTCATGAATGTTGAAATCTTTAGAGGGCAGCATTAATCACTAAGTAGGATCTGTAACTGATTCTTATAATTAAGTATGTGACCGCAAACAATTACAGGACATGTCTCTTTTTTTATGTCCTGCATTTCAACAGAGAACTACGAGTTTTTGAACCTTGTGAAGACATGCTTCACAAGGTCCAATTTGCTGGAATGTTATTTGAGAATCCAATTTGCTGGAATGTCATTTGAGAAGCAACAGATGAAAATATATGTTGCTAAGTCAATCAGAAATGTCAAGAAGCTCCAGCACGAAGGCGGAAAACAAGTCAGATAAAACCACCATAGCACGAATCATACTGGCTGTTACTCATTGAATGATGGTTGCAGCATTAAAACATGTATGCTCCTCATGTGCATGCCTCTGTACATCATTTATTTAGTAAGCTCCAGACTTCAATCTGAAGATTAAAAATCTGTGGACACTTCAAGTAATCTCCACACCATGATAAGTAAGGAACAAATTACATCTACATAAAAAAAGCATAGGAATAATTTCAAGCAGGGTTTTCATAATCAAATTGAATATAACTTAAAATGAATACCGATTAATACCAGAATAATCACAAACAATCTCAAAATGCATCATGTATCACCGATCGTTTTTCATCACTAAGACAGGCTAGGACACACTTTCGATAAGGCCTTGGAACTTAACGTGGCTTATCAGCAAAACAGGGAGTGGAGCTGGAGCGGAGTGATTACAGAATGCTTTGAGCAAGGAGGGGAAATTACTGTCGCTCCACTACACTCACATACTTTGCTCAGAGTCCCCTTAACTCAGCAGAGTGAATCTAACTTAATCGTCTTCTGTCTTTCCATCCTCAAATTTAAGACCTCTACAAATGATTAATATAATTCAAGCTTTAAATGTTAATGAATTTAACATTTTAATACTGTTTAAGGGCTCTGTGAAGTGTTTGTAGCCTAGAAATGCGTTGGGTCAGGTGTGTGCAGTAATATACAGTAAAATACTGTTTTTATTTTGAAGTGAAAAGTTAAAATTAGATCCATGGGGTAAGATGACCCATTCAGGGCTGAGGCAGAAGCACCATATTGAGGTCATTGTTTATTAATTATTATAATTCATGGAGATATTATTTAATAATTCCATGAATTAGATGCACATTTCAAAAATGTCCTTCGTCATCATGACCTACAGGCCAATTAACCTAATTAATAGTTCATTGATATTATGACATTGCTTTAATTAAATATAGCCCTATATAAATATACATAGAATTGCATTTTATCCATGCATTTATGCAACTGTTGCTTATTTTGTTTGTCATTATTGAACTAAACTGTTTGATAGAAAGAATGGGATATTGTTAAGTCTCTTTGGAGCATGCACTTTACAAAACACAGACAATTGCAAAAGCCCATATGCACTACTAGCCCTGAATATTTTTCATTTTGAGTCTTACATAGATTGTGTATGTTCATTCTAAAAACTGTGCAAGACTTCAGTGAAGTTTAGCATATAAAATAAGACAGTAGGAAGTAAATAAAAAGATTAAAAAAGCCTTTATGCATAATAAAACAATGCAAATATTGCAAAGGCCCTTTGCTATGAACCCATCAAAAATGACACTTTGATATATGATGTACTACACCTCTCCTTCTGCTCAGTTTTTTTTTTTCCTAATTTGCATATATTTTATGATAATAATATTTGTTTATAGCTAGTACCTACATGACTGATGTTCCCTGTATGTAGATCTTAACAAATCAGCACTAACATGGTTTCCGCTGCATGGTTTCATAAAGTAACAAATAAATAAGGCACTATTGCTTCAAGGCAAACTGGAATGGGACAAGAAACAGAAGTTTACGGTTAATGAGAATGATTGTGACAAGGTGTTGGCGAAGAGCAATGGTCACTTTGGAATGCGATCAGACAAGCACAGATGTTTCCACAATACAACCCAATGAGAGGGTCATTTGCTAGAAGCTTTTCCAGAAAGCTGTACAGAAGGCTGTTGTTTTGGTCAGACAAAGGACAAACATGTGTCATGTGGATAAAGCACTAGCAGTTCATGCAAATGACCCGATTTGCCATGCTGTGGTGATCATATTTTCCTTATTTTCTTTATTTGTTGCTACTGACACTTTCAGTAGCTCCTCATTGCAGTACACGAGGGTGGAGACGAGTAGGCTTAGGGATCAGTGTTTGGTGTAGGCAATCAGTACTGTGATTGACATGACCAATAAAATCTTAAGAATTGGCTGCAGGGCGGCACTGGCTGCACCGCAGGCTGCAGCGAGACGCTTCTCATATGTAAAGTGGGAGGAGTTGGATCTGGATCCTCGCCCCCCCTGGATTTCATGTTCTGAAGTTAGGACCATCTCAACACTTTTCCAGATTGGTGCAAGGGTTTTCAAACTGGAGGTCAATGGGAAAATTTGAAAGAGAAAAAAAGCAATTTTAGAAATTTTAATTTAGGATATATATATATATTTTTTTTTATTCTTTTATGTTAAAATACATTCTCTTAACCCAGTTTATTGTTCTTTGACTACCATTAGTATGCCATTCATGGATTTATCTTCCTCATAGGTGTAAACATTGAACCCCTCAGGCACCATCAAAATATTGAGATCAGTCCGCTCAGATCTGTCAATCTCTTTCTAGCTCAGCCTATGTCAAGAGTTTGTGGCATGGCTACTTTAGCAGACTGAGCCAGAGGGTTTTTAGCTGGTGTGGGACCGTGACTAATGCATTGCATGGAAACATAAATTGTCTTTGTTACAGAAGTGCAAGACAAAATTTGCTGCATTTAGACCATCAAAAATTAAGCAGTTCATGAACACATCAAAACAAATTGTGCATTGTGATGCAACACGCTACAATGGATGCTTCAATACAACATCATCATGCACCTGCTCAGAAAGACAAATGTACCAGTTTATAATGTTTACTCAGCCTCAAAGAGTTGTGGTGTGTGTAACCGGTCCTACTCGACCCGCTCCGAGTAGGATTTGAACTGGCATGGGAGGCATGGGAGGTGGGCGCACAAACAAGGATGCTAAAGACCACAGTCTCTAGTAAGCCTCTTGAGGCTAGGGTAATGAGGCTTACACCCCACAGCTCTTACTAGCTTGCTTCCGTTACACTCACCCCCTAGACCGCTCCAAATGTAACCGGTCCTACTCTATCCGCTCCAAGTGGGATTCGAATTGGCGTCTCTGGCATGAAGGTGGGCACACTAACAAGGATGCTAAAGACCGCAGTCCATTTTGAGGCCAGGGGAGTGAGGTTTACACGCATAGCTCTTACTAGCTTGCTTCCGTTACACGTGTCATGTCAAAAAAATGCACCCAGTGCAGATACATTTAATGGGTTTATTATAAGCGAGACACACTAGATAATGTGCCACTAGTGACACAGCTACTTGACATTTAAAGTAAAAACTAGGGCTGTCAAGCAATTACATTTTTTAATCTAATTAATCGCAATTTAATCACGCATCAATTTTGACTGAGAAATTAACCCCAAAAGATAATTTTAAGTCATTATTGTGTAAAGCATCAAACAGACATTACAAAAAGTAAATTCAGAAAGAATCATTATTATTATTATTTTTATTCAACATAGAATTAAATGATGACTCAAATTTCATTTTTCGGTAACTATACTTTTTTTTTTAATTAATATGGAAATATGAAATTATTTTTTAAATAAAATTAGACTCTAAATAAGAAACTAAAACTGCCAGTAGGTGGCAGTAAATGTCTTAATGATTAAGTCGTTCATTCATTCATTCATTCATTCATTCAATTTATTCAAAGGGCTGATTCATACAGAAGTGAAGTAAATGGTAGGCCTACTTTGATGTCATACACCGATTGGTCTGTGTAGAGCAAGTAGAACAAGTCTTTTATTAATGGTCAGCTGATTATTGGTTTCAACACATTTAGACAACACATTTATAACATTTTTCACTTAAAGGGATAGTTCACCCAAAAATTAAAATTATCCCATGATTTACTCACCCTCAAGCCATCCTACGTATATATGACTTCTTTCAGACGAACACAATCAGTTATATTAAAAATATCCTGGCTTTTCTAAGCTTTAAAATGGTAGTGAATGGCGCATTCATCCATCATCCATCAGTAATCCACACAGCTCCAGGGGGTTAATAAAGGCCTTCTGAAGTGAAGTGATGGGTTTTTGTAAGAAAAATATCCATATTTAAAACTTTATTAACTAAAATAACTAGTTTCTGGCAGACAGCCTATGCCCGGGCTATTCAAGTAGTTTCATTCGAGGGCTGGATTATCAAATCAAAACGTTGAGGAGGGCCGGGAATTATAATTAATTTAGGCTTAAATGAAAATATTCTGACAGTGAGACTTGGTAACCACAGGTAGAACCATACATGGCTACTCACTACTACCACTGTCAAATGATATTATATTATGCTATGTTATATAGGCCTATAAAAACCACCTAAATGCAGGTAAAAACTATACACACCTTCACAAAGAAATGAATTATATATTCCCCTACTCACCTATTGCAATATAAATGGCTACAACATGGTATTCAATATAAATATTCCACATTTCCACAATCCATGGTAGATTACTACAGTTCATTCATGTTTCATCCGATTTAAAACTAGTTTAATCATCGAGTGTTTTGTGGTTTGTAACAAAGAGGTGTGTGTCGAATTAAAATGTTTCTTACTGGATGTTGCAACGCTGTTTTATAATGGTGACCGGAATTAAACGCGGCTCCTTTAAGCCAATGTTCCGTTATCCACTGGGCCGTGCTGCGTAGTTCAAAATAAACTAGTGAAACACCTGAAACAGTGCTATTTGTTTTGTATTTGTTGTTACTGACCGAGAAACAACTTCAGATGATTCAATGACAGAGTGGTCTGAACGAATCCAAATCGTTTCAGATAGTTATGCAATTGCGTTTGGCCAATTCATGGAAAAGAAAGAATCGAAACAAAAGAATGATTAATTCACAAATGATTGGTATCGCTGGTTCAGTCGACAGAAATACGGGACACACATAATAACTGCTGAAATATTCGCATGGAAAACATTTCTCAGGTCAGTCGGAGGAGCGTGCATGGTACGAACAGTGCAGCTGCAGGCGCCACTGCGGCCACCCAACCTGATCACATGAGAATGCGTATCAATAGTACGTGCATGTAATCTCGTAGAAAATGCCGTGCATATAACACGCTTGGTAGTCTTGGGTAGGATTAGCGGTATGGGTGCCCACGGGCCGGATGAAGTTGAATAGCCCTGGCCTATGCAAATCGAATTGCGCCAAAAAAGTAACTGCTTTCAAAATTTGTGTTCCCTTTCGAAAGGGAACTTCTACTCTGCGTTTGCAACGCTATGGGGAAACGTCACGTGACTCGGTGTTCGAAAGCCAACTATCCAATAACTCCAAATCCTATTGGCCGGCGACAGCCTATGACGTCATACAGGCGCGACCCGGAAGTATAAAAGGGGCGCCTGGGGAAGCAGTCATTATCTCATCGTCTTTCGGGACTGTTTGTGTTTGTTGCCAATCATCAAATAGCGGAAATTTCTCTATTATGTCTGAGGACAAGGAAAAGCGTTTCAGGAAGTGTGTGGATCCATGCCCGAGACTCCGGAAGATTCGCACACCCTATGCGTCTATTGTTTGGGAGAAGAACACGCACGGATGGTGCTTGAGGGCGCTGTCTGTGTGAATTGTGAGCGTCTTCCTATGAGGACGCTCCGTTCTCGCCTGGCCTTCTTCTCGAGGGATGAGGCGTCAACATCTGCGCCTGGTGGATCCGGCCCTGCTCGTGCTGAGGCAGAGCGGCGGCTGCACTCATGGGGCTCGCAGATGGAGCTCGCTGCCAAGTTTGAGAGAGGTGTTGTGGTCTCTCAGCCTTCGGCGGCGGCTGGCGAGGATGAGCTCCTGGAGGACGACGATGTCCTGTCTCTGACATCATCTGATCCGGGAGCGAGTGTTCTTCTGGCCGATAGCCCCCGTGGCCAGGAGGTGGTAATGGAGGAGGAAGAAGTGGCTTCTTCTTCTTCTTTCTCCAAGCCTCCTGGCCCAGCATATGCCGAGTTGCTGGAGGTTGTGGAACGCGCTGCTGGCAGACTGCAGCTGCCGTGGGGGCGCGATAGGAAAGAGCCCGTTCGCGGCAGACTGGACGAACGCTTTCTTTCCGACCACAACCCTGTGACTCCAGTGAGCCTTCCATTCCTTCCGGATCTCCACGTTGAGATCAAGAAGGCATGGAAGAACCCATACTCGGCCAGAATTCATCCACATCAGCGAGGAAATTTCGCTGATGTGGAGGGATTGGGCCAGCATGGGTATGTGTCGCTGCCGCCCATTGACGAGACGTTTGCCAACTATCTCGTCACGGGCAGAGCACCGACTCTAAAGGCTCCGGTTTTGCTGTCCAGACCCCTTAAACAAACACCCCGTCTGAACGGCAGAGCATATGCTGCTGCGGGTCAGGCTGGTGTGGCTTTACACACAATGGCAGTGTTGCAGGCGTACCAGGCTGATCTGTTGAAGGACCTGGATCAGGGGCAAGGTTTGTCCCCTGATGCGGTGGCTGAGCTACGCCGCACCACAGATCTCGCTCTCCGGGCCACCAAACAGACAGCCGCCTCGATTGGGAGATCGATGGCGGCCATGGTGGCCACGGAGAGGCATCTGTGGCTGAACATGGCGGACATCGGGGAGAGAGAGAAGGGCTCTCTTCTCGATGCCCCGGTTTCGCCAACTGAACTTTTTGGCGGCTCCGTTGAGACGGTGGTTGGAAAGTTCAGGGAGGCGAAGGCGCGCTCAGCAGCATATAAAAACTGCATTCCGCTCAGGTCCGATCCTGGGCCCAGACAGCCGGGAGGCGCTGGCCCGTCTCGAGTCGAGGCTCTGAGGCAGGGCCAGAGGTTTAGCGTCGCCGCTCGAGCGCCTCCTCCACCTCGGAGCAAGTCGCAGAAGCGGCGAGACACGAGGAAGAGGAAAGATGATTTAAGAGAGGTGATTGATCAACGGCGCCAGCAACGCCGCTGATTGATCCCCTCTCCTGGCGAAGGTGAGACTATGTGTTGCCTTTGCCCCTCTTCCTTGGCCTCCCAGGGTGTTTTTTAATCACTGTGTATGTTCGGGTGACACCTTTGAACAGTCAGGCTGACGGCCGGGCCCATGATGAATTCTTTTCTGAAGGCCCGCCTTCTGGCTTGATAGTGAAAGGGTTCTTTGGGCTCCTAGTACCATGGATGTTTTTCCTTCCCATGTTTGTGAAGGAGCAGTCTTGGGTCTTCGAGCCGCGAGAAGGTAAGACAACGTCAAATTTAAATCTCTAAATGTTGACTGTGTGTTGTTACCTGTATAATTCCTGAACATGGCATAGTGAATGTAACATTGAGATAGTATTTATAGGGGTTTTTTGGGCAAAAACTGGAGCGTTGGTAAATGAGCCTCTCGGCTGTTTTCAGTATAGTCTGAGTTGGCACTTATTACCTCAGTTTGTGTGTCTGTAGCGGCCCTAACCGGCCGCCTGACGTTTTTCTCCCAAGGGAGTTGTTAGCCCAATTATCCCCTTGCTTGTGTAGGTGCAATTTGAGTTTTCAGCTAGGTGCTGTTCCTCAGATGGTGGGCCCTTATCTTTGCGCAGATAAGTATGCAGTTGTGTGCTTGGCCCCATTTTCTAGAACTCTCATGCTAAAAGGAATTACTTTCTTCTGAGCCACTTGATAATTTGGTAGATTATCAAGTTTGAGTTGACGTTGCTAGCTTTTTAGCTTCTGTCCTCTGGGGTTTAGATCAGATTTGAGGATCTGTGTGGGAAGTGTTTTTCTTTTCAAATAACAGCATGTAATCAAAGTCTGTGTTACTTTGGGTTCTAGACCTTTGCCCTACATTGTATGTGAGCCTATGCTGCCACAGGTTGGCAACCCGCTCTCATAACAGTAAGCTCTTTTCTTTGAAGGTAGGCTTCCGTTTTGAGTATTTGGTGACTTGTACTCTCCAGTCAGGGGTCTGTGTCACTGGGTGCATCACCTGTTGGATTGCATATTCAGGGTAGTTAGTGCCACTTTGTTGAAGAAGGCTGGTATCTATTAGCTCCCTTTTTTAGTGATCTGTTGTTTTTACTATACTGTTTGAACTGATCATAGTGTGCTCACATATTCTCACAGGTTTACACTGCCACAGGCCAGGCCACGTGTTTGTTTGAGGTGGTAGGCTTATATTAGCCTCCCTTGAACCATGTTGGCTTTGTTTGGTTTCCTTTAGTCAAAACATTTACTTTAGGTACATTGCCTGTTGGAATGTGGGGTCTAGCGCAGGTCGCAGTTAGCTTCCCTTAGCTTTCTTGGTTACTGCTGATTCCCTGTAGCTGGGTTCCCTTTAATTCACGAGCTGTAGCCACGTGTTTTTTGAATTGGCAGGCCCCTTCAGGCCTCCTTTTTAATTTACGTTTGGCACTATTTGTGTTTTATCTGTGAGAAGGTTGATCGCCACCTGTTACTGGAATGGAGGCCCCTTTAGGCCTCCTTTTTCTAGTCGACTTGTTGGCAGGATGCCCGGGAAACCATGCCACCATCAGCCACGCCCCATCACTGACGAGTAGGCCCTAACAGGCCTGTTCGTGATGTTTGGCAGTGCTAATGTGTTAATCATGAGATTTTTAATACATGACCTCTGGGTGGTATGGTTATGGTAGCCACTTGCTGATGCCACATGTTTACTAAGGTAGGCCTACTTCGGCCTCCAGTGTAATGTGTGGAGTTCAGTCATATACTCCTCTCGCTGTGAGGGTGACAGGGTGCTTTTACCGAGTATTTCAAGTGGCTAGCCCCTCAGGTTTGGTTCCCTGAGTCTTGTTCTAGTTGAGTTAAGGGCCACCTAGCGCCTAGGGTGGATCTTTTGTGCTCCTAGAAATGGCCACGAGACTACGCTGTGTGTGTTAGAGGTTGCTAGGCCTACGGGCCGCCTGGTTTTGACACACTGGTGTATGTTTGGGTGTATTTCTTTTTGAGATTTATCTTTATACACTTCTAGTGGCCAGAGGCCTAAGTGATAAATCCAACCTCCTTTTGTCTGGTTGTTTATCGTCCTTTGGGCCTGAACACTGCCACGAGCTGATGCCACGTGTCTGTTGAGGTTATAGGCCCCTCCAGGCCTTCCTTAATGCGTGCTGGCGTACGCTGTACTCCTCTTGCTTTAGAGAGTAAAAGGTGTTTTTACTGAGTACACTGCTCGGTGGATCGTGTTGGGTGGATTGTCATGTGGGCACTTTGCAGCCTCTTAGGCTGCCATTGAAGTCATCTTTCTACCCCGGAAAGAAAGCCGGGCCACTTCTGTTTGACTTCTGTTATTCACTTAACTCTATCATGCTGTAGGCCTCTTTCGGCCTCCATGAGTATGTGCCCATCGCATGGTCTACCTGTTAGGTGAGTTTCGTACTTCCCTTTTAGGGTTATGTTTGTAATAGTGCTTAGCTCCCTAAGCTGGTCATGGGGTAGGCCTTAATCAGGCCTCCTCTTAAGGATCCAGCATCAGGCTGGTTTGTGCTCCCCTGCATCAGGGTTCTGTAGCGCACGACCTCCTCAGTGCGTTAATTAAGCACTGGGTAGATCCTAGGATGAGTGGATTATACTCCCCCCAATACGAGGGTTCATAGCACTTAGCTGAGTTCTGCTCTCCAGGATGCCCGTCTCTACGCGTGGGTTTGAGTTTGTTTCTGCCTCTTTGCAGTCACTCTTACTTACTATCTTCTGTGAAGAATGCGTGTTAGGAGGCTCTGTATTCAGACAGGGTTGGCCCAGACTGAGTTTGTCTCAGGTCAGACAAGGTCGGCCTCCCTGGTGGCATTGAGGGTGACTTCGTTCCCCTCTAGTGGCTGGCCGGGGTTCCCTTCGGTTCCCTGGCCACATTCCCTTGAAGGGACCACTGTTTCTTATGGAAAAGTGGGTTCCAGACGCTTTAGCACCTTCTGTAGGGCCTTTGAGGAGGTCCTTCATGGAGTTTAGCTTGGGCTGTTGGCCGAAGGGAATGCTGTCACTGACAGCCTGGTGTGACCCGAGGGAGAGTTGCCAAGCAGTTTCTACTGCTCTGGAGCCTTTGTCTCAGCCATTTTTCTTGGCAGGCATTCTCCTCAAGCATGGCGGCGTGGGTATATCGTTCCCCATAGCGTTGCAAACGCAGAGTAGAAGTTCCCTTTCGAAAGGGAACGTCTCAGGTTACGAATGTAACCAGGGTTCCCTGAGAACAGGGAACGAGACTCTGCGTTTCCTTGCCATACATCGGGCTGCCTGCTGAACAGTCCCTCAAGACGATGGATAATGACTGCTTCCCCAGGCGCCCCTTTTATACTTCTGGGTCGCGCCTGTATGACGTCATAGGCTGTCGCCGGCCAATAGGATTTGGAGTTATTGGATAGTTGGCTTTCGAACACCGAGTCACGTGACGTTTCCCCATAGCGTTGCAAACGCAGAGTCTCGTTCCCTGTTCTCAGGGAACCCTGGTTACATTCATAACCTGAGACGTTTTCAGAACCCCAAAACAGTCGTGTAAATGAATGGCCAAAACGCATAAGAAAAGTTTTCAGTTTTTAGTTGAAAATGGTGTAAATGGACCCTAACAGAACTCTAACACAGAGAATTACAAACAAAACAGCTTTGCTTGAAAAACAAAGACAATACAGGACAATGAATTGAACAAACCAAGGGCACTAAATACACAGGATAACAAGGAACTCAACAAGACACAGGTGAACAACATAATCAATAACGTAATCAGTAAAAAACAGGCACACATGAACAAATAAAACAGGAACTAAGCTCAGGAAAACACAGAAATACAAAATAAAGTGCTTGGAAACAGAAACTGAAAACTGACCTAAACTGAAAACCAAACCAAACGTTACAAGACGCATAAAGACAAAAATGCTCACAACACGTGCACGCAGCCAGGGTGTTCCTCTGAAATATTTGCACACCACATGGCCCTTGGTCCATTCATAGTACTTCGTCTTTATGTGATTTAGATATGTTCCTGAATCCTGGATTTTGGATTGTTGGTGCTGTTGGTCTAAATACAACATTCCTGTCCAACGCAACCTTCATAAATACATGATAGGCTGATTAGAATGTTCTTCAAACCCAAACTTATGGTGAAAAAGGTAAAAGCTATAGTGAAAAATATAGAAATTTATTCTGTCATGAAACTAAAATGGGCTCTCCTAACCACATTACTTTCCATCAGCTGAAATGTCTGCTTCAGCTAACTTGGCATTTTCAAAAAGCACAGGGCAAAAACTCTTGCAAAGTATTACAAGGTCCATTAGGGTGAGCACACAGTATGTACAGTGGCTGGGAATCAGTAGTGATGTCAAGAATAAAGTTACAAAGTGCAAACATTGTCAGACTAACTGTCTGGCACCACGCAAAGGTCTCTAATGAGAAGTGAACTGTCTGCGAGAATGTGACAGCACTCAGCTTTAATTACCTGATTGTAATGCAGTACTATTCCAGATACCTAGAAATCGCACATCTGTCAGACTCTGTTAGGAGAAGTGTAATTGGGAAGCTGAGATACATGTCCTTGCATGCCCAGTATTCCAGAGCAGCTCCAGTGTTCTAGTAGTTCCCACTAGTGATGGGTCATTCATAAACGATTACACAATAATCACGTTCCCCCGACAATTTTTTTTTTTTTTTGTGCAAAATCAAATTACGAATAGTGATTATAATGGTTCCCATGCACCAGATTATACATAAACTAAGCTCTCTTCATGCAAGCTGTATTCATCCACATGCTGTAGTTATGAGAAGGTCAGACCATTTTACTGATTGATCTTTACATTTTTTTCAGCCAAATGAAATTTGGAATTCACCTAACATGTCCACATATGCAATATCTGATCATATTCTGAATTAGGAAAACATTATATAGACCAGTGGTTGCTTTTTTACGCCAAGGCCCCCCTCCTCTCCGAATCAATACTGCATAAATGTTTGTTCACCTCTTTTTTTTTGTGTGTGTGTGTGTGTGTGTGAGAGAGACTGACAGATGCAATTAATGAATCGTGAATAATCCATCATTTAGTTTGGTTCTCACAGGGTATCTCTATGCACAAAACTGTCTAGAAATTCCCTTTATACTTCAAGTATATTATATAAAGCACCACAGTTCATTTGTGGCAGTATGATAATGTAGAAGTTTCTGGATTTTATTTTAAATGATAACAAATGTTTGTAAGGACCAGGGTTTATTATATAAAATTTGCATATATTTTATAAAAAAATAAACATATATATTTTGTTTTTTTAAGCTTTTATATAGTCACTGCGCTAAATACTTACGCTATACTTTCTATTAGCATATCTTTGTTGCTAGGATGACAGAAGAAACAATATGTGTTCTAAAATCAGACATGTTTGATATCCTCTGACTGGATGGAATAATAGCCTGAAGCTAGCATAGTCCATGCCCATCATACACCACATGACTTTCTGTGAATTCTGACTTCCCAAAATCTGTAGACTGGTTTTGACTTTCGGCTACCAGCATCAATTTATCAAGACTGCAAATATGTAAATGTATTTTGTTTTGATAAACACCATAGTGAATTCAAAAATATGATTTTTTTTAAACATGTAAATGCTATTTGACTTTCTTCTTCCTTCTTTCTTTAAGCAGGGTTGCACAGTGCTTTGTGTACTGAGGTATTTTTTTATTTCATTTATACTGTCAGAGAGTGAAGCTGCATTTCCATTCAGCCTGTTTGCCTTTTTTTTTTTTTTTCAGATTGGTCTAAACATAAAAATTACATGTGAAAACCGGACTGAATTTCTGTGTTGAACATTTTGTGTTGGTGTGAACAGGCCTTAAATCTGACAGCTGTAATAATCCTAAGACTCCAGCATGAAAACCAGCATGTTAGTGGATGTATCAGCATGGGAAGCATATTTGGTTGCATTTTATTGTGTGATTTCAACAGAGTGTGGGTCATGGTTGGATGAGTGTAAGAAGTGGAACGCGCTGCACGAGTGACTTCCCATGCTGCCGTAGAGAACAGTACTGCTCTAGGCGAATGACTGTGTGTGCCAGGATCTGCCACTACTCGAAGAAAGGATAATAATTAATGCAATATAAATTACTTATTACTTAAAAGATTTAATGACTGCTAAGGGAAGTACGCAAATATCTTGAAATAACTAACGATGCAATCTCTGTTTTCTGTTAACATGTAGAGAGATCATATATTCACAGTTTTTATGGAGGCTGAGAAGGAAAGGGATTCATTTTTTAGTGTGCAATTTAATTGCACTGTTTTTACAATGTAAAATGTTGTATATTTATGAAGTACAGTAGATAATATAGCAGACAATAGTTTGTTAAGGTCCTGACTTCTGAGCTGATGTTTAGTTCAAGTTCATCCCTGAATGCATGTGAGGTTTGTAGAGATGCATGTGTTTATGGCTTGTCAAATATGATTACTATCAATTTGTTCATGCAAATGAAAATATTGTTTATTCATTAGTTTTTTTAGTCACTTCAATGCTTTGAATTAAAAGTGATATGTGGGCTTTTGTGAGTTTATGGACAATGTGCTCTTTAAAATATCTCTTTTTTCCCCCTCCTTAAGCATTCAGTTTCAAACAATTTCACAGTACATACATAGTATAAACAGTATGTCTTTATGTGGCATTGCCTGTAACATGACTGTAACATAAAAACGAAAGCTCTGAGTATAATACGAGTCATGGAGTGGCTCTATGGACAGCATCTGTGGCATGCATTATCGGCCTAAACAATAAGGTTTGGGCAAGTGCTGTGTTGCCCATGCAAATCATTTGTTAAAGAGGTCTTTGATTGCAGTTTCACTTGTTTAACTTTAGTTAGTGTGTAATGTTGCTGTTTGAGTATAAACAACATCTGCAAAGTTACGATGCTCAAAGTTCTGAGATATTTTCTTTTACAGAAATCACTATTTAAGGACTACAACAAACGGCTGGTATGGACTACAACAAGCTTCTTCCCAGGTTGCACAAAAGATTAACATGACGGCACATGCTAGTCGATGAGTTGAATCAACTCCTCAGCAACTACATAAATTTATCCACTAACCATTCAGAAACGTCCAGTTTCATTCTAAAAGTTGTAACTTCTTCCTGAGTCTCTCCATAAGTGTCCGATTGAACAATGTAAGGCTGAACACCGTTACTGACAATCCTCATTTTGGCTGTGTGAGATTCTCCAGCTTTGTTGTTGTTGAGCAACTGAAGCGCGAGCTGTTTAAAAGCTCCGCCCTCTTCTGGAAATGGGGCCGGGAGCAGCAGCTCATTTGCATTTAAAGGGACACACACAAAAACAGCATGTTTTTGCTCGCACCAAAATAAGGGCAAATTTAATGGCTATAATAAATTATCTGTGGGGTATTTTGAGCTGAAACTTCAGACATATTCTGGGGACACCAGAGAATTATATTACATCTTGTAAAAGGGGCATAACAGGTCCTTTAATCTTGTACATTATTATTATTTTTTTATGCATTTCAAACTTGTAACTTATAATCTGTGCTGCAATTATACAGTAGTTCATACACACCACCATTAAACAGACAAAGACAAATTTTGTATAGTGGAATTAATATAATATATATATATAAGCTTCACATTTCTGTGTTCATTTGCGTAATTGACTTTTATTTGTAAGTGCATTACTGTAATCAAAATCTTTGTTTCTTTTTTTATAAACTGAGTGATGAGTTGAAATAATTTTCTGATGAAAGCAGCAGAATGTCTGTGATATTGTGCATGGAGTTTGACTTGGAACCTGGAACATTCCTTTTAAATAGTTTTAAAACCCTGTTTCACTGGGCTTTCTTTAGCCTTTTAATTACATTTCTCCTCGTTCTGTTTCTGCTTTTCCCACAGCCCTTTCCGCACTCTTAAGAATTTACTTTATCCCTTTTAACTCATCTGTATTAATTATAGCACATGGAATGTGTTAATTATGGCAGAAGAAGCCCGATGGAGACAGAAAAAAAAAAAATGAAAGAACAAAAATGAGCAAGAACATTGTCGTTTGTTTAATAAAGATTTATACCGTGTCCTTGTGCAAGTTTTGGACTTAAAAGTAAGATGTGACATTATTATTATTATCCACAATGCAATATCCATAAGCTCTGATCACCTTTTCCCCGCATTTACAATATGTGCTGTCTCCAGAGGGCTAATTTAATAAAACACAATCATAGAGTATAGGGCATACAGTAGCTGAGCTAACACATTTCATATTCATATCTTATTGAATATGAAAGCACAAGTGCTGATCTTCAAAGAGAAGCCAATAGAATTGTATTGTCAAAATATTAATTTGAAGATCAAAACTCCTGTGCAGAGGTCTGGTTGATCCATGCAAGGACACACAAGAGAAGAAGAAAGAGTGTTTGGGGCTTCCCTTACATATGCCCTGCTGGGGCACTGGGTTGTGACCTACTTTTGAGCATTAGAAGAATAAATGAGATTGGGGGAAATCCCAGGAGAAGTGGATTCTACCTGGGCCCAATGCAGCAGAAGACACTCCAGCAATAAGCTCCTGATGGGTTCAAAAATGGTGGCTACTGGGTTGTGGCATAATATGTTGAGCTAATGAACTGTGAGATGCAGTATGGGGATTTGTCAACCCCAAATGAAAGGTGTTGATAATGCTAAGCCACATCAAACGGGGGGAAAAAACCCTCCAAAGCTTAAGTGAGAAGTGAGAATGGGGTTTAAGTTTTTATCCCTACTGCAGCATTGTAGGCCGAGAGGACAATGTGACCACTTGAGCTCCTCTTCAGAGGGATGATGGGAAAAAACACTTCACTTTCTAACAGAAAAACAAAATAAACCCCCAGATGGTGATGTTTGAGAAAGATTTATAAGATGCTCTTGAATTTTTACATGGTAAACTTTGCTTTTAAAGGATTAGTTCACTTCAGAATAAAAATTTCCTGATAATGTTTATGTCTTTCTTTGTTCAGTTGAAAAGAAATGAAGGTTTTTGAGGAAAAAATTCCAGGATTTTTCTCTATATAGTGGACCAATGGGTTGAAGGTCCAAATATCAGTTTCAGTGCAGCTTCAAAGGGCTCTACACGATCCCAGATGAGGAATAAGGGTCTTATCTAGCAAAAGAATATTCTAAAAAAAATATAAAAATGTATATACTTTTTAAACCACAAATGCTCATCTTGCACTGCTCTGTGATGCACCACGCATTACTTAATCACGTTGGAAAGGTCATGCATGACATAGGCAGAAGTACTGCGGTAGGGCGAAAAACTCCATCTCATTTTCTCCTCCAACTTCAAAATCGTCCGACATTGTTGCTTTACCTATTTTTTTTTTTTTTTGTAAAGGCCGTTTGACCTTTGCAAGTTCGCTTTGTAGACACTGGATCAGTACTTCCGCCTACGTCATGCATGACCTTTCCAACATGATTACGTAATGCATGGTGCATCACAGAGCAGTGCAAGACGAGCATTTGTGGTTAAAAAGTATATACATTTTTATCTTTTTTTTTAGAACATTGTTTTGCTAGATAAGACTCTTATTCCTCGTCTGGGATCATGTAAAGCTCTTTGAAGCTGCACTGAAACTGACATTTGGACCTTCAACCCGTTGAACCCCAGTGAAGTCCACTATATGGAGAAAAATCCTGGAATGTTTTCCTCAAAAAACCTTAATTTCTTTTCGACTGAACAAAGAAAGACATGAACATCTTGGATGACATTGTCGTTTTGATAATTAGAAATGCTCTTAAACTCCCATGGAATAGCATACAGGTTCTTTTCTTAGAGGTTCATTTGTATATGCAGATATACTAGCCAGTTTATATGAGACCAAAAGATTGTGGGCAGACTACCTTAGTTTGGCTCCTAATTGAAGCTACTTTGAATATCTTTGTCTGAGCAGCAGAAAAGGATGATCCCAGCTACTGAGCTGCTAGCCAGTTTGTGCGAGCTGTGAAGTCATCCACATCGCAGCGCTTATCTGCAGGGCACAGGCTCTACAAGAATGTCTGACATGAGCAAGTGTGGTGCCAACTAACGGGACGCAAGCTACTGCGCAAATTGTGCTGGAAAGAATTTGCTCACCTAAAATGAGCTTAGATGCTCAAAAGGCAGGCGGCAGACATGCTGTTGCTCGGAGACCGCCAAGAGACAACAGGCAGAAAGCTGAGAGTTTTGTACTGTTTTCTGAGTGGAACAGCATCCAACGAAGCGATCAATCTAATGATCTGTTTAATTCACTTCAATTCAGCCAACCTCTTTAATCCACTTAAGCAACCAAATAGAGATTTTATTTGCAGGGAAAAAAAGTGAGGAGAAATCAAAGGGTGTGAAATCAAGAATTTGGGCTGAATTGCTGTATTTCTCAAAAAGCGTGGTAACACTTTCTGTGAAGATTCATATGCATTCATAATACATCTTATTAAATACATGTGGTTACATCTTTAAAGGAACAACCAAATCTAAAACCTTTTCGTTATTGTGGACATTCTCATATGTCAATAAACCATAGACAACCTTAATGACACTTTTATAGTGCTTATTATCCTTTTTGGAGCTTGACAGAATAAATCACTTTACATTTTTTTGTATGAAAAACACAACATATGCTCCTCAGAAAAATGTGACTCTACCTACATTTTTGCAAAACTCAGAAAATGTACCTATTCATACAATTCATTGCAGTTTGTTTCTGAAATAAACAATAGTGTCAGTAAAACACCAACTTTTACCAAAGACTTTATATATAGAAAGACGGTGCACTTGTATTATTGTGAATGGGAGAAAGCAATAATATGGCGAAATAAGTCCTGCCTCCTAAATAAGAGCCAATCACAGACTGCTTAAGTCATCGTGTCACTGCAGCGGCCATTAGAAGCTCCGGTTCCTATAGAAACAGTCAGGTGCGCGCTTCCTATAGAGATGCGTGCTTATGACTGTGTATGCGCATTAGCTTGATCCAGCCTGAAAAATCTGTCATGATTCCAGCGCTCAGAAACAAAATTTATGAGGCAGTTGTTGTCAGATTTCATTGATGATTTCAAATATGAAATTAAATCGAAAGCTTGTCAAACAGCTTTGGAGAATTTTAATTTAATTCAAAGAGATAGGAGCTGCACTTGCATGCTCGAGAGGCATTTCAAAGATGGCCGCTGAGTGAAATGACTTGTCTGGGACTTTGCTTTTATTCCTTTTCTCATAAATTATGATTACAGGGGCAGCTTATGGATTAATAAAGACTTATTTTGCCCAGTTCCTTGCACAATTGTATGTTAAACACATTTTCTGAGATGTTAACAGAAATGTACAAGGTTGCACGAGTGAAAACAACTACACTCATGATTATTATTAAGGGGAAAGTGTTTTTTTTTTTCTTTTTTCTGAGATATCTCGCTCTTCTGGTTTAAAATGCAAAGTTGAATCAACGTAACAAAATGTGAGGTAAACGCGGAGCGGCGATTAGCTGCCGTGGCTGAGCTTTTCTCCACATTATTATTAATGACAATGAACATTTTTAATCGAATTACTGCACTGTATTATGCATAGATCACATTAGAGTGGAGATTCAGGAACTTCCGGTTTGGTGGGATGGCGTAGACATGCGTCCTTGTCTTGCTCCCATATATTTTTGTCTATGATCGCTTCAAAACCCCACTATTTATTTCCATTTTGCTACCAAGTGAACAACATTTTTGTTACATACATATTGGCTTTAAATTATGGCATCCAAATCAATGAAACAAGGCAAAAAAGTTCAGAAAGCCATGCAGAGATGACGGTAAAGAGGTTAGCATGGCAGCCATCGCTAACCTTCTGGAAGAGCACCGGGTCGCTCTTTCTATGGACTTCAAAACCGCTGTTGCGACACTCAAGGTAAAGCTAGACCAAATTCACACTACCGTGACAGACCATGCTTCAAAGATTGCTTCACTCGAGACACACATAAACTCACAGGATGAGCGCACAAAAGCCTTGGAAACGACCTGTGCTATGCTAACAGAGAGCAACGCGAAAATGACGGCCAAAGTTGTGGATCTCGAGTCCCCGCAGCCGGCGCAACAATATAAGAATCATTGGACTACCTGAATCCATTGAAGGACCCCAACCCTCTGTCTTCTTCTCTGAGCTACTCGTGGAAGTGTTTGGGGATGGAGTCCTGGAATCTCCACCGGAATGTGATAGAGCTCACCGGTCACTGTCCGACAAACCGAGGCCGGGGCAGAGGCCTAGGCCTGTTAATATCCGGCTACACAAGCTTCAACAGAAGGAAAAGATCATCCGTAAGGCCAGAGCGAGGAGGGGAAAGCTTCATTACCACGGCACACCTATCGCTATTTACGAAGATTATGCTCCGGAGGTGCTGTCTGAACTTTACAATCTGGGCCTAAAACCAGCGCTGTTGTTCCTGGCTAGGCTCACTATCATAATAGGAGAAGATTTGCATCGGTCGTTGAAGCCAAGGACTACATTGCGTCTATACGTCCTGCTGAGGTCTAAACTTGAAGTGACTTATGCAGTAACATATGGCGGGATCCGCTGGTGACTCAAAAGTAGCGTTCACTAAATGCTTGGATTCCTATACAGACTTAAACAGGCTGTTGGTTACCGTTCGGTTACTGTTACATTCAAGTGTGTTAATGTTTTGTTTATTCTAGATCTACTGATGCCGTCTGTTTAGCACTTGTGGAGGCGCCACTTTATGTGCACTCTTGTGTTCACTCAGTTCCTTGTTTAGTTCTAAAATATGACACATACATGTTTACAGACTTTTTTTTTTTTTCTCTGTCCCCTCCTCTTCCCTTCGGTGTGCCAGACAGTGCTTATTATTATACTTATTTTGTTTCAACTAATTTTTGCCTAGTCCGTGTGTCACGGCGGGAATTTTTTATTTTTTCTTCTCGTGAATTGTTTCATTTTTGAGCCATTATGCACATTGTCTCTGTGACTGCTGTTGTGCTCACAGTATGCTCTGTTACATGGGATGTATATTCTATGAGTATACAAAAAGTAGTATTATTTATTTATTTTGTACTTATTAATGCTTGAATGTGTTATTTATTTTTCTGCGCTTCTGTCCCTTTGGCACAGCAGGCAGTACTTATGGTTACCATACTTATTTTGTTTATATTCATTTTGTTTGGTTTTCAAGTCACCGGCAGAACTAATTACAATTCTTCTCTTAAAGGGTTTCTGTCTTGTGCCTTCTCTGGCACGACGCTTATTTGTTGCCTGTAAGACATTTTAGCAGGGGGGTCTGCACTATGTGCCTCTTAAAATATACACAGTATATATATTTTATTTTGTACTCTTTATATTTATATTTATGTTTTACTGCCCTGGGAAACATACATTGCATATGTGTATATGTAAATAATTTTTGTTGGTTTACTGGTTTACTGTTCGTATGTGCTTTTTAAAATTTTGTCAGGGCTATGCTTCATTCTTGTTTACTTGTCATTTTACAAAAAGGGGTTAAAGTTTATAGGTAGTGGAAATGAGATGTTGGAAGTCTTGTATCGCTGTAAAGTATTGAGCTGTATTGCTTGGATAATGTTTGTAGCTTGGGGTGATGTCTTTCAGGAGGCCACAATTAAGTGCTTTTTTGTTGTTTTCTCTTCTCTTCTCTTCTCTTCTCTTCTCTTCTCTTCTCTTCTCTTCTCTTCTCTTCTCTTCTCTTCTCTTCTCTTCTCTTCTCTTCTCTTCTCAGTTTCATTTTCCTCTCTCTTACCGTTACAGAAGGCCATGCAGTTCCAAGTCACTTCAAAATTATGCATCATTGCATCATGGCAACTGATATGTCAAAGATAGGTAAAGGTTGGTAAGGTAATGACGCAGTTGCAACATTTGAAAGGGGATATTATATTTCTACAGGAAACGCATCCTAAAACTTCAGAGATCCAGTGTATCAAAAGGGCTTGAATGAGCCATGTGTTTCATTCGAAATTTTTTGCTAAAGCTAGAGGGGCTGCTATTATTATTAGTAAAAAGGTATTGTTTGAGCCAGTAAACATTATTGAAGATGTTAATGGCCGTTATGTCATGGTATCGGGCTTGCTACAGAACTTTCCAGTAGTTCTAGTCTCTGTCTATGCTGCTAACTGGGACAATGAGCAATTCTTCATCAATCTATTTGCTAAAATTCCAAACTGTGACAACCATCACATACTGATGGGTGGCGACTTTAACCTGGTGCAAGACAAAAGCCTCGATAGGTCGTCTTCCAAACTAAATCTAATTCTGCCAAAGCATTGCTTAATTGCTCATCTTGTTTAGGAATTTCAGACCCCTGGAGGTTTAAAAACCCCCAGAGTATTTTTTTTTTCTTTTCTCCTCCTCCACACCAAACCTTTTCCCGGATTGACTTTTTTTTATTGATAATTAATTGCTGCATCTGGTTACTGCTAGTAGATCACCCTATAGTTATTTTAGATCACGCCCCCACCTATCCTGATATTAATCTTCCTCTAAAAGTTGCCTCTCCATCACTGTGCAAATTTAGCTCTCATTTATTAGCAGATCATGAGTTTAAAAACTTTGTGGCCACTCAAATTAGTAACTACATTGAATTCAATGACACCCCTGAGGTCAAAAATTGATTTTTATGGGAAGCTCTTAAAGCCTTTGTTCGAGATCAGATTATTTCTTTCACATCGTACCTGCGTAAGGCTGAAAGGGCTAAAAGGCAAGTCTCTCCCTCCCCCACCCTTTACAAAAAAACGTCTTTTATTACAGTCAGAATATGATGGTTTGATGACACATGTTGTAGAGAGACAACTGCGGCATCTAAACAGCGTTTTTTCGAGCATGGCGATAAGGCGGGTAGACTTCTAGCCCAACAGGCCCGAGCAGCCAGTGCTTCTAGATCAATTCCAAGAATTATTTGCCCTGAGGACCTGGTTGAAATCAATAGATTTTTGGGGGATTTCTACGTCAACCTCTATACTACTGAGCACTCTTCAGCTTTGCCAACAATCCCCAACCCCTTAGATTCATTAATATACCTAAGAATCAATGAAGGTATGGCAAAGGAATTAGGCAGCCCCATTTTCCCCCAAGAAATCCAAGAAGCTATTAAATTAATGCAAAATGGGAAATCCCCAGACCCTGATGGGTTTACAGTTGAATTCTACAAGGCATATTCTACTTTGCTAGTCCCAGTTTTAGTGAGGGTGTTCAATGACTCCTTTCAAGAAGGCCAACTTCCAGCGACACTTTATATGGCTTCTATATCCGTGCTTTTGATGAAAGACAGGAATCCCACTTCCTGTGATAACTATAGACCGATTTCTCTGCTAAACGTAGACTGTAAGATACTAGCCAAAATTCTTTCTCTACGTCTCCAAAATGTAATGCCATTCATAATTCAGTTAGATCAAACAGGCTTTACGTTAAATAGGCATTCTTTCTTTAATACTCAGAAATTACTTAACATTATTTTCTCTCCCTCATCCAGTACCCCTGAAGTCATAGTTTCATTGGATGCAGAGAAAGCTTTCGACAGGGTTGAGTGGGAATACCTGTTCTTTGTGTTAAGAAAATTCGGGTTTGACCCCTAATTTATTTCTTGGAATCAACACTTTTATGCTTACCCGTCTGCATTGGTGCATACAAATGGTGTCCGTTCGCCACCCTTTTTGCTCCAATGGGGGACACGACAAGGTTGCCCACTCTCGCCCTTATTATTCAGTATAGCTATTGAATCCTTGGCAATCTGGCTTCGCAGCCATGATGCATTTGAAGGCATCACACGCCATGGTTGGATCTATGAACTTTCCCTTTACGCAGACGATTTGTTATTGTACATCTCTGACCCCATTGCTTCTCTACCCCCTATACTATCTATTCTGGACCAGTTTGGCTGCCTATCAGGGTATAAGTTAAATTTTCAAAAAAGCAAGTTATTTTTTGTTAACCAATCGGCTAAATCTCTTCCTCATTCTTCATTCCCCTTTAAGTTAGCCGTGGATGGGTTTAAATATCTGGGGATATTTATCACTAGTTCGCTTAAAGAATTTTATACCACTTTTGGACAAATGCAAGTCAGATATTGCTAGGTGGAGTTCCCTTCCCTCTCTGTAATAGGTCGTGCGAACCTTATTAAAATGGTTATCCTACCCAAGTTCTTGTATCTCTTCCAGCATGTTCCAGTCTGCATTAGTAAATCCTTTTTCACTAATTTAGATCAGCAATTAAACGGATTTCTTTAGAATAACAAGCCGGCTTGTATCAAGAAATCAGTTCTCCAGCTTCCCAAATCTGAAGGGGGTTTAGCGCTTCCAAATTTTCGATACTACTTTATTACTTTACTGGGTTGGCCTTAAAAGTTGTGCCTCTTGTCTGCCCTGGGTGCACATAGAGATATCTTCCTCTCGTTATTTACTTTCCAAAATCTCTTTCCCAGCTTCTACTTGGGGTACACAAAATTTCAATCCAATAGGTACCAACACTATTAAGATTTGGCTTCAATTCAGGAAACAAGTCGGTCTTCACAAAGCTTCAATTCATATGCCAATTTCAAGTAATCGCTTATTCCCTCTGTCCCTTTCAGACAGCGTCTTTGATATTTGGGCAGCTAAAGGCCTTTCTACTCTGGATGACTTGTATGAAAACAAAATCTTCTCTTTCTCTTTCTTATCAGCTAAATTTAACCTTCCTAATAGTCTTTTTTTTTTTTCAGTTTTTTTCAAGTGAGGCACTTTATTCAAAAGTTGTTTCCCCATTTCCCCAATCGTCCACCCGAATCAGAACTCGATTTAATTCTTACACTCGACCCTGGTCAAAGACGGCTGATATCTACCATTTATGGTAGAATAATCTCCCTAACCTCATCTCCGATGGATTCCCTTAACCAAACTTGGAAGCAGGATTTGGGTTTTGACATTTCTGAGGACCAGTGGAAGAACATACTTAGTTTAGTTCACTCTTCATCTATTTGCGCTAGACACTCCTTAATACAATGTAAAGTGTTTCACAGAGCCCATTTCACTAATGCCAAATTGGCATACAGAATGCCTGTAACAGATGCAGACAATCCCCAGCTGATCATCATCACATGTTCTGGTCTTGCCCGATGCTAATGGACTACTGGTCTGACATTTTTATCACAGCTTTATCACAGGCCCTTAATACCACCATTGCCCCAAATTCCTTGACTGTCCTGTTTGGCCTTTCCCTAACCTCAAATATACCAGGCACAGCACACCGCATCATTGCCTTTACTACTTTGTTAGCCAGGCATGCTATCCTCTTAAAGTGGAAGCATGCCTCTCCTCCATCACATGATAATTGGATAAGGGAGGTATTGCAATGCATCCATCTTGAAAAAAATAGACAATCTCTCAAAGGATCACTGCAATCCTTTTATAAAACATGGAGCCCCGTACTGGCTACTAATGAGGGCCTCACAGAACCTTCTGTTTAGACTTTTATACGTGGAGAGATTTTTCCTCTATTTTCTACTTTTTATATACATCTACATATTTTACCTATTAATTTGCATTTTTGACAATTTTATTTGGTTATTTTATTATTATATATAAAAATAAGGTTGGTGGGTGGAGGTCTATGTTGCTGTGCTGACCTGTTCTGTTGCTTTTCATTTCTTATTTTATTCATTTGCTTATTTATTTTTCTTAGACACCTTGTGTCATTTTGCAACTGTGGTAGCATCTTTTATATGTTTGCAAAATGTCAATAAAAAAAAATCAGGAGTAGAGTGGAGATTCAAATTTCAGCGCTGTTCGTTCACCTCTGCCTGTTCAGCTTTGCAGATGTCCCACCTCTCCCGGAAGTTGTGGGAGTCTCCCGCATATTGGTAATGTCCTTCAATTATATACAATATTATTATTATATAATAGTAAATACAGTAAAAGAAAAGCCCTGTTTCCACCTGGTATTAAGAATTTTCGATGATCCAATCACAAGTAGTCAACCAGGAAGCATTGCTTTTTACAATGGTATTATCATGAATTTTAAATGCGTCTCCTGTGACCACTTGTAATCGGATTTCATTGAGACCCTCCCCTCTTATTTCTGCACACTCTACATTACTTTCACTTTGGGCACAAGAATACTATTGAATGAATGAACCTGTGTAATGCAGATAAATATAAATACAATTTAATGTAACATAATATAGAATAATAATATGCAATGTCCTGTATTCATTTGTGGGGGTGGGGGTGCCATCTCCCGGAAATGAGTTTTTGTAGGGTGGGATGTTTAGCTTTGCATTGTTGTCCTTCAAACACATGATGTAAGTGAATGTTTCCTCAGTACAGTAACACAAAAGTGCTGTTTGTATTTTCCACATGATGTGGTCAGAGCTGGAGTTTGACTACCAACACATGGAAAATGTGACTGTAACAATATTTAACACGCAGAGCACAGATGAGAGTGGTTCTGCACAGAACACTGCAATGAGTTTAACAACACTCGCAACACGGATCACAGTTCATATAAGGACCAAAGCAAGCGTGTTTCAAGTTTTTATGGACATGTTTCATATACTCTAGTGCTCTAAACATAAACCAGCACTGTTTAGGCCTATGTGCACATACACTTCTGGGCAAAAGACCAAAATGGCTAAAGACTAAGCTTTTAATTATCTTAACCACAAATTATTGGTCAGGAAATTAGCTAAATTTAAGCAAATACACTACTTAAAAAGCCATTGCTGTCTCAGAAAAACATCAAAGACAGTATTAAAGGATTAGTTCACTTCAGAATTCAAATTTCCTGATAATTTACTCACCCCCATGTCATCCAAGATGTTTATGTCTTTCTTTCTTCAGTTGAAAAGAAATCAAGGTTTTTGAGGAAAACATTCCAGGATTTTTCTCCATATCGTGGACTTCACTGGGGTTCAACGGGTTGAAGGTCCAAATTGCAGTTTCAATAGAGCTTCAAAGGGCTCTACACGATCCCAGATGAGGGATAAGGGTCTTATCTAGTGAAACAATCTGTCATTTTCTGACTTAGTCTTTGCACATTTGCTTTGTAGACACTGGATCGGTACTTCCGCCTATGTCACGCGTGACCTTTCCAACGTGATTACGTAATGCGTAGTGCATCGCAGAGCAGTGCAATACGTGCATTTGTGGTTAGATAGTATATTATTATTATTATTTTATTTTATTTATCTATTTTTTTTAGAAAATGACCGATGGTTTCTCTAGATAAGACCCTTATTCCTCGTCTGGGATCATGTAGAGCTCTTTGAAGCTGCACTGAAACTGACATTTTGGACCTTCAACCCGTTGAACCCCAGTGAAGTCCACAATATGGAGAAAAATCCTGGAATGTTTTCCTCAAAAACCTTCATTTCTTTTCGACTGAAGAAAGAAAGACATGAACATCTTGGATGACATGGGGGTGAGTAAATGATCAGGAAATTTGAATTCTGGAGTAAACAATAAAGCACAAGTTACATGATGGTGCTCCAGAGCGGTGTCTTCGGAAATCTGCTGAGAAATAAAATAATAAATGCATCTCTACCACAACGAAGCATGGAGGAAGAGGTGTCATTGTGTGGGGAGCATTTTTAGCTGCTGGTATTGGTGAAATACTTCACTGTGAAGAGTAATTTAATGCTTTGGAGTACAGGAGAATATTGCAGAATTGGCTTGCTTCCCTCAAATGAAAAGTTTTTATCTAAAGAGGAATGATCAGATGTTGTTTTCCTGTCCAAATTGCAAAGAGAACCAGTAGCCTGAGAACAAGTCCATCAGGCTCATGTTTTTTTTCCAGATTTGTGGGGTCTGAGGTGCACTGTCAAAAAAAAAAAAAAAAAAAGGTATGGTGCTTGTTACTGGGGCAGTACCCTAAGGTACAAAGGCAAAAAGGCACTAATATGTACCTTTAATGTACAAATATGCACTTTTAAAGTACTAATATGTACTGTACCTTTAAGGTACTAATATGCACCATTTAGGGGTAAGTAAGGTACAAATTGATAAAACAGGGGGTTTTAGACATCATTTAGACATCAACATATTTTGACAATAGTGCATGATGTGTAAACGAATACATTTTGATGTTTGCATTACATAATTAACTACATATGCATGTTTTATTATTATTATTATTATTATTATTTTTTTTTTTTTTTTTTTAGCTTGCTTGGTAGCTTACCTGGCACAGCATTGCACATGCGATACAGAGTTTTCAAGTATGAGTCCTGTGAAACTAAGAATTGTAGAAGCAAGCTAAAATGGCCTGGTTGCTTCTGCAAATGCGTCTTTATCACACATTTGATTTTGTCAATATTGTTAAGTTTTGGGTCAGGTTTAGTGGCGGTGTACCCTTTGAATGTGTAGCTATGAATGAGGTTACATTATAGCCTTTCATTTGACATTTACTGTGGAATGATAACACAACTGTTGTGTATCAAACGTTTTAACAGTTTGTTTTTCATTAGTAGCTGGTTTCCTGCAGTGTGGATTACTTGTACTGTGGATGGTCATGTCACAAAGGAGTGGTCTGAAATACAAACTGTGCCTTCTAATTCCCTGCTGCTACACGAGATTGAAGCAGCTCTTACAACAGCAGCTCTGGTAAAAAAAAAAAGTGCTTCATCAAAGTGCCTGCAACATGGCCACATTTTTGTGATTTTCTAAGCAAATGTAATGCTCCTACTTCAAGACAATAGCCCACCACCAGCATCAAATAAAAAGAGCAAATTTTGTGTCAATCACGAGAATATGTTTTTTTATTTGAGTCTGTAAAACACTATACGATCGAGGATAATGTTATGCAGGCTTGGGTCCTTTCACATGACTCATAACTCAATGTAGAGTATATAGAAATATAAGCTTAAAGTCGACATAAAATGGCATTTGCAACTCATTTCAATTCTGTAATCTGACTTACTTACTGAGCAAAACGGAACAGGGTTGAAAAATAAGAGAAGTAGGTGACGTCTGCCCAGAAGCAAAGATGTGTCAATGGTGGAAACATTTACGATATCAAAGAATCATGCACAATACAACCATTTTAAATCCACCCACCAGGGTTCCTCCAGAGTGTGATTCACATGTGGACTCTGATTATTGAACAGATATGATAATGAAAGCAACTACACATAGAAAAGGGAGATTCAAGGCCATCTCGTCAGCCTGATTGCTGATTATTTCAGAATTACCTGCATGTATTACACACAAGCCTTGGTGCTGGTTACAATCACCTTCCATAATAAAGAGAATTAGTGCAATGAAAGCAGCGAGAGATCTGAAATCTCTCTATTCAGGGGAGACAAAGAGGAATGGGCCATTGAGTAATGGGGACAAATAAGCTTGTTTGCTATTTTCCTTTGTGTTGTCCCATGCAAGTGTCATCTCTCTTTCTTACTTAACATGTGATCCTATTTTCCCCTCCTCTCATACAGACTGTTTTCTCAACCTAATCTTCTAATGCATCTTTTCAAAGCTTTTTCTTCTCTGCTGGCAATCTGAACGGTCAGTACATGATTGGCTGTCACTCGTCCATTACTGCCATTGCCACTGTGTTTTACATTTGATGGCTGGGAAAAACACATTTGGCAACACCATGTTCTGGGCCAAAACCCTGAGAAAGCATTAGCTCAAAAAGCAGGAGGAGCAGCAGGAATTCATAGTGGTACAGAGCATTACTGTCCATTGCAAAAAAATGGAGCGACAGTTGAATTTTCCGTCCCAATTCAAATGCTATCTTCAAATGCGTCCTTCGTTTTCTGTGCAATGAAGGATACAACAGATCGCAGCTTTGCGGCAGCACACATTGCTTGCCATTCAAGCATTTTGACATTTAGGAGATCATTTAGGAGAACTTGTCTGTGAAATTGCTCAAAAGGATATCTGACTGCACCGGACTAAATGTTCAGCCCTCATTAAGCATGCAATTGTTTCAGAGATTCAATGGAAACTACTTAAGGATACAGGAGAGGAACCATATTCTTTATCCATCTTTATTCATTATAGATGAGAGCACTAATGTGGGCATGCATAAACAGTTAGCTGTTGTAGTCCAGTATTATAGTCAAAATCAACAGCGCATAGTGTCATCTTGTGCTGGGATTGTTCATCTGGATGGAGGAGATGCAACGGCAATAACAGAAGCGTTACTAAACTTTTTGCTAGAGAACAAGTTTTGTCCTAAACCAGGGGTAGGCAAATTCAGTCCTAGAGAGCCGCTGTCCTGCAGAGCTTAGCTCCGACCTTAATCAAACACACCTGAACAAGCTAATCAAGCTCTTCAGGATTACTAAGGCTATAGGCAGGCGAGGGTTTTTTTTTTTTTCAGGGTTGGAGCTAAACTCTGCAGGACAGCGGCTCTCTAGGACCGAATTTGCCTACCACTGTCCTAAACGATGCATCGGGCTTTCAACCGACGAATGCAATGCAATGTGTGGACAGCACAACTCGGTTGTCACCAAAATTCGACAGTAAAACCTTGAGGTCGACCGATTAATCGGTTTTTACTGATAGCTGATTGGTGGAACAATCGGTTATCGGCACAAATCCGTGCCGATAGTTGTTCCGGGTTGCGTCCGTTGCCGGAGCTATATGGGGAGGCTGGAGCAGCTGAGAAGTCATCATACAGTACGAGAGCAGCCTCTAGAGGTGGAATCCATGATGTCTCGTACTGTTTATTTTGACATGTGAGGCTGCGCGCTGCACAGAAAGCGCTGACACTTCAGATGTGCATTTAAAACATAGACAGCAAAACGGTATGAATACAGTACACTACAGTACGTGTTGTCATATCATTATAAAGTAATTAATCTGCTGAGCAGAGGAAGAACAGCAGTAGCCTATGTTTTCCGTCAAGGCTGAGAAGACGCTAGTAGTAGCTCAAGCGGTTAAAACAATGTGACAAAAAATACACGCAAATCTGACCCAAATGTCACGATTGTTACCATCTATTTGCATTAGTTTATATTCAGCTGGTCACTTATGCATTCATTAGCTGACGAAGTTGCATATTTAAAGCTAGTGACATGAGAAAGCAAATTGTTCATGCATCCGACAAAATTGTTCATGCAGCCGACAGAAACATATAAACAAATCAGAAATGCATCTGATTTCAGTTCGTTTTTATAAACACTGCAATACATATGTAGTTATTTTGATTCGAAAATCATCAAGTGTTCTAAAATAGAAGCAAACAAAGTGAAAGACTATACATGTAATAAACATTTATGTCATTTTAATGCTCTGGCCTTTGCATAGATATTTAAAGATGGGCATTTTTAAGCATGACTGTTTTGGTTTATTATAAAGTGTTACCATTTCATATACGATTTGTAACATTAACTAAGGTTAATAAATGCTGTAGAAGTATTGTTCATTGTTAGCTTGTTAATTTCAACATTTACTAATACATTTTTAGAGTGTTCATTTTTGTTCAGGTTGAATGCATGTCTTATTTACTTCAATATTTATTCATCTAATTTATAGATTCATATTTATATATTTATTTAATTTAGCAGATTGTCATTTGTGTGTGTGTGTATTAAAGTTTAGCACTGTTTTACTTGGAGTGTTATGTCTGGTTTTTTATCCAGTATCCATTTTAAAACCTATATTATATTATCGGTATCGGTAAAATCCACTATTGGTCGACCTCTAGTACAACCCCAACTTTGTGTTTGTGAAATGTGTGCGTCACTTAATTCAACTGTGCTCATTATACGCAATCAAAATGCCAAAATCTCAAACATACACCTGGTTTTCACATAGCACCATCCGTCAGCAAAACTACAAGCAAATTTATGCAGTGATCTGTCGGAAAAGCACAACTATCTTTCAGAAACAAGATGGCTAGATGTCAGTGCATGTCTCAATAGGTTGCTGGATCAATTTAATACGATGAATTGAAACTACACTTCCAGCTCGCTAAAAATAAGGACAGAAACTACAACGCGAAGATTTCAAATGTACTCTGAATGTACTCCCTGTATTTAGTGTTCCTGCATCCCATCGTTCAATGAGCGAACAGAGTGAATAAAATGTTTCAGCTGGAAAATGCAAATCCATGCAAGCTCTTCCATGAACTGATCACTTTCTACCTGAACCTACTACTAAGAGTTGCAAAAATCTACCTGGTGGACAGGACTCAGTGGTCCGAGATGTGACCACAGAAAGCAATCATCTGCCTCTTTCTTGGCAGTTGGCTATGGCCTACAGTTCCAAATGGAGCTGGATAATGAAAAGCTTCCCATATACACTGCAAAGAACATTAAACTCTGCTGCAAAGAATACCTGCTTGAATTTGTCAGGCAAATCAAACAATGTTTGATCACTAATATGCAGCAACTTCAGTCTGTAGTGCTCAACAGATCTCATTTCGCATCTATGTCATTTTTTGTCTGTACACAGGAGATCTTGCAGAGCTTGATCAACAGTGAAGAGCCCTGGACACAGTCATGGGAATACACAGAGGACTGCCAAGCGGAGAAGTTCTGGATTGACATGAAAAACCACAGGGATGCTGCCGGGGACCAAGATTTTTATGAACTTGGGTCTTTTGCTCTTTCGCTGCTGGCATTGCCATTCAGCAATGAATTTGATAAAGACAAAACTGCACAACAGAATGAAGGACACCCTTTTGGAGAACGCAAGCCCGTTACCAGAGGAGGGGGGCCAGAGGGGATCTCCGGACCGAGGGAGACGGACTTGATACTAGCGTGTGATTTTCTCACTCAAACCACTGCCTGCTGCTGCTTCTGATTGCTTTTAGAGGGAAAAGCTGCCCATAACTGCTGGTCTGTTTTCTTCGTAATAATAGCATATTAGCGAAAGAGAGCTGGCAAACGATCCAGTGGTTATCTGTTTTTGCACTCTGGAAAATGTCAAACTATTCCACTTACAACGTGTTTTCGCAGTGGTGTTTAAATTAGAATCCAGTTTTTGTCCAGTGCTGAGTTCTGCACGCTCGCAAATCCTCTCTAACAAAGTGTAGACACTATATACAGTAAATAAGAGATTCATTGTGTAGTCAGCTTCGTTGATTAATATAATGGAACTTTGTGAGAATGCGATGAATGAGTGACAGCTTTTTAGTGATTATAAAGGGAGCTCTCTTTGCGCCCGATATATAACAATTAATAACATATATTCAGAATTTGAATAAAACTTTTGTTTTCCATGCTTGACAAGCAGCCATGTACATGCTTTAATAGTCCCATCCACATATAAATGCGGGATTCACTCTTGAAATTGCGATGACTGACACAGTGATAACCATATAGCAAAGGATGAGACAAAAATGCACCCTCTGTGATTTAATTCTGGAACCGCAGGATTTTATTGTATTAGGTAAGGCAATTGGCTGCCAAATCACGCATACAGTATGCTTGCTTTTCTGTTAAAATGAACAGTGGTTTTGTGAATTTAGACGCCTTAAAGGGTTAGTTGACCCAAAAATGAAAATGTCATTTATTACTCACCCTCATGCAATTCCACACCTGTAAGACCTTCATTCACGTTCATCTTCAGAACACAAATTAAGATATTTTTGTTGAAATCCGATGGCTCAGTGAGGCCTGCATAGCCAGCAATGACATTTCCTCTCTCAAGATCCATTAATGTACTAAAAACATATTTAAATCAGTTCATGTGAGTACAGTGGTTCAATATTAATATTATAAAGCGACGAGAATATTTTTGGTGCGCCAAAAAACAAAATAACGAGTTATATAGTGATGGCCGATTTCAAAACACTGCTTCACGAAGCTTTGGAGCGTTACGAATCAGCGTGTCGAATCAGCGGTTCGGAGCGCCAAAGTCACGTGATTTCAGCAGTTTGGCGGTTTGACACATGATCCGAATCATAATTCGACACGCTGATTCGTAACGCTCCAAAGCTTTGTGAAGCAGTGTTTTGAAATCAGCCATCACTATATAAGTCGTTATTTTTACACCCACATAAAGCTGCCTCTCAGTGCTAAATTGAGTTCGTTTTTGCCGCTTATTGCGCTTAAACAGTCACATACACAAAATAATGTCAAAATGCCGGTCTTGGCGAGTATTCACATAAACACAGTCAGTTATGTTTTAAGTGAATGTAAACAGTTGAGAAAGAAAACACGTGTAACAGTATAATGGATCCGTGCGTCAGGTCTTAAAGTGACAGCAGCCTAATAAACCTGCTGCCAAACTATGAGATAATATTAAAAAAATATCTATATTGCAGTTTTTTCCCATGGTATTGATGTCAAAACTGTGGCCAGTGAAAAAAAAAAATTATTGTCAAGATTGTGGTCTCACATTGAAAATCTGGTAAAATTAAAAAAATCTTTTAATGTGGGCCAGCTTTTAGCAGTTGCAAAGTTACTTGTAGAGTATGTATAGAGTACTTAGTAAAGTGTCTGAAGTGGGCCATCGAAATAAAGTGTAACCGTTAATTTTATAATTAAAAAAACTTTGTTTTAAAGTAATGAGAATTATCAATCAGAATTAGAAAATAAAAATATCATGGTAAGTATTAAAGTTGACTCAAACATATCCAAATGATGCCAGTCATATTTATAATTCTATGATTTCAGTAAGACCTACTCACCTCAGCGTCTATAAAGCTTTCTTAGTAAACTTAAATTCCCCTCACTTATAATTATTATTGATTATGTGACATGTCTGCTTAAATCCTGAGTCCAGTGCTCTGCCTCTATTGTGCCTCAGAATATTTCATATGAAGGTCAAAAAAGTTATCCACTCTGTGTGATTGTGTTTCCCTGGACCAAGGGAAAATGACAAAGTTTTACTCATTTATAAGCCTACAGCACTGAAAAGTCAGAGCATGTTATTAAATCATGAAGCACTCATAATTCAAAGTCCTGATTGCAATCAAACAAAAAACGTTTTATCACACCCATCCCAATGAAAGCTCATTAGAGATCCGACATTGGGTAATAGTAATAAACTAATCTGAGAGAGAATATCTAGACTGAGACTTGGGAAACTGAGATTCTTACATTGCCTTGCAATTACACAGCATGGATTTGTGCAAACCGCCGTAATGACTTGTAGCTATGGAAACACAATACCAGCGCTCATGGGTGCCACCCATTAAGGATGCAAATTGTTCTCCTGTAGACACTGCCCGGGAAGCTTTTAACAGAACAGCTTTAACATGGACACATCACATTATACAAATAAATAAATAAAATTAAACAAAAATAAAAAAAGGGAGGAAGATGAGTTATTGTTATATAATGAAATTATAGATGGATTTGACTGGGCCATTTACCTAAAGAAGATATTATTTTTTATTTTTTTTTTGGACAAATCTTGCCAACAATGGCTGTGTATCCTTTTTTCGGAGTGCTAATTTGGTTATTGCTCCCCCTTGAGCAAGAGCACACTGTGACCGATACGGGCAGCCCACACACAGCAACCTCTGCAGCACAACACATGAATGAATGATTTTGCTTTATGTTGATGTGAAAAAGATTTCTTTTGGTAAATAATGACTTCTGTTACTCACACAAAGCAATAGTATGGCTCAAGAAGACTTGATATTTAGCACACTCTCTGTACGGAATACTCTATGGTTCTTTTACCAGATGTTTTTAATGCTCAATATGATCTGATGCTACATGGAATAGAGCTGTATACAGATTTTTCACATAACGTTCTACAGAAAAGGGGCAAATAGTTTGGATATGGATAAAATATGGATGAGTATTAAAGGATGAGTCAAAATTACAGAATTTTAAGAATAATTTTAGGCTGAATTATCGCTTGAAATGGAGTGCCACATATTGTTCAAACCCCTGGAACTAAGCTTAATTCTTTTCAGGTTTTTCAGCTTATATATATATATATATTTTTTTTTTTTAAACTCAAAGTTACAGCACTAAGATCAAGCACAGGCTAAGAAATGTCAAGCCCGTGGCCTACTAGTAAACAAACGTGTTCCGATACATTGAGCAGAGCTCAATATCAAACAGCATTTACTTTTTTTCTGTATTATGAAGCCCCTAAAGGGACCTTTGCAAAAAATAAAAAGATATACAGACTTGTGTTGGATTTTTTTGCGT
Organism: Elopichthys bambusa; assembly: GCA_037101425.1. Lineage (NCBI taxonomy): Eukaryota > Metazoa > Chordata > Actinopteri > Cypriniformes > Xenocyprididae > Elopichthys > Elopichthys bambusa. The sequence goes on along the minus strand of CM074450.1, from coordinate 26,903,914 downwards.
TCTCACTCGTTACAATTTCCAGTTTATAACCTATTTCCTCACTGTCATTTTACTACAAAGAAAACAAGCGTATGGATGCACATGAATTAGTAAAGATCTATTTGCTCAAAATTTGGCTTTCGTTAGGGCAGTATATCTCTAATATCACAGTCTTATGTCTACTTTAACGCATCCACTGTGAAATTGGCTGATGGCGCAATACAGCTGTGTGCATTATACTGTTCGCCAAGTTCAAGAGTCCACAAAAAAGACTAATACAGTAACAAGCAATGATATGGGTAACACATTACAAGTAACTTGAGCTATATAATCAGATTACTTTTTTTTACGCGTTACTTTTCAAATTAAAAACAAAAAATCGAAGTTACTTTTTCAAATAAGTAACGCAAGTTACTTTATTTTCACATTTATTGACTGACAGCTCTCCTGTCTCCATGTTGAGAGAAATACATCATGTTCACATGATGGTTATTGTAGTTCTAGACTAAATGTGAACATGCATTTACTCATCTCACTTGCACGGAAACATTCAGTATTCCTCAAAATGAATAAAAACAGTGAAATGCAATCTCAGAATTTTATGCAAACCTGTAATAATTAACTATATTAAATTACACAAATATACTTTATGTATTTAATCTCACTTTATTAAACAATGTCTTTGCTGCTGAGCTTCAATGATCTAAATTAACCATACTAATAAGCAAAAATTACTTCAGATTGGATTTAGAAATAAGAGTCTTGAACTTTCTTCTCCTGTATCCTATACTTCTTTAATCCAGAATGGCAGCATAGCTGAAAGGTTTGTTTGAGCTGCGCCCTCTACTGTACAGCTGTAAATATGCATTTCTTTCAGCCTGAGGCTTATTCATTTCACTTTTGGTGTGAAAGGGCTGAAAAACATTTGCCAAAAATATAACTTTTTTTTGTTAAAAAAACAAACAAGCAAGCCCAGCCCAGGTGAGAAAAAGTAACGCAAAAGAAATATAACTTTTCATAAAAAGTAACTAAGTAACTCAGTTACTTTTTTAGGGAGTAACGCAATATCCCCAACACTGGTATCAATATCCCCAACACTGGTATCAAGATCAAAATGCGGCTTTCATTAGGCAGTACGTCATATTTTAAGGCCTTTTGTCCACTTTGACGAATTTAACTCTGTGGCGGCCAATAAATCATGCCGAAATGGGTGGCTCAGTGTACATTGTCCTATATGCTTTTAGTTTAATGGTTCATAAAAAAAAAATAATAATTGTACATTGGTACAGTAAAAAGTTATCAATTCTAATAGCGCTTATTGCGAGCAGAGCCATAGACATAAAGGACTTTAGAAAGCATCACATTATATAAAGGGGAGGCTCACACCAAAAAACATGACAAATTATTAAGTTTCTTGATTTACTGCCCTAACGAAAGCCAAATTTAGAGCAAATAGATCTTTATTAATCCATGTGCATCCATACTCTCGTTTACTTTATAGTGAAATGGCAGTGACTCACAAAGAAAATAGGTTATATACCTAAACCAGAAATTGTAACACGTGTGCATGTGAAAATGTGCTTGTGCGTGTGCGGAAGTCCGTATATATTTATTTTTGCAAAGGTCGTTTTAGGGCCTCCATACTATGTGAACTGGCTTTAACAAGAGGCCTTAATAGAAGGGCCTTAATATAATCTTTTGGAAATGACTGGGAAATGTGGCCATTCCATATCACAATGGCAACATGAATGTAAGTTTGCAGTCAATGCTGGAGGACGACTTCTCTGCCCTTAACTTTAACAGCATGACCTCACTGACATCAGCCAAAAAGAAAAGATGTTTCAGAAGTCCATTCATACATCCATCCATACATCAATTTTCCAAAGTGCTTGTCCTATGTAGGACTGCATAAGTATTACATATATATATAGAAATATTACAAAACCATTTTTTATAAAGTGCACTGATGAATTATCCTCATTGAGACTAACATCAATTCAGTTCATTTTGTTGTTCACTTTAAATCCAATTTTGTTCCTACTACTTATTAAAATTGCTTCTTACTACTACTAATAGACCTATCCTGATTCGCCACTGCATTTATGTTCACACAAGTCATGTTTGCCAAGCCCATTTTTCACCTTAAAATGTTAAGAGCTGAGTTAGTCGGCATTAGTGTGGCAGATATTAGCGGTCTCCTGAGTTCCGCTGTACAAGGAGTTTTGTAAAGAGATGAGGACTTTTCATGCTACAGGACTAGCCCCCGACTAGCGATGTCATCCTCAGTTTGCACAAGGCTCGACACATCACCTGGGGCGAATTAGCCTGGCCTAAATTTCAAAACAGACGACTTGTCAGATGAAGCCCAAGATAGAGAAAGGGAGGAATGGGCAATGACAGTGCGGACGAGCGAACAAATGTGACAGAGCAGTGCAATCTTTCACAAGACAGGTGGATAAAGAAGCATTAGGCAGAAACAAAAATAGAAGCTAAAAAACTCAGTAGGAGAAATTTGAAAAATGATGTAGAAGAAGATCAAGGATGGAGGTGAAAGGAAAAACGAACGACACATCTGCTATACTTAAAGCTGCAGAAATAACCTACAGATAATGACTGTTCAGATGGCCTCGTAAAGAGAAAACCGCTTCTGTTACTAAGTGAAATAAATGTCTTTCGTAATCTGCAGACGAGGACATCACGTAAGTGCTCTGCTCTTTACTAGCCTCATAAGCTATTTCTTGACCTTGTTTCACTTAATGTCTTTCCCTCATTTCTTCTGTAATAGTGTAATGTCATGACTGACAGCTCAGGCACTCGGTCAAGGCTATGGTGATATAATGGGACTAATGTAAGGCCCGTAGGAAGGTATGAGCATAGATGCTGTTTTCCCTTCAGGAACTTTGTTTAAGACCGTGTATCTGTTCAATAACAGTATATTTAGAAAGATTTTTGACACCGTGCTATTTTTATCCCTTTTGATGAGGATGATTAAGGGGGTCCTTTCATGTTGTCATTACAGTAAAGCTAGTGAAATGGGAAATAGACAAGAATGGCTGCACAGCAGAGTAGGTAATAAACTGATATCTAATACTAAGTTTTAGTCAGAATACAAATAATACATCAAGTTTCTTCAATTCCAAGAACACTAACTTCAAGGCTCCATTATTTTTTTTTTTCTCCTTATTCATTTCACACAATGAAATCAATAGTACTTTTGACAAATATGAATAAATGATGTACATCAGATGAAGACTCATATCATCGACTAGGCATGTCAAATCTACTGACACTGTGGTTCCAAATCGATACTAAAATAATAATAACAACAACAATAAATGTAAAGATATCAATCTTCTGCAGTCTTCTGTCAAATGCACTTCATGGTCAAAATGTACTTTTTTTCCAAGGTATTGATATATTAAACACAGTTAGTTTCTTTTAAGTGAATGCAAACAGTCAGGACAACAACAAAACAACATTGTGTCAAAATATTGGCTCTATGCATTATCCTTGTAGTTTAAATGGAGCCACATAAATCTTTTATTTGTATTTTTTTTTTTTTTTTTAATACATGATGTTGCTTTTAGATACCTGAAAAACTTACACACAAAGGCTTTACACATTTGAAATAGTTAACCCTGGGTCATTCTAAACCCCAGGTTAATGGAATCCTGAGTTATCTTGCTTCACGTTTCACATTGCTCATAATTTACCCGGGGTTAACAATTAATCCTGGGTATTTCACACTTCACATTCCTAAACCCTGGGTTAACGTTCTTATTTGCATATTTGCGGTGTCAGTGTTATTGATTGGATGAACGCAGCATGCGACCCGTTTACATATAAGGCATTTTTACACCAAGGATGATAAATATAAAGATAACAATAAAGATATAGTTCTAAAAAGCAGAGTTCACACGACAGCTACAACAATAACAGCACAGAGAAACTATATCATTGGAATCACTTTCAGAATGATTTTATCCAGCTGAAGAATGATAAAAACTTTGACAGCCAATCAGAATCCATCCTGTTGTAACAAGCTTAAGCATGTAAAATGACAGGCAAGCACGCACTTCGAATAAACAGAATGATATTATCCGCTGGTGTGGACACTGATATAGTTATCTTTATAGTTATCGTTCTTGGTGTGAACAGGCCTTTAAACTTTAAACGCATCCTCATATTGCTGACTGTACAATCGAGTTAATACTGAATGGACATTTCGGACTATAAAGATAAGAATGAAAAGGTCTCTTCTTCACTCAAATTGTTGCGTTTTCTGTCAGGATTTGACATTTTACCTCTCAAACACTGAATAAACTGTTTATATACAATGTGCAGTGTTTCCGTGACTGTCTGAAGCACACCAATATGAGTATGCGATTGGTTGTCTGTTGCGAAGCGTCTAGCTGTAACATTCTAACATCACATCGTTTGGCACCGCAATGCGAGGCTAACACTGCAAAAGTGGTGCTCCAGAGCAGGGTTTCATAACCCCGGGTAAAAAGCAGGGCTAACCCCACTTCTAAATTGCAAGTGTGAAATGTTTCTTTACCCGGGGTTAAAAGTGGTGTTTAGAATGATGATAACCCGGGGTTAAGTGCAGTGTGAAAAGCCCTATACACTGTAAAAAGTGGTAACCTGCAATTGTTATCTTAAAGAGCTATTTTTACCTGATCGAATCCTTAAATTTTGTTTTGTTGGTGAAACCTTATATACTGTATTTAAGTTGATTCAATTATGTAAAATAACATTTTTAATTTGAATAAAAATGTCAATAAACAATCAATAAACATGTGTCATGCATCCACAAAGACAGATGTCAGTATAAAGTCTAAGACCACCTACACGAACAATAATGTACTGGGTGTTCCATTAAGATAAAGAGATGAAATGTAAAAATATGGTCACATGGTATAAGAAGCAAATCCAAGCTGGGAAAGTCAGAACAAGAGTTTTGCCTTAACTGTGCAAATTCTGTGACCCACTCTAGTAACAAATCCCTATAAAGTGATGTGAACAATGAGTCTGTGACAAATCTGGATAAGCATGAACAGGATCATAAGAGAGATTTGCTACAAAGCCTGACAACAGATAATGTTATCTGAAGCAAATCTGACATTTGCACAAGCTGTTGAAACAGCTCTCAGTATGCAAACTGGAGACCTGACTTGAACTACTTAAAATTAAAATAAGGAACATGACAAAAACAGCCTGAATATTAACATGATTGTGCTAGTAGATTGTAGGTTGTAGGCAAATAATTTGTTGCTATAGCTTGTTACAGCCTATACTTTAGTATCTCATGCATAGCTTCAGAAATGCATTCTACTGTGCTTCTTATATACGGATTCTCTCCAGCTTAACCTTGCAAAGAATTAAGAAGAATTACTTTAAGGCTCACAATGAAGTAAGTTACCGACAAAACCTTCAAGTAGGACAAAAGATGAACCCTAAAAAGGCTGAGACATTTCCAAAAATGCAGGCTCAGGGTATAAAAAGCCCAAATGCGATTTTGGTAATAAAGGCAATGTCAAAAGAACTACATATAATGCATTAAGGAATGCTGACGATGCTGATGCTATGCAGTTTTTTAAATATCAAATGAAAGTGCTTCCCTGGAGATCTTCAAGTAATGAGAAAGTCCAGTTGCAAATAAAAGAACTAGAACTGACATTGTGGGATGACCTGGATGTACCAAAAATACTGCCACACATTTGGCGGAGGAGAGATTGTGTGGGAATACGAAAAGATGGCAAGTAGAAAAGCAGACTACAGGAACAACCTGTACATTAACCTCAGGTGCAGACAGCATGGGTTCATTCCTCCACAGCTTACTCATGAGGCCTGTGATGAAAGATCACAAGACAACACCTCAAATTGGACAAGTGTCAATATGGGATAAAAATATACTAAGATCAGACTTTACGTGTGTACAACTTATTTAGAGACAATATAATGAAGAGTAAAGAACACCAAAAGCTGCATATGACTAAGTGGATAAGGATCTGGTGAACTCTTTGAGAGTACGCCCTTGTAGTGAGAGTAATGACCTAGTAAATGGACCCTGTGACCTGTGGTGGAACAGTCAGAGATCTGACCAGTCTTACGGTGAGTGTCCACTACAGCGGCAAAACTCTGCTCAGTGCCGCTGGCAACGCTATAACGCCTCCACTTTTGGGGTGTGTCTGTAGCGAGTGTGTTTAATCTATGTTTAAAAAAAAAAAAAAAAAAATCTTTTTGATGCTCTCGCCCGCTCTCAACACTTTCTCCAGTCCGCTGTCAATCCCACAATGCACCGCACGAGTGTGAAACTCGACTTCCATAGGATTTAATTGAAAACACTTGCTCTGCTCCGCCCCCTCCGCACCAGTGGGCACTCACCATTAGTTATATTACCTTAGGGGAAAAATAATGCATGTGCCAAATTCTTAGAAATGTAATCTTTGTTTTCATGATGGTTTCATATGGTTTTGAAAATTGAAAACTTTTATACTATTTTTTATAAATAATTACAAAGACTCTAAAATTGTCAGGTGGTATAACTGTAACAGACGTAAACTGGTAAGAGCTGTCCGTGTAGCCCCTCCAGTTCGAACTGCCCGCTCTAAGCGAGACTCGAACCCTGGTCTGCAGGCATGGGAATCAGGCACTCTAACAAGGTGGCTAAAGACCACAGTCCCATACCAGCGGACCCGGGTTTGAGTCCTGCTTAGAGCGGGCGGTTTGAATTGGAGGGGCTAGATAACCACCAAGTAAAAAGTTTACATTTTCTTGACACTTTGAAAACATTTCAGTGTACACATCTGTACTTGTGTAACCTTTTTTTCTGGTTAACTGACGAGAACTTGTAAAACTAAGAGAAAATCCACAGAATCACATTTGGCCTTGCCTTTTTTGGTCAATATGGTGGTTAATGAGTGGTCCATATTGCATTTTCGATTAACTGTGTCTCTCCTTTAGATCAGTCTTCCTCAAGATATTCTGTGACATTGCCAGGCCACCACAAATACCAATGACCATGACTGAATGTCACAGTCTAGACTTTGCACACTGTTTCAGGTTTTTTTTATTTTTTTATTTTTTTTATTTTGCTATTTTCTGATGTATGGTTGGTTGGCCAGTACTTGTGCTTCTGTATGAAGTCCCCACAGAATCTTGTCACAAAGCCTGTATTTTCCACCAATTTCTGTGAATCCTCCGTTTTAAACTTGCATTGTTGTTAGACTCAGCACTGATGTTCCCATATGCAAACCCAATAACTTGGAATCATGGGGGGTTGATGAGATGCCATAGAGAAACAGCAGATCACTTAGGGATGGTTATTCTCAGCACAATGAAAATGACTCTTCTGATGGCAAAACAACAGTCAGAAATGACTCACTATCTGTATGCATGAAGGAATTTCACATTTCCACCAAACATGGTCTGTGATACCAACCGCAACATAAACTGTACCCTCAATACAATGCAACTATTTATAATACATCATTAACATTTACTTCGACAAATTTCCACATCTAGCCCAATAGACTTTTGAGTTGTCCCCCTGTCAATATGTACTATTCTATACTGACCTTTCTGAAGATGAGAGGCCACACTGGCTGTTTCTAATTTCAGTGGAAATATCCTGAAAAGACGACACCTCTGCAGTCTCTACCCTAGACCAGTGCTTATCAAACCTGTCCTGTGGTCCCCCCACCACTACATATTTTAACTGTATCCATCATCTAACACATCTGATTCAACTCATTAGCCTCCATTAGTCATTAGTCTTTAGCCTCCTTGTTAGAGCGCCCAACTGTCAGCAGGTTCAGTAGAACCGGTTAAATTTGGTACCGTGACCTGAATGGGAGGTTTAGGGGGGTGAGTGTAACTGTCGTAGGCCAGTAAGAGATATGTGTGTAAACCTCACTCCCTGGATCTCAAGAGGCACTCTATAGCGACTAATGCTAGAGGCTGTAGTCGTTAACGTCCTTGTTGGAGTGCCCAACTCTTACGACGGAGACCACGGTTCGAGTCCCGGTCAGAGAGGGTTGAGTAGAACCGGTTACAAACACATTGTTTAATTATTTAAAAATTACAGTGTTTTTTACATTTCCTAAAATCAGCCATTTTGGTCATACAAGGTTTCCGGCCAACAGTGGGACATTGCTTTTGGGGGGGGATGATGCAAATCCAGGGGGAGAAGTCCATTCAGGACTCTTATTCTGTCAGGGAAGTTGTTGTGCTGGCCAGTGTTGAGAGCTTCATAGCAGAAGATGATGTGTCCATGCTAGACTTTTGATCCCATTAGCTGCAACGCAAAAGTCTTGAACTTCTTTGTCTTTCAGGTGGCAGATGAGATGGTCAATGTACATCACCTTCCGACAGCACTTCTTCAGCTGTACTCGTTACACTAAATCTCCTGTCACAGCATGACAATGCAAATGATTCAGAAGCTACTGTCTGGGTTTAAAAACCAGATTCACTGCCAAACCCGAAACCAGCTGCTTTGGTTGTGCCTCTATCTTTTATTCAGTCTTAACACTATTGCAGAGAGTAGGTTGAAGATGATAAGTCATGAGAACATGTGAGGGCTCTAATGCAGAATGTGATATTCTCACTTAAAGGCATAGATCAAAGATAATGAGTGTTTCTTTATCTCAACAGCAGCCAATTATAGCAAGCTTTTGGTTCTTACGAGGCTTTCGGGTACTTCCCAGCCACATTTTTGGTTGGTAACACTACAGTACGTATAGTACTGTTTAAAATAAAGGCTATGTGATGTATATTAATGATTCACAAACATCTTGAAAAGTTGTTGTTGTGGACCATAAAAAACTTTTCTATGTACTGTAACATAGATTCTGTGATAAACTGTTCTATTGTCCTCAGTGCAACAGATATTGTGTAATTTAATACTAATTAAACTTTCAGAGCAGCAGTCCTTTTTGAAGTAAAGCAATTCCTAAGTCATATTTGGAAATGCACTATTTTTGCATAAACTCTATAGGTTGATTATGTTAAAATGAACCAAGATGATTATTGCAGTGTAATTTGAGTATTGTTTCATGCTCTGTATAATTTGACAGATTGTGATGTCTTCTTCTCACTATTAGAAAATTATGTCTCATACAAAATACAAAGTGCTGCTGCATGGCTGTGGTGATTCATCTTGCATACCAGAGCCAATTGTGTGTATGATTAAGACGCATACATTTCTCCATGCAGTCTCGCAACCAATTATCTTCTCTCTTAAATGAGCCCATAAAGGAACACAGCTTCACACATTTACAGGGACAAAGGGAAATAAAGGACGGTACTATATCTTCCTCTGTGGCACATTTGACAAACAAATTTTTCTGAATTCAATTCAACGACAATGAAAACATTTCAGTTTTCTCATATGCACATATGCACTACTAATTACAATACATGTAACCATACCTGGTTGAAGTATAATACATTATATTAAAGGCAGACAAATATTGACAGAAGCGAATACGTGGAAAAAAAAAAAAAAGAACAAAACAGAAAAGAAGCAATAGTAAGAACACACATACCATATCGGTGTCTGATACTGGTCCAAAGCTTGTCACATAGATGTTTGTCCTCACTTCAGTCACACTTTCTAAAAGAGCAAGCATAAGAGCAGAAATATCAAGAATGTAAAATAAATATTTAATGAATTTTGAAGCTATTACACTTTGCTTCAATAGTCCACTTTAGATATTCTACTAACTATAAGTAACTTTGCAACAACATGTCAATTAACGCTCATTAATTTGCAACTACATGTCAACTAACTCTCATTAGAGTATTAGTAGACTGCTAGGTTACACTTTAAAACCTAACGCTCAAAATACTTAATTGGTTTGAGTAGGACAAAACTAAATTAAATAAATTAGTTCAGTTTTTCTTTCTTTTTATTTTGAGTTCACAGTACTGACATATTTCAAGTAAACGGAAATGTTTCATTGTTTTGAGTTTTGTGAACTCATTTCTTTTAATTTAGACTAACTTAAGTTTAACTGAAACTGGCCTGGGATTTCTATTTCCCAGGATGCTTTACCCATGGCACTCGAAAGGGAGAGTAAATGCTAAAATTAAATGTTATATAATGTTTTCTTTGTGCAAGATGAATGGTAAGGGAGATTTAGTAGTGATTAATGTTTTGTTATGCTAATTTAGAAGAGTTTCTATTTTTGGAGAGTTACCATCATGGTGACAAGTGGTGCATACTGCTTGGTTTGAGAGCAGGTAAGTTACATGTGTTAAGTTGCTGTACTCATTCAGTAAGTGCTATACCATGCTATTGTTAATATGTTAGCAAGTTGGCATTTTCTGAATTAGTTTGTTATAGCTAGCAAAATATTTACGGCGAGGTAACATCCAGCGTTAGCGTCAGTTCTGGCAGGTCACGTCAGTCAAGCTTGCATCATTTCTTGCATGTACATATAATAATAATAATAAATATAATAATAATAATAATAAAACAGCAAATAAAGATCTAGATAAACCTTACTAATCTGCTCGGTTGTTGGACAGTCAACTATAGTGGACTATAATAACCCAGCACTTTTTTGAGGCATGTACATTCAAAAAAATTATTAACATACTGCAGATTCTGCAAGGTGTAAATTGTATATATATAACATCTTGTAAATGCTACAAATATATTATGTATGTAATTTATATTTAATTAAATATAATTATAAATACAGTCATTATTTATTCAGCCTTTACTGTTCTAATGTTTAAGTGGGAAAACCTATCAAAATGAAGGACAGCATTTTAAGTAATCCTCTAAAATGTTTTACAAATTTTCTCAGTAGTTTCTTGATAAAATCCACCACTACAACTGTAGCAACTGGATTTGAACCATGCTCAGCTGAGCAAATTCAAATAGCATATATTTGTTAGCAGATGTATATTGTTAATGGTGTTGTTTTTGGTTGTTTTATTTAGCGAATTCACTTGAATGGAGATTGTCTGAATGAGAAATTGAGCGTTCATCTGTGACAACTGTGCGTGGGGCGGAACACACACACTGCCGCCTCATGACTGGGTCTGCCACTGACTACAGGGAAGGAAAATACTTAATGTAATGAACTATAAAGTTGTTAAAGGAGAAAAGAGAGAGAAGAAAGCTGGCTTCAGTCCCCTGTCTGTGGCACAGCATTAAAGTGCACCTATTATAATTGTTACCTATGGATTTTTACCTTTCCCTTCATGTGTAATATAGCTATTTGTGCATATAAACCATCTGCAAACTGTTGAAAGCACAAAGCCCACGCCAAAAGGAGTTAATCTCTCCAAAAGAAAACACCTGCCTGAACCTGCCGTTTGTAGTTCTGACATTATTTCTGTGTCACCATGTTACACATTTGCATAATACCCACCTGACTGCTTTGGCCGGCTGTCAAAGAACAATTTTGTGATGTTAAGAAAAGACACGTCAGTCACACCGGTGTGATTAGAACGTTCAGTGCATCACGTGATCAACTGCTAAATTCAAATGTGCTTTCGCATGTTGGCTGGCGCTGAGTGCGTCCAACTATTCAGTGTTTTCAACCACATAATGTTTATTTTAGGTTTCAGACATTTAAATTCACACAAATACTAGCAAAAAATACATTTATAGTTTGTAAAATACTCACTGATGTCTATGGAAGCGACAATAACAATCCTTTCAATTATAAATTGACAACGTGTTTTATTCATATCATTCATATACACATTGTGTAGTTCACTTTAAAGTTGACTCTATTCTTCTCTGACTTCATCGGCCACTTACTTTCATGTATTTCGGGAGAAGTGGATGAATTTATGTGTCGTAAATCCGACAGATAGAATTCTCTGAATTGCGGCGCAACCTAACATGGCGGCGCCCATCGCGTGTTACGGATCAACTGATTATTATAGAAGTTTTTCAATAACAAAATACATTCACTTACACGTATTTGAGAATTGGAATATCAGGTAGTTCATGGCATAGCTAACACGTTTGTGAATAAATAAATCTGTTATACAGAGCTATTGTGGCTGCGGTGTGTATTTTAAACTTGCGTGTGAAAGGGTTAAACCATGTAAATGTATTCTAGCAGATGCCAAAAATAAAATTATGAACTTGTAAATGAGCATAATATGGGCATTTAAAAAATGTGTCCTGTGTATAATGCACTGTAGGTCTTTAAAGTCATCATGTTCCAGTTAGCAAATTTAATATGATGAGTACTGTAATACACATCAGCATCTATGTAAAGCAGGGTGGAAATGGAAAGATTGAGATAGGTGACTGGAAGGAGGCCAGGATGGTGGAGACAGCAGGACTCAGGCAGTTTGAGGCAATGGAAGCTGTCCAGCTCCACAGCATCAGCCTACAGCTCTCGGTGCGGCAATGTGACTTAGCCCATTAATCAAATACATACATCTTGATTTTTGACTGCCCACCGCTGGGCTCACAATTTAGGCTCTGCACTTTCAGAGGTCACTAGGGATTCCCTCTGTGAGACCTCTGTGGAGAAGGATAAATATACACAGAGGGAGATGAACTAATGGATTTCGGTGGGACATTTCAGCAAATGTCATTAGGAAACAGACTATAGTTTATTGATGGTCAGAAACCAGCTATTAACGCTAATGCTCTGAATCCAAAATGATCAGGGGATCCGATCAGCCTCTTCATCATTATTAAGTGAGCAATCTGTGGGCGCACCATCACAGCAGCGGTCAGGACTTCCTCTTCAGTTTTTTGATCAGACATCTATAACACACAATTCTCCTGGGGCTTCTTAAGCTTAGGATTTGTAAGTGATCTCGGGAGAGTGCTGTTCTGTGACAGATTTTGGTATTGATAGACATTACAGTGCCAAGAAAAGATTTCACTGTTCCAAAATGCAATCTGTTATAGATCTGAGAGGTGTGAGATTTGTAGCAAGAAGTGTTGAAATAAAAGCAAGACCGAGAAAGATCATACTCCATCCACAAGCTAACAGTAAGTCCAGCATGTGGACATTAGAGACAATAAGGGAGGAAATGTGTACACATATTTATCATACCTCCTAGTCCAGGGCGCAATCTGTTGTCATAACCATCCAGCAAGCGGTCCAAGATCCGGGTAAAGATGGTGATGTTGTCTTTGCTGTCATCTGGAATGGGTTCTCTGTGCCCGGTTACAGCCCTATGGAGAAGAAAAAAGAAAGAGATTCAGGTCTCATAAAGGAAGTAAAGGCCCCGATTTACTCACAGTAAAGTTATTTTTTGTTCTTCATTTAGGGGTAAAAAGTCATTCAAAATACAAGCTGTAGAACACAACAAAAATAACAGCTATGAGAAAACAACAGTAAGGAAAGCATCTAATAGCGATGTGGATGTGTTTCCACAAGCTCTGCAATTCGGCACTCCAGTCACATTACGATTATTTATACCACTTTATTCAATGTATTGCTTTAAAGCAAGCAGCTTACAACTTCATTTTCTACTATAAATTGGCTCTGCGATGTGTTCTTTTTTAGACGTGGACGTCTGACTCTGACAGACTGAACAGAAGAAATGAACCTGAGAAGAGCACATTCCTGTTATGTAATCTATGTAGGTCTTCTCAGAGGTCTACGAGAAGACCTACCCTATCACCATGGACCAATGGTAGTTTGAAAGTGTTTACTAGCTGGAGCGAACTTTTACAGAAAGTTCCAAAACAAACTCCAAACAAACTTGATTTTAAAATGACGGCACACCAGTTCGTTCTTCAATGTAGCTTGAAGTATACTGTATATTTAACAGTTCATCTATTGCCAAAATTATGAAAAAAAAAAAAAAAAAGATCAGTCAAGAATAGGAAATAATTGAAATTTAATTTTCCTCAGTTCCATGGTCATTCCAATTCAATTTCAGCGAGTAAAGAACAAATTTATCATCACATGCATAATGTATTATGCACGTTATCGTCGCTGACAGACAGCATGTTGAAGCCGATTAGGCCACCATTTTCTCCCTCTTCTCGGAAAGAAATGATGTAGTCAAACATCTGGTAGTTTGGGTTTTCCAGGAAATGCACTTACGTACTGGACCGCTGCTTCTGTAAACACTATAGTGTATTGTGCACGTTATTGTTTGACAGACATCAATGTTATGATATTCAAATGACATTGATTTGAAAACAGATGGATCGTAAGGTAATAATTATTTATTTCTTAGCCAGTATTCAGTGGAGTGATTGATGCCCATGAGTGTATTATGTCGATGTTTTAGTTATAATATTCCAACCGACAGCCAGCCTAAGTTTTTGACAGACGTGATAACTTTTTAAAACTGTTGTTCCATTATTACCCCTTAGCAGATTTTGACTCCTATCTGTGTATATATATATATATATATATATATAATGGAAAGAAACAAATACGGCACAAGAAACAAATAGAAAGAAGGAAGGCCAGAATACAAGGAGAGTCTTAAAGTCATAAATATAGGGATGGCTAGGGAGGTAAAGGGTTGGTCAGAATCTTTGATCTTTCATTCTTTGAACATACATATGTTGCCACTGGAGCCCCCTCAGGTAGGAGATGCAGTCATTATGAATGTGTCTAGGACCAGTCCTGGAGAGAAAATAACAACTTGGCTTCATCTAACGATCGAAACAACTAAAGCCTGACCACAATTCAAACTGGATCCTAGTTCTTTCTAGCATACGCTCAATTTCCTGATTCTCCTTGAGTTACCTGATACAAGCCCCTTATGTTTTTGTAAACCTCAGGATGCAATTCCTCAGTGCAGTGGAATCTTGTACTTTGTAAAACACAACTACATATCAATTTGATGCAGACTTTTACAAAAAGATATGGACCCATCAGTAATGCCATAACATGTAGGTAACCATGTTAATTCAAATGCCTAATCTGTGATTTTTTTATATATAAGGACCCAAGTACAGTCAGACGCTCTTTGTGGCAAAATTGTTTATAGCTGTTTATGCCTCAGTAAATCTAGCCAGTGACTAAACAGTCATCTTCACATTGTTCCACTTGGTTGCATGAAAAACATCTGTTATCAGGGATGCAGTCTCATGAGGGGTGAACAAAATTGACGGAGATGTAATTTACAATTTCAATACCATAGACAATAAAATTAATTTCTAATTACTTTTTTTTAAATACATGTAATATTACTTTATCTAAAGTTACGTGACTGTGGACAGTTGAGGGCACGCAAACCAAGTCAGTAGGAAAATGGGTTGAAGTGAGAAAAAGGAAAGAGAAACAGAAAGAAAGACAGAGAAGTGCTAAAACGTATGTAAGTCCAAGTGCATTAGTGAAACCTGTCACACAATTGAATATGGCTTTGCAGAAATCCCTGCTCTGGGATTTGGCTGCATTATTTCCCAAAAGTTGCAAATGGGGTCTTGAATATGCAGTCAAGCCCTGTTTCTTTAATTACCTGAAATATGCAGAATAATTATGTCTTGCTGGGGCTGTGATTCCCTGATGAACAATGCAATGGCACAACGGAGGGCGTGATAGACAGAAAGCTGATGAGATAATGAGTGTTGTCCTCAATCAAGGGCTGCGCTGGAAGCGACCTTGCACCAATTACATGCTGACCTTTAAAGGCCTTAAAATAGCACGTAAAACTGTCGAAATGTCTAAAACGCACATACTGCATGTGACAAAATTCTATTAGGTTTTGCTTAGTCCTTTTGTGGCAGCCAAAAAATAAATAAATAAAAACATTGACCATGTTACTGGATAAACTTAAAATTTCTTGTTGCTATGTTCTAGCCTTTTCTGCACAACATTGGTTAGTCATTTGTGGGATGAATGACACCAAGAGAGAACACTGAGAGATATGAGCCCATATTTTTAGCTGAAAAACAATTGTTCTCTATGGAGCCTTTCACACTGTGCACGAGCATTCGCAATGTGAAAAAGCAAGGATTTTTTTCGACCTGTGTCTGTTTTTTCCCCCTGGCACTCAGCGATGAAACGGGCCGTCAAATTAAGCCTGGGACACACTGCACGATTTTTGGCTGTCCCAGCCATCGTGAAACAATCGTGGCGATTTCTTGGATCGGTGGTCTTATGTCATACAGTGAGAGAGGTTCTTGCGACCAAAGATAGCCTACAATAGTTTTCTGACAGTGTCAGAAATTCAGCCTGAACAACACACAGTGTGTTTGCTGCTACTGACCAGCCAATGAAAATGCGACATGAAATCAAAGCAACATGGCGCTAAAACTCAAGCTCTTTACCCTTCTTCTTTCGCCGCTTCCTTTTAATCCAAAGTGTGATTCAACATACTGTTTTGTTTACCAGTAGCGCATGCTAATGACGTTTTTTTCTTCTATAAAAACTTGCATCGTAGCCTACGAGTCAATAGGTGTCATTATCGTAAGGTCTACATGCATGTCGTACCCAAGTTTAGTAGATCCATGTTGTACAGGGTGATAAAATAATGATCTTATAGGATTGCTAAAATCATTCAGTGTATCCTGGGCTTTAGATTTCAGCTTTAGATCATATAAATTGAGAGAAACATTTTTCTACAGATGAAATATGACGGTAAATAGACAGATGATTATGACAATAAGTTTTTTGTGTGTTTTTTTGTGTCATGGTATTTTTATAACAATAAAAGATGTTTATGACAAATGATAAGCAGATTTGGTGTTCAATCCATTATAAAACATACAAAGAACGCATATCTGCCTATTATCGGATCAAAACCCATTTTAAATCATAATCAGAAGTTATTACAATAATTTGATGATGGTTTAAAGTGCGTTTTGAGCAATATTAAAAATCACATACATTTTGAAGTATAACATTATAGATAGTTTGTGTTTCTAATGTACTACCAAACTTTGTTCATCTTAATTTAATGCTGTATATTATGCAGCAGAAGATGTTAAAGCCATATATGAGACACATACATGAGGAAAAATTAACTGATGGTCGGCGCCACCTAGCATGCAGGCGTGAATTAGCTGAAGATGATCAGTCGTTTCGCGTTCGGTGTGAAAGGTCCGTTCCTCTGCGATTCGCCGTTTTTATATTAACACTTTCAAATGCCTAGAGAGCTACTAAAGACATACACTAGATTGCCAAAAGTTTTGAAACGCCTGCCTTTACGTGCACATGAACTTTAATTGCATCCCATTCTTAATCTGTAGGGTTTAAAAAGGAGTTGGCCCACCCTTTGCAGCTATAACAGCTTCAACTCTTCTGGGAAGGCTTTCCACAAGGTTTAAGAGTGTATTTATGTGAATTTTTGACTATTCTTCTAGAAGCGCATTTGTGAGTCCAGGCACTGATGTGGGACGAGAAGGCCTGGCTCGCAGTCTCTAATTTGCTCTAATTCATCCCAAAGGTGTTCTATCGGGTTGAGGTCAGAACTCTGTGCAGGCCAGTCAAGTTCCTCCACACCAAACTCACTCATCCATGTCTTTATGGACCTTGCTTTGTGCACTGGTGCGCAGTCATATTGGAACAGGAAGGGGCCATCCCCAAACTGTTTCCACAAAGTTGGGAGCATGAAATTGTCCAAAATGTCTTGGTATGCTGAATCATTAAGAGTTCCTTTCACTGGAACTAAGGGGCCAAGCCTAACCCCTGAAAAACAACCCCACACCATAATCCCCCCTCCACCAAACTTTATTCTTGGCACAATGCAGTCAGGCAAGTACCGTTCTCCTAACAACTGCCAAACCCAGACTTGTCCATCGGATTGCCAGACAGAGAAGCGTGATTCGTCACTCCAAAGAACACGTCTGCACTGCTCTAGAGTCCAGTGGCGGCGAGCTTTACACCACTGCATCTGACACTTTGCTTGGACGCTTGGATGCAGCTGCTCGGCCATGGAAACCCATTCCATGAAGGTCTTTACACACTGTTCTTGAGCTAATCTTAAGGCCACACGAAGTTTGGAGGTCTGTAGCTATTGACTCTGCAGAAAGTTGCCGACTTCTGCGCACTGTGCGCCTCAGCATGCGCTCTGTGATTTTAGTTTCTGTTGTTCCCAATTGCTTCCACTTTGTTATGATACCACTAACAGTTGACCGTGGAATATTTAGTAGTGAGGAAATTTCACGAATGGACTTATTGCACAGGGGGCAACCTATCACGGTACCACGCTTGAATTCACTGAGCTCCTGAGAGCAACACATTCTTTCACAAATGTTTGTAGAAGCAGTCTGCATGCCTAGGCGCTTGATTTTATACACCTGTGGCCATGGAAGTGATTGGAACACCTGAATTTAATGATTTGGAGGGGTGTCCCAATACTTTTGGCAATATAGTGTATTTAAAACAGTTCATGTGACTACAGTGGTTCAACCTTAATGTTATAAACCAAAGAGAATACTTTTTGTGCGCAAAAAAACAACAACAAAATAACGACTTTATTCAACAATATCTAGTGATGGGCGATTTCAAAACACTGCTTCATGAAGCTTCGAAGCTTTACGAATCTTTTGTTTCAAATCAGTGGTTCGAAGCGTGTATCAAATTTCAATGGTTCCCATGACTTTGGCAGTTTGATACATGCTCCAAACCACTGATTTGAAACAAAGATTCGTAAAGCTTCGAAGCTTCATGAAGCAGTGTTTTGAAATCGCCCATCACTAGATATTGTTGAATAAAGTCATCACTTTTTGTGCGCCAAAAATACAAAGTATTCTCGTCGCTTCATAACATTAAGGTTGAACCACTGTAGTCACATGAAATACAAGGTTCTGTCATGAAACTCTAAATGCGCAGGCTAATAGGTCCATAACGCAACCTGTTCATATTACATCATTATCTATACAAAGATCATTGGTTCCTGCTATATTGGTAGCCAATGAGCGTGTGTGCTCAATCTTAAAATACATGAGTTAGCATTTGCCTTAGCAGTGCAGCGTGCTTCAGAAACCCTCCACCTTCCCCAGCTCCACCTGTATAGATCTGCTACAGGTAATTCAAGTACGCTATATTGTACAGCAGCAGCATGTCTTACTTGCTCACAGCAGGGCGTCGTGTATGCATTGGCAGTAGCAAGTCCCGTACTTGCTCTGCAGCAGCAGCAGCAATAATCAACAGCAGCAGCAGCGTAGCAGATCTATTCTGCCAAGACTACACATATCAACACTGTCATACCCATTACCATGCCAAACACTCCGAGAGTTGTCATGACAGAACCGTTTTAAATATGTCTTTAGTAGCTTTCTGGGCATCTGAAAGTGTAAATTAACTTGCTGTCAATGGAGGCCTCAGTGAATAATCAGATTTTATTAAATATATCTTAATTTGTGTTCCGAAGATGAACGAAGGTCTTTCTGTCATTAATTACTCATTAATTACTCACCCTCATGTCATTCCACAACATGAGGGTAAGTAATTAATGACAGAATTTTCATTTTTGGGTGAACTAACCCTTTAACAATTTTGCATACAGTAGACAGCACATGTGCTACTTGCATTCATCTTGCAGCACTGGTAAAGATAAATTTTCATAAATAAAACTTTAATTGTTCCGAATAATACAAGACGCACGATTTAAAAAGCAGCATTTTGCTATTTAATATGCACGCAATTAGCATTAACTAAACATTGTTTTGTTTGTAAAGTTTCTAATCTCTGGACTGAGGAGGTTAAAGAGGCTGGAATTAATTATTTTCCTCTCTTCACTTCTAAACAATAGTCACGAGAGCCCATTAAAGAGATCATCACGCTGACACATGAGCAAGATCCTTTTTAGAGTTGCAGCAAACAACAGAATCTACAAAAAACAAACAAAAAACAAACAAAAACAAAACAAGTCTTTCTACAGTGCCAGTGTGTTTGCGAGCTGTATTTCTCCATCAGAGCATATTTTGTACTGAATCATCTCAAGAGGCTGTCGACTCTATTGTGGAGCTGAAAATGCAGCAGCACTAAGAGGTAAACATGGTGGAACGACTGCCTTCAGCCCACAGCAACAGCAGACCAGGCTCCGTCCAATGTTAATTCATTTTCTTTGGGTTCACATCTCCTTGCAGAAAAAACCCTGTCTCACCTGAGTGTGGTGGGGGCTTAGCCGGAAGCTTTGCACTGATTGACCGATAAGGGGCTCTTTGGATCTCTCCCGCAGCTCAAGAAACTGCATACCATATGACTGATCTGTGTGTGTGTCAGCCGGCTGGTGAAGGATCAACCAGTCCGTCAGAGATGTGACATTTTGAAAGCTGATGATACTCCCAGTGTGTTTGATTAAGGGGTGCTCATCATTTATTCCTATCAAGAAAACCACCCAGACTGATACTACCATCCTAGCAAGATGAAAAATTGCAGTTTTTAATAACACTACAGGGCACCGTTTGTATACGAAAACTGCATCCTTGCCTATTCTGTCTCATGTCATTTTTACTGCTGCTTCTTTGTATATCAGCTTATTGATATTAATAAGTCGTGGATGATGCAGCCTTTTTCCTTTGTCAGAAACATGGCTGCTGTATTCAACAGCTCATAGTATAAATGAAAGAACAATGGACACTGTCTATAACCGTTCTTTCTGTTGTCTGTGTGTAGAGAAGATAAAATGTACAGGCATCCGGGAGAAACCAATCAGGTAGAACAATAAAAGCTAATGCCGATTGATTGACTGAGGTGACGGGGTGAACGTTGTGGCTTTTCATGGTTTGATGTGTCTCCACATTACATTTTTATATATTGAGTTGAAGCTAATGAATGGCTGGTGCTTGCCAGAGAACCTCGGCCTGTGAAGAGAGCCATTCAGTGAACTCAAACCAGAGGTTTATTAGTGGGATTCATGAGGCTGCGATCCAAGTCCTCCTTCGCGTTTGTATCCCTGCCTCTCCAGCGGGTTTATGTAACCTTGTGAAGGCGAATCTTTAAAGGTAATTTACAGCCCATTAAAACAAGCAGAGGAGGATAAGAGTGAATGCATGGTAGGGCAAAAGTGAAGTACTGTATGAAGCGATTGCCAGAGGGGGAAAAAAAGACAGGTGAAGAAAGATGATACAAGCTACCAGGTTTCTTTGTCCACAGATTTTTACAATACAGTCCTTAAAGAAAACCTTTAAGAAGTTTCTCTTCAAATGCTTTCCAGGGCTCTAATCTTCAGCGTTGACCTCAAACAATCACTTTCAACTATATAAGTTTCCACTGGAGCTATGGCCTAGTGGTTAGTGAAACACATGTAGTCAACACATGAAGTCTGGCTCAAAATATATATATATATATATATATATATATATATATTTGGGGCAGTCGTGGCCTAATGTTTAGAGAGTCAGACTGGTAATCCAAAGGTTGTGGGTTCGATACTTAAACGATTGAGGCACCTATCCCCCAATCACTCCCCGGGCACCACAGCAAAATTGTGCTCAGTGTGTGTTCACTACTCACTGCTACTAATGTGTGTACACTATCTTGGATGGGTTAAATGCAGAGGACAAATTCTGAGTATGGGTTACCATACTTGGCCTTTACATGTCGCTTAAAAGAGCCCACCCTCATGTCTCAAAAAACAAACTAACAAAAAAATAATAATAACGATATGACATCCAAAGTATGTAAGGTAGTACAACTAGATCTCTTTTA
This sequence comes from Elopichthys bambusa, assembly GCA_037101425.1. Lineage (NCBI taxonomy): Eukaryota > Metazoa > Chordata > Actinopteri > Cypriniformes > Xenocyprididae > Elopichthys > Elopichthys bambusa. The sequence continues at coordinate 26,882,375 of CM074450.1, read as the reverse complement.
TTGAATCCAAATGGTTCTGATTAAATTTTGCCACATATAAAAGTATTTTAAAGATTTTGAAGTGTCAAAAGGTCATTCGGTTTAACCGTCCAAAGGCCAATACAGCCATTTCATTTGTAATTGAAATATCTTAAAATGTAATGATTGTATATATTTTTTATTCTGGCACTGATTTTATAATGTCATATATTAACATAGTGCAAAATGGTATTAAAATGATGTGTAGAAGTCGTTTGTTAGGAGAAAGAATGTCTGGAAAAATGAATTTGCCCGATGTCATTCGGAGTAACCAATATAAAGGGACCATTTTGGATCAAGTCATGCAGTCATTATCATGTGACAGGATGTGACATCATTCAGACACCTGCAAAGGACCACATGGCCGTGAAGCAAAGTAACTAACTCTCTCTTAACTATTTGAAAAATTAACGTTTTCACTTGCTCATACGCATGTCCCGAAACATCAGGTCATTCGGTACAACCGCTATAAAACATGGAAAATGTTGTAATATTTAAAAAAATACTAAATATGAAATGTTTGATTGTCCTTTTGCTATCTAGCTAGCAAGCTAACTAGCTAGATAGCTATCAGCCTGTTAGCATTGTTTGAAAATACCGTCATTCAGTATAACCAAAAGTGTCATTCGGTAAAACCGAAATTTTGGTTAAACCGAATGACTTTTTTTGGTGACAAATTTTGTCCATCTTGTAGAAAAATGACAAAAGCAGTGTTAATTGATTATAAAAACCACTTAATCTCATTGTTAACACCTAATAAATATTCAAAATTAATTATATCTCTATTATGTTTTTTTTTTACACTTTTAAAAACCTTACATATATATATATATATATATATATATATATATATATATATATATATATATTAGTGCTGTCAGTCGATTAAAAAATTAACTAATTAATTGCACTTTTTTTCTGTCATTAATTGCGATTCATTCTAATTCAAGTTTTTAATATTTTTATATTGTAATAATTTCAGTTACTCTCCAAATTAATGTAGAATCAACATCATTTTTTTTTTTTTTATGAATAAAGGCCAGTATCAATAATACTAATACTGCTACTATATAATATAAAGAATTTGAATTAAAAGCTTGTTTATTTGTTCATTATAGAAGAGTCCACAAATACGGCCAAAAAATAAATAAATAAAAAGGGCAAGCAAACCCAATCAATACATTTGCTTGATTTGAGGTGACACGGTCAGTCAGATTGGACAGGAAACATGCATCATCTGTGCGCAGCCAAACATAAAACATGTGTGTCCCCATCTGGTGTTATGTGAGGTGTGTGAGTGGATTGGAATTTCTCTCTCTTAGATGCCAGGCTGGAGGATCATGAGCCCTGGCGGCAGCTGCTTCATCCCTCTTCATTACCACCACATCATCCCTGCAAATAAAAAATTGACTTTTCCTCGTAACACCCTTTCTCCACCCCCATCCCTACACATTCTCTGTATTGGTATTCTTGAAGCTCTCTCTCTCTCTCTCTCTCTCTCTCTCTCTCTCTCTCTCTCAATCTCATGTCTCCTTTTTTTAATCTCCTTCCTTATTCCTCTCTCTTCACCCTATTCCTCTTTCTTAGAAAGTAAGTGGCAGAGAAAAATATTCAGGAGGCCCAGATTGTAGCAAATGTGATTCATTTCACTGAGCCGCCCCTATTTCGTATGTATACATGCAGTAGCCTACACATAATATTTCAATAGAGTGAGTGCAGCAAAGAGACAGTGTTGAAATGAACTCCTGAAAATTGTATAATGTGTTTGAACACACGGTTCAGATTATGCACTTTACGAAAACTGCAGGGGGTTTAATAATGCAGGAAATTACTTTGTTAGCATACAATCACCTTCTGAAGCAGAAAAGATATTAATAGAATTGTTTAAACCATTTTAGTGTTTCATTAGAAAACAAATAATATGACAACGCAAGTTTCACTAGAGAAAGTCCTGTGGTCTGTTGTGGACACTACCAAAGCTGGTGATAGAAAACAATTATCATTCAATTCCATTTTATTTTAACAAATGGAAATAATAACATTTAGAGAATATAACAGTAAAATGTAAGTAAAACATCTCTCAAGTACATTAAGCAGCACATAACTTGGTCAGCCCATTTAGATACTATTGGCTGATAACCTATAAATTCCCATAAAAAAAAAAAACAAACATACAATTTGGTAGCACCATTAACAGAATGAATAATATATAAATAATAACCTAAACATTTTGCTTTCTTACAGGCCCCTTTAAACAGGCCAATTTAAAAGAACATCACCAACAATATTTAAAAAGCCCGCTAACAGCAATTATCACAAAATATTATTATGTATCTAATAACACCTAAAAAGCCTACAGTTGAAATAAATGCTTGGAGTATACAAAACACTTGGCTGAATATTGGGCAAATGTTAAAATGTTAAAAATAAAAATATACCAATAATTTATTTATAAATCTATCATAATAATTTATACAGCCTTATATATATATATCTTTCCAAATTCATAACTTTCCTTCTTCCATGGTATGCTTTTGTAGTTTTTCTTAGCTGCTTTTTTCCCCACAGTGACACAATAACGTCAAGCTTCAAACAAGACAAAAAAAAAAAAAAAAAAAAAATTAAACCTTTAAAAGTAGCTGATTCCATAAAACTACTTATTTGACTGAATCCACAAAACAGATTTTTCAGAAGAACAGACGATGCGCTGTAGCTCTCAAATCTAATATGCACGTGCATATTCAAACTTGCTCTGCCGCGATAGGCTACTAACACACAAGTGGCATTTGGTGTCATTATTGTCAAATTTAGTGCAGTGACATATTTGAATATACACAAGTGTGAATGTGATTTGAGAGCTACTGCAAAGAGGAAGATGAATAAATAATTACAGCATAACTACAGTATATTACTCACACAAAGCTATCGGCTTTAGACACTTGACATACATCACACAGCACACAAGCTATATAGACCACATTCAGAATTCTTGTATGGGACTTTTTTTGTCCTTTTTGGAAGATGACAGCCCCTAGACACTACATGCTTTATCTGGTATGAAAAAAGAACTGTATGAACTAGGGGTGTTCATGAAATTAAAATGTGACAAGTCGAGTGAAAAGCTCTCGCAATATCACCATGACGGAGCGTGAGGGTAAAATTAGCATAGAATATGCCGCTACTACGCCGCTGCCCACCACAGCACCGCCTCCTCTGCCGTTTTATTTATTTATTTTTTTTTTTATATAGAAATAAAAACCATTTAATTCAGTTGGATAACAGTTGCTTTAACTGTAAACTACTGTAAACGTCTGCTCTGCTCATCCAGCATGAGATGCAGAATCTCACAGTTCACTGATCATGTGATGAGGGTAAGGCGAGATGACTGACGAGACCATAGTGGAGAATTCATCGTGGAACAGAGCCTAAGCATCTGATAAATGTCTTACCTGTTCGAATGCTCGCTCAGAACCGCCGTTCCCTATACATAGAGTATGTGCGACTGTGAATTTGAAAGCGAAAGTAAAACGCGAGCTCCCTGATGCGCGCAAATTAGGCTACATACAATAGCCTGTCTCCCAATATCAAACCTATCTTAGACTGGGCTGTATAGTCTTAACCACCTCTTAGTCTCTTAGTCTTTGAATATTGAGAGAGTACTTTGATTATGGTTTCACTTACTGTTTGCACTTAATAAGACTAAGAAAAAAATGTGTTCTTTATTTTTGTTATTTATACTGTTTTTATTTCTATGTTTAATTTGTGGAAAGGAGTTCAATTAGGAAGCTCACAAGTCATGTACAGTAAGGTCTGAAGAGACTCGTGAAATCATAAAGGAGAGAAGCCAGTCAGCTGAGTTTGTGGCAAAACCTTTTACAGTGCTTGTATATTGTTGTATTTCATGTGATAATTCATACTCAGAAAGTAGAACTAAAATGACATTCATTACAAGATGATTAGTTAAAACATTTCAAAATGCACCTGCAGACTATGTTTCCAGTCATGAATTTTGTCACTGGGTTCACGAGAACGAGATGAGATTTTTGCACAGTATTTTTAAGAAATCCTCAATCTCGTGAGCTAAGTGTCTCGTCACACCCCTAGTATGAACATTATTCAAAATACCTCCTTTTGTGTTCCACTAAACATCACTAAACAACTCTGAACATCATATGGTCCACAGATTTCTTTGTTTATTACATATGTGGGCTAATTATCAGTAAACTTGGTTCCAATATAAGTGTGATACTTTTAACTCCATAAACAACCAGAGTTGCCCATTCCTGATCTATGTGTCATAGAACATCTTCAGCAAACCTTTTGAAAACGTCTAAGAAAATGTCACACTGGCTGGAACTCTCACATAACACGGTACGTTTACCAACAGAAATTGTCTCACTTGAATTTGCTGTAAGTGGCTCTATATTGTTGATCGTACAGTAGGCATTCCTTGCACTGCTCTGCTGCACTTCATTACGCAGCACTCTGTATGTTGTTAGGATGACAAAAAGGTATGAAAGTTACATTTTTTTTAGTCTGCCTCAGTGGTATAACAGCACTCCTCAATGTCAAAATGATTGAGATGGCCAATCAAATCAAAGTAGGCGTGGTTTAGTGTTTACAGAAGCGGAACGTGAATTCCGAAGCATTTAAAACAAGTCAAATGTTTTACGATAGAAATGCTAAACCACCGTCAGTAGCATCCTACTCGATAAACTACTCGACTTCTCAGATATAGCCATTTTGAATTGAAAATCTACATGATTCACGTAATTCCTAACTCATTGTGACAAGACTAGACAAGAAACGTTTTATGTTTTCGACATATTAGGCATAGGCCTACAAAAACAAGTACATGTGTGCATATTTAATGCAAATATTATTTGTGAATAGTTCAAAATGATTATTTCCCAACTAGTATTAGTTTATTTTTGGTTTATTTCTTTGTGCTTTCTAAAAAGAATTTGGTCTCCCAATGCTTTCTAAAAAATTGGTCAATGCCTACGATCAACAATGTTCAAGACATGGTTATGGCCTTGAATCATAGCTATTGTAAATTTCACCAGAAATGGAATGTATTGATGATTTAAAAAGAAAAAAGAGGTTATCCATTTTGGTCAAGTTTTGCTGCAATTATAAATAAATAAAATAACATATCATTGAGGAGAAAGTGTTGAGGAGAAATATGTCTTCAGTGTCTCCATTACCATTGGTATTCACCACATCATATCACTGTTCATTTGCTTGAAGTGTTTTCTCTCTCTCTCTCTCTCTCTCTCTCTCTCTCTCTCTCTCTCTCTCTCTTTCTTTCTGGGTGCTTTCTCGTGGCAAATTACTGTCAGAGTGAATACCCTTAAGGGTGGTTCTTTGGTCTTCCATTGGAACAGGCCGTTTAGAAATGTTTTAAATCATTCTTGTTAAACTCTCGCTAAGTAAATTTTTTATTTTATTTTTCTACATTCTGTCAGTGATAATTAACTCAATGCACTGTATCTACAAAATTAAAACGTTTAATTAAACAATGAGAAGCACCTCTGGAAGTCAAATGCATTCAAGACCCTATTCAGTTCTTCTTAAATTTGCTCCAAAGTCTCCGGGAGTAGAAATCTCTGAAGTAGTTTAAAGGAAGTCATTCTGAACTCACACTTAATAACTCCCCCAACCCCCAACCTTGTTCATTAAAAGCTTCTGTATACTTGTTTTTGAGGTTTCAGTTAAATTAAGATCATCTGCGTGAATTAATTATAAATCCACCAAATATATAAACTCAGAGAGAGCATATTTGTGCCTGTAGTCTAAATGATTATTTTGTACATTTTTCTGAACGTGTCTCCCAGCCTTCTCCTATTTTAACTGCATTCTTTATTTTACAGACAGTTTATAGCTTTCATTAGATAGCCCAAGGTATTCTGAGCGAACATTGATTTTCCACCAAGTCTCAGACAGGTCATGACTGCACTGTTATATTTTATTTAAGTCTCAAATACTATTCCATTTCCTATTTTCTTGGTATTGAGGTTTGTCATATAATCACTTATTTACTCACTGCCAGGGGTTCATGTTACATATGTTCCAGTGGCACTTAATGTCAGTGATTGTGCATCAGTGACCAAGCAACTAGTCTGACAAATGATGGCATTTTAGATTATTACATCAAAGCTATTTAATAGCGCCACATGTCTCTATCATCTGGCATCTGGCTTAAAATACAACCGAAATGGCGAAAACAAAAGTCTAAAATAGAAGACCAAAAGACAATGAGGCATTTAATGGACACTGATTCTATACAGTAGCTACAAACGGTCTTTGTCTAAGGTATTTTAAAGTCAACATGAAATCTTGTTTTCTTTCTAAATGTATATAACTGGCTTCATTATCCACAAATGTTTATAATCCAACACAACATAAGCTACTGGTTAATGTTAACCAATGGCTAAACTGACATTTAGACAGGCACAAAAAATAAGACATTGTGTCTCATTAACTAACTAACACAAATGTGTGTATGAACGTTTTCACAAACAAATCATGATTCATCAATAAATTTCATTCTAAAATGTATTCTAAATTTATGAAACAACAACTGAAACCACTCGTACGCAGAAATCACATACCCTGAATGGCGTTAAAAAAATGTTTTTTTTATACATAGATATAGATCTCAAATATATTTAATCGTAATCTGGGTCTGTGTAAAAGGTGTTTATTGCATTTGAACTTGTTTTGAGGATGGCACATTTGGCACTGCTCGAGGATCTTGCTGGCCGTGATCTCAGGCGAGAGGGCATCATGTTTGCTGTGAGCAAAGAAAGGAAAGGGTGTGCGGAAAGCCCTTATATGGACATGGTTTGGGTGTGTTTTATGCAAATGACTATCCTTAGGCATGCGATCGCTCATTTAGAATACTTCAAATTCATTAACGTTAAAACGAGGCAAAGAACAAATTCATGTGAGTACACGTGTTGTGAATTAGGCAGAAGTTCTCCTGTACGTGTAAATATGAATAATCCATGCAATTATTAGAAAAATCAGATCTTGTAGAAATGGCCATTTTTCAGAAACCAATCAATGCCTGATGAATAAAATCAACTCCCGGCATACATTTTCACTCAGAAATATATAGCACACTTAAAGTGTGTGCGATATTGACAAAAATGATATCACCACGTTTTCTGGGATTTTCATCAATAACAATAATTAGTGTGTTTTTGTGCTGGTACCTTCGCTGTCATGGACAGCTGTGTGGTGGTTAGTTCACAGCAGTGTCAGAAATATTTTAAACCTTTGATGTCTTTTATGTCATATTGTTACATTTAATCTAGGGGTGACCCTGAATAGTCGATGATTCGATGGTTCTCAATATCTGATTTTACATAGACGTACTGGTTCTCTCCTAATAGGTTAATATACAGCCTATTATGATAATGCTATGAATAAAAATGTAAAAAAGAAAGAAGCTTTTAATAAATATTTTTAATGTGCGTGAATAAATCCAACCACCCGTGTGACAGATTTAAGTTTCACTTCCATGATCCGTGACCAACAGAGGGCATCTTGGTGGCAGGGATTAAATCTTTAACAATGTCTGGGATAAGAAAATCTAAAGTGTAGAATTAGATGCACTTTAAAATGGTAAAAGCTGATCCAAAAAATGTATATGCAAGTTGTGCCAACAGATCATGTCCTACCGCTCAACAACGACAAACACTGCGGCGCACTTCTGCCGGCAAACGTTGACGAGCTGACTAGCGCGCTATTTGAAAAGACTCAAACGGACACAGGCAGATCGCGTGAAAGACTGGATTTATTTCTCTCAATCAGGTAGGGTACAAGTGATTTCAAAACATTTCAGCCGGTTCTAATTTGATTTTTGGATGTTGTGAATGTTGAGCTAAAAAGGCTGCCACTCCAGTTTAGCGTTTATTGTCTCTGCAGTTAAAAAGACAAAGTTGACAATTCTGGCTATACTTTCATTATTTTAATAATCTCTTTCATTTTAATTTATTTATTGATCACTCTGGGTTATCTAATTTAACTATTTGTGGCTTGTGTTTTGATGTTCCCCAGCACTTCAGGCATTTTGCAGTTGTGACTTGATTATGACTATTTCATTTTTTAAATTATTTTTATTTATTCAAATGGTATATTCTGTTCTAATTCAATTCTGTAAATTAATTTTTTATTGTTTTTTGATGCATCTATGTTGCGCTGTATATTAGTTAAAGCTTGCTCGCACAGGCAATTTAGCCGATTTAATTTGATTTGCCGACATGTGAAATGCATATCTATCTGCAGTGTGGCCTTTCTGCACTTATTTATATATATATGTATTTAAGGTTTATTGATCCAAAATGTTTTTATTCATTTTCTTCTATATCTTTGTGTGGTGTTTTGTACATCGTGGCTGTGAATGTTTATCCACATTGCCTTTCATTCCAGTTTAAAAAATCAATTAAATCAATTAAAAAATCATTGTCAGTTTCATCTATCACTTGACAGGCAGTTTGGTCGCTTTATTAGAAAGCTGTTTCTCTGTGCTGTGTTTGAAAGAAAATAAAAGTTGTCAAAGTTGTACTCCTTTGGCAGAAGATCTGCATATTAGAATGATTTCTGAAGGATCATGTGACACTGAAGACTGGAGTAATGACGCTGGAAATTCAGCTTTGCATCACAGAAATAAATTACTTTATAAAATGTATTCAAACAGAAAACAGTTCTTTTAAATTGTAATAATATTTCACAATATTACTGTTTTTACTATATTTGTAATTAAATAAATGCAGCCTTGGTGAGCAGACGAAACTTCTTTTAAAAACATTAAAAATCTTACCATTTCCAAACTTTTGACTGGTAGTGTGTGTATATATATATTACATTTGTATCACTAGGTACATTAGATTATTTGAGTGAGATGTATTTGAGATTATTAGGTTGAAACCCAATACTTACATTTAAAAGTGTAATCCGACAATTTCTCTCAAAAAACCCTGTCGTCACCATAGCACAATGAATTCTTGGGTTTGGTGGGGTAGGGTAGGATGTGAAGGATCCATCCGTTGTATCCTACATTGGCTGTGAAACGAAGGACGCATTTCAAGGCCGTATTTCATCGCGCTGCGTCATCGGCTTTCGAATACGGCCTTCGAAGGATGCAGTTAATATTGCAGATGATACATGTCACACACACACCTTTAAATACTATGCAAGTAAATCGGGTTGCAAATGCTATTTCATGTTAACCTTAAAAAGGTGCATGTGATGGAGACAACAAAGACATTGAAACTACTTTCAGTGCTGCTACATCCATCATGCACAGTGTGTTCTAATTTCACTACAAAAGCTCAGTGGTGTTATTTCTTTCTATCTCCATTCCACGATACCCACTATGCTACACAGAAACAAGTAATTACTGTGATTGGGAGCAGATAGTAGAGATGCAAATATCTGTTCATACATGCTGCAGATCTAACTCTGCCAGATAAGAGTATCACTGTACATTTTCAGCAAACACATAGCCTGACCATCAGGGCTAGGGTGACCAGATTTGTCATGGTGGAATACGGGATGGGGTGGACACGACAAACAATAGAATAAATACGATAGAGATAAAAATTAAATAAACTATGTCTTTCAAGTACAGTAGGTTTATTTAACATGTAGGCCTATGCATTTTTTTTTTTTTTACATCTTTTGTTGTTTGATTAACATTAATGACATAGAGATATTTAAATGGGCTGCTGAATGCGTGTATGTAATATACTGATACACATCCAGTTTTTACCCACCTGTTTACGTATACTTAAGCCATAACCGACTGTATCCACGCAAGATACTCCACACGATGGGCATTTTGACATCTGTGTGTGCGTGTATTTGACTATTCAGGCACAAGAAGTTCTGATCGCGCACGTGAGAAAGTGCTTCTGTTGTGTGTCATTCAGCGCGATTCCGCCGATCCCACCTTCACTACCTGCAAGTTAATCGATAAAGAATTGTGATTGGATTGTAATTTTGTGCTACGACGAGCTTAGCTACCTTTCATTTGACTGTAGGCTGAAATTATATTCAACCTGCCAAAGTGGCTAGTGGGAGTGTCTGTCTTACCCGCCACAGCTGAAATCTACCCGCATTTGGCGGGTTGGCGGGTGTTAATGTCAAGCCCTGGTCTTGCACATATCTGATTTTCACCGAGCTGTTTATGTTCACTTAAGCCATAACCGACTGTATTTACGTGAGATACTTGGGCATTTTGACAACTGTGTCTGTATTTGACCATTCAGGCGCAAAGAGAACTGAATTTGGGATTGAAGGAAATCATTAAGAGTGTTGATTATTGAACCTTTAGACAAAAATATGCTTTTTTTTTTTCTTTTCTTTTTTTTTCTCGAGTATCATGATTCAGGCTTTTTTTATGGCTCATACAGTATAATATATAGTAGCTCATATAGTGCCAGCAACCATATCACCCTGTAGCCCAAGACTGGTTGCCCACTGAAGCTTAGCAGGGCTGAGCCTGGTTAGTACCTGGATGGGAGACCTCCTGGGAAAACTAGGTTTCTGCTGGAAGAGGTGTTAGTGAGGCCAGCAGGGGGTCCTCACCATGTGGTCTGTGTGGCTCCTAACACCCCAGTATAGTGATAGGGAAACTATACTGTCAAACAAGCACCGTTCTTCAGATGAGAGGTTAAACCGAGGTCCTGACTCTCTGTGGTCGTTAAAGATCCCAGGATGTCCTTCGAAAAGAGTAGGGGTGTAACCCCGACATCCTGGCCAAATTTGTCCATTGGCCTCTGTCCATCATGGCCTGCTAATCCTCCCCATATACTGTCTCCTCTCCACCAATGAGCTGGTGTATGGTGGGCGTTCTGGCGCAATATGGCTGCCGTCCCATCATCCAGGTGGATGCTGCACATTGGTGGTGGTTGAGCAGATTCCCCCTTCAATATGTAAAGCGCTTTGAGTGCCCAGAAAAGCACTATATAAATGTACGGAATTATTATTATTATTATTATATAGTAGAATAATATAACATATAACACAATGATGTGGTAATGCAATACAAAAAAAAATATATGCATGCATAATCAAGTAAAACAGGATTTTTCTGTTATTTTCTTGCTATCTTGCTATTTTTATTTGTAGGCATACTCCAAGATTCACAATTTGAAGCTCTCTCCTCAGTCCACTAAGACCATTTATGGATTTGAAAAATGAATAAATAAATAAATAAATTCCTCAAAAAAAATACATTAAAGTTAGTGTCAGCGATCAAAAGAAAGTGTCTGCAACAAAAAATGTAAATGTGCTCAAAACAGCACAGCTGTATTAAACCTGTGATTTTCCCTCAGTGCAATTAAGAAGCAAATCAGCGGGGAGGATTAAAACATCCACAGCTGACGTTCCAAATTTGACAGGCCTTCCCGAGCTTCACTACACATTTACAAAGTCCTGCAGAGTACCCTGGAGAATACACAGCACGAATCAAAGATATTTTAATAATGTACCTAAAACAAAACAATGCTTTCCACTCAAAATGTATTTAAGGTCATTTTCACTATAAATACAGCATTTTCTGACCGCTGACAGAGTAGGATTTATGTTGAAACACGCATCCTTTTATTTCCTTTCTCCTCTTGTGTGAACCAAACACGTGACGTGTAAAATCCTCCTTTGAAAAAAAAAAGGCTCATGTTGCAGCTGGAATGAGATAGCGTTTGTTCCACGCAGTCGGATGGTGACATTGATTTCCTCCTTTTGGCCTGCAGCCCTTCAGAAATACCCTCCGCTAGGCCAACGGGGAGTGTAATCAGTTTCCCACAAAGCCAGCTGAGACCATCAGCCACTTAACGTTTCTGATGCTGACAACGCTATTACTCAGTTTATCAACAAGTGTAGAAATGCTACAGCGAGACAAGGAAGAATATACTAGCTAATTAGCATCAGTGTCAGCAGTATTGCACTGTTTTCGTGAATTGTTATCACAACATTTTGTCCTCTGTCAAATCAATTTAAATAATTAGTGTGGTCCACATAACATAATATTTTGAGTTTCTGTTGATTAAACCAATCGCCTTCATTGTATTAACTCAAATTTTTCCTTTCAACGAACTTAAAATTTTAAGGCAACCAGGTAACTTACTTTTTAAGGTAAACCAACAATTGTTTTTTACAGTGTAGAATTATCACAACATTGGAAACGTACTGTACGCGCTACTTGTGATGAGTCTGGAGTTTTGCAGTTAGATGAAGGACATTCTTTTTAGGAGTATTTAATGTTCAACTGTAGTGATGCAACTGCGAATACTGATAAATTACCCTGCTGGAGGTGGTAAACGTCGAAACTCTTGGTAAGTGATGCACGCAGAGAATTGCTAAGTGGACTCCTGCCCCTCAACGACCCTTTCCCTGCAACCCTCTAACACATCAACCATGACAACGTCACGCTAGCCATTGACAGCATGTTATTTGTTGGCTCGGTCACATCTCTGAGTGCCACCCATTCCTTCTGAAGCCTGCGAATAATGCATGCATGAAGAGCCGGAGGGAGAGAAGGGCCAGAGCGGCGAGAAGTTCAGAGGTAATCCATAAGGAAGGAGTGCAGGAGTGGCTCTCTCCCCTTCTTTGTCATTGATTTTATGTCACTTTAGACAGTTACATTGATACTGATTCCAAACAAAACAGACAACAAAAGAGGTTTGAGCTATCCGCAATCGTTAACCCAAGATTGCACTACGAAGGGGTGGGGTGTGTGCCTGTGTGTGAGCGTGACGGAAAAGAGGTTCTGCGGCACTCCGTCGGGGAGGCAAAACACAAGCGGCTCATTCATATGTAAAAGATGGATTGTTGTGAATAATAGTTTAATCAATCCCTGCCTATCGGCGCACGTGCGCACAGCGAGGGGTGGCTGCGATGCGTACAGTGACATTAGCTAATATGGAAGATTTGTCTGTGACAACTTTATCCATTAGCAAAGTCTCCGGCCTGTGCTGTTGCAAAGCCGATTTAGAGTCGTGTGATAGTATCGTAATGCATCAGCGAGCCTGCAGGACTCGCAGAGCGATAGCTGTGCTGATTCGAAGAGATACTCATGAGGTATAAGCACTCTGCTGCTCTGAAGTCTAAAGGGATTATGCCTAAACTTGGTCATGGGTCTTCCTGGCTCGCTACATTTTCGAGGAGGCACGCAAATATCTGCGGATATGAGCCATCCACACGGCTTGTTTCTCTCTGCAGCATGGGGGAATAAAAGAGTTGCTAGTTGAAGCTAAAAGTGTGTGATGAGGTCAACGTCAAAGAGCCACTTTCTTGTCTTTCTTGTGATTGAGCTTGCCTTGTTAGTATGCGCAGAGGGTTTCAGCTGGTTTGATCTGCCATCCAGAATAGACTAATATAAAGACCTGGCAGTCAAAGTAAGAGTGTCAGTACTCATTTAGACTTGTTTAACAACATATTTGTAGCTCAATCAATCTCCTGAAGCTTTACAGGCAAGTATCTTTGAAGCTGGGGACAACAAGGACACAAGATGTGTTGTTATTATTATGTTGTCTCCGTGTAGTGCCTCTGATATGGTGAAGTGTGATGATGGAGATAGTGGAAGAGTGCTTTCACCATTCTAAATGCTTATTAATATATGATCCGATTTTCAGAAGCTTGCCTAAATAACATTAAGCACATCTAATCTGCACTAAGACACGTTTGACTTTTTTTTTTTTTTTTCTTTCCCTGACAGAAGACCAACTTCAATGCTAACATTTAGCATTGGTCTATTGGCTTGCACTGCCTCATTTCTTGGATACTTCTTTTTTTTTTGGTCCAAGGTATTATTTTGTACATGCCTGGGAAGGCTGAAATTAAATTTACTTGGGAAGAGTCTAGGCAACAAAGGGCTATGGATCACAATAAAAGCTTATCAAACCCAAAGAACCCTCTCTGACTGTAAGGGAAATGGGTCAGCTGAATAAACAGCACTATTTAAGTATCTCACTTTAGTCAAAAGGAAATGTATTCAGCACAACAAAGTAAATAGCAAAATGAAGCATGCTATAACAAGACCCTGGTTTGTCCATTTAATAGTCTTGTTTATTCTGTTTTTGTTTTTTTTTTTGTTTTTTTATCTATATCAATTATTTACAACCAAGTAATGAGCTCGTGTTTCTGGGACAGAACAACAAGCAGACACAAAATTCTTAATGAAACAATTTGAAGTCTCCCAGAGAACTATATTGCTCAAATTCTATTGGCCAGAGTGTGCAATCTATTGTTCAAAGTATCATATGTTTCTCTTGAAATGGCTTACAGCACTATTCCTTGTAGCGCTGATATAGTTCCGATAATTTGGTCTTCACACTGAAAGTGATGCACCAATGTAGCAGCCACCACATTTATGGTGTTGTATATGGTCTGCAGTCAGCTTTTTTATGCATGTAATATATTATACGAGTAAATAACTTCCTAGTAAAGGAAATCTTTAAAATGTAAAACATGTCAAATGCTTTGCAGAGATGAAGATGACTCTGGACTAGTCTGAACCACTCATGCAAAATTAAACAATTTTGGTCCGTTCAGTTCGTGCAGCTTATAAAAGCGCTGAACATGCAATGTATACAATTAATTAATAGCCTGATTCTATGTTTCTGTTTGTGGAGTCAGAGTATACTGGCAACATGTGAGAAATGCTGGTACGCAAGAAAAAGTGAGGGTATGCAGCGGCCCACTTCAAGCACACAAAACTCACCTCGATAGCAGCAAAAGTGTTGCAATACAACAAGAAATAAATAAGTACATAGTACTTAGTTAAAGGGTTAGTTCACCCCAAAATGAAATTTCTGTCATTGATTATTCACCCTCATGTCGTTCCAAACCCATAAGACTTTTGTTCTTCTTCGGAACACAAATTAAGATATTTTTGATGACAGAAAGCTGTCAGATTTCCTTCCATTGACTGCCTTTGCAACTTCCACTTTGAAGCTTCAAAAACTTCATAAAGAGATCGGAAAACTAATCCATATGAATCGAGTGGTTTAGTCCAAATTTTCTGAAGAGAATATATCGCTTGTTATGACCAACAGATTCAATTTAGGCTTTTACTCGCATGGAAACATTGATCAGCGAACATAAGCAGAAGCTCAACCAAACATGCTACATGCGCGAGAACAAACCTCTTCCGGAAGCTCAAAAGTGCTGCGTAACCAATAAGGTTCATTCTCGTGTGTTACGCAGCATTTTTGAGCTTCCAGAAGAGGTTTGTTCTTGCGCATGTAGCAGGTTTGGTTGAGCTTCTGCTTATGTTCGCTGATCAATGTTTCCATGCGAGTAAAAGCCTAAATTAAATCTGTTCATCATGACAAGCGATCGATTCTCTTCAGAGAATTTCGACTAAACCAAGTCCAAAGTCTTACGGATGTGGAACGACATGAGGGTGAGTAATTAATGACAGAATCTTCATTTTGGGGTGAACTAACCCTTTAAAGACACCTAATGTAAAGCGTAACCGAAATAAGTATTACATGCGGAACTGATTGTGAAAAAGTGTAAAAGTGTAGATCTAACACAATGTAAAGTTGACTGTTTTGTCTCTGGCCCCTATTTCAATCTAAGTGCATGGTGTAAAGCGCACAGCGCAAGTGTGCTTAGGGCGTGCCCGAATCCACTTTTGCTAGTTTAAGGACAGGAAAAATAGTCCTTGGAAAAATGGTTTTATTCCATGGTGGATTCGCCATTTACATAGTGGAATCTGCAAGTGGAAAAACTGAACGCTTCTCTAGTGAGGAAATGGATCTGCTTGTGCGCGAGGTTAAAGCGTGGAGCAGACCATCGACTGGAAAAGCCAGATTCCACCAAAGCATTTTTATCTTTATGCACACAATAATAATCTTTTACACTGTAAATCTTTTATTTTTAATATTTGGCATGTTTGTGTGCTGCCCTGTGTGTGTAATAAGCAGAGTGTATGTGCGTTGTGCACTCGTATATAGGAACATATTACTAACACGCACTTTAAATAACAAAAAAATATTGCACCATTGACTTTAGACCAGGTTTCAGTTGGTCAATGGCGCAGTCTATTTCAGTTGCCTCAAAATAGCAACACGCCAACAATGCGCCTGAACACAATTCGTTTTCAGACCATGGGCGCACAAATGTATTTGCTATTTAAACAATAGCTGGACATGAAGATGAAAACTGCATCGGGCTGAAACTAGCAAAAAACACTTGCCGCATTGCGCCGGGTGTATGATATAGCTTGATTTACCAATACATAAACAGCAATAAATGTTTTTTAAAACTATATTGTACAATGCCTCATATATGTTAAAAGATAAAAGGAAATGCGATCCCTTTAAACTAAAAGCTCACCATTTATTCACATTAGGTGAAACAAAAAAATTAAAGAGATCTGCTTTGTGATATGAGCCCAGAGAAACTTGATTCTTCAACTTAATACTTGACAAAATTTGTAGGGGGGAAAAAATGGGAAAACAGGAGTGTTAAATGCTGATTTTGTTAGCATCATCTCCAGAGGGAGCAGTACGTCAAACTTGTGCCAGCTTTTTCAACATCTGAAATAAAAGAAAAAAAAAGAAAAAAAAGGTGGTGTTATTTTTAATTGGGGTGGGTAATAGATGTTCCAGGATTGGTGCTGTGATGTCACACTGAATCAAATTCAGTACATTTTCAATCTGCTGACATAGTGGAAAATGAATTTCTGCTCCCAAAGCAAGGACATCACATTCAGTGACCCCTACTGAATATCGTGTGAGTGGTGGGTGGAGGGAGGAGGGGGCACTAAAATTAACGTCTGCTATCCTTCCGCTTTCATCTCAGATGCTTCTTTCATCGCTCTCTCTTGTGCATGTGCTTATGTTACTGGCAGATGGAATTGGTAGATTCCAATCAATGTTCTTCTTTGACTAATTACTCTGACAAAGATGGTGAGGATCCAGATGAATAGATGCCTGCTGAGCATGTCTGGCAACACACACACATGCTGTACCAAGAAACATGCCAAATATATCTTCATAAGCAGCTAGAAATCTGCAGTATAATGATTCTCTCTTGTTGATCTAGTATGATGGCTCTGGATTTAGGCCACTGTTAAGGCCCTGATATACTCACTGCAAAGTTTTGTTTGTTCTTTGCTCAGGGCTAAACACAAAAAAAAACTGAAATGGCTGAACAATGATATACTGTTTATAAAAACTCTGACACCGCCCACACTGTTGGGAGCTGTGTTTAAATAAATAGGTATTACACAAGAAAAACAGTGTGTGTCACTAAGTTTATTAAAATTATGATTACAATTTCAATTTCAACTATAAAGTAGTGTGTTCATGTTTTTATTCGTGTCTCACCTCGACTTGCTGTACGTTTCCAGTACATCGACGTTACTCGCTGCTTCACTACCATAGTACGATGCATCGTTGAACAAATCACCTAGCTAGTCACGACTGTTTCCCGAAACCGTATTATCGCAAACCTGTCGGTCAGCCACGTTGGTTAATGATGTCACGCAAGTGATGGAGTAATAACTTCGGTAACACTTTAGTATAGGGAACACATATAAACCAATAACTATAACTTTTCCCTCAATAAACTCCTGCTTATTAATAGTTAGTAAGGTAGTTGTTAAGTTTAGGTATTGGGTAGGATTAAGAATGCAGAATAAGGCATTAATATGTGCTTAATAAGTACTAATAAATAGTCAATATTCTAGTAATATGCATGCTAATAAGCAACTAGTTAAAAGACCCTAAAATAAAGTGTTACAATAACTTCTTTAATTAATTCATTTGAGATCAATTAATGCTATAAATTACGGATATGGCATCTGAGGACTACTCGTTTTTCTCAGTTATTTTGCTTTATTTTCAGATTCAATCATAGGTTTGTTCTTGCGTACTAGAGCACGTACGAACATGCGCACTGTTCAAAAACAGTGCTTAAAATCTCTTGACAAACTAAAATGACATTGTAAATCACATTTGTACATATTCAAAATAAAAGATATACATTGTACCTAATGTCAGCTTGCTTATTTTGCTCAAGATAACTATTTATTAAGTCATAAAAACAAGAAACTATGCTTCTAACCACAGCTCGAGAGCTGTCGTTCCAACCACACAAGTCTGTGATGCAGTTTGCGAATGTTCGTTTGGACTCTGGTTTCGGGAAACACCAAATTGTTGAACCTTAGTAACGACGGAACTTGCGATGTTAGTTGGCTAACGATGCTTTTGGGAAACGCACCCCAGATGAATCAGAGAAGATTTCCACATCAAAGAAGGTGGAGCCCCAGAGAACACCCACCTACTGTTTGTCTTGGCCAGTGGTTTCAAACCACCCAAAGAAACTTCAATTTGACCACATTTTGTTCTAAATTACGTCATACCAGCTCAGTTTTTGACTGAAGTATATCGGGGCCTTTATGATTGCGCACAGCCATTTTTTGATTTAGTCTTAGTCTTTATCTTCAGACGAAAATGTTTATTAGTCTTAGTCGCATTTTAGTCATTTTTGTCTTTCATAGTTTTAGTCTAGTTTTAGTCTACGAAAAGTCATTGCATTTTTGTCAACTTTTAGTCATTACTTTTAGTCAAACTGCAGTTACCAACATTAATTTTTGTAAATATTTTATATGTAGTCTTTAAACAAAAATAGTTATTATATTTTTTCTCTCAATCAATCTCTCACCAATTCAATTAAGCTTATATGGAATTTGAATCAAGGCTGTATTGACATCGCACTCTTAGCAGTAGCACTTGTGCAATTCTACATATCCCTTCTCCTTAGTTGGATATCAGCCTGCTTTTTGATCGCAGATTTACCCTGTTAAAAAAAACAGGATATGCTGGTTAGGTATGTTTTGAATCATGGCAGCTGGTTTAAGATGGTCCTTAGTTGGTCCTTAGCTAGTCATGAGCTGGTTTAAGCTGGTCAATTGCTGGTCATAAGCAATGAGCTCCAGCTCAGGACCAGCTTAAACCAGCTCATGACCAACTAAGGACCAGCATAAACCAGCTCAAACCAGCTGTCATGCTTCAAAACATACCTAATCAGCATACGCTTTTTTTTTTCAACAGGGTAGTAGCAGAAAACAGAGCTCATGACTACATGACTTGTATTTAAGCAGAAAATCTCAAATGAAGATCGCTGAACTCCAGCTTGTTTGTCTGTGTTTTCAGATCACCAGCGCTTTATTCTCAGTATAGAGAGAGCGAGTGTGCATGGTTGCCAGATTGCAAAGATTAAGTAAAACATGTTCTTTTAACAGAAAAGCTCTGATTGGGGGATTTAAATTCTTGAAATCTGGCAAGCATGAAAGCTTGTAAAAACACTTGTTTTGGCAGCAGACTAAAGTTTTGTCTCCTTTATTTGAGAAAAAAAAACAAAACAAAATCCCTTTTCCCCAAAATCCCTGTCTATATGTACCTTCACAATTCTGACATGTACGAGTGAGCTAATGAGCAGTAAAAACCAACTGGCATCACTGTAACACAATCTAGGCTAAACTCGTCTCGGAATCCCACAGGTTTTTCCAGCATCCGTTTCTTTCCAGGTTATTGAGTCACACTTGTAACCAAGCGCGTTCCGCCACCGAAAATCCAATTCATGGCAGTTTGTGCGAGCGATTTACAGCCAACTACGGTTGGCTCCAATGGCATTTTGCAGATCGTAAAAAGACCCTGCGCAGTAATACAAACTTATTAATGAATGTATTAGCTGCAATGCATCCCTAGAGCCTGCAATATGGGAAAAAGAGAGAAGGCAGAGAGCGCGGCTAGATGGGGAGGGTTGATGAGTCATCCTACCCGGTTTGTGAGCTGGGGTCGAAAAGCATGAGGAAGATCCACACGCAGGGGACGCGTGCTGTGAGCTTGCGGAGAACGGCAGCCATATCGAGTCCTGAAAGCCTGCAGAAAGAAGAGAGTAAGGATGGTGAGAACAAGCAAATTAGTGAAGTGGAGAACTTTGAGAATACGGCATACTAGCTCTGTCCCTCTGTCATTCTGACAGTCAAATTCGAATCCCAGCAGGTGATCTCTCCAAAGAATTGATAATGTGATTAGGAATGCACAATACCATTTCTTAGAGACCCAGTACAAGTACTAATATTCTTTTTAGTATTTGCTGATACAATACCAATATTTTAGTAAAGTTGTAATTTTTAGTATAGTACAGTGTAACAGTTCTTTAAAAAAAAAAAAAACATACAATTAGTCACTCTAACTAACATCGCAAGTTCCGTCGTTACTAACATAGTTCAATGATTTGGTGTTTCCTGAAACCATAGTCCAAACGAACATTCGCAAACTGCATCGCAGACTTGTGTGGTTGGAACGACAGCTCTCGAGCTGTGGTTAGAAGCATAGTTTCTTGTTTTTATGATATGTGGACTTAATAAATCTGTATCTTGAGCAAAATAAGCAAGCTAACATTAAGTGCAACGTACATCTTTTATTTGAACATGTACAAATTTACAAGGTCATTTTAGTTTGTCAAGAGATTTTAAGCACTGTTTTTAAAAAGAGCTCATGTTCGCACATGCTCTAGTACGCAAGAACAAACCTATGATTGAATCTGGAAATAAAGCAAAATAACTGAGAAAAATGAGAAGTAGTCCTCAGATGCCATGTCTGTGATTTATAGCAAAAAACGTGACGTGACGTCATTCACCAACGTGGTTGAACGACAGGTTTGTGACAATACGGTTTTCGGCAAACAGTCGTGACTAGCTAGTTGATTTGTTCAACGATGCATTGTACTACGGTAGTGAAGCAGTGAGTTACGTCGTTGTACGGAAAACACACCCCAGTTCACTTTTGTAACCGTGGTTTAACGGCACATCTGAAGCATCAGGTTTAACAAAAAACAAACAAACAAAAAAAAGTGTCAGATAGACAGGCGGAGTTAATTTTCACTAATGCTTCTCAATTGTACTGTAGATCAATACACTCCACCTGTGCCTCGTGTGGGTCATGTGGGACTCCTTCCTTTTTTTCCCGCACATTTTTGACAGTGAAGGCCAAAACAACAATGACAAAGCAGTTACTGTTAGCAGACATTTCTTGATGAAAGTGCCATATACAAAAAATACGATAAGCCACTTACACCTGTTTTGTTTTTAAGAAAACACACAAGATTAAAACTGAACAATGACAGTGAATGTATGTTAAACTTCAGGGCAAAATTCAGAATTTAAGAATTGGTTTTCCCAACAGGAAGTTGAAATGGAAGATAAATTAAAATGACTGAAAGTGGAATTTAATGGATAACAATTCAGAAAAAGTTTACAGGTAATAGCCTTTTTTGCTCAACTTGGTACATAAAATGAAATGTAATTTAATATAACAAATTACAAAGAATTTACATTTCTACAGGGTGGCATTTCAAATAGATTTTGTCTGTCTGTCTGTAAGTCCTTTAAAAACCCTAAACACTTTGATGAACTTTTCTATTCTTGGTAAAATTCTGCAAACCTTGCTAAATAAGAAGACTTCAGATGCAAAGGCCTCAAAGTTGTCTGACAATTTTCTTAGAAATTAACATTTTTATCAGACTACTATGTATATGTTTCTATCTAAGTACCAGTACTTCTGAATGGGATGAAGCAGGAATTTATGAACGTATAGTATGTGCAGAGCGCATTCACTCAATATTGAGAGAATTCAAGTAATATCAAAATCTCATTTTTGACAGATGTGGCTTTTAGAGGCTTTTGCATCATCAAGTCTTGAAATGTTAAATAACAACAATAGAGGACATTTGAAAAACATAACATTCTATGTCTCGAAACTCATTTTATTAATTTAAAAATGGCTGATTTTTATTTAAAACTATTAAAATAAGTATCATACGTTAGGCACAAATATACACACAAGCACACACATGCAATCATGCATACATATCACTGTCCTCATATACAGTATGCATACACTTTTATATGACCTAAATATAAATATAAACTGTATAGGCCTAAGCATTAAAATAAATTATAAAATCTGAAGACTTCAGATTTAATATTGACTTAATATTGCTGTTTAATAAAACTATTCAAGTGTGAACTATATCATAATTTTAACTAAAACATACAAATAAGGAGGAATATATATATATATATATATATATATATATATATATATATATATATATATATATATATATATATATATATATAGGCCCAATAGGCATAATAATATACCCTTTGGTGCATGACATCCACTGGAGTGGACAGATATATTTTCTGTCACAAAAAAATGTATAAGAAAAAAATAATGTTAAAATCTGGATAAAGGTATTTCTTACATCCTATTTCGCTGAAAAATATTTTTTTTGTATCTGTTTGGTTTTATGAGAATAAAAGGATTTAACACGATTACTTGGTACTTGGTGCATCCTTCCGCCTTTTTGGAAATATGATGAAATATCTCAAAACAACCAAGAGATACAAAGGCACTAATTAAATGGAATTGTAGATAAGGCTTTGGGTATTCACCACTTGGTGATTAGGACATGGTACTACAACCTAAATGGTTCAAAATGGCTTTCAAATATCTGTCCACTGTAGTGGACACCATGCATGAAAGGGTTAATAATTGGACAAACTATAGTTACTATAATAAGGTATATAAAAATAGTAAAAAAAAAAAAAAAATATATATATATATATATATATATATATATATATATATATATATATATATATATTTTTTTTTTTTTTTTTTTTTTTAATGTTTTATATTATAACTCTATATATTCCCTAAACATAACCAAATTCATGTCCTTAAAGCCATGACCAAAACAAAAAAAGTTAACCATTACATCTAAAATTTTAATGCACTGGTAACCCCACTAGCTGATCACCAGAATGTATTTATTTGTTTGTTTGAAGAAAATGTATTGTGTCAAAGATTATATATAGCAGTAATATCAGTTCAGTCATGACAACTCTCTGAGGGTTTAGCATGGTGATGGATATGACAATGTTAATGTATTTGGTCTTGGCGGAATAGATCTGCTACAATCTGCTGCTGTTAATATTTGCTGCTGCTGCAGAGCAAGTACAGAGACTTGATACTGACAATACATACACAGACATGCTGCTGCTGCACATATAACATACATGAAATAACCAGGGGACACAGCAAATGGACCATACAAGCCAATATATGAATGCTGCTGAGTATAAGAAAACAAGCTGCTGCATCAGCAGACATGCATACTGTACATCACCACACATGGAATGACAGGACATGACAGGACAATAAGGCTCCCAAACAAGCAGATCTACCATGAATCTAGTAAAAGAATGAATTTCAGAAGAATACTGCAAGTGCACTGCAAACTCTTTCTGATTGTGTGCTGCAAAACTGCTTGCAGCAAACACAGAACCAAACTATTTAAAGGGTTAGTTCACCCAAAAATGAAAATTCTGTCATTAATTACTCACCCTCATGTTGTTCCACATCTGTAAGACCTTCATTTATCTTCAGAACACAAATTAAGATATTTTTGATAAAATCTGATGGCTCAGTGAGGCCTCCATTGACAGCAAGTTAATTAACACTTTCAAACACCCAGAGAGCTACTAAAGACATATTTAAAACAGCTCATGTGACTACAGTGGTTCAACCTTAATATTATGAAGTGACAAGAATACTTTTTGTGTGCCAAAAAAACTAAATAACGACTTTATTCAACAATATCTACTGATGGCCGATTTTAAAACACTGCTTCATGAAGCTTTACAAATCTTTTGTTTCGAATCAGTGGTTTGGAGCGTGTATCAAACTGCCAAAGTCACGTGATTTTAGTAAACGAGGCTTCGTTATGTCATAAGTGTTTCGAAACGTTTCAAAATAAATTCACTTTGGCAGTTTGATTCACGCTCTGAACCACTGATTCGAAACAAAAGATTCGTAAAGTGTTTTGAAATCGGCCATCACTAGATATTGTTAAAGTAATTATTTAGTTTTTTTTTTTTTTTGATGTACAAAAAGTATTCTCGTCGCTTCATAACATTAAGGTTGAACCACTGTAGTCACATGAACTGTTTTAAATATGTCTTTAGTAGCTTTCTGGGCATCTGAAAGTGTTAATTATCTTGCTGTCAATGGAGGCCTCACTGAGTCATCGGATTATCAAAAATATCTTAATTTGTAGTTAATAGTTAAGCAAGGAACTCATTAACTGCAGAATCAGCAGAGTCCAATCAGCTCGAGCCATGTTAGATGATGTCATTGTTTGCAGTTGCATTAAGAATCAGCCTGCATCATCTAGAGTTTCCTGACTCAACTATATTTTTGTTTATATATTAGTTTGGTAAACACTTTTTTAATGCCATCTATCATTGTCATTTTTATGTCTAACAGTATATTTGGTATAAACTTATGTATCAGATCAATCTCTAGACATGTCAGCGTAAGAATGCAACCGGTTTGTGACAAGTGTTTGCTGGAACCTAATGTGCAGAGCAGTACTGCAAGGATTTGATTAAACTGTCTGGAGATTTTTTTGCTCTGATAGCCAACCAAATGGCAGCCTGCAGTCACAATTCCTCTGTTAACTTTGCAGAACTTTTTTATGGATATGTATCTATATCTAAAGCTGCTAGGGGCAAACATGTCTCTGATAGGAGGCTTGAAAATGTTTTCACTTGTAAAATTTTGAGAGGAAGATTAATATGACCTTTGCAAAGCAGCACTTTAACTCAACAAACACAAAGTAATTTATTTAACAAAAGTAATCTGCAGTAGGCAACTGCATTTAGAGCAGGCTGGGTTTTTTTTTTTTTTTTCTGCTAGTACTTGTGAAGCCATTATTGCTATGCTCCTAGTGGCAACACCTGTGTATGCTGAATGCATTTCAAAGGATTAATGAAACTCTCTCACACACATACACACCCTTGCATACTTTGATTCAAGAAATGAACTGAACTGAAGTCTCAGCACCTTTGACTGATCCACAATCAACAACGAGGAGAAATGAGATACTGCCCATGTCGGCGTCCCACGTTGGCCCGCTGCTATGGCTTATCTTAAATTAAAAGGTGAAAATACATTAGGTTCCAAGGTGCTTGTGGGCTTTGCAGCAGTGCTACCCTTCATTTTATAGTCTGCTGCCAGACATACACAGTAGGACCTAAGCACAGGTGTAGCATGATAAATAAGTTCTTCATCTACCCTATTGATCTGTCTTTCTTTTCTCAAAGCTGTGGCACCTTTACGCATCATGTTCCATCTACAGCACTAGTACAGTCTGATTTTTCCTGTTGACTATAATTTATATTAAGCAAACAAACAATCAAACAAAAAAACCTCATTATTCGACCCATCCATTCCAGGTCTTGAAGTCCCTACTAATGATCTGATGAGAGGAATCAGGTGGTCTTGACTAGGAACTATTGGGAAATTATTGGGAAACACTACTGTATTTAATGAAAAACTACTATAGTGCTATATTAAATATATAGTTCTCATTCAAGATTTAGTGAAAAATGTATTCCTTACAGACAGTATGGGTTCCCATCCTCTTTCGTTATATGGAAAAGCAATGTGATCGCATGAGTATTCCTATGTATTGTACGTAAAATGTGTTTCCACTACATGCACATTTACTTACGTTTCAAAAGTGTTATGACAGAGATTTCACATCAGTGATATCAAATGCTCATTGGCTCTCACCTGTTTTGTCCCCTATTGCAACATGCCGTTCTTGGGGTGATGTATGTGGTTGAATGAGATATGCATGCTTCCACTGAGTGGATCAGGATAATATTTTCAGTGATTAACATCATCAGTTTCATTCATTACAACATACAAAACTACTGTACACCACCAGAGAGCACACTGAATGTAACTCGTGATAGTTTACAGGGCTCCAGACTAACGTTTGAGAGCAGTAGCACCAGTGCCACTAAGTTCTACAGGTGATTTGGTAGCGCTGCATTTAATCATAAAATTACTATTGTTGTGCATTAATAAGTGCAATTACTAATAATATTACATGTTTGTTTATTGGAAACTTGACAGTAAAGCACTGAGTTTGAGATAAAATTAACTTTTATTAACAACAATAACGTGCAAAAACCTAATTTTTACCTAATTTGAAAATTGTTCTTCCATAGCATCATAATGAACTGGCAGACAGCTTCAGGAATTATAAAAGGAGCACTCTTTACTTGCTTTGTGTAATTCAGTCACAAATTGAAGAAAAGTTTTTGTTTTTCATGAGACTTTAAGACTCCTCTGCTGCCATCTTTGTCTTTGGTAACTTTGTCTTTTTTCCTTAAATAAAAGTGTTTGTTTGCCATAAAGTGTTAGTTTTCCTACATCTTTAAACTTTTAGTTACAAATCATCACATTAAAAATAACATTAAAATTGGATAATATTTAGAGCTTTGAAGTGCTGGAAAAAGTGCGAAGCACTTGAAAGCCCTTGAAAAGTGTTTGAATTGAGGTTGTACGAAACCTGAGATGAATAATGTAAAAACATTCAACTATTTTCTGCCACAATACCATGGTTACAGTTAACGTTACTACATTAGATTTGTGGACTGAATCGCCTTCTATAACTTGTTCATTCATGTCACAAAAGTGAACAGTGAAAAATGACGTGAAATGCACAAGAAGAAAAGTAATATAAATTTTCACAAATGCCGCCATAGTCACGTTTTTTGAATGAGCTTGGATTGATCGTGGCTAGATTTTCTGATTGTTACGTTTTTCAAATGTGGTTATGTGGAGGTTTAGCATAAATGATTAAGGGATCTGAATTATAGCTATAAAACTGTGAAAATGTAACTATATAAATACATTTATGATATAAAGAAGTCGTAAAATATTTTGAGCTATAGTAAATACAGTATGTAATACTGCTTATATGGTATATGCTGTCAGTATGTCCATATTGTACATTTCATCATCTACCCAACATACAAAAGTACCTCTATTATTCATTTTGCTAAATGATTTGACGAAGACAAAAAAAAAGAAAAAAAAGAAATGCGGGGTTTGAAAAAAACATTATTTTCATTTTTGTGTGGACTTTGCTTATAAACTGTGACCTTCCTTCCTGTTTGGGTCTCGTCTAAAGAAAGTCCAGAATTCAGTGACTACAGTGGTTCATGACACCACTGACAAAGTCAGTAAATAAGTTCATATACCAAAGACTGGCTGATGCAGCTACTCACAAGTCCGGGAAAAACAAGCAGACAAACAAGAGTTATGTGTAGTTGCTGAAACTGTCAAAGTATCAGCAGAAGGGCAAAGACCTTGACCAACTTTATGTACATGCCAAGCTGTGTCAGTAATTCTAGCTTGCCCGCCTGTCACTATCCTCCAAAAAGTCATACACATACACAAACACACAATATTCTTGTGTGCAGGCTAATTGAAGACCATTAAATACACATGGCCTCAGGAGCGTTGCTAGCATGGTGGATATTGAATAATTTAAAAGCAGTTCATCTAAATGGGAAATTCTGAAGGCTGTTGTTCTTATAACATAATCAACAATACCGTGTTAGTGTTTGCGTCCTTATTAGCTTGTCTCAAAAAGAACTAAAACTGCATAAACAACATCTCAAATTCACAGTGATTTAAAACCTCAAAAATCATTTATTAAATGGAGTAAAGTCTAGCTCAGTGTCTTAATTTGATCCCAGAAGGTTCTCTGTAAAAGAATTTAATGCTCACTGTGACGGGTGCAGGAGATTCAATGCTGCCTTCAAGTGCACCAAAGGACCGTAACTCAGAGTCAGGCATTCGTTATTACAATATCTAATGCAACAAGGAAGTAGACAAAACAAAACAATAAAATCCAAATGATGAAAATTATTCATTTCTCTTTATAGGCTACATGGTATCAAACTAGTTTCCTTAACATAAAGCAAACAGTGAAAGATTAACTTTACATTTATTTTCTATCAGCGGTTCTGTGATGCAGATCCAGAGAAGACTGTGATTTATTTAAAAATCAGAATTTATACGCTGCTTTGCTGACAAACCTAGTACAGTTCTAAAAAACAGTGGTTTAACTAATGCTATAATATCATACTATATACAAGAGCCAGATCACACCAGCTAAGCAACATTTTTTTAATGTTATTATTAATGAGCCAACATTACAACTAATTCTGCATCATTAGTAGAGACATTATGCGAGCTATAAAAGCTATGGGACACCTGCCTATTTCAAGAGCCAGAAATAACATTTCCATTGTCGGTAATGACAGACGATATTCCTATCCTTAATGTCATGTCTTCCTCCAAATTCAGTGATAATGGTAATGTGCAATGGTACATTTTTAACAAGGTCTAGCTCGTATGCCGGTCATTACATCAAGTCTTCTACTCTTAACAGTCCTAAATATCAGTGATGAAGTGTCACAGGGATGTATCCTCACAGATTTAATGGATGTGCAATAGTTACAAGGAGTTTACATAATAACGAAACAAGACATTTAGAGCTAATATAAGAGTGTAAGTGCCTAATGACACTGTAGACAGCAGTAAGCATTTGCTGGACTAATGGCCATCATGAATGAATGATTATGGTCTCAGTTTGTTTTGGCTCTGAATATCTTGCACATTTCCGATTATTAACAGTGTTCATTTTTCTGGCTTTTCTAGTTATCATCTGTGGGACCATGTTGGATCACTATGGAGATGTTAACATTTAAAGCTGGCATTAGGAATGCGGTCAATAGCTAGTTGCATTTGACAAAGGTCAAACTGGTCACTATAGTGCTGCTACATGCATGCAGATACTTATTCTACATGAACACAGAACAATAAAGACTATAACTGGATTTTAAAACAAAAAACAAATCTGAGTAATGTTGTAGACCATGGGTACCCAATCCTGTTCCTAGAGATCTACCTATCTGCAGAGTTCAAATCCAACCCTGATTCAAAAACTTTCTTACACTGTAGAATCCAACATTGATTCTCACTAACATTTTTAGTTAACTTTAATTACTGTCTTAAACCCAAGACAGTTAATTGTTAATGTCAAGTGATTGGTTTGAGTACCATTTTGTTTTTCGAGTTGGGGAAATTCTTAATAGACTATTCACTAATTTCCTCTACTTCTGCAGTTATTTTTCTCTGTTTACATTCACTGATTTCCCAAAGTCAACTGAAAATTTTGAGAGAACATCACATAAGCTGACTTCTTCAAATGTTTCCTAAAATGTTTTTGTTCGAACCAATATGGTGATCAGTGTTCCCTTATATTATAAAATGTTGTTGTTAACACTTATGTCATAAATGCCTTGTTAAACTTTTAATTGGGTTGATATAATCCCTCTATATTTGTAACAATATCTTGCAATTGACCATGCTTAAATCACGCACAGTCTTCAACATTCAGCATGCAAAACAAAACAATGGTAACAATTACATTTTATTTAAAGTAAATTATCAACTCTGTAAGTCAACTATACAAACTAAGCATTTGTCAGTACAACATACTATTCCTATTTTACTTGACTTGTTTTTTAAGGCGGTTTGCATACTTTTTAAGGAAGTCTAACTAATTCAATTTTACAGTGTAGAAAATATTTTTGTTATCCGGATATCTATCAACCAATCAATGTTGTATTTGCTTTTGTTGTTACACAGTCTGCACTGTAAAAAACATGGAGGACAAGTTTTTAAAGCTCTGGCGCTATGTCTTGACCATTATGCTGCATTTCTTTGTGTTTTTGAGTGTCCGACCCTGACATTTTTTTGGGACATACCAATTCAATTAACACTTTCCCCGCCATTGACAAATTATCTCATCTTTTATGAGAAAACGCCATTGACAAGATTCCATGTTGACATGTAATTCCATGTTTTCACTGTAATAAGCTAGGGGGTGCTATCACACATCTTCTGAACGAGTACAGTATCTCCAGATCAAAACACAGGCAAAGAAGAAGCAGAAACGAGCAATCTCATATGCAAGCAGATGCATATGAAAAATAATGCGACCATCAACAATAAACAGCACATAAATCAACACGGCTGGGTGTTGATGGACTTGATCTACTCCAATAATGTTTTGATCATCGTACTGAATCTGATCTGGACATAGTCTTTGACAAAAATGTGATTTTCTAAGTTTTTTTTTTTTTTTTTTTCGCAAAAGTTCAATCAAGTGTTGATAAAAAAAGAAAGCATGAAGCTAGAATAAATAGTTTTTTTTTTTTTTTCTGTTCCTTCTTTTGATATTCAGATATTCATACAACAAAATATTCTGGAGACTATTACATTTTTGTGAAAATTATGAAAAACGCTGGTGGGGAAAGAGTTAAAAATAGTCTTTTGCCATCCCTGCATTGTTTCATCCCACTGTAGTCTGTCTAGCTGATTATGAATACAAGAGAAAAAGAACTAAGAAATCAATCAGACAGTACATTTGATCATGGACAGGTGAACCCAAAACCATCCTCAATTTGTCAGTTTGTTGTGCAGGTAACCCCATGTCATTTTGGACATCCCTAGTCAGCAAAAACCACCTGCTACTGTAACTCAAGCTGGCATCAGTGCTAAGTCACCATTTTGGCACAGCGACACCTCTGTCAGTGTAGCAGCATGGTGGCGATGTCCTTTCCAATGGTGCCTGGGCCTATTCACACAGACAGGTCCTGGGATCAGGCAGCACACACAGCACTGTCATCACTGGCATTTCAACCAAAGGAAAAAACTGATAACCGGATAACAATGAGACAGGAGCCACACACTCACACACACACACTCCGGCCAAACAGGTGCAGGCAGCTGACAACAAATAATGAGCCTGTAGGCGACCTTGGTTCCCTTATGAACTGATTTGCATGTTGGGAGCTGAAGTGGGTTCCAGGGTGGACTGCCTATGTTCTTGAGGCTATACAAAGCACTTCAAAGCAGTACCTGCCCCTCCTCTGGTAAAAGAACATTGACAGCCAGTAGTGTGTCGGATGGAGAATGTAGTGTCATATCAATGACGGGGTGGGCTTTGTTGACATATTGAATGGTAAATGAACATTAACCACCATCGCTGCTGCTCATTAATCATTTGGAGTATGTCAGACATCATACGTCAGAGGTGTAGAGCTATAAGATAGGCAGGATTATATGATTGTGGGAAAATGTTTTTTTTTTTTTTTTTTTTTCCTCCAGCATTTTTCTTTTTCATTGTAATTTATTTTCCAAGAATGAAAAAAAAAAAAAAAAAAACAGTACAGTAAACAATCTGCATTATAGGCTCTTTTTCCATTTTGCTGAAATATGGGATCCATTAATCATTTCTTCTGAAAAGCCTGACACAAACAGAAGCAGCTCTATAGATAACATTCAGTGCTTTAAATATAAAGTTTGAATACAGTCTAGATATCGTCAAGATACGGAATCCTTTAATGTCCTGAACCTGTGGCAGAAGTTCAAAGAGAAAGATAACAATGTGTGCATACATCCAAATGTTCATTATACTATAGTGAAGATTAAAACAAATGCATGTACATACCTTTGTTTGTAGATGTACCAAGAACTTATCTGTGGTTAAACAACAAAAGTCCAATCGTACAGAGAGCTACCAGAAATGTGCATTAGTTAATTATGCATCTGGATACTTTTCTATACAAAATGAAATATTATATATACTATAGTATATATATATATATATATATATATATATATATATGTATATGGTAACACTTTATTTTAGGGTCTTTTAACTAGTTGCTTATTAGCATGCATATTACTAAAATATTAGCTGTTTATTAATAATTAATAAGCACATATATATTCTGCATGACCTTATTCTACAATCTTAATCCTACCCAATACCTAAACTTAACAACTAACTTACTAACTATTAATAAGCAGCAAATTAGGAGTTTATTGAGGGAAAAGTCGTAGTTAATAGTGAATGTGTTCCCTATACTAAAGTGTTACCATATATATATATATACATATATACTCTGCCTGCTGCCTCATGCCTACAGCTGAATATACAGCCATATTGCATGGCTATGAGTGATATATTAGGGGTGTAACATACACATATTCGTACCGAACCATTTCGGTACAGGGCTTTCGGTACGGTGCACGTGTGTATCGACTGCATTACATTGCAACAATAAGGCATCCTGTTAATCGCAATAAGCTCTGCGTTGTGTTACTTTCAATAAGAAACAAAGTGTCATCCTTCAAATTCTGTCCACAAAATCACGAAATTCAAACCGTTTTGACGGGTTTTGATGTGGTGTGACAGATAACTGTACAGGCGCCTCAGTTCAACTGGCAGCTGGCAACTGATCATCTCTTCCTCTTTAATAGCCTACTAGTTAGAGAATAAACATGAATGAACATCTAAAGGTATGTTGAAAGATACAGTACTACTTACTGAAACGGTCATATCTCTTGTAATCGCTCAATCAGTGTTTTATTGTAAAAATACTCTAAATTAAAGTATTTTTTCAACTGAAAAAAAAAATATCCTCGGAAAAACTATCCTCAGGGCACTGCCATTGTGACTTACTGGGTGTTCACATCAGACGCGACTTTGCGCGTAGTTGGACGCTTGAACATTTTGAGTTTACTCACTTCATTCACACGTGAAATTCACTTCACAACGGATGCAAATTTGCGTCATGAGAGGGGCTTCAGCCAGGCAGCTCCAGTCACGTTTCTGCACACTTCCTCTGAATACACACATCAACTCGTCAAAGTAGTTCTAAAATATGGCGAATAAGCTCAATTTGCCAACTTTAGCTAGCTTGTAGTCTCAATATGTGTATATATATATATATATATATATATATATATATATATATTAGCTCAAACTGAGTAAAGAGCGTTTTTTACAACTTACCAGATTGTCTGACCTCCTCACTCACTTTCTTCCAAGCAAGATCCTTTTTATTCCCGTTTCTATAAAAGTATGAAGATGTATCGTACAGCTCCGTTTATACACATACAGCAAGGATGATTTTGTCCTCCGTTTCAGATTTCTGCCTCCACTCGCTACGTCGTAATCACGTCACTACTAGAGCAAGCTCCTGATTGGTTAACGCGGCGCGAATATTCGCCAAAGTTCAGATTTTTCAACTCACGTGATTCGCGTGTCAAACGCTCAATTCGCACGAATCGCGTCATTCGTGCCGCGAGATGTCTATCGCGTCTTTGCATTGACTTAACATGTAAATCACTCACGCTTAACGCTTCGTTCGCATCTGTTGTGAACGTACCATTACAGTACCTAACCTACGATAACTTGACAGGTGAGCCTGAGTGGGCAGTGTGGGCATTTCACTCAATTTAGAGCCTGAGCACAGGCATTTCACTCACATTGGATGCATCAGAGTCACATTTGCATAGGCTGTACTATTTGAATTTGTGATTGGTTGACTGCCAAATCAAAATATTAAAAAGAACGATGAAATAACATTATTAACCGGTTAATGGCACATTTCTGTTCAGGGGTGCATTTCCCAAAGTGAACTATGGTCGCAAGTTCCGTCGTTACCATCGTCGAGTTTAATGGGACTTACAACCATAGTTGACTAACGATACTTTCGGGAAACGCACCCCAGAATGATTAAATTTGATTTTGTTTGCATTTCTGATTATGTTCCTGGTTATGTACATTATATTTCTGGTTATGTACATTATGAGCACTGACAGGTGAAGTGAATAACACTGATTATCTCTTCATCACGGCACCTGTTAGTGGATGGGATATATTAGGCAGCAAGTGAACATTTTGTCCCCAAAGTTGTGTTAGCGTAAGGATTTGAGCGAGTTTGACAAGGGCCAAATTGTGAAGTCTAGACAACTGGGTCAGAGCATCTCCAAAACTGCAGCTCTTTTAGGGTGTTCCCGGTCTGCAGTGGTCAGTATCTATTAAAAGTGTTCCAAGGAAGGAACAGTGGTGAACCGCCGACAGGGTCATGGGCGGCCACGGCTCACTGATGCATGTGGGGAGTGAAGGCTGGCCCATGTGGTCCGATCTAACAGATGAGCTACTGTAGCACAAATTGCTGTTAATGCTGGTTCTGATAGAAAGGTGTCAGTATACACAGTGCATCACAGTTTGTTGCGTATGGGGCTACATAGCTGCAGACCAGTGAGCATCAGAACTGGACTACAGAGTAATGGAAGATGGTGGTCTGGTCTGATGAATCACATTTTCTTTTACATCACATGGATGGCCGGGTGTGTCGCTTACCTGGGGAACACATGGCAGCAGGATGCACTATGGGAAAAAGGCAATGTGATGCTTTGGGCAATGTGCTGCTGGGAAACCTTGGGTCCTGCCATCCATGTGGATGTTACTTTGACACGTACCACCTACCTAAGCATTGTTGAGATCATGTACACCCTTTCATGGAAATGGTATTCCCTGGTGGCTGTGGCCTCTTTCAGCAGGATAATGCTCCTGCCACAAAGCAAAAATGGTTCAGGAATGGTTTGAGGAGCACAACAACGAGTTTGAGGTGTTGACTTGGCCTCCAAATTCCCCAGATCTCAATCCAGTCGAGCATCTGTGGGATGTGCTGAACAAACAAGTTCGATCCATGGAGGCTCCACCTCGCAACTTACAGGAATTAAAGGATCTGCTGCTAACATCTTGGTGCAGATACCACAGCACACCTTCAGGGGTCTAGTGGAGTCCATGCCTCGATGGGTCAGGGCTGTTTTGGCAGCAAAAGGGGGACCAACAAAATATTAGGAAGTTGGTCATAATGTTATGCCTGATCTGTGTATTTATATATATAATTTTTCAGTTATAATACTGTATTTGTATTGTGAAGTGAAAAAATAACAGCATTATTAGAAATTAATTATTTTGAAGAAAAAGAAAAAGGAAGAAATGTCAAAGGAGCTTATTTGTTCAAAACTCTCTGCCAGTATGCTAGGGCGCTGTGGGTGGTTGCCAGAGCATTGCTAAGGTGTTCTGAGAGGTCTTTAGCTTGTTGCCATGGATTTGTTAACACTCTGGAGTCGGGAAACGCACCGGCGCGTTTTGCTGGATTTTTTTCACATAGCAGCAAAATCAACTTAAAATACTCCGTCATTTTTTGTCATAGAGACAGAAGTAATATATCAATTGAAACTATAGAATGTCTTCTTTTATTTGTGTACACTCAGAGTAAAAACAAAATGTTGTGCTTTTTGCAAAATAAAGAAAACTAACATGATGCGTGATCTCTCGTCTCCCTCTGAAGGAAGTCCATTCTGATAGTCCTCAGACAATGAACTGTAACTTAGTGAATACTCCTCACAAAAAAACGAGACATGTCTAAAGAGGCGCTGAAATGTCAGCTTTTAAATCATGTAAGTCAAATCGAAAACAAATATTCTCTGTTCGTGTAATCTGTATGAAAAGAGAAGTTTGTCAGACGTTTGCTAGTCAGCTCATTATCTGCTAATGCGACCACACACGGCGATACATTCAACAGAGTGAACGCCCGCGTCACCTCGGAAAAACACATCAAGTTTAGTCAGTTTCATATACTTGTCATCGTTTTGAGATGCGGTGAAGAATAATTCTAAAAGGATTTACCTCAGTGGAAGAGCTGGTTTCACTTTCATTTCGAGAATCTACTAGATCGAGCTGATGATTGTGAAAGGTAAGTTGTTCTTTATTCTAATTGCGATATAGTGTCTGTGAATACTAAACCGCAAAAGGACTATTTAAATATGAATCCTGAAAGTTTTGTGTGTATCAGTGTGAATTAATGGGGCAGATCGACTTACATTAGTAAATTGCCATGGCTATTCCCAAACTATATTGCTATACTGAGATGAGTGAAATCGACTGAAATACGTAATAAATACTGAATAAAATGTGTTAGCAATTTATTAAACTGCACATTAACTTTAAGGCTCTATAATATAACAAATATAATATATAAAATGCCATAGAGGTAATATGAATGTTAAGACGCTTTGAATCACAGAAATAGATTATATTTTAAATTGTAATAATATTTCACAGTATTGCTGTTTTTTCTGTATTTTTAATTAAATAAATGCAGGCTTGATGAGCATGAGACTTCTTTCAAAAACATTATAAATAGTAATGTGTCCAATCTTTTGACTGGTACTGTAATTTAAAATATAGGCCTATACAACATTTTCGGTCCCTACACTTTAGTATAGGGAACATGTATTCACTATTAACTACTCTTCCTTCAATAAACTCCTAATTTACTACTTATTAATAGTTAGTAAGTTAGTCGTTAGGTTTAGGTATTGGGTAGGATTAAGAATGTAGAATAAGGTCATGCAGAATAAGGCATTAATATGTGCTTAATAAGTACTAATAAACAGCTAATATTCTTGTAATACGCATGCTAATAAGCAACTAGTTAAAAAACCCTAAAATAAAGTGTTACCAAATTTTCTTCACATGATGTGCAATAATACGTGCATGCATAAGATCACAAAAATCATGTTTTCTGTTAAGAGTAGACATAATACAATAGGTGATATGATCCTGATATGCTCACAGAGGG
The DNA here is from genome assembly GCA_037101425.1 of Elopichthys bambusa. Lineage (NCBI taxonomy): Eukaryota > Metazoa > Chordata > Actinopteri > Cypriniformes > Xenocyprididae > Elopichthys > Elopichthys bambusa. The sequence goes on along the minus strand of CM074450.1, from coordinate 26,845,870 downwards.
TTTTTTTTTTTCTTTTATGTCACAGATTTGAGAATCATAGTGACCAGATATTGGTCCACGCTGGACTGCATGCATATGATACTGAGTTCACTGACTGGAAGCAGGAAAGGTTCTTTTCTTCCCCTTCTTTTTTTCCTCCATTGCAGAAACACCAAATGCCAGGTAAGTGATGCTTACATATATCTTTGAACAGGATTTATTTCCAGGTATAACTGTGTACTGAATATGTGTCTTTGACTCTCATTTATATAGTTAACTATATTTTAAATAAACTTCACACAAAAAATGACATATGTCTTTTGTCATTGCATTCTTTCTTAGTTGACTCAGTCACATTCCTGACCTAATGGCTCATTATGCGGCTCATTAGGGGCAGGGTCTTAATCTCCTCTGGTGTGAATCACAACATTATTCATGAAGATTCACGCCTCTTCGCATACGGGCTTCTTAAAAAAAAAGTGCCTTAGAAATTTAAAATCAATACATTGTTTTTTGCGTCCGAGTAGGCAGGATAATTTCCACATCATTTTGAAGCAAAAACTCTAGACTAAAATATACAATTCCCAAAAGTCTTGTGAAAAAACATTTCGTATGCATTTTGAGGCCTTATTTCAGTGACTTATTTTTTTTGTTTTTTCGAAGAACCACGCATATACGTAATACTCTCAAAAATACAAACATGTACATACTTGTTGCTCACATATTATTGTAGCCTAGTTTGTGCTGAATACAGTGTAATGAGACTTTTGTCATTAATATGTTTAAAAACAACTGATAAAAGCAGAAATGTCAGGGCATGTCAAAACTACTCCAGGCCCCCAAATCAGCCTCAGACTCCAGAGGGTTAAGGTGTTCTGGGTGGATGCTTACTGGCCAAAGTCAAAAGAGCCCATCTCCAAGTCTTAATGATATTCTGGTCCCTAGATATGGTTCAGTCCCTCCATTCATTTTTTTTTTTTACCCATTTATCATGTGTCAAGCACTAAATCCAATCATTTAGAAAAGTGATAGCACTACTCTGTAAAGTGCTTTGCTGTATTATTTTATTTTATTATATTAAACTTTGGTGCTGAGGTTTAATGTTAGTTTTATTAAAATGGTAACACTTTAGCATGGGAAACACATATTCACTATTAACTATGACTTGTCCCTCAATAAACTCCTAATTTACTGCTTATTAAAAGTTAGTAAGGTAGATGTTGTAGTGGTTAAGTTCAAGTATTGGGTAAGATTAAGGGATGTAGAATATAGTCATGCAGAATAAGACATTAATATGTGCTTTATAAGTACTAATAAACAGCCAATATGCAGGCTAATAGGCAACTGAGTAATATTAACTGTTAATATGAACAATATTAACAGCAATGCCTGCCTCAGCAAGCACCACCAATTATGCAAAAGTATGTGGCAATTAGGATCACTAGAGACCTGTAGCATACTGGGTAACACTTACTTACTGCATAACTAATTAGGAATTACTGAAGAACTAATAGGTAATTCTTCATTAACACTTAAGTCACTACTGTTAACTAATCAGTATGTAATATAATTTTATGATTATGTTAAGTAACAGTTAGCTAAGGAGTAACTAATGAATTATGTCATACCTCCTGAAGAACTACTGTTAATTATCTACTAATTAAGATTCAAGAAAAATAACTATGAAGTAACTAATGAACAGAAAATTATTCATTTTCAAAATTACTTGAGTAAAATTACAACTACTTTGTTACAGTCCATCACTTATTATTATTATGGAAATTAAATATGCATGTATATGCTGCACTCCCAAACAGACTCATTACAACAAATTCTTCAGAAGTTTTTGCCTGTATGGTCAATAACTACTTTGTGTGCATAGTCTAAGCAATCAGCTTCGGAAAGGAACCCCACCCCCACTGTCTAGCCATATCTATCCAACTTACCAAAGATATAAAATTTTTTTATTTATTTATTTACCCAAATGCGGGGATGATGCTACAGAGTCATTTTTTGTGTTATTTTTTCAGTGATGGGTAGTTTTTGTGTTGTTATTCCCCATGAGAGAGAGCGGTGAATTGGTGCATTTCTTCCGCGAAATACAGGTTTGTGTATGTTTTATTTTATCTATAAAATCATTGCTGTGCTGTAAATAATTTTATTTTATGCAAAACAACATACAGGTACGCGATGTCAGTCACCTAACGAGTGTCGCATCGGTCTTTTTGCATGATGGAAACGCCTGATCCCTTGCATAAAACACATGATTTTATTTCTAAAAATACTAAATCGAATTACTTAAGATGTTAAAATATGTTCTCAGAGCTGTGCACTGTTTGTTTATGGGCAGGTTATGGAGTCAATCACAGCATCTTTCGGCAATGAGTGAAACAGGTCTGAAGTTAGCAGTTTCCCCGCCGAACACGAGCCCAGCTCCCACATGGAAACGGGATAACAGAGGCCGGTTGATTACGCTTGAATTGTTTTTAAATGTTTTAACTTTTGATTCTAAAATGTTTGTTAAACGAGTTTAAATGTAAATATCGTATACATGTTAAAACGGAATAAAATATACTGTATTAAGAAATGTTCTCATCTAAAATAAAGGAAGATGTCGTGTAAACTAGTGGTTGTGTCATTTATTTTTCAAAAGCTTTTAGATTATTACATTTGAGTCAGAATTATGTGGTAATTATTTATTCATTACTAATGGGCTCCTTAAATCTTCACTTTAGAATACTGTTTCAGGTTCTAAGTAATTACTGCAGAATTATCTAATAATTATTTATTAATTACTAATGGGTTCCCTGCATTTTTACTTTAGAATACCATTTCAGGTTTTAAGTAATTCCTGCAGAATTATTTGATAATTCTTTATTAATTACTAATAGGTTCCCTGTATTTTCACTTCCCCTCAGTCATTGCCTTACATACTGGAATTTAGTCAGAATTATGTGGTAATTATTTATTCATTACTAATGGGCTCCTTCAATCTTCACTTTAGAATACTGTTTCAGGTTCTAAGTAATTACTGCAGAACTATCTAATAATTCTTTATTAATTGCTAATAGGTTCCCTGCATTTTAACTTTAGAAAACTGTTTCAGGTTCTAAGTAATTCCTGCAGAATTATTTGATAATTCTTTATTAATTACTAATAGGTTCCCTAGTTGTTAGTTGGCTATGGCAAGGCATGTAGAGTGGGGGTTGGATTCCTTTCCAAAGTTGATTTCTTACAGAACACATTCACAAAACAATTATTTACCACACAGGCAAAAAACTCTAAATGAATTGTATTTATTAATATTGCATTTTCATAATACTACAACTGAAAACATTAGTAAATAAGAAAGGGTCAATGTACTTGTGTTTGACTGTTCATTAATAGTTACTTTATAGTTATTTTTCTTGAACCTTAATTAGTAGATAATTAATAGTAGTTCTTCAGGAGGTATGACAGAATTCATTAGTTATTGATTAGCTAACTGTTACTTAACAAAATCATAACATTCTATTACATACTGATTAGTTAACACATCTTCCTTAGTAGTTAACAGTAGTGTTAACGAAGAATTACCTATTAGTTCATCAGTAATTCCTTACTGAATTAGTTATGTAAGAAACAGTATTCTAAAGTGTTACCGCATACTGCTATGACTGGTCACACATAGAGGATAATGATGATAACATTCATAATCATTACAACTGGGACCAGCTGCAAGTGCAGTACCAGCATGCCTAGTGGGTGAAACCTGTCCTAATGCATTACTGCTCCCTTCTGAAGATAAAATGCTACTCTACACCACTGCCACCTGTGCTTGTCGCTAAGCACTCTTATCTGGTTATATGCTCTGTTACTACACATTTGTCACCCCCACACACCACACACCAGTGCTGTTTTTGTATAGGCTGTGGTCCACTAAAAGCATACAGCTAATTTCATTTGAACATGAGAGCTCTCTGAAAGTACTAATAATGAGATGTATCAATAGGCCGTCATGGGTGCCTGCATATCTAGTAGTGGTTGTCTAGGTAGCAAATCCTCATTGGGAGAGAAGTGATTACTTTCTGTCAATAAAGGATGCTGGGCTGAATGGAGATAACTGGATATAGACCACCAATTACGGCAGTCTCAGCGGAATAAAAAAAAGGTTCTCCAAAAAATGCACATTTTGTTCATTTACTCTCTCAAATGTCATTTCAAATGGATTATATGGACTCATGAATATAGATTTGCAAAAGAAGCTCTAGTAAAAGTGGATGGCCATTCATACTGCCAAACTCCAAAAACTGAATACATAATACCATAAAAGCTACATAAAAACAATTCATACAATTTGTGTGCTGTATTAATATAGATAATTATTAAATCTATCTATAGCTTTAAATCTAAACCAAATTATGCATTAAATGTACAGTCGCACACATGTCTATGGAAGCTTGTTTCCGCCACCAAATAAAAAATAAAAAAGGTAATTGCTACTTTTTGTCTCACAATTGTGAGATATAAAGTCAGAATTGCGAGATATAAACTCACAATTGCAAGAAATAAAGTCAGAATTGTGAGTTATAATGTCAAAATTGCGAGTTATAAACTCACAACTGCCTTTTTTCTTGCAACTGCGAGATAAAAACTTAATTTTCTCAGAATTGTGAGATATAAACTCGCAATGGCGAGTTATAAAGTCCAGTTCTGAGGAAAAAAAGACTGACTTTTTTATATCAAAATTGCAAGTTTATATCTGACAATTCTGACTTTATAACTCGTAATTGTGACTTTAAATCATGCAATTCTAAGAAAAAAAATTCAGAATTGCGAGATAAAAAGTCGCAATTATACTTTTTTTATTCAGTGGCAGAAACAAGCTTCCATACAGATCATTCTACAAAATGTCTACTTTTGTGGTCATACAGATTTTCATGAGGGTAAGTTATAATAGATTTCTTTTTTTTTGTATAAAAAAGAGCATATTTCTCAAGAGTGAGCAATTGTAGGTCTTGTAGGTCTTTTTTCAAATTTCCATATTGAAGATAATGTTCTATATATAGTATTATATTGTATTAAGAATATTCTTAGATTAGATTAAAGCAACAAAAAGAAAACTATGAACTTGCAACCAACATACCTCAAGTTCACTTTGTCATCTTCTGTTCTTTGAAGAAAACAACACTCAACGCACTATTGTGTTTTGTTTTCAGTCCCCAGACTGAAAAACATAAGAAGTGCCTACTGGAGCTGAACAGAAACACAGCATTTCGACTTATCGCTGCAGACAAGAAGAGGAGGAAAGGAATCTCATTATAAACTGTGTTTTCTGTGCTTTAGATCAGAATGGTTCACACTTCATCACTCTATCTCTATACATGAGCACCGCTACCGGCTGATGCTAATGTTGTTTACTCTGAGCACACTCTTCATCTGAGTAACAGGGAATAACCTTGTGTGCATTTTGCTAGTGTTTAGGAATAACGATTGTCATTCTAAAAGTCTATTCATGTGAGTCTGAAACAACATGAACAGCTAAGTTTCTTGTAAAATGTTTGTCTATGCTCATCTTACACGCAACAGATTTTATAGCCAAATTGTTAATGTGTTTACATTTGTAGCTCTTCTTTCATTGTAAACAAGAGAACACTCGTGCAGTCTTTCCATCTTTATGTGAAATATGAACAATGAACGATGGGATAGGTTCCAGCATCCCCGTGACTCTACATGGGAGAAGCGGTTTGGAGAATGGATAGATGGATGAATAAATGAACAATGAAACAATGTCTACTTATGCCTTACAAAAGAAACAGTGTCTTACCTGTTGTGGCCTGATGTAGCACAACACTCATTTAACATTAATGACTCTCAACACTGATAGAAAAAAAAAAAAAAGAAAACTGTGTAGACAGATTTCTATGGAAGCTTGTTTCCGCCACTAAATAAAAGATAAAAAAGGTAATTGTTTTTCTGATTTTTTTTTCTCTCAGATTTTTGAGATATAAACACAATTGCGAGTTATAAAGTCAGAATTGTGATATAAACTTGCAATTCTAAGGAAAAAAAAAAAGTCTTTTTCCCCTCACAATTGGACATTATAACTCGCAATTGCGAGTTTTTATCTGTTTTTATCTTCATAACTTGCAATTCTGACTTTATAACTCGCAATTGTGAGTTTATATCTCGCAATTCAGAATTGTGAGATATAAACTCGCAATTGCAAGAAAAAAAAGTCAGAATTGTGAGATAAAATTTTTTTATTTTTTATTTTTTTTATTTCTTGGCGGAAACAAGCTCCCATAGATTTCCACTCAAAAATTGCTATATTGAATTAAACTGGACATTTTAGGTAGAAAGACTGAAATAGTATTTTCTATGTTTAGTAAAACATACTCCAATAATCTGTTTTATTTACAACTTCAAAAAAATCTTTTTTTTTTTTTTTTTAAGTGCAATCTTGTCTTCTGGTGTATCATTAAGAACACCTCGAAAGTTAATAAAACCTTTGCATCATACATCATGCTGAGGTTTTGAAAAATGCTTCCTGATACCATGGAACGCTCTGGCAAGGAGCCATTAAATAAGACAAGAAATTTTACATGCACATTAGCTCATTAAAACTGATTAATTATGGCACACCATTAAGGTATTGCAGAATTTAAAATGATCAAGGGAAACTGATGATTCCAGACTCTTATGTGACTTTAAATGTCTTGAGTTTATTTATGAAACCAGTCATGTAAAAAATATGTATATACTGTATATAAATATACAGTACATAATAAATATTAGCAGGTAATCTTGTTTGTTTAAATACCTCAGATACCAGTGGTCAAACTTTTAATTACCGTTACATGGCCAGAAAATGACTCTGTATTTGAGGGAAGTCTCATGACACTATGCTACAATGCTGCAACAGTACACAATCCTGTACTGTAACATCAAGTATGTCACCACTTCTTTGCTTGCAGTTCTCACGACTGAACAGTTTCAGCTGACAGACTGTCAAAATCCTTCGTTCTCACTAACTCATTCACACAAGCACTGAAACATACGCAATTCTTCTTCTAGGGTACAAAGACTCTAATAAAAGGAGATGGCAAAAAGGGCAAAAGCAATTCCATTATAAAGAGGAAAGAACAGCATTGCCAAAGTTCTCCAGAGGACAGCGCTTTAATTTTGAAACGAACCCAAACTTGCACAGTGTCAAGATGCATTTACAACCGCCTGAACATGTCTGCATGAAACGACCTATCGACCCTGCCACATCAGCACTGCTTCATGTGAGTCACATGCAAAGGATGACAGGCGGACGGATTGAGGGCGAATGGGGTTTTATAGCTTTTCGCCTCAAATGTCAAAAAGCACATTTATGATACGCTTGCTCCAGTAAAGCTCTCTCCAAGGAACGCCAGGGAGCAATATCAGTGCTCAGGCAAGGCCCATGGAACACAAAAGAGATTCCAATAAGATGGATAATCAAAAGTCCTTCCATCCATGTGATAACTCTGAATGAAGTGATGGCTTGAGGGTAACAATGCATAAACATCTAGGTAGGTAATGAGGTAAGTAAGAGACCTTGGCTCTCCATAGATTTGGAGGTGGAAACTAAAGTTTACCTACCTGTATGTCTCAAGATAAATGAATATGTACTTAATATATGTGTGGTGGAGACATTGTAAATCATGTTAAATCTCTCAGACAAAAACAAGGGTTAGTTTCTGAGACAAGTGTTCAATATTCTGCTGAAAAATAATGCCCATGTCTCTTGTGCAAACTGTTGACCCTCCTTTTTTGGCACTCTAAATTGGATAAATATACTCATGCACTCCAGTTCTGAGGATTCTAGTAAATGTTTCAGTCACACCTGCACATCTCATCTTATTTACAGATGCATGGCAATCTGCCAAGCAAAATACACCTAGTGAAATGCATACTTGATGATCCATGTTTGGACATGGGTTGTCCACACATGTAGATGAGATGTCCACAATTTGGCACCATAAACATTGAAAAACTAAATGAAAGAAGCAGCAGTGATGCATTAAAGATGCGGTGCTTTAGCATGCTCACACTGTGCTCGAGACATCTATATGTCCTTTTTCTGTTGTGTGCCATCCAGCTATACAATTTTAAACCAGCCTAATTATACAGAGTTTCTTCAAAGGATGACTAGTTCTCAGACAACCCACCAACCCACCAGAGTCAAATGCAGATACGTCACAAGGTTATCAGGGGTCCACCACCACAATCTGGATATGTGACAATTATAATTTTGCTTCTTTGTATGCATAGCAATTGAGCATATAATGATGCATTTAATGAATACCATTATAATAAAAAAAAAAGAAAAAAGAAAAAATCTGCACTGCAGGATTATACTGCAGTATGAGGGGCCATTCGCACAGGACACGTTCTTGCATTCCTTTGGCTATATTTTTTAATTGTTGGTCTATAAACACATGCACTAGATGGGCGTTTGAGTGGTGTGCAGCATTGTGCTGTTTTTCTGCTATACATTCCATGGTTATTGTGTTTTTAAAATGCAGTGTCAAGTTAAAATGAGCCTGACAAGCAGAATCAATGTCAGTAGTAAAACAATGGACCAAACAGAAGAGGTTCTGGGGGTGGCATAAGCATCTCAAATGCGTATTAGGAGTAATGTGCTATAATAAACATGTCTTCTTTTTCACTTACATTGAACTCTGTCTAGCTGTTTTTAACACAAGAACTCAATTTGTGTGAACCTCATCTGAATGTGGACTGTCTTTTTTTATTACAACTGGAGTGTTTTTGTTGTTGTACAGTTGTAAAACTTAATAGAGCAGGTTCAGATTAATCGTTTAAAAAAAAAAAAAAAAAAATCCTGAAGTATCAGGATATACAAATTCCCTCATTGACTGCTACAGAGTGACATGCTACACTAAATTTTAAATTTGATATCTCAATATCTTTCAAAATTTTGACGATAATCAATATATTCCTCAATATTTTAGCATTTGCTCTAGAATATTTAAAAATGCTGGGTTAAAGGATTTAGTTCACTTCAGAATTCAAATTTCTGGCTACTACAGGCATGACCTTTCCAACATGATTACGTAATGCATTGCGCATCGCAGTGCAAGACGAGCATTTGTGGTTAAAAAGTATATCAATTTTTTATTTTTTTGGAAAATGAAAACTCACACAAACACGAAGATGAAGAATACAAGGCAGTCTTTAATAAATCCACAGAGAGAGAGGAACATAACACACATCCGAACAAAGACGAGACCCAACAACAATGAACAGAAACCAGGGAACTTAAATACACAGATAATTAACTCATATGACAAACAGCTGTGATGATTGGGATAGTATCCATGGTGACAGATTGTGGCGGGAAACTAGACAAAGGAAGCACTAATGACTGAAGGTAACAAACTAAAAGTCCATAAAAAAGAAACTAACTGAACAGAACCGTGACACTACGCCCCCTCCAGAAAGGTGCGTCCTAGTGCCGTGGAAGGATGATGACAGATGGAGAGACAGAGGAGGTTTTGGAGGAGGACAAGGATGTGCCGAAGGGCTGGAGAGAAGGGAAGGAGACAGTATGGCAGATGCAGGCAGATTGGCAGATGATGCAGGTGGTGGTTCTGGAGGTGGACGGCCGACCGAGAGGGGGCGGAACATAAGTCCAGGGTGGTGCAGGAGGTGTAGAAAGCCATGGGGGAGCCTGGAGCAGGAGGAGCCAGGTGGTGGTCCAGAGACCAGCCAGGATGAGGCCCCAGGGTGGAGTCGAAGATGGGAGGAGCCTGGGTGGTGTCGACATGATGGATGACTACACCCTGGGGATGGCCAACAGAGATGCAGCCGAGGATGGAGACCAAGAAGAAGCTGATGAGCCAATGAGCCCACGCGTAGTCGATGGTCTAGGAGACCGAGGAGGAGCCATGGTGACGAGCGTCCGAGGAGGAGGCAGAAGACAAGAGGGCAGAGGCTGAACCGGTGGGACCAAGGACGGAGACGGAGCTGGTGGGAAGGCGGAGCCAGACGGAGCCGAAGGTGCAGGCAGGTCGACGGCTGACCAAGACGGAGCTGGAGAGACGAGGGAGCCCGGAGAAGCCGTATGACCGTTGGATTCAGGTGGAGCCGAGGGAGGGAGGAGCCAAGGTGGATCCGAAGTGTCCCTGGGCCGAGATGGAGCAGGGGGCACAGGGGCTGGAGGCTGAGACAGGGGATCCTCAGTGCAGAATGGAGGTGATGGCCTGAAGACACTAGGAGGCACTACATGGCATGCAGGAGATGAGGGGCTGAAAGAACATCAGTGGTGATGGGGCTGATAAACTGGCTGACTGAGGTGGTGGGAGAGGGAGGCATGGGGGGAATTCTGGAGATCCTTGGAACGCTGGAGAATCAGAAGACGCTGGGGAGAAAGGGGAACTAGGAAAAACCTCACCACAAAAATCAATCAGGTCCTTATCAAAAATGTCTTTTAAATCCTCACGAGGACCGCTCCCTGGGAGGCGTGCCCGGGACCGCTCACTTAGGCCGGAGATGTAAAACGCGCAGAGCGAGCGATCAGGATAGTGTGTTAGGCACACCAACTCCAAAAAATCCCTGGTGTGTGATTCCAAAAACAAAAGGAAACAAAGACAACACAAAACTGTTGAGGTAACGTATCTATTCTAGGTCGGGTCTTCTGTCAGGAACTGTGCTGGTAAAACTCACGCAAACACAGAGATAAAGAATACAAGTCTTTAATAAATCCACAGAGAGAGAAGAACGTAACACACATCGAAACAAAGATGAGACCCAACAACAATGAACAGAAACCAGGGAACTTAAATACACAGATAATTAACTCATAAGACAAACAGCTGTGATGACTGGGATAGTGTCCATGGTGACAGATTGTGGCAGGAAACTAGACAAAGGAAGCACTAATGACTAAAGGTAACAAACTAAAAGTCCATTAAAAAGAAACTAACTGAACAGAACCGTGACAAGTGGTGAGTACATTATCAGGAAATGTGAATTCTGAAGTGAACTAATTCTTAAAAAAAAAAAAAAACAGGTTGGATTGAAAATGGACAAACCCAGTGATTGGGTTGTTTTAAAAAAAGTAGACCTAGTGACCACTTACTACTTTTTATTAAAAAAAGGGTGCAAAATGGGTATAAAAAGTCCATTCCGACAGCTTCTTAAGAGTAATTAATGTGGGGTAAATATGTGTTTCACAAGTTCTAAGCTAAAACAACAAATCTATCAATGGTTTCTGGTTTAAGAGATGCTCTGTAGCATGTTCCCACTTGCACTACAATACTTTCAGATGGGAACTAGTTGCTTAAGTACATGGCTAGTTTTGCAATTTTTTTTGGAAATTGTCCTAATGGATTCTCGACCACAGAAATTGATTTGTGTTACTATCAGCACTTGCAGATTGTAACCTCCCTCTTGCCTGTTGGTGCCATCTTTGGCGGATTAATCTTAATTTTCAACAATATTTGATATTTTGTAAATTTATATTGATTATTCAATTATTGTGAATTGCCCAGCCCTAGTATGCATTTCATTTTGCAGTGAAGATGTGTGATAACAGCAAAAAACAAAAAGTTTAAAAAAAGCACACACTGGAGTGAAAATTGTGTCTTCTTGTCCACATTTTAAAACCAAATGAAAGTTAAAGTATCACACTAAAAGTGGCCGGGGCTACAAAAGTTGAGTATCCCTGGTCTAGTTGCTTTCGAGAACATGTCTTTTGAACATCCCTAGTTGGAGCTTGGCTGTCTCCTCTGGGATTTCCAAGACTTTAGTGTTCCCTCTTGTAAATCCACCTGGAGGAGGAACATTTTGTGGAATCTGTCAGGTGTAACCTCACAGATGACTGTCACCTAAAGGGTAAACAAAACACAAGATGCCTGTGCTATGGTGGAACTCATGACTTATCAATACCATCAGTCAAGTGCCATGTGCGTCACTGTGCATTATCTCTCCTGCCAAGGCATTCTAGCCTGTCAGATGTGACAGGTTTCAAGCTCTCTGCCCTCATCTCTACACACTTGCTTCCACTGTGTAAACAACTTATCTGTTAGCAAAACGTTTAGTGACATCATGTCATTTTCAGAGGCCTCAATTTGATAACCTGCTGCCCTTCCACTGATCGACCACATTTGATGCCTCAGGTTTGATCAATAGCTAATGCAATCTAAAACGCTATCCCTCATGCAGATTAACGCAAGTTGAAATCATAAGACCATTATCGTTCTCAATCTGGCTCACCTCCAATCCCAACTGACTCTACATGAAATAATGAGTCTGGAAATGATTAATAGGGAAGAAATGGAAAGTAAAATGTTGACTGGGTTCCAGCAGGCAGGAGAAAATTAGTGTGGTGCAGTCAACACGTAGTTAACAAGGTTGGTGCAGCCACAGGACCAGACAAGTGAAAGGTAGAGGTCTGAGTAATTGTCCCAATCTGTGCCTGAAGCCCAATATGGTTAGTGGGATGAATTTTTATGGACAAGTCCAGGTCATTATATGCTTGTGAGCAGGCAGCCACCGAAAAGTCTGGGAAGATGATAAGCATTTAAGCTGTGGGGAGAATGTGAGGCTGTGACCTCGATTTCTTTGACCTAAAATTAATTCTGTCCTTATCTTTGACTTTGCAAGTCTTCTGTTTTCCCTTTTTGTCTCTTCAACTTCCAAGTTCAGCTGTCAATAAAACATTGAACAAAGGAAAAAAAAGAGGCTTGCTTAATGAGAGCATGTCCCCTTCAAACTGGTCTTATCAAACAAAGTTTATCAATATTCATTCAAAGCAATTTTGGCCAAGAATCAAATTAAGTCAAAACAGTCCCTTGAAGCTACTAAAAATTAACATTATCTACAGGCTAAAATGTGTGACTACTACCTTTAGAAGATGAGCAGTGTTGGTCACTGAAGTGTAAATTCTATGTACTGGCAGGGAACAAATTACCATATTTTATTTCTTCTGAAAATTAAAAGTATCTAAACTAACTGGACTGATAAATTTGCCTTACACTTGAGTTTGTTTTCTTTTTTTGCAAACATATTTGCATGTAAAGTGAAGTTATCCTACTAGACACATTTCTAAATTTTATAAATGCATTAAACAGGTGCAAATAAGATTTTCAGTTGCTAAACCAAATCAGTGATCTTACATACGGCTTAGGTGCATGAGCTGAATCATTGAGTCATGAGTGCTCTTGGCTAACTCTCATCTCTTCCACCTTTCACATCTCTGTCCACTCACTGCTTGTACTAGTGAGTGACAAGCTCTTCGCTGACCCCGGTAAAGTCTTCTTGCCATTAAAAAGGCTCACCAAGTTTACCTCCTGTCAGAATTGATTAACCCCCAACTCTACTGTTCTTTCTGGTTATGTGGCTCAAGGGACGGTGATTTAAACTCAAGATGACATCTCTAACACAACCGCATTAAAGTAAGCCAATCTATTTTACTGTATGCTAAGTTAGGCTATGATTGATCTCGAAGGAAAGGTATTGTGTTTATAAAATGTGGGGGTTTTTTTGTTGTTTTTTTTAGTTTTTTGAAATTTTCTTTATGTTTTTTATACACTATAAAATCTACTTAGTTAGACTTGCTTAAAAAAGCAGTAAAACCGATTGTCTTTATAAAAACAAGTAAAGTGAAACAGGAATATTATGTTGTACTGACAAATGCTTAGTTAGTATAGTTACACAAGAGTTCTAGTTACTTAAAAAGAACTGGGAGTACTTGATAATTTACTTTACATAAAATGTAATTGTTACCATTGTTGTGTTTTGCATGCTGAATGTTGACTGAGTGTGACTCAAGCATTGTAAATGGCAAGATACTGTTATAAATATAGAGGGATTATACAATGTAAAAAATATTGCCTTGCTTTTACAATTGAGGCAACTATTTGCATCAGACTTCTAAGTATTTTGAACTCATCTAATTTGTGTTTGACCAAATAGCCTTTACATGTCTTCAACATGCACCCTTAAGTAATTTCAACTCAATTTTCTTCATAAAAGCAACTCAAATTCTTTGTGTAGCAGAAACATAAGTCAGCACCAATAAATTTAAAATAACTCCAGTGAACACGCTTTAATCCAACATGCATTAGTTTGCAGTGGAAACGAACCACAATATTGCTATTAACAGTTGCTCATGTGTAAAGCATTTCTTATGTTGCACTGCGCTAACCTGTCATCAGCCTAACGTCAGGCTCCACTCGTCACCACGATGGTAAAACATGACAAAAACTTTTCTAAATCCCACCTTAATAGAACATTAACCAATAATAACAAGCCTTCTACTTATTTATCTTGATTAAAAACACATGAAGATAAACAAATTCAACATTTTCTCTTCCAATTAAATTCCATGCAAAGCATTCTGGGAACTAGAAATCTCTTTACTCCAGTAAGTAGATTATACACAATAAAATTAAGTTCATGTTAATTTAAATATGATATTGAACAAGCAGCAATCATCTTCGTTTTGAGGGAGTGTTTCCATTTCAGCAGCAAAACTGAAAAATATCCACGACTTTCCAAACAAGGAAATAAATAAAGACAAGATGCAGCACATCGCGACACGTCAAAAGCAAGAAACCATTACAATCAGTAAACTATAATGGATGCTGTGCAGCGAGATGAGACGGTAAACGGATGCCCTGTATACCTGAGGTAATCCATGCGGTTGCGAAGCTTCCAACGGCAGAACTAATGGATTTGGAAAGTTCGCTTTTCTAAAGGGAACACTCAAACAAAAACATTTTTGGAAAATCAATGTCAATTTATGAAGTCAGCTTATGTGATGTTGTATTGACAATTAAATATTTAAGATGACTTTGGAAAATCAGTGAATGCAATCAAGCTATGTCTGCCAAATAAAATTATAAAAATACAAAATAATATGACCTCTTAAAGGACACTGAAGCCATTCTGACCGAAGCTAGTGTTTCGGTCAGACACAACGTGGCCAGGTCTGACCTGAGATAACCAGATACATAAATGTGGCTGTCTAGCTGGCAAACTCTCCTTTGTGTTTTCCTCCTGCATGCTGACCACATGCAAATTTCAGTGGGGATTGTCAAATAATCCTACTTCAGAGGCGTCAAAACTGCTGAGTCATCTAGGAATACCAAATACTACGGATTTGGAGAGCTCAGACACATTTTCTATTTTAGAAAAAAAGCAGTGCTTTTCTTCAGCCATCCAAGTTTGACGTGTAAATCTGGATTTTTCACTTCTTTCCAGCATAGCCGCCCACTGAAAAAGAGGCTCTGAGCTCCAAGCACTTGAGAGGTTGAAGTAATAGTGAAAAGTCTGTTTAGAGACAGTCACAGTTACGAAGTCATCTTGTTATATGCCTCGCTCTGCCTATGTGATATTGTAAACAAGGTGTAAAGGGTAGGGCAAGGTTAATGCAAAAACCTGCAACTCCACGGTAGATGAGTCATAGCTCATTTAGATTAAAACAGGTGGTCAAATGTCAGAGAGTTGAAGAGGGTCTAAAATTCAGGAATAACATCCCCTCTCCACCCCATTAATAAATAAATACATCAAAATTAATTCAATTTTAATATGTTAATTTCAGTTGCTGGAAAAAGCACAAGCAGTTTTGATATCTTGAGGACAGAAGCGAGTTTTAAAAGTTAAGAATAATGGATGGTTGTAACAAACAACAGCACTAACTAATAATTCCTCCTAGTAACTTTAATCACTTTGGCACCATTCCTCTAAAGTGAAATGCTAATGCACAGCATGAATCTCTCCTTGAAGTTAGCGGAACCAAAGCCATAGAGAGAGAAAGCAGACATAAACTGTTGCTCACTTCAGTTTTGCAGAAGTGCTGAAAGCGGGTTTATTTTCTTGCTTTAAGCACGACATTTGGAGCTATAATTTTAACTTTGGCCTGAGCCAAGCTCGCAAGCAAACTGAAAATGGCTCCCTTGAGGGAGGAGTCTTCTGGAGCTCACAGGCCTTCAGCTTTCAGCACTTAACCTGCCATGTTTCTTATCTGCCACAGCCCTCATTATCATGACCTTGCCAAGAGATCTGGGCTATGGTCTCCACATCTTTAATGGGGTTTTCAATCTGTTCCAGGCCATTTCACAGCTGTATTTCTATATGCCTTCTCTCCCAGGGATATGGACACAAACAGCAATGCTATATGAGTTAATTTCTCTCACTGGTGAGCTGTATTGAGCAACCTTTAGTGTGGACTATTTATAGAAAATAAAGATTAAAACCTAGTTTCTGTATTTCTAATGGCATAGTTCACTCAAAAAATATGTTAGCATTTACTTGCCCTCATGCCATTCCATGTAGGACTGTGCCGATACAATTATGTATCTAAAAATAACTAACAATATTGTATTGATTCCTAATATCCTATTAGCAATGGCCATTTGTATTATACCCTAGCAACTACTATTTTCATGATTTGTTATCACAACATTTTTTCTTTTTTGTCAAATCAACTTCAATAATTAATGGGGTTCAGATAATACAATATTTTGGATTTCTGTTGATTAAAACAATTGCCTTCATTGTATTAACTCAAAATTTTAATTTCAATGAACTTAAAAAAGTAAGTTACCCGGTTGCCTTAATTTTAAGTTAAACCAACAATTCTTTTTTACAGTGCATTTACACTTAGCCACAGCATACGTTTTCTCTGAACAAATAGCTAACCGACTGTAAAAAGACTAAGTTTAAATTGGATCTGAAACGCTTTCAATGCAGATTGCAATCTGATCATGCAAACCACTTCATGAGGTGATTTGAAACATATTCCAGACGCAACCGAACAAGCGTAAATACAAATTTGCCACAGCAGACTAAAAGGGGGGGGGGGGGGAAATGAAGGTGTGAGAGATTATATCGGCTCCCAGTAGCCAGATATCACAACACTACTGCAACAAGCATCTCCACAGATATGGACTGCCAGAGATAAGCATCTCTCTTCAACAAGCAGATGTACAAACTGCTGCAAATGAAACTCTGAATGAAAAAATGTTCTGCATTACATCCTGAAGCTCAACACAAAGGCATTTTCATTAACAGTGGTGGACACTAAATTCTCTCTCTTCTATTATAGTCTTTGATCTGGAAATCAGCTGATGATAAATAAAATGCAACACATATCTGTTGCTTTCAGTGACATGAACTCTGTTGAATTTGCATATAGTGCTGAAATTGAAGATTGGATTTATATTCATTTTATGGAGACACATTTATTTGGCCAAGTGTAAGGATCAATAATGAAGTTTGTCTAAATGAAAGCAAACATTAAACGTAGAGGTGCTTCCATGAGAAACGAACAAGGCCTGATGAGCTCTAACAATGACCTTTGAATACCGCTGAAGTAGTCTATAGATCGCTGCTAAAATTGTCTTCCCCTCCACCAAACTCTCATTAATGTAGTGCACATGCACTGGAATGCCACGCTGTGGTACGGGACACATAAGTCTGAATTTTTCAAATCTCTGTAACTTTTACATTTTCCTTAAATTAAAACCAAATCCAAAAATAATTAAATCTTACTTTTGTCAAACATGGCACTTAAGGCACATTATACAAGGCTGATAGTTTGTCAAACATCATTGGATCTCACATCTAATGACAATTCACAATGAAACTCAATTAACTTGCAAACATTAATGAGATTTAAAAGCTACAGCAAACAGGAAAAAATAAATAAATAAATAAATAAAAATCAGCCTGTTCCTCACACAAACCAATCATATGGCATCAGGATACTTGGAATATGCTGCACAGTTCACAGCAGAAATAAATCGTGGAAACGACATCCATTCATCCATTTTCCAAACCACTTGTCCTATGTAGGCTTGGGTGGGTGGATGGCCAGTTGGAAACAACATGATGATTAAATAATGACATCATTGTATATGGGGGTAAATATTCCTTTAACATGATAATGAAAACTGCAACAATGTTGATAAGCAACGTGTAACTGCAGGACCAACAGTACATGATAAAGTGTATTCATACATACCAAAGGCGCTTCATGTTTGCGCTTCCCCATCTCTCTCTCTCTCTCTCTCTCTCTCTCTCTCTCTCTCTCTCTCTCTCTCTCTCTTATTAAATAAATATTCAAACGTCTCCCACCCATTCCTGCTTTGAAAGCAAGCTCACTTGCATTAGGAACCGTTTGCATACGCGCTTTACTGTTGAGCGCATAAATAAAGTAACTCCATAAGAACCATAATAGGCTATATATTGACTGAAACGATTTGTCACGATATGAAAACCAGCAGACAGAACAAACTACAGAATACGCACGCGCAACCCAAGTGTTTTCTCTAACAAACTGGGATCTGACCGATCGAATTTCCAACACTATTTTTTTTTTTTAAGTGATTTGTTAATATTGTTATGTTACTCATATAACAATATTTAAGTTCCGAATACGACGACAATATCACATTTCTACCCCGATAACAAACTGTAATTTCGTATGGAAATTATTTTATGAAATGTATTACAAGTTTTCATTCAAGGTTATACGTTGTTACAAGAGTAATCCATTTTCTTCCACATTTCCTATTAGACGAATGTCCATTATAAACGCACAACTCAGAGTTGCACGTTCACTTTAACCTAATACAAAAGCTTTATGTCGCATCATTAGTATATTACAACAGTATGAATAAAATGCCGATCGATGGAGTGACTAAATTTAATCTTAAAAAAAGGCATCTTATATTTGAGTGATATCCTCTCAAAGTAACAGTCGTCAGTCTTGCCCGAGATAAGCTCTCGCTCTTGGTCAGGTTCACCTCAGTGTATCTGTAGTCTGCTGTGGCGAGAGGAGACCTGTTAAACCTTCAAACAAATGACGTGTTTCTCTCAAAAACACTTACTCGTGAATAAAACACTGCGGGATTTTACAAAGACGTGCCTTTAAGACGTTTTCCTGTCTTCAAATCTATATGACATGCGTTTTACGCACCATACACTCTTTAGAATATGAAATGCACCTCACCAGAGATAAATCCTTTTTTTCCTCCGACGGACTTCAGACACTTTCTGAGCTCTGGCAGTTGATTTTCACCTCTGTCTTTCCACTTATTTTCCAGCAAATTCTTTCATGTCCAATGGGTGAATTTTGAAGTATTTGCCTCAGATGCTGAAAAAAAAAAGGGTAGTGGGGGAGCGCTGGTAACGTTGGTAAGCCTGCCCTCCTCAAACGAACCTTCCCGCCCCCTCCTTCTCTCACGATCAGATTGGTGCTGGATGGCGACAAATTTCCCGCTCGGAGGAGGGTTTAAATACTGTACATCGCTGTGGATCGTTTCGAAGCAGTTAGATGAAGGCTACGGTGACCCTTTGGCATAGCGTCGCCAATTAAAGTAATAGTTCAGCCAAAATGATGTTTACTATTTTACAACCCTCATGTTGTTCCAAACCTGAATTGTCGTTGGAACCCAAACGGATTGATTATGTATGTATGTATGTATGTAAAATGTCACGTAGGTTAATTTATTAACCAAATTGTATGGACAACTACGTTGTGCTTTTATGTTATAGGTTTATTGGACAACATTTTTCGCCCCTATATTGCAAGATGAGTCATCAATATTTCTGGTTTGTCTCCTGAAAGTAAAAGACTTTACACAAATATTTAGTCATTACAAATATTTTAGACATTTTACACAAATATTTACTAAAAGAAATATGTAAACATACTGTATGTAAAAAAAGTATAGTAGATGGTTTTGAAGCTGACAAAGATGAGCTAAAGCAAAAAATCAAAAAAATCAAAATCAAATGTTAATTTCATAAGGTCTTTAAAGAGTTAGTTCACCCCAAAATGAAATTTATGTCATTAAGTACTCACCCTCATGTCGTTCCAAACCCGTAAGATCTTTGTTCATCTTCGGAAAACAAATTAAGATATTTTTGATGAAATACGAGGGTATCTGATCCACACATGGGCAGCAAAATCATTGCACCTTTTGACGTCCAGAAAGGTAGTTAAAAACATGGTTAAAATAGTCAATGTGACTACAGTGGTTCAACCTTAAACCTTTTTTTCTAAGCTTGACTGTGTTTAAGGGGTGCAGTTTAACATGTCTTAATGCTTCGTTTAAAAAAAAAGAAAAAAAAGACGTATTTTTCATATATTTTACCTTTATTCTAGACCGCTGTCTTCATTGTCATTTGAACAGCCGGTTTGACTTCCTGATTCTATGATACACAATGGGCTCAGATTGGTTAACTGGCCCAGTGTATTGTGATTCGCTGAAGCAAAGTGTAGACAATATCATTGATTATAATGGGTTCTATTATTCTTTAACTTCAATAATGCCACCCGACATAGCCTCGCCCACTTTGTTGCGTTTTCCCCGGGGCAGTGTGTTTATGTTAATTGCAGGGTTTATGATGTCACCAACCCGGGAAGAAGCTCGTTGTAGTCCAAACCGGTCATAAATTAAACTGCCATAACTTTAAAAGACAATATCTCCGATGGGCATTGAACTTTCAGCGCTGTAACTTTGCAGATACTGTTAATGCTCAAGCAGCAACATTACACACTAACTAAAGTTAAAAAAAGTGAAATCGGAACCACCCCTTTAATGTTATGAAGCGACGAGAATACTTTTTGTGCACAAAAACAAAACAAAAATAACAACTTTATTCAACAATTTGAACAGTTGTCATACATAGTGAACTGAGTGCAGGCTTCCTTGTTTACATCCGAATGCCGGCTCATTACTCGCCGGATTCAACTACCTTTCTGGACGTCAAAAGGTGCAATGTCGTTGTTGCCTATGTGTGGATCAGATACCCTCGGATTTCATCAAAAATCTCTTAATATGTGTTCCAAAGATGAAGGAAGATCGTATGGGTGTGGAATGACATGAGGGTGAGTACTTAATGACAGAAATTTCATTTTTGGATTTATGGATCTCACTATTGTGGTCTTGTAACACTGGTCTAGGGTGCTTTTGGGTGTACTTAACAGATCTAGTCATTAGCCTAGTTTCTTTCAAATAGATACCAGGAGGGTCCAAAGTTTGTCACACCTGTTGGATCTACCTTCGTTCCTTGCTCCATCAGCTCCACCTGGGACTATCATCATTACGTTTTCACTGTGCTTCCTCGTCCCTCCGGCTCTGCCTTGGTCAGTCATATCTCTGCCTTCGCCACGGACTTCCGGGCATTCTTCTGCGCCTCAGCCCTCCACCCATTCGCCTCCATTGGGCTTCTCCTTCCTCCCCTCCTGCTCCACTTCAATCCTCTGGCACCCTGGCTCCACCTCGGCTGCTCGTTACCACAACTCCACCTGGGTCTCCAGGATCCTCTTTGTTGTCCGATCTCTTCAGCTCTTCGGTTCCGCCTGGGTCTCCACCTCCACCTCCGCCTCTGTCAGTTGTCCCTCTGGTCCCTCCTGGCTTCTTCACTAAGGCTCCACCATGGCTCCTTCCTCCATCGGCCTTCAGCCTGCTAGCACTGTTTGGGGTCCCTCCCATGTTTTGCTTTTGTTAGACTTTGACTTTGAGCCTGTTAGTTTTGCACTGTTCCCAGTTCAGGTTTGTTTTTCTCTGTCATTGGTTTCCATAATGTTTGATTCGCCCTGATGTGTCTCATTAAAGTCAGTGTAAAGGCAATTCAGAGAATTGTTTCTAAACAATATCCCTATATCCCGCCCCGGCCTTCATTCTCTCGTCACTCCGACAACTGATGATGAGGGGGCCAGATCGACCATCTCATATCCCGTCCTTCACTCTCCCGTCTCGCAGCACCGACATCTGGTGTCACACTTGGCAGTATGTGCCTACCAATGAGTGTAAGTTTCCCTGTGTGCTTATGTTATAATTATAGTAGGTAGTCCACAGTAACTCTACAAAATTTTGCAACCCTCTAAAGTGATTCTTTTGTTTGTATGCATTAGTGTGTTTGACTTTCTCGTGAGTGGGCGTGGTTTCAGTGCTGACAGTGGACACGCCTCCAGCGTTTGAGAGCAGAGAATACTTTTTATAACTTATTTAATTTACTTGGCAGTTTTTTTTTTGTTTTTTTTTTGTTTTTTTTGTCATTCAGATTTGGTTGGGTGATTAATAACACATTTTTCTGTGGTGTGACAAACACAAAACACATATTTAATATTGATTTACACAGACTTTAATTATCTTGTTTTGTCCCTAGTGTTTCTCTGTGTATGTATGGCCTTCATTTTCAGTTGTTCTTGATTAAGTTCTTGTCTATACTGTAGTTGTTCTGTTTCTTGTGTTTTTGTTTTTAGATTTTTTTAAGAAGTGTAATTTTGAGTTTATTCTCAGTGTTTATTTATCATTAAAATACATACTGCTTGCAAATAGATCCAGCACTTTTATTTCAGTTTTTTTTTTCCCCAACCCATTACTGACACAAACCATGAATATTATTTTGCATTTCTTACATGAATACCATGGAAAGATCAGTTCATCATGTCACTTGCATAATGAGTCATTCTTCTTCTCTCAGTGAAACTGCAGCTGTTACAAAAACATGAAGACATATTTTGATTTTGTTCCTCATATGTTTACTTTGGTGGCTTAATGCGAAGAATGTTTAACATATGCATCACCACATGGAGAGAGTCGTGAGTAGTGACAATGTTTTCTCAAGGAGACAGTTTTATTTAGATCACTCATGTCATTTATTGTACATTAGCCAATTGTAAGATAATCATTCTAACAATTTGATTTAAACCATGTGTCATATAACTTATCTGCCAACTGGAAAAACTCTATTTTCTTGCCAAAGCCAATTTTTACCCAAGTGTTAATCTTGGACCCTGGATGCCAGCCTCTCAGAAAAAAAAAAAAAAAAAGATTACAGTGAGGCTAAAATATCAGGGGAATTGCAACTGAAATTGAGCATCACCTCTGCCTTAATTCAGGCATTGCTGTCTATAATATGTGCCTGTTAGATACCAACTGAATTTACAGTATATTCCTTGATAGTTGCCATACTTTCACAGTATTACAGTAGCATGTCTACAGTGTATTAAAGTTAAATTGCAACTGTATGCTGTGACTTCACAATAAACAGAGAGGTTTAGCAGCATTGTGCTATTTCAACCTAATTTTTTCAACGCGGAAATAAACTATATCACTTCATAGACTTCATATACACTAGCCTCAAGATAAATACCTATTAGAATGATAAAGTGCTGTAAACTATTTGCACTTTTAAAACCAGTGTGTTTATGATTGTGATAATAAATTAAAATAATAAAAACTAGTTTTCAACATCAAGCAGAAAAAAACAGCTAAAATAACTGGAAGTGGCTTGCACTGGAAGTGTCAGGACAAAGACAGAGGCAGAGAGGTGAGTGAACACAGATGTATATTTATTTAGACAGAGGCACGAACACAGGCAAATGGTGGAAGCAGGTGAGTAATAGATCAAGCACTTTCTGAACAGTCACTTAGCTGATGGTTAACAGAGTTTGTCTTGCAGGAGGAGGAATCGACGTGGAACGGAGAACAGAAGAACAGGAGATGGATGACGACAGGAATGGAGACACGGGAACTCAGTTGAGTAGCGGGTAAGGAGTTCAGGTACATAAAGACAAGACCAGACAGTGAAATGAAGGGAGTGAGTCTTTATAGAGTCCTTGATGAAGCGGTGCAGGTGCAGGTGATCAGTACTCGGAAGACTGTGAGTGAGTGGGTGGAGCGCAGTGATCCGGTGATGATGCGTAGGTGTTGGCTGTGACTCCGTGACAGTGACCCTTGAGGGGTATGAGTTTGCAAGCCTTGGAGAATCGGTCCATGATTACAAGCACACACGTGATGGTAGGCCACACAGACGATGGTAGGTCAGTCATGAAATCAATTCCCAGATGTGTCTATGGTCGACGAGGTATGGGTAAGAGAACCAACTTGCCCTCGGGGAGCCTTGTGTTGGCAACAGGACAGACTGAGCACCCCTTGATGTAGCAGGAGATATCCAGAGTCATGGAGGGTCATCAGTAGTGTTGCCGCAGGAGCGAGAGGGTACGTGAACTGCCTGGGTGTCCAGAGCCCGGAGAGGTGTGAGGTAAGTCAATGAGGGGCTGACGGTGGGCCGGTGGAACATAGAGAAGCCCCTCAGGACCTCCCGGCGGAGCTGGTTCGGTGCAGTTAGCTTGGGAAATGCGTTGGTTGATGGACCACTGGATTGGGCTGACGATCATGGCTGGAGGGAGAATAGGTTCAGGATCGGAGCTCTCAGGATCAGGTTGATACAGACGGGATAAGGTGTCAACTTTGCAATTCTTGGTTCCAGAACGGTAGGAGACCGTGAAGTTGAATCTAGTGAAGAAGAGGGCCCAGCAGGCTTGGCAAGGGTTCAGTCTCTTAGCTTATCGAAGGTATTCATGGTTCCGGTGATCCGTGATGACTTCAAATTGATGTCGTGCTCCCTCCAGCCAGTGTCTCCATTCCTCTAGTACTAACTTGATGGCAAGAAGCTCACAGTTCCTGATGTCATAAATTTGCTCAACCCTGGTGGATGAGGCGTCGACTTCTACGACAAACTGGAGGTCAGGGTTCGGATGAACCAGGATCAGAGCGGTGAGGAAGGCTTCTTGGAGCTGGTCGAAAGCTTCTCAGGCAGATGGAGTCCAGGACAGAGACTTGGGCCGGCCTTTGAGGAGCGAGGTGAGGGGTGCACTGAGAAGACTGTAGTTATGGATGAAGCGACGATAGAAAACCCCAGGAAGCGCTGTAACTCCTTCACGGTCGTGGGTAATGGCCAGTTGCGGATAGTTTCCACCTTCCTCTGGTCCATCTGGATGCCATGTTGGTCGATGACGTACCCCAGGAAATGCACGGAGGTGGTATGGAACTCGCACTTCTCCAGCTTGAGGTATAGGTGGTGTTGGCGTAGCTTCTCGAGGACCTGGGAGACATGTTGGCGATGTTCGGCCAGGAACACCTCATTCATGTAGTTCTGAAACACGGAGGGAGAGTTGGACAGGCCATACGACATAACCCAGTACTCATAGTGTCCAGATGGTGTGATGAAGGCAGTTTTCCACTCATCCCCCCGGCGTATACGAATGAGGTTATACGCACTCCGCAGGACCAGCTTGGAGAAGATGCGAGCTCCCTGTAGCTGCTCCAGAGCCGCCAGGACCAGAGGAAGGGGGTAACTGAACTTTACCGTCTGGGAGTTCAGGTGACGGTAATCGATGCACGGCCTCAAGCCTCCGTCCTTCTTGGCCATGAAGAAGAAGCTTGAAGTGGCAGGGGATGTCGATGGTCGGATGAAGTGTTGCTTCAGTGCCTCTTGGATGTACTCCACCATGGCCTTCTGCTCCGGGATGGACAATGGGTAAACTCTACCCTTGGGTTAGGGTTAGGTTAGATTGGAGATTCAATCTAACTGGAGACTGAAGATTCAAGGAAGACTTTCTGGTAAACAGTTCTCGAAACATTTGTCACTCCATTTGAGGATCTCACCCGTGTTCCATTGAATGTCAGGCTGGTGTTGTGTAAGCCAGGGGCGTCCCAGGATGATGTCCGCGGTGGACCCTTCCAGCACCATGAATGTGATCTCCTCAATGTGAAGACAGCCGATGCGGCGGTGGGGGAGAAGTGCCAAATGTGACCACGGCCCAGCAGTTTTCCCTGGATAGTTTGAATGCAGAGATCTTGTTGGCAGCATTTGGGACGCACATTCAGTTTCTGGAGAATCTGGTTGCCGATGAAGTTTCCTGCGGAGCCGGAGTCGATGAGGGCTTGCACTGAAACACAGACCTGGGAGTTAAGTTACAGTGGTTCTGGTGAGTGGTGCAATGCGAGTGGGCAAGCCTTATTCAAGTTTAAAATGGCCACACCTGCTCTTACGCTGAAATAAGGTACGTAATCACAATAATTACAGCTCTGTCAAAAAAAAAATGCCTGCACTTAAGTTTCCAGCATGCACTATGGCATAAATACCATGCAGTTTTTTTTTGTTTTGTTTTGTTTTTTATTCATTCTTTTTTTTTTCTATTTGTTGTTTTAGTACATTTTACTGTAGTTAATTTTGTAACTTTTAGTTTGTCTAGTAGATTCAAAATATTTTGTGTAATAACATAATTGAAATAATCAACTTTTAATCAACTTATCACTAAATGAATGAAGAATAATATTTATCCATATTTATGATTATTAGTGTCTTTCCGTCCCTAAATTTTATACTATTTAAAATACTATGGCATTAAAAAAAAGTGACATGAATAGAACTTATTACAAATGTAATATTATATACAGTATTTTAACATCTGTTATAACTAGGGAGGCAGATATAAATGAGATAATCTGTGCCAAACTTGTTTTAAACATCTTATCTGAGCTATAAAGCGTGCATACAATTTTAGCCAATCCTTTTCTTTCTGTGCAAAGACCTTTCCTTTCTGTGCAAAGACTTTATTTACAAGACAGCAGGGTATGAGCTCTAATGTGAAAACAATGGAAGCAAGGATGATTTCCTTAAGGTTCCTTATGGATCTTTCCTTATCAGCTATTGTGCCTTAGCAGTGTGCAGAAAAGATGTCTGGTTAATTACCTCATTCACTATGCAGACTGAAAATGTAATGATATTGGTGATATAGGGAGAGTTGAAATCTGTAGAAATAGTGCTAATTCTGCTTTTCTGAATAAGCTCACTCACAGTAGTCAAGGACAACCATGCCTCAGACTCAAAGGAAAATATTTTGATTTCTTAGGGGCTATTCACACTTCAGCAGCAACTGTTGAAAGCAACTTTCATAGAAATAAATGATTGGACCAAGGGCACCTTGTAGAGACGTGGAGGAACCTCTGCTTTGGCACACATCAGGAACATTTAAGTACAGTCCATATGAGGCATGCAGGAGTTTCCAAAGTATTTTTTGTGCTTTTTTAAAGGCACTGCTTTATATTATGACAATATTTCCTAGTGAGTTTTTCCATTTGTACTAGCATGAATTGATGAATTTTTCATAATATTTAAAGTAAATCCATTTTCCCCAGCTATTAAGTCCATGTATCCTTGTGTAACGAGTCATCCACAACCCATGTGCAGTTCACTGGAAGAATACAAAACTTAAACAATACATTGACTTTGAACTTGAACTTGACTTGACCATGAACAAAAACATACATCGATCAGGCATAACATTATGACCATCTTCCTAATATTGGGTTGGTCCCCCTTTTGCTGCCAAAACAGCCTTGACCCATTGAGGCATGGACTCCACTAGACCCCTGAAGGTGTGCTGTGGTATCTGGCATCAAGATGTTAGCAACAGATCCTTTAAGTCCTATAAGTTACGAGGTGGGGCCTCCATGGATCTAACTTGTTTGTTCAGCACATCCCACAGATGCTCGATTGGATTGAGATCTGGGGAATTTGGAGGCCCTGTCAAACCCTCAAACTCGTTGTTGTGCTCCTCAAACCATTCCTGAACCATTTTTGCTTTGTGGCAGGGTGCATTATCCTGCTGTAAGAGGTCACAGCCACCAGGGAATACCGTTTCCATGAAAGGGTGTACATGGTCTGCAACAATGCTTAGGAAGGTGGTACATGTCAAAGTAACATCCACATGGATGGCAGGACGCAAGTTTTCCCAGCAGAACATTGCCCAAAGCATTACACTGCCTCCACTGGCTTGCCTTCTTCCCATAGTGCATCCTGGTGCCATGTGTTCCCCAGATAAGTGACGCACATGCAACTGGCCATTCACGTGATGTAAAAGAAAACATGATTCACCAGGCCACCTTCTTCCATTGCTCCATGATCCAGGCAGCCATCTTAGGATGAGACATTGGGGATAGCTGTTTTACATATTGGGGATCAAAGCTCTCTAGACTTCTGAAGATGGCCTCTCTCCAGTCCAGTCCTAAAATATCTGGGAGTTCTCTCGGATGTACAAAGTTCACCCCAACCCAGTAGAATGCTTTGATGATCTTGTCGTTCAAGGGACAGGTGATGACGAGAATTAATCTCATTCCAAGATAGCCGCCATTCCAGAGTCTCGGCCCCAAGATGGCTGCTGTTCCAGAGTCTCGTCCCGTCATGGCTAACATTCCAGAGTGTCGTCCCATCATGGCCACCATTCCAGAGTCTCGTCCTGTCATGGCCACCATTCCAGAGTCTAGTCCCATCACAGCAGCCGTGCATGAGCCCTCAGCCAAGATGGCAGCCGCACCTGAGCCCTCAGCCAAGATGGCTGCCGCGTCTGAACTCTCAGCCAAAATGGCCAACACACCTGAGCCCTCATCCAAGATGGCCGCCAAGACTGAGCTCTCAGCCAAGATGACTCCCTTCCTCATCCAGCAATTTTTTTCCCAATAATTTCAATTACGTATTCGGTTATTCAGCCATTGAGAGTGAAATTAATCAGAAATAAGAAAGAGAAAGAAGAAAAAACACGTAGGAATATGCATATGTCTGAGTTTTTCTGGCTTGGAGTTCTGTTTATTTTGGCAACTTCTCACTCACAAGTTCTGACTTCTAACTGAGAGCATATGTTTAATTAAAAAAAAAAAAGTTGCTTGGCATCTTGTAGTAAACTGGGCACTAGAGGTTTAGTTTGCAATACTGTTCAATTCTATCTAATTGAGATTTTAATATGTATAATATACCACTGCAACAGTAATGCTTTAATGTAATTGTTTTGAAGAACACTCATTCATTTATACAGTATGCCTGAAAGATGAAAAACAGCTCTATGCCCATATTTACCTGGCAGTTATATTTATTCAGACATCTGTTATTTTGCCTTGTATTTGCATAGAGAGGCGTGTGGTATATTTCCAACTGCTGGAAATGTTCCACATCTCCTTGGCTCCCAGCATCTGCCTATTAATCATCACACCTCATGTAAAGAAGAAAGAATGGGATTTCCAGTATGAAACAGTGGCTCACTGCTCAGTCTCTGGATAATCCTTGCCACCTTGACAACTGTAAGACTGTTTAAATTTCCAGAGAGGTTATACAGTGCAGGGAATTTTCTATGGATCTTATGATATTTATTCTCTAGATCTGTTGCTAGATCTTTAATTAAAACTTTTATTCACTTTTTATTCAGAGATGTACATGTTTATACAGATTGTAAACAAAAAAACGCATAAAAAAGTGATAGTTGCGTAGACTGTCAATGGAGAGACAGAAAGCTCTCAGATTTCATTAAAAAGATCTTCATTTGTGTTCCGAAGATGAACGAAAGTCTGGAACGACATGAGGGTGAGTATTTAATGACAGAATTTTCATTTTTGGGTGAACTATCCCTTTTGAGTTCTCACAGTGATTTGTTCGGTGTTGTATGCATTTACGTAGATGTGGTATGTGTTTTCTCCTGCGTTCCTGAGTTTGTCTCTCCAGTGATCTATATTAAAGACTTATTCTAGCATTTTCCTCTTCATGTGTGCTGCTTACCATCCTCAGCCAATAATCAATATTGGCCGATAAAAGCATTTTTTTTTTTTTTCTTTACCGGCCATCGGCCGATTGTTTACAAACAGCTGATGATCAGGGACGACTATATCCTTTTAATCAAAAGGGGGCAGAAAAATGTGTCAGACTGCAACTCATACTGTGTGTGAAGAAAATCTCTCGTGTTGAATTTAGGGCTATCGAAGCTAATGCGACAATAATGCATTAAAAGCTTAAAAACTAGCTACGTTAAACCAGGCTCTATTTGGCTCTATGAATCACCTGTAATTGTCACTGAAGTTTTAAAATAGTTTACAGTAAAATTACAAATACACTCTTCTTAAATACAACATAATTTTCATTATATATAATAAGGCTTACAGTTAACCAATTAACAGCTTTTTACTATAACATTTTTATATTCATATTCTTTTAAACTGAAAATGACTTTTTTTTTTTTTTTTAAACAGTGGATCTAGTTTAAGTTCCTTATTGTTGCCAAGACAACTCTCATTATGCACATTAGATTTTTTTGTGTTACATTTTACAGTACATTATTTAGTTAAAGTTTATTTAATTATTTTGGTGTGTACTTTTGTGTGTTTGACCCTGTACACCGACTTTACAATATTGGCCATGTGTTATGGACAGGCCACTTATGATTAACTCTGATTCAACACGTGGCTTTCTTTCTGATCACCTTATGATGATTTTAAGGTTCAAAGCAGATTTTGGTACTTCAGTTACATTGGTAATTTAACATTTTATAACATAATGAAATATACAGTTATAAAATATAAAATATGCAATAATAAATACAGTATACCATCTGAAACTTTGTCACCATATTTTTTATGGTGAATTTCTGGCAACCACAACTGCCATTTTGTTACAGTAAATTTAACAGGATCATTTTACAGCATATGAGCAAAAACATGAACAAATAAAAATCACACACACACACAAAACAAAAGTAGCATAGTGAAGATTGTAATAATCAGTAAAAAAAAAAACAGCCATTTTTGTCATGTATAATTTAAGTTTTTGTTCTAATTTAACATCAGGCAACAGATCTCTTTTACTTTTTTTTTACTTTTTACTTTTTTTAATCTTTTAATTTACTCTGTTCAAATGAAACAGTACGTGTGTGGTTAGCAGTCTTTGCAAATGAAAATTATTGTCATGAGGCAATTATTTCAAATAATATAACTGTTAATAATTGTCAGTAACTGCAAATGAATACTCAAATGAACCATGATTACTACCATATCAGCATCTAATTTAATACTGAATAACATCACTGAAAACCATTTACATGCAACAACAACTACTATTTTTAACTGTAATTTTTAACAGAATTCTTTAATGTGATTAATTATTCATCAGTAAACAGAATGTAGCTTGTCCACTTTTAAGACACTCTGTTTCCTTCTCTGGGTATTTTTCAGAGAGAGATTCAGATCCCCAAGACGAGCACCGGCTCTGGCACGAGAACCAGCGCTGTTTTGGAATAGTTGCTGATTTGGCTATATATCGCTTCTCGTGGTATTTAGTGAAAGAATTTTCCAAAGACTGACTATTTCAGATGGACCCTTGACTCGCATTCAGTTTGAGAAATTATGTGAGCAGTGGCAATGCCACAAGGCCACATTTTCGAGGATGACTTGATAGCTCGCTGATGTGAGTGGGCTGACTGGTCCTGGAAACACACTAGCCAGAGGTCAACCAAGACCAAAACCAATGGTTTGTGGACTGTTTTTTTTTCCTTAGCCTTTGCCCATGCACAACGCCTTAAGATATAAATCTGTGCTGACCAAACACATGCCCTCTCAGCAGCAGGAGAACATTGTCTTCTATAATCATCACCAGTTACTGAGGAAGGACAATTCGAATCATTCTTTGGTTTACGGCTAACACAAAAACAGTGCAGATATGTGTTGGGTACCCAGCTAACAAATATATGTTCTAAGAACATTTTGGCAATGTTTGAGAACATTTTTCTTGGTTTTGTGCATGTAAAATGCATGTAAAATCAAGGGAAAATTGTATTTTATCAATTTGGGATCAGTACAGTTAATCTTACTGGTATCTATAAGATAGTGTACTCCAAAACAATGACAAAATTCACATTATGAAGATATAAGCATTCAAAACTTACAGTCTCTCACTTCTGTCAATATTTTCTGTCCAATCAAATGTTCTCTAGAATCCAAAATCCTGCCCCCTACATTATAAATAGACGCTGAAGTTGCGGCTAAAATCCGTCACTAGTTCACACATTTACTATTTTCTACATGGTGAATGGCACATAGTGAACTATATAGGGGATAGGGAACGATTCAGACAGTATAAATATGCTTTCCATTGAGGCCAATAAAGTCTGGTTTCACGTTAGTGTCACACGCACACGTACGCACACACACACACACACACACACACACACACACAGTCTGCTCTGGTCCAGAGATACAATAGCACAGAGCAGATCATATCTGCGAATCGCCGCAGATCACAAAACATATTGGACCCATTTAAATTCTGCACAGAATGCTGTATATGGAGGAGATTAGCAACTGCACACCTGAAATAAAGCGGAGAATTTCATCAGGACGAAATGCAATGCTAAGCATGCACTAAATCTGAAGAAGCAAAGACCTCAATCTCAGAACCAAATGCAGGTTAGTCCAGGCAGTTGTATTTCCCATATCAATATATGGATGTGCAAGCTGGAAAAAATGACCGTAGAAGGATTGACGCCTTTGAATTATAGTGTTGGAGAAGGCTCTTAAGGATACCATGGACAGCGAGGGTTTCCAACTGAGAGGTCCTGGAGCACATCAAACCAGAGTTGTTACTTGAGGGAAAAATTACCAAACTGTGGCTCACCTATTTTGGCCATGTGATGCGAACGGCTTCATTAGAAAATGCAATGATACTCGGCATGGTTAGCGGAAAAAGGAAAAGAGGCCGGCAAAAAATACGTTGGCTTGACACCATCAAAAGTGACACTGGCTTAGGTATAGAACAGCTGAAAAACAAAGTGGAAGATCGGAAAGTATGGCGAGACCTGGCCCATCGGATCGCCAAGAGTCGGATACGACTGAATGGCTAATCATCAATCATCAAACTGCAGCTTTACAGAGCTTTTCTGGCCAAGCTGTGACAAATTTAACAAAATGCTATTGGCTATTTTTAAAAAAGGGGAGGGGCTGTTCGATATGTCCTGCCCTGTCATCCTCTTTCAGTGGAAATTACATCAACACATTGAATAATGCTGCCCATTTCAAGGTGCTTCAATGGGCCTTTAATGTTTTGAAACAAGCAGCAAATTAATAACACCCATAAAACGTTAGATGAACATTTTAGATGAACATTCCAATAACGATGCATAAATAATGTTCTTGGGCTAACATTTTCAAAAAGTTTGTTTATAACTTTGAGAGAACCTTGCCAGAATGTTAGTTCTGAGAATGCTCCCCCTTTGCTGGTAGTACACACTGAAGCGTAGCTCCATATAATGAAGTTTTCACTGTTGAAGAGCTCATTGTCTGTGGGTGGTATTAGGATTTTATTGCTTGGTAAATTGTCAATAGTTGGATCACTGAAACTCACTAAACTACTACAAAATTGTAATTTTGGCTTAAGCCGGCTTTGCATTGATCGACAGTTGTCTGTGGGTGGTATTAGGATTTTATTGCTTGGTAAATTGTCAATAGTTGGATCACTGAAACTCACTAAACTACTACAAAATTGTCATTTTGGCTTAAGCCGGCTTTGCATTGATCGACAGCTCAGCCTAATGCCAAATGCTTGACAGCAAGTTGATATCTGCCAGGGGTTACCCACTAATCAAGAAATGCTGAAAATGCTGGGTAAAACTGAGATCCGTTTTATACAATAGCTCAATATGATAAATGTGTTCACTGAGGAGATATTCTGAGATGCATTTAAAGTACAGAATCCACAGGGAGGTATGCTAACACACATATGTGTGTACTATCATTGAGCAGGGTGAGAACACAAAAGAAAGCACTGTTAACAAGTTCTTGTCACACTCCATATGAGATTCAAGCAGGAATTTAGCTGTGGACTGAGTTTTTACAAAAATTTGGTATTGTATAGGCGTTTCGTCCAGACGGATCCAAAGTTTTCAGAAGGTGAAACCGCTATTTCTTGAAACCAGGTCCCAGAGTGGATAAATCTGAAAACAACGGCCTTTGCGTTTTCGTGTGTACAGCCAATCCGTATACTTTGTGAAATGATGTCATCACCCCACGTGTCGACCCTGGTCAGACACCGCTAACAGCACAAAACAGCAACTACAGCAACAACAATAGCGTACTACATGCTTGTGTTCGTGCTGCAGAAGCTACCGAGCCTAAAGCTTTATTAAAATAAAGCTTTATTAATAAGCTTTAATAAAGTCTGTATACAGCGTGCAAGCTTTATGCGCATGCTCCAAGTCTTATTCTTTGTTTTTAGTGTATTTCTATTGCAAAATTACAGCGCCACATACTGATCTGGCATGTATACTACATAGTTTTGAGTCGTTTCAGTGGTTTCGTGTATATGCAGATATTTCTTAAGATGAGGAAAAAGAAAAGATTGGATAGGGAAAGCTCTGGCTTCGTGTGAATGTAGCCTGAATATAGTCATTAAACAATTCCGATGAATTTTACTGGTTTAGGTATGATGTACTGGTATATGCTGTAGCCTATTACTTTTTGAAGAACACTAATGGTAATCTTTATGTCTCTCACAAAGCAATTTGTTTGTACTTTTGTATTTTCCTTTAGCTCTTGAAAAAAATGTTGAAAATATTTAACCTTAAATATAAGGGTCATTGTCGAATAAGGTTTTTAAAAGTGTAAAAAAAACAAAAAAACAATGAAAATATAATTAATTTCCATTGGTTTTTATAATCAATTAACATTGCTTTTGTCATTTTTTAGAAGATGGACACAATTTGTCACCAAAAAAGTCATTCGGTTTAACCAAAATTTCGGTTTTACCGAATTACATTTTTGGTCATACCAAATGACGATATTTTTAAACAGTGCTAACAGGCTGATATCTAGCTAGCTAGCTAGCAAAAGGACAATCAAACATTTTATATTTAGTACAAGTTTTTATAATATTATAACATTTTCCATGTTTATAGCGGTTGTACCGAATGACCTGATGTTTCGGGAAATGCGTATGAGTAAGTGAAAACATGAATTTTAGTTACTTTGCTTCAAGACCATGTGGTCTTTTGCAGGTGTCTGCATGATGTCATATCCTGTCACATGATATTGACCGCATGACTTGATCCAAAATGGTCCCTTTATATTGGTTACTCTGAATGACATCAATGAAATACATTTTTCTGGACATTCTTTCTCATAACAAAGCAACGACTTCCACACATAATTTTAATACCATTTTGCACTATGATGATATATGATGTTATAAAATCATGCCGGAATAAAATCAAAAATGAAATGGCTGTATTGGTCTTTGGACGATTAAACCGAATGCACTTCAAAAATCTTTAAAATACCTTTATATGTATGAAAATATAATTAAAACCTTTTGGATTCAATAAAAGAGATTTAGTTGTCCTACCTTACATACTCTGGATGTCATATCTTTGTTTTATTATTATTATTATTATTATTAAGGCCTTTGGACGAAAAAAAAAAAAAAAAAGACCTGTCACGTCATTGTCCCATAAACACATTTCACAAATACATTTTTTACGCCTCCATAATGAACCAATCGTCACATTAAGCATTGAAATGGCAATTTAGCAGAACAAACAATATCTCAGCTAAATTACTTTTAAAATGTTGATGAAAGTACAATTATTTATTTCATGGCCATATTCGCTAATAAGCTTCTGCTTTCATTAAATCAAAAGACACATCAAACCTCATAACAATGTTTAGAGGTTCATGCAAATCTTGTTCATCCATTAATTTTCAAATGAATATGCATTGCACATTTTTATGAGCAAAACATTTTCCAGATTTTGAGGTAGCAGGGGTATTTTATCAAATTGTCTCCATGGAAGAAATAAAGATGGAACAACTCATTTCTGCCACTGGAAGGTTTTCATAAAACATAAATCTCTAGATATGATGTTGCAGTAATATCATCGTGGGCTGTCAGAGACGATGACTGAGTTTAAACTTCCCCAAAGTGTGTGATGCAACACCATGCCATGGATTTGTTTTGAACAGACTTCCCCACCTATCGTTCTCTGCCTTGCCTGGCAGGCAACTTGAGATTAATAATATTTTAGCACTTGCTTCCTTTTCCCTTTGGCTGAGTCAAAGTAAATTTCAGGTGCCAATTTGATACTGGGTCAAAACTGAGCCAGCCCATTTTACGCCTTATTTAATAGACTTGAATGGTTGGAGATTGACTTAGATTGATGGGTCTCATAAAATGGAAAACCGTGTCATCTAAATCCCAGCAGGGAAAAATCTACAGTTCCCTTTCGAAAGGAAACTCTACACTGCGTTTAACACGCTTTGGGGAACGTCATCACGTGACCCGGTGTCTGAAAGCAACTATCAAATCTCACCAATCCTATTGGCCGGCGACAGCCAATGACGTCATTATAGACGCGACCCAGAAGTATAAAGGAGCGCCTAGAGAAGCAGTCAGTAACTTATCGTCTTCAGAGACTGTTTTTTTTTTGTTTGCGAATTTTCAAATCTGGTAAGGGATTTTACTGTGTACTTACAAACGTTTCAGGAAGTGTGTGGATCTGTGTCCCAGGTTTTTGACACCTGATGACACACACGATCTGTGCGTTTTCTGTCTGGGTGAGGAGCATGCACGGACAGTGCTTGAGGGCACTGTCTGTGCAAACTGTGAGCATTTTCTTTGTTAGACACTCCGCTCTCGTTTGGCCCTCTTCTTGAGGGAAGAGCGATTGACATCTGTGCCGGTGGTTCTGGTCTGGGACTGAAATCATGGGGTTTACAGATGGGGCTTGTGGGGGAGTTTGAGAGAGGTGTTTCTCTCGTAATCCTCAGCGGCTGATGAGGGTAAGCTTCTGTATGATGATAATGTTCTTTCTTTGTCATCATCTGATTTGGCAGCGAGTGCTCTTCTGGTTTTTAGCCCAATAAAGCAGGAGTTTGCTGTTAGAAAGGAAGAAAGCGAGCCTTTTGAAACTTCTAAGCCTCCCTGCCCCGCGTATACAGAGCTGTTTAGGTTATGGAGTGCGTTAAGAAAGGGATCACACGCGGACGGCTCGGTGTGCGATTCCTTTCCGACCATAATCTGACAGCCTTCGTGAGCCTTCCATTCCTTCCTGATCTACATGAGGTGATCAAGAGGGCATGGAAGAACCCATATTCGGCTCATATTCACCGACATCAGAGAGCTGATTTCGTTGATGTTGAGGGAATGAGCCAGCATGGGTATGTGTCTGTGCCCCCGCTATTGACAAGTTGTTTGTTAACTATCTCGTGATAGGGCGGGCACAGACATTAAAGCTCTAGTCCTGCCTTTGAAGCTCTTTTAAGTGACATCTCTCTTGAATGACCCACCAGTCAGTGGGTCAGACTGGTGCTGCTTCACACACGATGGCAGTGTTACAGGCATTACTAGTCTGATCTGCTGAGGGATCTGGATCAGCGGCAGCGGTTTTAACCTTCTTTCCGCTCTGATCCGATTCTGGGTTCAGACAGACAGGAGGAGGAAGTAAGATTTGAGGGAGGTAATCAATTACGGACGGCAGCAGCGTCGGTGATTGATTTCCTCTCCATGAGGGTAGTTACTTCTACCCTCTCCTTTCTTCTTCCACCTCCTGAATAATCATTTTTTTACACAGGTGCTTCTTACGATCAGGCCGAGGGCTGGGCCCATGATGTAGATTTCTGTGGCTCGTTTTTTGGTTTGATAGTGAAGAGGCTCTTTCAGGCTTGAAAGGAACATAGATTCCATCCTTCTATGATGGTAAGTCTCCGTTCTTTGAGCCTCAGATTATAAGCTTGGTCTATATTTATATATTTTAATATATTGACCGTAGTTTTCCTGTATAGCTTTTCCTGGGTGTGTAAAAGAAATAGAAGGGAATTTAGGGCCCTGAAGTTCCCATTAGGTTGGTTATCTTTTTGTTGGCTTTTTGGACACCTTTTTCAGCCACCATATGGTAGAGTAGCTTTCTCCTCTGGTCATAGCTAGAATTTGTATTAGAGATTGGCACTCTTTACTTCAGTTAGATCTACATTAAGCGCTGGCCTTCGGGCCGCCTCTCATTGTATGACTTGGGTTGAGTTTCGCTCTTCGGAGCTCTTGTTTTTAGAGTTTATTTCTGAGTTTCCTCCTCTCTATTGAGAATTTTAGAGGTTGAGGTTTAGCCCCAGGCATATCTATGCTTATGTGTGGCCTTATAGGCCCACAGCTATAGCTGGCCTAGGCTAGAACTAGGGTTTAGGTGACATACTGAAGCATTTCACCCCCTTTTATTACTACCCCTGTCAGGAGAGTGTTTCCTAGTTCTGGCCTCCTCTTATCAGAGTTGTCAGGCTAAGGCCCGTTACCCCTTTGGTGTAGGTGCAGGACAGAAAACAGCTAAGGTAGCAGACTATTGCTAAGTCTCCCTGGTGCGGTTATCTCAGGTGGTCACTATGTGAATAAAAAAATGAAAAAAATGAAAAAAGAGTTTTTCATTCTATACTTTGTTTAGTCTTTTCCCCTGAACCCCTTGAAATAAGATTCAAGCTTGAGAGAAACAGTGTTAGCGTTCTTTTAGCTCCTGTTCCCTAGGGTTCAGTACAGATGTCTCTGTCTTTGGTGAAAAGCGCCCACCCTTGAAATTCACAATTTCAGGGTAGTATGAATGAAAAGTGAAGCATTCCCCTGTTTCTCAGTGTTATCAATGCTCTATTTTGCCCTACACAACTCTATTGCTGCCACAGGTTATCACCTGTTTTCTGTAGTAGTAGGCTTTGTGCTGGCCTCCTTCAGAGCATGGTGACTAGGTTGTACTCCCCTTGCTACTAAGGGTAAAAAAAGTGTTTTTTACGGAAGATATGGCCTGTTGGAATGCATAGCTCAGGTTGAGTTTGTTTGTGAACCTCACTATTCAGTTTGGTTCTTATGTAACTCCCTTTAGAGTTTGAACACTGCCACAAGATTGTGTTGGTTGTGTTGTTTGGAGCAGAAGGCTTTGATTGTGCCTCCTTCAGAGCACAATAGCTTGGTGTATCAAAAGTTTGTTGGTAGATGTTTAGTCAAAGTTTTGCTTACTTAGAACTAGCACTGCCACAGGTTTATGCCCGTGATCATTTGAAGTAGTAGGTCGGTCTTTGGCCTCCTTCATAGCATGGCAGCATATATTCTTTGTACTCCCCTTACTGTAAGGGTAGAAGTGTTTTTACTGAGTACATTGCCTGTTGGAATGTGTAGAGTTAAGCTAGGTAACCTCACTTGGTAGTTTGGTTCTCAGATTAGGCTCCCTTAGAGCTTAGACACTGCCACTGGCTGACACCCGTGTCTTTCTGCAATAGTAGGCCCTATTTGGGCCTCTTTCAGAGCATGTGGAGTAGTTTGTACTCCTCTTGCTTAAAGAGTTTACGTGTTTTACTGAGTACATTGCCTGTTGGAATGTGCTGAATAGAATCAAGCTCAGGTTGAGCTAAGTAGTTAACCTCACTACATAAGTTTGGTTCTATGTTTGGCTCCCTTAGAGCTTAGACACTGCCACTGGCTGACGCCTGTGTCTTTCTGGAGTAGTAGGCCCTGCTTGGGCCTCTTTCGGAGCATGTTGGTGTAGTTTGTACACCTCTTGCTTAAAGAGTTTAAGTGTTTTACTGAGTACATTGCCTGTTGGAATGTGTTGAATAGAATCAAGCTCAGGTTGAGCTAAATAGTTAACCTCACTGGAGAGTTTGGTTCTAATTATGGCTCCCTTAGAGCTTGGAGATTGCCACTAGCTGACGCCACATGTCTTTCTGAGCCGCAGGCCCCGTTTGGGCCTCCTTCAAGAACATGATGGTGTAGATTTGTACTCCTCTTGCTTAAAGAGTAAAAGTTCTTTTACTGAGTACATTACAGGGTGGTATGTTTGATTTTATTTCCGACACTGGCTGATGCCACGTGTCTTTCTGAGTTGCAGGCCCCATTTGGGCCTCATTCAAAAACATGATGGTGTAGGTTTGTACTCCTCTTGCTTTAAGAGTAAAATGTGTTTTTACTGAGTACATTGCCTGGTGGAATGGTGGCTCAGGTCGAGTTAAATTATTTAACCTCACCGGAGAGTTTGGTTATCATATTTAGCTCCCTAGAGCTTAGAACACTGCCACAAACTGACGCTATGTGTCTTTCTGGAAGTCGTAGGCCCTTCTTTGGGCCTCCTGCAGACCGTGATGGCGTATGTTTGTACTCCTCTTGCTTAAAGAGTAAAAAGTGTTTTTACTGAGTACACTGCTTGTTGGGTTGTTTTAAGGATGACTGTTATGTGGGCACTCTACAGTCTTATCTGCTGTTTGACTCGATTTCATTCTGAACGAGTTCCATGTTTGTGGGATCTTGCTTATCAGCAAGTGTTGTTGCTGTTCTAGGTGTGTGGCCTTCACAGGCCGCCCTTTAAGCATTCCCTCACCACTTCTGCGTGTTCTTTAGCAGATTGAGCATGTAGTTCACATGATGGCTTTTCGCAAAGCTGCTGTGATGTATTTCTACTTTTCATAGAATTTGTGTCATGTTGCAGGCCCTTTTTCTGGGCCTCCATGATTTGTGCCTACAGTACGGTTAACTGTTAGGTTGAGCCCTGTACTCCCCTTGTGAGGGTTGTCCTGCATAGTACTTAGCTCCCTAAGGCCTCTCTGAGGCCTCCCTATTGAGGATCAGCCCCTAGGCTAGTAAATGTACTCCCCTGTGTTAGGTTCTAGGAGTGCACAGCCTCCTCAGTGCTGAGTAGATCCTAGGATTGAGCAGAGTGTTACTCCCCTCATTGGTAAGGGTAAAAGGCACTAAGCTGAGTCCTGTTCTCCAGGATGCCCAGGAGTTAGTTACTGCCTTTTTGCAGTCACTCTTACTGGATATCTTCTCTGAAGAATAGGATTTGAGACTCTGTGATTAGACTAAGTTGCTTAGACCAGGTCGGCCTCCCTGGTGGCATTCAGGGTTGACTTTGTTTCCCTAACAAGTGACTAGCTAGGGTTTTCTAGGGCCCCCTGGCTACATTCCCTTATGGAAACTTCTTCTGCGGAAAAGAAGTTTGGTCCCAGAAGCCCTTGAGTGGCCTTGGTAGGCCTTCTGTGAAAGGCCTCTTTGAGGCTTATAGCTTGGGCTGTTGGCCATAGGGAGTGCTGTCACTGACAGCCTATGTTTGGAGGGTGGCACTTCAGTTGAAGCTGCTAATTGTGATGTTTGTCTAGCCATTTTTTGGCATGCACTCCCCTCAAGCATGGCGGCGTGGGTATATCATTCCACAAAGCATGTTAAACGCAGTGTACTCTGTACTCCTTTCGGTTCACGTGATGACGTTCCCCAAAGCGTGTTAAACGCAGTGTCTCGTTCCCTGATCTCAGGGAACCATTGTCACATACGTAACCTGAGACATTCTTAACTCTGTGCAGTAACACCATATGATGCTTTAGTTATTCAGTTACTGTTTGATCATATACTGTACAGTAAATGG
This sequence comes from Elopichthys bambusa, assembly GCA_037101425.1. NCBI lineage: Eukaryota > Metazoa > Chordata > Actinopteri > Cypriniformes > Xenocyprididae > Elopichthys > Elopichthys bambusa. The sequence goes on along the minus strand of CM074450.1, from coordinate 26,804,859 downwards.
TATAAAGGGAAATGGTTTTCGAATTCTAATTTGACTAAATCAACAATATCCAATCATGTTTCTAATTATTTCACTAGATTACACTTGGATTCCTTCCTCCCTTTTCTCTTTCCAAAGAAAGTGCTTTAAAACTTTTCTATCCTTTCTTCACTTGCAATCTCTATTCTTGTGTCTCCCTTTACTGCGGGGCTCAAAAGAAAACGCAAGAAAACTAGAAAGAATTTTGAATGAAGTATAGTCAGATTTCTGACTGCTCAGTATAAGCATTGGAATAAATCAGACTAAAACATACACTATCGGGAAACAAAATGGATGTTATTGCCAGATGTAAAGAGGGCCTTTTCAAAATGCATAAAGGTAATTTTGCCAAATGTACTGCTAGATCAGTTATGCCTTTTTTATTATTATATCCTTACATTTACATCTACCACAGCCATATTCTCAGGAATTCATACATGATTGTGTGTTTCTCATATTTTCACATATTCCTCTGGATTGTGACTCGTGTAAATATATTGTAATTCACAATCTAAATATTTTCAGCTGCCTGTCATTTTAGTCAGAATAAAATGAATGCATTGGGCCATAATAATACTGTAGTTGCACAAGCCTGTTCCCTCATAGTATTTTTGGCAGCTTTATCATTATTCTTATACAACAACAGTATACAAAATGCACAAAAACTAAATTATGAACGTGAATGCGATTAATACCAGCTTCCGCCATGATTCTTTAAATTGTGCAATGTTGTACATATGTTTGCATTACTTTCAATATTAAAGATTTAAAATTTGCTTTAACTATGCTATAAGCCAAGTATCATTATTACTACTTCTCCTACTTGAGTAATTTACTCAAATCCCTAACCTGAAGTATATCTCAATATCATTCTGTGCCAAACTTTAAAGTTTTATTTTCAAGAATTTCATTGGATAATTGAGACTTTTTTCTTCATTATGATTTGAGTTTACACCCAGAAATGAAAACATGCATCATAGATAAGCCAACCACTTTATCTAGAAATTGCATTTTAAATATATTTTTGAATAAATGAATAGATTCAGACATTTAATCATTTAATTGACTCAACCACCTAAAACCCACTCAGAATGTCTTAGCAGCAGCACAGAATGCCCTATTGATATCACAGAAAACCAACCACCAACCACTCACATTATCTTCCGAAATGTCAAAAATCTACTATTATAATGTATAATACATTAGCTACAAAGTCTGAAATAATGATGACACTACTTGTTCTGGGTATTTTATTGTTGTTTATGACAACCCAGACTCTGTGTGTAAAAGTGAGATGGCTTTATGTATGTAACAATGCAGTCAGTGGAGAATCCTTTAGATGATTGACTTACTGTCTGCAGAGTGGGTGGTGGAGAACTGGGAACGGTGTGATTTCTCTTCCTCTAGCCTTAGGCCTTTACATATTTACTCTCTCTTTCTCTCTCTCATTCTGTCACACTCTTATATGTGCCTGTGTGTTGAGTAGTGAAACTACACTCTCCGCTTCCTCTTGCCAAACTGCAGCACTTGGGTATAGTGACACATCGTGTCCTCCTGCCAGACGAACAATCACATCACTGTGCCTCATCAAATTACAGTAATCTTGCTAATAAGATTCACAGTGTGTGTGTGTGTATGTGTGTAGGTTTAACCTACATTCTGGGGACCAAATGTCCCCACAAGGATAGTAAAACCTGGGATCACCTACATTGTGGGGATCAGCCAGCATGATAGAAATTGATTAATAAACATACAAATTGTTTAGTGTACGGTTTGTACAGTAAAGAAAAAAAAAACAAACAAAAAAAAAACAAATCATTATGTCTATGTCCCCAAGAAGATAGCAAAATCTAACTTCTGTGTGTATGTGTGTGTAAATGAATGGAGTTTTCATTGGGTCACAGGAAAAGGCTTGCAGGGTGAAGACTCCTCTTCCAGAAATCATTAAAAAGCTGGCATGCAAGGCCAGGAATGTTCATCAAATTAACGCCTGAGCCTGAGGGTTTCATAGCAGGCCATGGAGGCAATAAGGCCCCTGTCAGTAAACCGGCAAGCTTTGGCGACAGAGGATTGGATGAATGGACAAAATGAAGAGGGAAAGCCAGGAGCGGAGAGCATAAGAAAAACGGACTATATAGTTCTAATGGTTCATTGGCCACTCAGGGACAGTGCTGATTTTTGCTTTTGGGGAAGCCAACGGGAGTTTGGCACAGTTAACCATTAAATTCCAACAGAGACAGCTGTGGACTTGTTAGTCATAGTGAGTTCTTTGCTTCTTGAAAAAATAATTCTGTCATCATCTACTCGCCCTTGTCTCATGTTTCTTCCTAGCAGATATTTTGAAGAATATCCAAGACTCTGACTAGATAAGCACCTTAGTTGCAAGACATTTTTTACTTATTATTTGGTTTTAACTTAAATTTGGCCCATGGCATTAGTTTACAATCAAGCGTGTACCCGACACATGCATTTAAATTCAAGCCCCTTCCCCTCCCCCTCTTCGACATCCACTGTTGCAGCCACACAGTTAAAGGGTTAACTGAAGCTTTGGAGCGTTATGAATCAGCGTTTCGGAGCGCCAAAGTCGCATGATTTCAGCAGTTTGGCGGTCTGACACGCGATCCGAATCATGATTTAATTCATAACACTCCGAAGCTTCATGAAGCAGTGTTTTGAAATCAGCCATCACTATATAAGTCGGTATTTTTTTTTTTTTTTGACGCACCAAAAATATTCTCGTCACTTTATAATATTAATATTAAAACACTGTACTCACATGAACTGATTTAAATATGTTTTTAGTACATTAATGGATCTTGAGAGAGGAAATGTCATTGCTGGCTATGCAGGCCTCACTGAGCCATCCTATTTCAACAAAAATATCTTAATTTGTGTTCCGAAGATGAACGAAGGTCTTACGGGTGTGGAACGGCATGAGGGTGAGTAATAAATGACATTATTTTCATTTTTGGGTCAACTAACCCTTTAATGCACACAAATCAAGCACCCTGCGGAGCAGCATCAAACCCTTCGTTGAGAGCCGTAACGATTGTGCGTGCCCTAAACAGCATGAGTGCTGCCAGCATTGCTTTAGAGGTTGCAGAAGCGGAAGGTCAGCTTGTCAGTGCTCAGAACATACGTCGCACACTGCAACAAGTCGGTTTGCATTGCCGTCGTCCCAGAAAGAAGCCACAAGCTGGCTCACAAGAAAGCCCGCAAACAGTTTGCTGAAGACAACCTGTCCAAGAGCATGAATTACTGGAACATTGTCCTGTGGTCTGATGAGACTAAGATAAACTTGTTTGACTCAGATGGTGTCCAGCATGTGTGACGACGCCCTGGTGAGAAGTACCAAGAAAATTGTGTCTTGCTTACAGTCAAGCATGGTGGTGGTAGCATCATAGTCTGAGGCTGCATGAGTGTTGCTGGGACTGGGGAACTGCACTTCATTGAGGGAAACATGGATTTCAACATGTACGCCTTTGGCTTACTTAGTTGGGGACACTTGACAATTGATATTTGATATTCCACAGTGCTTTGATCTACCTGCATTGACACTATTCCTTAAGAGCTGCTGTGCAGCCAAAATAATGTACCAGTTATGACTGTAAAGCTGCTTTGACACAATCTACATTGTAAAAAGCGCTATATAAATAAAGGTGACTTGACTTGACTTGACTTGACTGTGACATTCTGAAGCAGAACATGATGCCATCCCTTCAGAAACTGGGCCGAACGGCAGTTTTCCAACGTGATAACGACTCCAAACACACCACCAAGATGACAACTGCCTTGCTAAGGAAGCTGAAGGTGAAGGTGATGGAGTGGCTAAGTATGTCTCCCACACCTGTGGGGCATCCTCAAGCAGAAGGTGAAGAAGCGCCAGGTGTCTAACATCCAGCAGCTCTGTGATGTCATTATGGAGGAGTGGAGGAGGATCCCAGCAACAACCTGTGCAGCTCTGGTGAATTCCATGCCCAGGAAGATTAAGGCAGTGCTAGATAACAATGGTGCTCACACAAAATATTGACACTTTGGTCACAGTTTTGACATGCTCACTTAGGGTGTACTCACTTTTGTTGCCAGTTATTTAGACAATAATGACTGTATTTTGAGTTATTTCAGAGGACAGTAAATCTGTACTACTATACAAGCAGCACATTGACTACTCTGAAGAATATACAATGTTCATTTCTGTAATATTGTCGCTTGAGAAGATATACTAAAATGGTTGCTGAAATGTGAAGGGTGTACTCACTTTTGTGAGATACTGTACATCAAAGATCTGATGGCGCATTTGGTCTTCTCTGTGGAACTTTATTGAAGTGACTGATATATCCTTTTAATTTTTGGTCTATAAAATGTCCCTGTTATTTATTTACTCAGATATGCCCTGTTGTATTATTATTATTATTTCTATTTTTGTTATCATTTTATATGCAAATGTGTGAACATGTATATTTAAAGATTGTAAGCTACTAAATTGCCAATTTTTACTGTTTTTGTTCTATTTCGCCAGCTAAAATAGTTCCAAACAAAGCAGAACATTTTGCGTCTCCCAGCAACAAAGAGTGGTGCTGCAGTGTTGAATGGTGAGTGACCCATTTTTAAAGACAGTGGTCACTTGCTTCATTCATGAATGAATCAGCCATTTTGAACAAATCCAAATGAATGGTTCTATGATTTCCCTGAATAAAACTTGCCATATTGGCGGTTTTAGTTTCATATATAGTAGTAAAAATTTCATTTCATATTTCTGTATTCAAAATGTTATATCCAAAACATTAATCTCATAGCATTATTTACGCAATTGTAATTTCAGTGTAAATTGATTTTGATAAGTTGTAAGATGGATTTTGTTGACTGATTTATTTTTTAACAGCCTGATAGTGTTAATTAGTGTAAAAATTAAAATTATATATATATATATTTATAAGAGGTGAGTCTTTTTTTTATTCACTCAAAAACCTGTCCCCAAAATGTCTGTGCAGTGTGCACAGCGCTGACGATGAGTAAATGACACCATTTTTGGTTGAACTATTACTTTATCAAATGGAAAATGAGAGCTTTCATGCTGTCCGGAAATAAGCACAGAGGTATCTGCATTGACAGCAGCACAGAGAATGTTCTTGTTTAGCACACACAAGGGGATTAGGCAAGGAAAGACAAAGCTTTTACCCAGATTCAAAGTCTATTTTGAGACTTAAAAACTGCATCTTTTGTATGTGTCCAAAAGCTACACATCCATATAAATGTCCAACATACACTCGATGATGATAACAACTTGTGCAGTGTCCATGTAGAGAATAAACCAGGTTCCTTTGCATACAAATCCTTTGCATCTTCTGCAAACCATAGCTTTTGTTCAGATATAAAATGTTAGAGTGTTAATGTGTTGCTCACAAACAAGAAAGCAACAAACATGAGAGGTCTCATGCTATCTTTGTGTTCATGATTCAGGAAATGAGGGCAATCCTATAATGGTTTATAGTGTCAGTAAGATACTATGCACATGTCACGACATACACAAATCCATGTCAGAATTACAATCTGATGGTCAGGAATCGCTGTTTCCATTGATATAATCTTTGCCTGTGCTTACCCGGAAAGTCTAGAATTGTTTAATGTGCATTGCTTACATGCACACACCATTTACTACATTTCTGTCAGCCTGCAGGCAAATGTGTTTAGGCTCCATCACTCGTGAGTCTCTCAGGAGCATCCTCACACAAATACACCTACACACGTGATCTCTCAGGCTGGTCTACACAAACCCAATTCAGTGCATCAAATTTCTGAAGCAAATGTGTGAAGTGACTATGTGTGCGCAAGTGACTCTGTACAGGACAGTACAGTACTGCCAAGAATATATTGTCCCTGCTAAATAAATCAGCATAGGTTGTCAACAGTAGCTTTTTTTATTTTGGATGCTGGCAAGGGCTACACCATGGGCCCTGTCATACACCCGGCGCAAGGTGCGACGCAAGTGTTTTTTGCCCAACGCAGTTATTATTTTCACATCCAGTGCCATGTTGTTTAAATAGTAAATGCATTTGCACCCATTTGTGCGCCCATGGGCGTGCCGGTCTGACAACGAGGTGTGTTCAGGCGCATTGTTGGCGTGTTGCTATTTTGAGGCAACTGAAATAGACTGCGCCATTGACCAACTGAAACCTGGTCTAAAGTCAATGGCACAATATACAGTGGGTACGGAAAGTATTCAGACCCCCTTAAATTTTTCACTCTTTGTTATATTGCAGCCATTTGCTAAAATCATTTAAGTTCATTTTTTTTCCTCATTAATGTACACACAGCACCCCATATTGACAGAAAAAAACAGAATTGTTGACATTTTTGCAGATTTATTAAAAAAGAAAAACTGAAATATCACATGGTCCTAAGTATTCAGACCCTTTGCTCAGTCTTTAGTAGAAGCACCTTTTTGATCTAATACAGCCATGAGTCTTTTTGGGAAAGATGCAACAAGTTTTTCACACCTGGATTTGGGGATCCTCTGCCATTCCTCTTTGCAGATCCTCTCCAGTTCTGTCAGGTTGGATGGTAAACGTTGGTGGACAGCCATTTTTAGGTGTCTCCAGAGATGCTCAATTGGGTTTGAGTCAGGGCTCTGGCTGGGCCATTCAAGAACAGTCACAGAGTTGTTGTGAAGCCACTCCTTCGTTATTTTAGCTGTGTGCTTAGGGTCATTGTCTTGTTGGAAGGTAAACCTTCGGCCCAGTCTGAGGTCCTGAGCACTCTGGAGAAGGTTTTCGTCCAGGATATCCCTGTACTTGGCCGCATTCATCTTTCCCTCAATTGCAACCAGTCGTCCTGTCCCTGCAGCTGAAAAACACCCCTACAGTATGATGCTGCCACCACCATGCTTCACTGCTGGGACTGTATTGGACAGGTGATGAGCAGTGCCTGGTTTTCTCCACACATACCGCTTAGAAACAAGGCCAAAAAGTTCTATCTTGGTCACATCAGACCAGAGAATCTTATTTCTCAGCATCTTGGAGTCCTTCAGGTGTTTTTTAGCAAACTCCATGCGGGCTTTCATGTGTCTTGCACTGAGGAGAGGCTTCCGTCGGGCCACTCTGCCATAAAGCCCCGACTGGTGGAGGGCTGCAGTGATGGTTGACTTTCTACAACTTTCTCCCATCTCCCGACTGCATCTCTGGAGCTCAGCCACCGTGATCTTTGGGTTCTTCTTTACCTCTCTCACCAAGGCTCTTCTCCCCCGATAGCTCAGTTTGGCCGGACGGCCAGCTCTAGGAAGGGTTCTGGTTGTCCCGAACGTCTTCCACTTAAGGATTATGAAGGCCACTGTGCTCTTAGGAACCTTAAGTGCAGCAGAATTTTTTTTGTAACCATGGCCAGATCTGTGCCTTGCCACAATTCTGTCTCTGAGCTTTTCAGGCAGTTCCTTTGACCTCATGATTCTCATTTGCTCTGACATGCACTGTGAGCTGTAAGGTCTTATATAGACAGGTGTGTGGTTTTCCTAATCAAGTCCAATCAGTATAATCAAACACAATTGGACTCAAATGAAGGTACAGAACCATCTCAAGGATGATCAGAAGAAACAGACAGCATCTAAATTAAATATATGAGTGTCACAGCAAAGGGTCTGAATACTTAGGACCATGTGATTATTTCAGTTTTTCTTTTTTAATAAATCTGCAAAAATGTCAACAATTCTGTGTTTTTCTGTCAATATGGGGTGCTGTGTGTACATTCATCAGGAAAAAGAATAAACTTAAATGATTTTAGCAAATGGCTGCAATATAACAAAGAGTGAAAAATTTAAGGGGGTCTGAATACTTTCCGAACCCACTGTATATATATATATATATATACTTTTTTGTTATTTAAAGAGCGCGTGAGTAATATGTGCCTATAGGCGGGTGCACAACGCACATACACTTTGCTTATTACACACACAGTGACGCACAGCAGCACACAAACATGCCAAATATTAAAAATGAAAGGATTACTATGTAAAAGATCATTACTATGTGCATAAAGATAAAAATGCTTTGGTGGAATCTGGTTTTTCCATTAGATGGTCTGCTCACGCACTTTAACCTCGCGCACGAGTAGATCCGTTTCCTCGCTAGAGAAGCGTTCATTTTTTCCACTTGCAAATTACGCCATGTAAATAGCGAATCCACCATGGCACGAGCACAACAGGCTTTTAAAGAGAATGGGAGATGAGACTCTGATTGGTTTATTGCACGTTATGTCCAAAACACACCCATTACTCATTAAGAGAATAGGGACAACTCTTTTAGACCATGCGCACGCCGACCACTTTTTCTGTCGTTAAACTAGAAAAAAGTGGATTCGGACACGCCTGCGCCGTGCACTTCAGACCATATGCTTAGATCGTTAAAATAGGGCCCCATCTGTTTGTGAGGTCTTACTTAAACTGAGACATGAAGTTCACACTAAGGGTTTAGTAACTTCTAGTTTAGAAATCATTTTGTACTTCATTTTGTTGCACAACTCTTGAGACAAGACTTAATTAAAAAACTCAATAAGTTCAGAATACTCAAAATATTTGAGGAAACTTATTACCTCAAAAAGTTTAAGTAAACTAACTTATTTAAGTTAGTTGAACTTAACATTTTTGTGACAAGTGGGGCACGGCCGAGGGCCGTGGAAGCGGAGCAAGGCCAGTGTGGTGCACAGGTGTCTCTCATTAACAGTCATGTCACTGTCATCTCTTCGCTCCCACAGTCTTCAGCTTCACTCATTATAATGTTAATTACATACAGTTAATTTAAATAAACATCACATTCAGATCTTGGTTAAATGTTAGATAGCAAATAACACATGCTACTTTAACTATCAAACAGACTGCATGTATGTAATCAAACAGCATACAGTGTATATGGTCTTAAAAGTTTTGGCCATCCTCAACCTAACCACAGGCTCTACTCTTCACCACAATGGTAACCCTACAAAACTAACATAACAGAACCCCTCCCCTGTAAATCCCAACATGACACAACATTAAACACTAACTTATGTCTTCCCTATGTTAATCTTGTGCAAAAACACACAAAATAACACTTAATTTCAGCATTTATTTTCGCAAAGCATGCTTGGAATTAGAAATCTGCTGCAACTCAATCATATTAAGTTCAGCTTACTACAATCGAATTTTGAGTTGATGCAACTTTTCTATTAAGTACAATGGACTTTCATTATTATTTGAGTGAAACAAACTCATTTCATTTCACTGTTCGGTTTTACAGTGTTGGCTAGTAGTTCGAGTGTAACTTGACGCCGCGTGATGGCATTGACATTATGGGAACGCCTTGCGTGAGCTGGTGTCTGAAGTATGAGTTTACACATGCCAATTCCTGATTGCGATGACATAGCGCAGTGCGTCACAGAAACCATAAATAGATGCCAGACCAGTGCATTGTCAGCTTCTTTGTCTTCAGAAGCCACGCTTGAATGGGTTTTGCTCCAGTCAGTTAGTTACAACATGCCAGGCTCAAAGTTTAGAAGATGTGTGACGTTGTGCCTGCATTATATTATGGGTGACGATTCACATGAGATGTGTGTGTTTTTTTTAAAGGTGAGAAGCGTGCAAGGTCAGTCCTTCAGGGGGCTGACTGCATTCATTGAGAGATTTTAGTGGACTTACTCACCTCCAAAGAGATGACCAACTGTGCCCTCTGGTTCGCCCTCATGCCTTCCGAGGCTGCATTTGTACGCCTTTCCTCCAATACCTCTGCTCCCGGGGGTTCTAACAAGGGTTCACCAGGACATAGTCCACCTTCTCCTATGTCTGAGTATAGTTCTTGGACCTGGTATCTCTCCTAAAATAGCATTTCATGGGAGATCCCAGTTCGGAAAGATCTTCTGTCTCAAGTGCAGGAGGCGGTCTACCACCCTGAACTGGATGCGATGTAAATCATGCCACCGAAGCGTTGTGGGCAACAACACAGAAGTAAATTAAGTTTAATGTAGGCGATCATCGGGGTCCAAGCACAATGGCCCGTGTAGATGACATAGTTATGCAATGGACATGCCTCTTTTCAAATACAATTAAGTGTATCTTTAAGTGTATCTTTATGGAAGTATTATTATATGTACTGTATACAATGTTATTATATATATTTAATTATATTTAACATAAAAATGGGATATATAATATAGTGTATCTTCTTCAGTTGGACATACATTCAGCAACAAATACTTTTATAATTATTTAAATAAAATAAAAAAAATACATTTTTGCAAACTTATTATACTGGGCTTTATTAAAAAAGTTTATTAACTTTTTATTAAAAGACCGAGAGAGGACATGTTCGGTTCACTTATTTTTGTCATGGCCACAACATTCAAACTTCATTTGAATGCTGTCTATTGGCAACATCGCGCTATATAGACAATATTCAAATAATATATTAATATAATAATTTCTTAATTCCGCCATTATTTTATCATTCTTAATTAAAAAATAATATTATTATAGGCCTATCCATTTCTGATAATTGCCATGGTCGCGCAGGTTGTTTACGCATTTAACTCGTGGCCATAAGAAATAATGTTGTTCCCTCAAAATAATAAAGTCTTGGCCACGAGAAAAATATATCGTTCCCTCAACATATGATCCACGACTTTACATCGCGTGGCCACAACAAAAATAAGTGAACTGAACATGTCCTCTCCCGGTCACCGTAAAAACTTTATGAAACTATAATGAATTTATGTCCCCAAATATAAATATATATATTTTTTTTTTACTACAAGCCAATTTATTGAACATTTTTCACAGTCTTTAAACTGAGATCTTAAAGGATTTGCTATCCTGTGGCTCTCTCTAGTGGATAACAGTATTATGGCCTTCATCTCTGAATTGCATTGATAATGGCTGATGTGTATATATATATATTTTGAATGATTATTTTTTTTTATTACTGATAACATACCCACATTAAACTCAAATTCACTGATTTGTGGTACTTTATTTCATGCTTTAAAAGTTGAATTTTCAACTTCAATTTTTATTAGCTAAGCAGTAATGATACATTATTATATCACTTGTTAAACTGTTATTTAACGATTACATTCAGTCCTGCATTAACAGTGTGATTCAGTTTGTTTGTTTGTATATTGTATACACAATATATATATAGATATGTTGCTGAAGGTGTGTTTCTGAGCGCTTGCACACATTTATGCATGTGGCGTCTCTGACACCAGACCCGGTTCTAATGAGGCGGTTCAGCAGACTGGCTCAGGTGCCGCACCCTAGCCATGCCACAGAACATTGACAAATGGCTCCGGTCTCCTCATTTAATCTAAGTGAGCGAGGCCACAAGAGCTACCGGCAATTTCATAGAAATGAGTCCCCCGAGTCTAAACGTGACTTCCCTTTTACCTCAGTTATAGCGCTATACAAGAAAATTGCATTCATTTCCTTGGAAACAATGGTTTCTGACTATAGGGGGTGGGGGGTGGTTTATGGAGGTGTTTTTTTTTTTTGGAGAAAGAAAAGTGAGTGATGAGCATTTGCACATTGAAATGGTAAACATACAAAGGGACTCTGTAAACTTTTCCTTTGCTTTGCCAGATGAAAGAGGAGGCTTATGCAAATAATTTCGCACTGCAGCCCTTTAAGATAGCCGGGTTTTGGCTTTTTTTTTTTTTCTTGTTGGGTTTTGCTGCAGCTTGCTTGTCTACTTTTCTCTGCTTAGCATGTTACACAAACACATACTATGATCGGAAAGCACACTTATATTTCTCCAGCAATATTTACTGTACGCAGTATACAGATTTCCAAAATACCTGGGTGATCTACTACATTTGCCAAAATGTGCAACAGGGTACATTGCATGCACTACTGTTTCCCACAATGCAAAGTATTTGAGTTGACCTTTCATTTTAGTGCTGTAATTTTAAATATCATACAGATGAAAACTAAAACCACTCAAATGCAATGTGACAGTGGTATGTAGTCCATATAAGTTATGAGTGCTCAGTTTACCCAAGCCATATGAGAGAGTGAGTGCAGGGATTTGCTTATTCATATTGACAATGATATAAATTTTATTGTAAATAAGCTTTATGTTACACCTAAAAATGATGGAGATATGTTGCTGTCTTCAAGTTATTCCATTGCCAAAAGGTAGTTTTCAAACCCTCTATGGGACTAATTATAAAATCACAGTTAGAAAAAATGACAGCATTATATTTTACATATATTTAAGGCTAAAATCATTTTCTACATCTGACCTTTGACCTTTTTTAGGGTTTTGTCATTTATAACTGACATTGTCCTATTAGGGTAAACGATTTTTGGCAAATTTGGCACACACATTCGCATGCATTTTCACTATCTGAAAAGGTCTGTTTCAAAAAAACATTAAAAAAGTGTGGCATAGGATAAATGCTGTGACTTATATTCTACATCTCTGCCCTCACTACTTCTATCCTCGTTGATCTTCAACTTCTTCCTTTCTTACTACGACCTTATTTTCTGATGCACGGTTATCACTATCATCAGTATTTTCTGGAAAAGGTACAGCTTTTCCTCTCTATCTTCTATAAAACTTACTAATATCAACCTAAAACACAGGAAAAAAGGCTATTATACTGCCTCTCAATACTGAACAATAGTGCAGCTATACAGAAAATAAATCTATCCTCTAAAAGCACTTATGCATTTATGCATAATACACAGATTTTTTTTGTTTTAAGTGATTGAATTTACAGAATGTACATTAAAAATGACCAAAAACTCATTTAGATGTACAATTATATGTTTTAAAGTATTTCCTAGTCTAAAATGAACTCCTAACATGTGCTCATGTCTCCTTCACGTCCTTGTTGCCAAAAAAATGTTGTATATGTTATAAGCCAATATTAAAATGGTATACTTTTTTGTCTAAAGTTTAACTTAAAGTGAGCGTTAGATGATTGCAAAGAAAATCAAATGTAAAAATAGAGAAAATTAGCATACACAATGCAAAATTTGGTGGACTGAAACCAAAAAAATCTCTAATCTTGTCTCATAGCAATATTGTACCAATATATTGTGCAAGCCTTTTTAAAAAAAAAAAAAAAAAAAAAAAAAAATTATATATTTCCATGGCTGTCTCCATGTTTGTGTGATGTCATTCTCCCACATTTTAGAGATTTACATTTCCACACCTGCACAATCTGTTGCATTTAATCTAGTATTCCCCTCCAAACATAACCATTCTCACACTTGGTACAAAATGTATTGACATTCACGCATCCCATAGTGCAATTCGGACAATTCTGAATAAAAAACGCTTTACCTTAGTAATAGACTCTTCAAACTACCCACAAAAAGAGGATACACAAAGTGTACTCTCTTTCTCGCTTTTTGTACGTAGAGTTCCAAGCAGCTTTTAAATCTGCCCAATGCATATCTCTCAATTAACAAAGGCTGCGGAAAAAGTCCCATTATTGGTGGCCCTCATTGGATTCCCTTTGTTATTTATTGCTTCCTTTTCTCCCGCACCCCTAATCATACTCTTGGCTCTAATGTTGTGGATTAGCCAGGCCTATTTACCCCCTCTCTACAGAACTCAACGTTACCTCGCTCTCTCTTTCACCCCACTCCCATCCTCCAGCCGAAGCTCAGCCCACATGATCATGTAATCATGCATACCTATGCAGCTAGAATACTAAACACCATGCTGAAGCCCTGCAGAGAGCTTCTGAGGCAAGATGCGCATTTGTGTTTTGACTGTAGCTGCATGATTCTAGCAGAAAAATAACTGCACTTAGCAGTTGCCGCCGAATTAACTGGTGACAAATTGCTGAGCTGCGGTGCTCTCTTACTCAAAGGTATACTCTTAAGAAGAGATTGGCATTAATTATTCAGATGTAGACTTAAAACAGAATGTTTGCCAGAAAAAAAAAGAAAAAAAAGAAAAAGAAACATGATGACTAGCTAAAAGAAAAGCAGAGCAATAGGGTAAAGTAGATCTACAGTGAAACGGGCCTCCAAATTGTCGAGTTCCAAATAAATGAATATTTGTGTGCCTTATGCTTTGACAAGCATTCCTGGTCATCGTTTTACATGTTTTCACAAACACTTCTGTTACTTAAAAATAGTTTTCTCTTGAGATAGAGAAGCTTAAGTCAAAATACTGTGATTCTTATGAGAATAACCTCTGCTAGTTTACGCATTTGTTTTGTTAATGTATCAGATTTGTTCGTAGCACTGCTTTACTGGAAAAGGCTCACATTCACACATGACCTGGAAACTTTATAAACTGAAGACTTCCTGATTAGGGAATTACCCCTGCTCCTCTGCCACACTTTGATGTTTCCTCATATTTTAGAACTTTAAGACTTTCAAAGGTTGTAGAAGTGAAAGAAAGAGAAACAAAGCACAGGATGTGCACAAAGGCCAGGTCAGTGTGTAGCAAGACAGTCTCTCAAATGAGAAGTCCCAGAAGTGGTGTGCCGCTTCCAAAACCATGGCCCACATATCTTGTAGCTGGGAAAGGCAAAGACCTTTATGCATCCCCACAGAACTCCTTGCAAAAATACTCAGGATGAAATACAACGAAACTCAGTTATCCAAACTAAACAAAAAGTGTGTCATAACCTAGATGTGTCAGGTCTCACAATATACAAGGCTTATTATTCACATGAGAGCCATTGTCCCGAACTCTGTGTCAGTGGGAGTAGTCTAGCATGCTTGAAGATAATGCTAAGACCTATGTAAGGTTAAACGATGGAAACTGTTGTGAAGCCTGGCAACACATTTACAAATATCAAAGCAGATATTAAAAAAAAAAAAAAAAAAAAATTACTAAGATGAATATGAACTTCATATGCTTGGCCCAGCAATAAGTGTTAGGCAAGATATTTACAAAAAAATACAGAAAGCTACTAAGTGCTTTACAAAAATATTAGCTAAGCTAAAGCTATCATTTACAGAAAGTAACTATTTGCAAAATATAGCAAAATCATATGTTTTTCTAAATAATAAATGTGACTGGCAGGGCAGGGCTGAGAGCCATTGGCTGGTGGAGCGACTGCTAATGAAACTAATAACTTTTTACAAGTAGCCTGTTAAAGTCATTCAGATATCGTAAGCCGTTGTGATATGCATATCACGATATGTACATTTGCAATATTTTGATAATTTTGATACATTGTGCAGCCCTAGATGTACGGAATCTTAAAGCGTTTATTGAAACGCCATTTCTCTCTCATTAAAAAAATGGACTAAGGAATGCCTTGACACAAACAGTACTGGGGCAGGGCCTAGACAGAGCTTTACTATAGGTTCGGTAAATCTGGAGCATCTTCAAAACAGACCATCATGTCAAGTGCAGGCTATTGCTGTGTTTAAGTAATGTCAGAAAGGTAAAACTAGCGGGGGCAAATTCAGCGCCTGTGAGTATAAAAGGCAGAGTTACACGTCATCAGCTGTTTTGTCTTCAGGAGCTGCTTGTTTGTATAAGTGTAAGCTAAGAGTTTGTTGGAATGTGCATTCATGGTATGAAGCTCTGTTCTTGCTTGATTTTCCCCTTAAGGATAAAAATCTAGCATTTGCATGGAGCGCTTTCAGCTCTTGAGGGAGTAGGGGGTACTCATGGCTATGCATTTACAGTAAGAAGTTCTGTTATTACTCAGTGTGTTTGTCAAGCATCTTTACCTCATGGTTCGGGTCCCATGGCCGACGAGACTGCTGGGTGGAATAGTCTGACAGGAGTTTTTCCCTTTTGAGCTTCTATTGCTGTTGCTTTCATGTCGGTATAGGAAGCTGCTCTGTGGCCGCTTTCGACCTTGCTGATTAATGTGACGTGTCTAATTCTGAGGAACTAGATGCAAAGACTCTGTTAAGCTCCTTAAGCTCCTGAGGAAACATAGGTGGGCAGAATAGAGGCATAGATGCCAGAATAGAAGCAGATGCCAGAATGCACGGCCAGTGCATTGGTCATTCTGTGGTTGCTGTAGTTGCCACAAAAGGGCATCTGTAACAAGAAAAAAGGGAAATCTTACTCCTCAATTGTTTGATCTCACATTCTGACCTCTTCTGTCTGCTGGCCGGTCGTAGAGAACTTTATAGAGCTGGGCTCTCAGTCACCAACTTTCAGGAGATATATCCCTCTCTGGGGGTCCGTTAATGCAGGGTGAGCAAAGTTATGTAGGGCAGTATAGTTTTCCTCTACCTCGTTTACCTCCCTCCCCAACTATGATTGGGTTTTGAAGTAGGGATGTATGCTCCCCTTTGAATGGGTACTTTGATGGGTGCTCTACTGGTTTGACAATGCTAATAAGTTGAAAGAGTTTACCTGTGAGGCGTCCCTCCTTGTCAGACACATACTATGGTCTAGTGCTAAAAGAAAAAGATGAAGCGCTAGCTATAGCAGATCTTATGTATAGTGCCTTGACATAAGGAGTTGCTCTCCCTTAGTTACACTGGGGTCTTTAAGTAGTGTCTAGGATCCCCAGTGGCTTCCATGGAGTTTATAGCCTGGGTGATGAGTTATTGGGCAAACTGCATTATGTCTTGCTCTCGTTTTCCTTTCTTTCCTGAGTAAGGGTGTGTGCTCCCCCTTGAATGAGTGGAAATTACTGAAGACGTGCTAATTTCTGAGGTTTTTAGCACCTTGCACCCTAAGAGCCTTGTCAAATTCTGGTGAGATATACCTGACATATAGCTGAGGCTAAGTTGGGTATTTTCCCCTTAGGCCATATAGGGCTGAAGCCTATCCCGTAAGGGAGGGAGGAAGATGTAACACCCGGGACTTCCCTTGCTGTAGAACATAGAAGCTTGGGGATCTTTCCTAGTAAATTGGCTTAGGGAGTAGGTTAGAACGCTTCTGACTCCGACTGGGTAGTCCGTAGCGTAATTTTATGCTGTGCCCAATATGTTTGTGCATTCCCTCAGCATGGCATATGGGTATTGGTTCTCCATAGTGTCAATACCAAGACGCAGCATTCAAGTTCCATGTTGAAAGGGAACGTCTCAGGTTGCGTATGCAACCTGTTTCTTTGAGAAGGGGAGTAATGCTGCATCTAGTTGCCATACCTTGGGCCTGCCTGTGCATCTTCCTCAGTCAAAAGAGTTGATGGCTTGTAACTTAGGTGCCCTTTAATACTCAAGGGTGCTCCGCATTTGACGTCATGGACTGCCGTATGGCAATTATTATTGCTGTTTGTATATATCACCTGTCTAAGAAGAGCCTTTAACAATGATATAGCAAAAAACAAACAAACAACAAAAAAAAAAAAAACGACTCACCAAATCCTGTGAACCAGGGTTCCTCTAATCTGGCCCTGGAGGTCCACTGCCCTGCAGAGTTTAGCTCCAACCTTAATCAAAGACACCTGCAGAATCTAATCAAGAGCTGACTTTGTTCAGGGTTTGAACTAAAAAGTGTAATTGCTCTCCAGAGCCTTGCTGTAAACTAATAGATTCAGTCTAAAGATTTTGTCTAAAGCACTACTGGCCAACACTGAGCGATATATAACGTAGTACAAGATAGTAAACAAACTATCAATAAGGCCATTGTCTCTTTTAACTGACAGGTTGGACTCCTACTGCTGCCGTGTTTAGCGTTATAATTGTTCACATTAATTTTTCTACAGGTGGTGGATTTCCTCCTCTTTAGGCTGTCTCTTCTGGCAATCACAAGCCGGGGTGAAAGGTCAACTGCCAGTCATGTTAAATCTCTAGCCTGAAAACTCAGTGACCACAGCAAGGTGAAGATTCCCAATATCTGGTTTGATTATTAACTCCACTGCTCTGAAGGGAACTATATACAGCCACAGGGTACAATTATATTGGATTGGGGGTGAGTGCTGCAGATGTGAACCTTTGTGATGGATGTGGTGGGTGAATTAAGTTCGTCATTGACTGATAAAAGCTAATAAACATCAACACAGCAGTTAGAGGGAAAGACATTAGCCATACGGTTACAAAACATTCATTACTCTGTGATTGAGGGAAAATCAGGAGCTCGGTTTTCTAATGAGATTAGCGAGAGACTGTTAACCTTTAAAGTGTCTTATATTATACAATACAATGCTTTGCTATATATTTAAAATGTCTGTGTATGATATGCAATCATTTCCCTTAATGATCATATCCATTATCCCCTGGTGTGCCCACCAGTGAACCCTCAGAGATCTGAGATGAAAATAGATGCAAGCTTGCACAAAAAAAAAATAAAAACACTTCACATCAATACAAGAAAAAACTTCTTTGTAATCCACTGTGGCGAAAAAAGCTGGATGTGTTTATTCTGAGTGTTTGATGTGAAACCATAAGACATGTCGTTTTGTTTTGCAGAGGCGGTGGTGCTCATGGGATATGGCAGCTGCAGTGCCAGAGGCCTCTCCCCAGAACAGCATGCATCTTGTGTGTAAACCTTACCAGAACATTACTTGAAACATCCATGCAAGGAAAATAGTGTGTTCAATATCCATAACTTTATTCAAAGGCATGAGCTTGTAAGCAGTGTTTGGAAAGCTAATTATTTGAAGGTAGAAGGTTTACGGATCATAAGGATTGATATGAAACCCATTCAAAAGCAACCACCTATCCAATTTTTCTGCATCCAAACCAGGATGTTTACTAAATCACTATATTGTAATGTATATTTCAATATCTTAGTGTTTATTCAACCTTTATGATACCAAATGCCAAGTTTTTTTTCTTTTCATCTTTATATGAAGGTCACATTTAAACTTTTCTTATTTTTTTTATTTTTTACTCTTCTTATTTTTGCTACTTGTCAAATTCCTTGTACTGAAATATGTTAAATGTTATTGTTTTTCCCTTGTCCCAGACCATAAGTCTTAAAGTATCATAAAAACATGTATTATTTTACAAAACTTGAACAAAGTAAAGAAAAATCAAGGTCAATATCACAGAACAGAATGTTTTATTGTGCACCTTTTCTATATTGTGCAAAAAGTGTGAAAATATTATTTAATTTAAACCAACTGAATAATTAATACATTGTGAATTGTCATATTTCGTTTTGGCCATTCATTTACATGACAACAGCCTGGGAGCCTGAAAAAAATAAAAAGGGTTTCAAAGTGCAAGTTTTTGAAAATGATACCGTTATCATCGTGTAAACAACAAAAATTCAGAACTGTGAAAACAGTGACGGCATGCACATGTGTAATACGTGTTTAGTCTATAGGCATGCGTGTTTGGCACAAGTGCTCTGTAAAGAATGAGTATGTGCGTGTGTGCGTAGGTGTGTAGTCTTTCTTTACAAAGTGACATCGCCATCTACTGACCTGGCATGCATAATACAGCGTTTTTAGTCGTTTTTGCAGATCCATGTGAACGGGGATCATTTTGACAGCGTTGTCATCTATATAAAGACAAAACTTTTCCATTTTTTTTGCATCGTTGTCATGTAAGCGTACCCTGTATAGCACACTTGCACTCTGTGATCACACACACCTGTACCTTATCATTTGCTGCCTATATATGTACCTGCATAATCCCCTTGCAATCTTCACCAGCATTGTCATCCAGTTTTGCAATAAACTCCCGCTCCTGGGTTTATCTCCAATTCCTGTAGTGGTGTGTCGTTACATGCATTTATAATATTTAAAATGATTACAAAATGTTATGAACCACAGTCATGTGAGATGTGGTGCTAATTTATTAGGGGTTCAAGCTTTTAGTGCTCTAAGGGCCGCTAAAATGCTTAAAGTGGAAAGAGCCACTTTTACTAAAATGGCTATAACTCGTGAACCGAATGAGATATTTTCACCCAACTCGGCACACATACATAAAAGCTCACTCTGTGATTGAGTGACAAAGGGCATGGCAACTGGCCACTTGGTGGTGCTATAACATGGAAAAAAAAATTAAAAATGGTTATAACAATGCTAAGTCTGATTGACTTGAAAATTCGCATGCAGTGCCTCTGTCCAAGGTGCCAAAATACCTTTGAGGACATTCACGTATCTCAAAAAACGCGGCTGACGGTGGCCTATGAAGTATGAGCAGCTATCAGACAAGGTTAATGGAGGCCAATTGGAACGTCCTAGAAGTCCTAGAGGCCTGTGAGAAATTCGAAATAAATCAGCCACCGGAGGGAATCAATCACAGCCGCTGTTCGTTCGTTAAATATTAGGGATTATTTCAAAAACCAACTTTGGCGAACTACCCAGACAGCAACATAGTGTTGGCCCAGATCTGGCCCACACCTGGTACACGTGGATTCCATGCGCCCCAGATGTGGGCCGGATCTGGGTTAACATTATGTAGCTGTCTGGGTAGTCCTAGGTTTTTCGCTCAACCCTGATAAAACCACTGTGGCACAATTCTTAGGACTCTCTAGCTCCTGAAGGGCCATTGTCTAATTAGGGTTGGAGATAAACTCTGCAAGACAATGGCCCTCCAGGATCAACGTTCCCCACCCCTGCTCTAGGTCAATAATTATAAAAAAAAAAAAAAAAAAAGTTGAACTTTCACCTTAGGATAGCTATAGCAAATTCATTTAGAAAATAGGTGCGGCCAAGTCCAACCAAAAGCCTATTATTCAAAGGGTGCTTCTTAATATCCCTCCTTGTTTCCTCGCTCCTCCGTCCTCCATCCTATGACCCGGATACCGTTCAAACTCAGCCATCTTGTAAGACATCTCAGATCCTGTGAGCGCAGCTAATGATGCTTTGAAGTGATCAAGTGATCACTTCAAACTTTGATCAAGTGATCAAGAACATTCCAATATACAAATTACATTTCCTTCGATTCCTCTGTCCTCGTTTTCTTTCCTTACATCCTCCCCTCACATCCTACGAGGGTGGAGCTGAGACACGAGGAAAGGAAACGAGGATGCACACATAAGAAATGAGAAGCACCCTAAATGTAAACTCAGAACTTTACATCATTAGGTGAGATCATGATTCTAAAGAAGCATACAAACTTATATGGAGATCGGCCCATAGGTGGGACTATAACTGTTAAAAGGGTGAAAAAATGCTTTATTTCTATGGCAAATCCAACGAAATGGCTAAAAATGGCCCTTGATTTGCGTAGAATAGAACTTCATGAAATCGGGTGTGCACATGAGTCACATGATTCTAAAGAAGCATGGAAACTTTTATGGACATCAGGCCATAGCTGGCTCTTTAACTGTTACAAAGGTGATAAAAGCTTTAAAAAACATGTATTTTTTCCTTAGTAAACTGCCTGTATTGGCTGTAAATGGTCTTTTACATCTATGATCTAAGTGATTACATGCTTGCTAAATAAAACATTATACCATTATATTATCACTTGAACCCCGATAACTGTTGCTTGCAGCTATATTTATTTGTATTATTTTTTGTTGTTGTTGCTGTTGTTCCAAGAATTCTCATGTGATGTATGTACATACCCTGTTGGACATTGTAGTAGACTATTTAATCTGAGAGTGTGAATAGTATGTTAGAGTAAAAATCCACAGGGCCAAAAGTGCCCGTAGTAAAAGATATGCCCAACTTTGTCAAACAGGGCTCCCTCGTGCTCACAGTTGTTTTAAAATATATAAACTTGAGGGTTGGCTTCCAGAGTATATTTCTTATCTTTCATAGTGTTTCTCCAAGTGTGGTAGAGAGTTTTAATGAAACCCAAACAAAGGCTACGGTTGAGAGATTTGTTTTCATAGCCTGACCTCATTTAGCTTTCTTCCAGGCAGACCTAGCTTGCAAGTTAATCATAAATCATTTTTGTTTTGTTTGTCAGGAAAAAATATACATCAAACGGATAAGCATCCGCATTGTGTTTTTGACCGAATAGGCTTAGGATTTAAATTTTATCAAGACATATCCTTGGGCAACTCTGAAAACGTTAAAATCTGTGCCAAAATTTTGGCAAGCACGAGCATACAAACAAAAATATGCGATATCATCTAAATAAAAAAGGGGAAATCTTTATTCCCCACATTTAAACCATGAATGGTGGAACCTCTAGCAAAAAAAAAAAAAAAAGTCATCAACTTTGCGTGACCAAGTGCTCCATCATTGAACCGTTGCTCAGAAAGGATCATCTACAGGGATAATGTGGTCAATAAATCAATGCAAGCAATCTTTAAAATACTCCTACAGCCTGGTGACATCTCAATAATCAAAGCTGTTCAATCACTTCCGTTGTTTAGTTAACACTAATCACATTTTGCTTTGTTCTTGTAGGCAAAGCTAAAGGATTTTGCTGTTACACACTCTCTTGAACAATCCTAGTAGTTGAAAACAATGCTTTATGCATTAAAGGATTAGTTCACTGCAGAATAAAAATTTCCTGATAATTTACTCACTCCCATGTCATTAAAGATGTTTATGTCTTTCTTTCTTCAGTCGAAAAGAAATGAAGGTTTTTGAGTTAAACATTCCAGGATTTTTCTCCATATAGTGGACTTCACTGGGGTTCAACGGGTTGAAGGTCCAAATGTCAGTTTCAGTGCAGCTTCAAATAGCTCTACACGATCCCAGACGAGGAATAAGAGTCTTATCTAGAGAAACTCTAAAATTCTTAAATTCTTTTTAACTATAAATGCTCTTCTTGCACTGCTCTGCGATACGTGGCGTACCACGTTAGCAAGGAGGCGGAAGTACCGAGCAAGTGTTTACAAAGTGAACGTACAAAGACTAAGTCAAAAGGCAATAAGGTAAAACAATATGTTACGCCTACATCACGCGTGACCTTTCCAACATGATTACGCAATGCGTGGCGCATCGCAGAGCAGTGCAAGATGAGCATTTATGGTTCAAAAGTATATAATTTTTTTTTTTTTTTTTCAGAAAATGACAGATTATTTCTCTAGATAAGACTCTTATTCCTCGTCTGGGATCGTGTAGTGCTCTTTGAAGCTGCACTGAAACTGACATTTGGACCTTCAACCCGTTGAACCCCATTTAAGTCCACTATATGGAAGTAAAACCTGAAGAAAGAAAGACATAAACATCTTGGATGACATGGGGGTGAGTAAATTATCAGGAAATTTTAATTCTGAAGTGAACTAATCCTTTAATGCTGCCATTGTGAGAAAGCAATACATCATAGCATAGTTTTAAAAAAAGTACTTATTATGAAAATAATACAAATATAGTTTAAAAGAATAAACATAAGTATCGACTGAACATAATCGTTTTTTTTTTTTTTTTGCAATTAAATTAAAATGTATTAAGTTCAGTCAACATGAAATGAAAATTCACCTGATGTATTTTCAAAAGGAAAAACAATTCATAGGCTATATACTGTAATGTGATAATCTGTCAGACTTGGATGTACGTCACAATGCAGAATAAAAAAAAAACTTATTTTCACATAAGTAGGGCTTCATTGCATCTTTATCTGAAATTTCATAATTGCATCTAGAGTGGGTACGGAAAGTATTCAGACCCCCTTAAATTTTTCACTCTTTGTTATATTGCAGCCATTTGCTAAAATTATTTAAGTTCATTTTTTTTCCTCATTAATGTACACACAGCACCCCATATTGACAGAAAAACACAGAGTTGTTGACATTTTTGTAGATTTATTAAAAAAGAAAAACTGAAACTGTCCTAAGTATTCAGACCTTTTGCTCAGTATTTAGTAGAAGCACCCTTTTGATCTAATACAGCCATGAGTCTTTTTGGGAAAATTTTTCACACCTGGATTTGGGGATCCTCTGCCATTCCTCCTTGCAGATCCTCTCCAGTTCTGTCAGGTTGGATGGTAAACGTTGGTGGACAGCCATTTTTAGGTCTCTCCAGAGATGCTCACTTGGGTTTAAGTCAGGGCTCTGGCTGGGCCATTCAAGAACAGTCATGGAGTTGTTGTGAAGCCACTCCTTCGTTATTTTAGCTGTGTGCTTAGGGTCATTGTCTTGTTGGAAGGTAAACCTTCGGCCCAGTCTGAGGTCCTGAGCACTCTGGAGAAGGTTTTCGTCCTGTACTTGGCCACATTCATCTTTCCCTCGATTGCAACCAGTCGTCCTGTCCCTGCAGCTGAAAAACACCCCCACAGCATGATGCTGCCACCACCATGCTTCACTGTTGGGACTGTATTGGACAGGTGATGAGCAGTGCCTGGTTTTCTCCACAGATACCGCTTAGAATTAAGGCCAAAAAGTTCTATCTTGGTCTTATTTCTCACCATCTTGGAGTCCTTCAGGTGTTTTTTAGCAAACTCCATACTTTCTCCCATCTCCCGACTGCATCTCTGGAGCTCAGCCACAGTAATCTTTGGGTTCTTCTTTACCTCTCTCACCAAGGCTCTTCTCCCCCGATAGCTCAGTTTGGCCGGATGGCCAGCTCTAGGAAGGGTTCTGGTCGTCCCAAACGTCTTCCATTTAAGGATTATGGAGGCCACTGTGCTCTTAGGAACCTTAAGTGCAGCAGACATTTTTTTGTAACCTTGTCCAGATCTGTGTCTTGCCACAATTCTGTCTCTGAGCTCTTCAGGCAGTTCCTTTGACCTCATGATTCTCATTTGCTCTGACATGCACTGTGAGCTGTAAGGTCTTACATAGACAGGTGTGTGGCTTTCCTAATTAAGTCCAATCAGTATAATCAAACACAGCTGGACTCAAATGAAGGTATAGAACCATCTCAAGGATGATCAGAAGAAATGGACAGCACCTGAGTTAAATATATGAGTGTCACAGCAAAGGGTCTGAATACTTAGGACCATGTGATATTTCAGTTTTTCTTTTTTAATAAATCTGCAAAAATGTCAACAATTCTGTGTTTTTCTGTCAATATGGGGTGCTGTGTGCACATTAATGAGGAAATAAAATGAACTTAAATGATTTTAGCAAATGGCTGCAATATAACAAATTTAAGTCTGAATACTTTCCGTACCCACTGTATTATCTTTGGAAAAAAAAAAAAAAAAAGTTAAAGTGTACCATCGAATATACTGACAAGCATTTATGGTACCAAAAAAAAAAAAAAAAAAAAAATGCTTTAATGTAATTTCTATTGAAACTTTTAAGTAATTGTAGTAAAGTTCGTAGATACGGGAAGAAGGAGGCGGGAACCGGCAAACGTTCACAAACTTTAATATATAAAATAAACAAATACAAAACTAAAGTAAATGCCAGCAGACCCTCACGGACGTCTGCTGGCCACACAAACATAATAAAACATAACATAAAATCCAGGCCTGGTCCTCTCTCGTCCTTCACTGTCGTCGCTCCTCCTTTATGCTTCCGGAGCTCCTCAGTGAGAGATACGAGACCGGTGCAACGTGCAGCTCACCGGCCTCGTGCCGTTCCCTCCCTGCTCTCACCCCGTCCTGCTCATCACAGTAATGTATTTAAATATTGTAATTACAAATTTGCAATGATGCATCGCCTGTCACGGTCACCATCGTGTTCTGTTTGTATTGGTTTTCATTCATCACATGTGCTCCTTTGTTCTGTGTTCCCGCCACTCATCATTTTAGTTCCTGTCTTTCCTTAGTTCATTGTTGGGTCTCGTATGTTACAAGTGTTGTGTTGTGTTCTGTTCCTGCCTTCATCTGTGTTTGCCTATTGGATTATCTAGTAAAGATTTATTGCAAGTTATCTTCTTCATTGTGTGAGATCCTACACAGCCACGCATTACATCACCCTATTGCAATTTAGTGCATTTAAATTGCATTAATTTGACTGAATAACACACTTCAGGTTAAATTATAATCACATAATTTTACATGTGTAGTATGTTAGTCGACACATCAAAATAAGTGTACTTTAAAGCAGAACAAAATATTTTTAAAACAATGATTTAATATACTTTAAGGTAAAACTTTTAATTTGAAATGATTATAAAGTGTACTTTTTAAAAGTGTACTTAGTCATTAAAGTGTTTTATGGAATTCAGTTTTTGTTACCACATACAGTAGTTCACCAAAAACCCATGAGGCATTTTGAATGGAGAGAGAGTGGAAATGGATCTGTAATTGTATTATATAGGCAAGTTGAGCTGCTGTATTATTGATGTTCAATGCTAAAGCTGAGGAAAACCTTCTATAAAATACAAACATAAAAAAGATAAACATCCAAATGTAGCTTTTAAAAAGTGGTTGCTGAAAAGCATTTAGCGAGGATGAAATTGTGAAATTCCAACATTTCTGTAATTTATCATGCTCAGATTTTTATTTATTATTCACTTGGTAGTCCAAGAATAAAAACATTTACATGTTGCCCTCCTTTACAAAAAAAGATAAACATACTCCAGTGCTATACATGAAAGTAAATTATTGCAAGGTGTTGCCTGTAATCGTGGGTCTCACTAGAGGAGATATTAAAAAAAGAAAAAAAAAACAAAAAAACATTATATCTAAGCTGTGCACAGCTCAATAGTCTGCAGGGGCAGCCTAGGAGCAATGAATGTGCTTTACACAATGCACATACCCTTCAGAAAATACTTACAGTAACACCTCTGAGGCTGCAGTGAGAATGTTTAGACTTCATCGCCCTCATCTATTTTTTTTTTTTTTCTTCTGCAGTTTTTTCTTCAGTCCGCACCGCTCACCCCCTTTGGCGCTTGGCATCAGCTCTGTCACAAATTTGAGAGAGGCCTTGTCTAGCTGGTGGTCTGGTTGCTTTGTCAAATAATCAGCCCTCTGGGATTGCGCAGGATCTCAGAGAAAGGGCTTTGGGGCCTCTGGGATTTCTCACCCCAGGTCTCGCCTCCATCCCTTCAGTCTTTAAAGGTCTCCCCTGTCTTTTTCTACCACCTCAGCCATTTCCCTCTCAAGGATATCCTTGTTCCTCATGTCCCCACAGGGCTGCTCTTGTTATATCCATTACCCTTTTATTCACTCTACCTACCAGGAGCAACCCACCCACATTATTCCCATCTTAACCACTCATTTTCTGCTATCCTTTCCTGCAGGCCAGTCTTGTGCTTTTTGAAAAGAATTTGTTTCCTAAACGATGTTAGAGTTATCGGGAGCGCCTGCAGGATTTCATCTGAATTTTTTTTTTTTTTTTTTTTTGCAAAAACAACACTAAAAAGTTCAAAAAAGTAATATATGCTTATGTTAAAAATTCAACTCTGAGAGAAGTTTTCTTGAGAATATCTAGCATTCATGTAACTATTACGCCCTTCTATAAGACTTGAGGCTCTTCTGACTAAACGATCAGTGAGAGCAACAAAAGTGTCTTTGTAAATGCTTAGTCTCATAAGAAAACAACTGAAAAAGCGCTGGTGGGCACAAACATGCTTTCACTGTAAATGTCTGCTTATTTACATGACACAGCAGTAGCAATTTTCTTAAAGTTCTCAAAAAATAGCCTTTTGTTTAAATTGTTTGTAGGTGAATATTCAGATTATCCAGCGCTGTTTGTTCTGTGTTCTTAAAGGCACAATATGTAATTGTAGCCACTAGAGGTTGCTTATTCAAAACAAAGGTGTAGCTTGATGACGCTGTGAATGAGCATGGAATCATGGGAGATGACTCGGGCAGAAATTATGTTCATGAGCTAATGTATTAAATTTTTACTGACATTACGGTGGTATGAAGCAGGACGGGTCGAGAGCTGTGGGAGCAGGACAAGGCCGCTGGAGCGAATACTAATGATGGATACCTGCGATGCACACCGATCTCAAGTTCAGCGGTGCTTTTATTATGCTTATGCTGCAGTCAGCCTCTTCCGCTCTTTTCATTTCGTATTTGGCGTGCTGTCCGGGGGGAGGGCTCCGAGCTCAGAATATTGGCCTGAACCCAGAGTACTCCCCCACAAAGCAGAAAGAGCAAAGGACTAAAGACCCCTAAAAGACGCAGAGAATTGGCGGGCTGGCGTGTTAAGAAGAAGCCTGGTCGCTTGACCAGGAGAACCCGTGTTGCCTCTAGCGGGAGCAGCTCATAGCACTGGGCGGACGGCCCTACTGGCCGGCAAACAAGGCCAGAGCAGCCAAATTTGGAACGATTGATCGAGAGAGCTCTCACGACATCTGGTGGGAGACCAGTGCTCCAGGGGACTAATGTTTGCAGCATTAGACGGGTAAGCCACGCCAGACGAGGAAAGATAAGTGCTGACCGGGAGGCTCTCGTGGCGTCTGACGGGAGACCAATGCTCTAGGAGACCAATGCTCTGGGAGACCTCTGGAGACCAATGCCCAGGGAGACCAATGCTCAAGGAGACTAGTGCTCTAGGAGACCAATGCTCAAAGAGACCATTGCTTAAGGGGACCAATACCGATGCCCAATAAGGAGGGTGGTTGCTGCGTCTGCTGGGAGATCAATACTCGTTGGACAGGGATGGAGAAAATGTAGATGCATGACTGGCAGGCTCTTGCAATATCCGGACAGGTAAGCCTTGCTGGATGGGTAAAGATTTTTTTCTTTTAAACCAATAAGGGTTTGGTGGGCTTTTTTAATGTGGAATTGGTTGGTCCTGATGTAGCTTTGGAAGGCGTCTGAGGACTATCTTCCGAGAGCTTGGATCTGTTGTTGGGAGATACCTTTTTGGGCTGCCGGACCAAAAAAGGGTTGCTGGCCTGATTTTCTCCAGTGACTGGAGAAATTTTGTGCCGAGATGCCGGACTGTTGGAGAACGGATTTGAGGTGGTTTTTTTTTGGAGTCGTTTATGAATACGGGTTCGAAAAGGGATTTAGCCTGGGAACTTCTCAATTGAAGATATGCCAGAACAGATTGGTATGATTGGATTGGTGACTAGGTTGAAAATATATGTGAAATGGCAAGAATAAACATAGCTTTGAGTGTGCGGGCGGTATTGAGGGGTTGGTAACCTTTACGAAGGGTATGAATACATTTAGTGAGAATATCCAACGTTATGGGTTGTCTTGAGTTGGGACAGGTGGGCTAGGATTGTTGAATCTCTTTGATCAGGAGGGAGGTTTGTGAATTGTTTATCTCTAGGGAGGGAGCGCCATACATCAATTTGTGGAAAAATGATGGACCTGACTTGAAGGCCCTTAACATCGTCGAGGAGCGGAGAGGTTTTAACGGGTGGTTCACAGGAATATTAGTTTAGAATACTGAATAGTGAGGTACTGGAGTTGGGAATTGATCCACCTCTGGAGCCAGCATCCTGAATTTCAGCCAGGATCCGTGCTCTGATGTTGTGAGTCACTGGGGGTGGTTCTGAGGCGATGGCGTTTGATGTAACAGGCATAGGTGCTGCTGTAAAAAGAGAATAATGAGATTTAGTTTGGAAGAGAGAGCTAAAAGAGTTAAGAGCCAGGGCTGCGATTGTCAGCGGAGGCCACCTCACGCTTAAATCTGTCTCTGGGGCTTGGGGAGGAAAAAAGGGGGGAAGTATGAGGAGGAAAAGCAGAGTGAAGGTGAGAAGTGTGGGCTTGTGTAGCAAGCGGAGGCAGCCTCACGCTTATTTGAGCAGCTGGAGCGGCCGGCCACGGAAAGTGAAAGGGGGGTTAGAGATGGATGAATACGGGTGTTGAAATGCTTGAGTTTGCGCTGCTGGCGGAGGCAGCTTGATGTATGTGGCGCTGCAGTGGGAAAAGCCGCTGTGAAAGGCTGAGCCATGGCGTAGAAATCTGCGGCATAGCCCAGGCTGTGAGTGGATTTTTGGGGCAGTTATGGTTCCTTGCCGCTGTCACCTCTGGCTTGCTTAGTTGGGGACAATTGATATTCAACAAAGTTTTGATCTGTTGATAAACTCTCAGATGAACAGAGGTAAGTCTGCTGTATTTATACCTCGTTATTGGTTGAGTTGATTAACTGAATGCTCTCCACCTTTGCTAATTAGTTTAATTATCTGAACCTGCTCCTCCCGAATCTTGTTAATAAAACATCATTAAAACAATCATACTAAATACATTTGAGTGTGTTGAAAGTTAAGTTATAATGTAACTCTGTGCGTTCACTCGGTGGCTGCTATGACCGACCTCTTGCACTTTGCAGCAATCTAGATCGATATTAGTCAAACTGGAAATCGAAGGTACTGCGCATATGACGTCATTGACAGGTGACGCAATACTCTGTGTCCTGGATAAAATTGCTGATTTCTCTGGATTTAAACATTGTTGGAAATGATTGGGATAATGTAAGTGAACAAAATATATAACATTGTTCAAGTGGTTTTTGGATATTTTAATCTAAAAATCGTACATATTGTGCCTTTAAGTATCTCGTTAGGCCTACTGTCTGTTTTACTGACTAAGAAACCGCTTCTTTTGAATTAGTGAGAGAGCTGTCCAAACTAATGCAAATCGATTCATGCCATTTTGCAAACCCATTTGGCCAATTCACAGAAAAGAAAGAACTGACTCAAAAGAATGAATAATTCACGAATGATTGGCATCACTGGTTTCGAAATATGGGACACACACATAACATACTTTAAAAAATTTGCAGGGAGAACATTTCTCAGGTCAGTTGTAGTGCAGATGCCAATGTGAGTTAATGTAGGATGCCTGTCATTTCATGATTTGTTATTAGGTTGTTATTTAGGTTCAGATTAGGTTGGTATTTAACTCTATTTGGACTAGTTTTCCCTATAAATATCTATATCTATCTATATAGATATTCTGTCATGACAACTCTTAGAAGATTTTTAGCATGGTAATGGATATGACAATCATTGCTGTTGTTGTAGATTATTGTTGCTGCAGAGCAAGTATAGGGTACTGCCAATACAAACACTGATATGCTGCTGTGAGCATGTAAGACATACTGCTTCAGCACAAATAGCATATATAAAATTTCATGTAGCAGATCTTTGCAGGAGGAGCTGGAGAAGTTGGAACTCCGAAGCGCCCTGCAAACTGCTATAGCATGGATATCAAAACTATCAGCCCTGCAGAGTTTAACTTCAAAACTAATTAAACACCTGATCCAGCTAATCAAATCCTCCAGGCTTATTTGAAAACTACAGGTATGTGTGTTGACACAGAGTTGGAACTGAAACTATGTAGGACTGTGGTCCTCCAGGAACTGATGCTGCGTCCTAATTCGCATACTATCCGTCCTAAATAGTATTCGAAATTAGAATCATAGTATGTTGAAACGAGTATACCCGCGTGGTCTA
Source organism: Elopichthys bambusa (assembly GCA_037101425.1). Lineage (NCBI taxonomy): Eukaryota > Metazoa > Chordata > Actinopteri > Cypriniformes > Xenocyprididae > Elopichthys > Elopichthys bambusa. The sequence goes on along the minus strand of CM074450.1, from coordinate 26,773,881 downwards.
CTTTTTCCGGTTACAATCCGAAGTGCAGATCTGTGCACACTCTAACGGCTAATATTTCCCACAACCTATTGCACATTGGACGAGGACAACTAAAAACTACAAACATGGCAAATGTGTAAAAACTATTGTTAATTAAAGAGGTTTAGATAAAGGGGTTTGAGTGATTAATAATCAGTATCTAACCTGACGAAAATATATTTATTCAATGTTATCCACATTATATTTCATCTGTTACAGCATTGTGAACTTTTGTAATGATATGTTTGGTCATTAACTTTTAAATGCATCATTATGCAAATTGCAAACACATGAGGAGAGTTCTCTGCATGAAAGACCCATGACTGCCAGATTAACGTGCTTCTTCATTTCTCTCTGAAACGATAGGAAATTAAATTAAATTGAATGTGGAGGATTTTAACTGTGACAAGATGATTGACAGGGCAGTTTAAACGGTGACAGGATGCACATAACTAAGCGACAGAGCTGTCCGTTAAAGACGCAGTTAGTACGTCCCAAAGCTTGCCCACTCTTCTGCTACACACAAGTACATAGTTTTAGGGCATAGTATAAGTAGGTGAATTGGGACACAGCATGAGTTTTGCACCCCTGTGCTATAGTAAATGCTAACCAGCTATTTAAATGTTGAGCAGTGAGCTCTTTTGGCTGCAGAGAGTCAAATATATATTCAAGTCCATATACGTAAGGTTTTAAAAAATCATCCAAAGCTTATGACCTCCCTTACCAGCCACATCAAAGTTCTATGTTAATAACTTTAACTTAAACGGTGTTTAAAAAATGGATCCAATCTGAAATGTATAGGGATCTATTGTTATTGTTATCATGTGGGCACTACAGAAGGTCATGTGCTTTTGGATTTGCATATGGTATTATATAATTAAGGGAAATAATTTATTAGTATGGGGGTCTTAGGTGATGCTGCTACTAAAATGGCCATTTCAAGCAGTTTGTGACTCTCCTTATTGATTAATTTCATGTTTCACTTTTTAATGGGATGCCAGCAGGCAGTATTTGAACAACTAACTGTTATTTGACCCAGAATGTTAGCAAAAAGGTCTAAATCCATAATGAAGACGCACCAGGCAGGCAGAAGGATCGCGTACAGCAAGAGAATTAGCATTATGGTATTCAACAAAGGTCAAAATAAATGAGGGGATGCCCTGTGAAAATTCAATCTGCAATTACGGACATTCAAATCTCAAAGGACGCACAAGTTAGGAAGTTAGATATTCACTTCATAATTTCTACAGAGCTTGTGAGAAAAAACAAACAAACAGATGTGTTCAGTTTGGAAGGGATTAAAAAGTATGTCTGTGAACATCTATATGTCTGTCCGACTTTTCAGTGCTCGGTCCCTCTGCATGGTTAAGCAGATAACCTCTTATCGCGCACACTGAGGGACGGCCCTTCTGTCTGGCACCTCTGCATGAAGTGCTGGCTAGAAGATTACAGAGAGCCTAAATTGGCCCGCAGGCTTCAATCTCCCCCTAAAGCCCAGTTAAAAAATGCGAAAAAAAATCGTCCTACAGACTTTAGGACCATGTGGACAAGACTGAGTATGTGAAGAGCAAGGAGGAAAACCAGAGTGATGGATGCCTTGTCTTACAGAGGACGGATTTTTGAGACACCCTGGAGGAGATGAGTGGTACTGCAGCAGAATTAGATGTTTGTCTGTTGCTATACATAGAAAAATGCTCACTGATGTGTCACTGATAAACCCATGGGGCTCACTCGTGTGATTGTGTATTTCTAACCTTATTTGAGGTCTAATTGTTATGCAAAAATATAGGATTTGTGTTGCTGAATTGCCTTTTAACTGCAGCAAATGCTGTCTTGTTGTTTTCAGTGAAAACATCGAAACACCCTTAAAACAAGAACATTTGAAAGTATGAATTAGAAAGAGCTTTATTCACCATTTAGGCCTACACAACGAATTTGATTTCTGTAGCAGAAGATTGTAGAGGCACAACAGTAAGAAAATAGCATATGTACACAAAGGCACAAATACAAGATAACATTTACAGAAAGGGTATGTGGTATATATAAATATGGATTTACATAAGAATTAAAAGCACAGGCTGGGATGACATTAATAGGACAAGTGGTCTAGAAAATAAATGGATAGATGGATAAAAGATGGATAAAAATTGAAGTATTTGATATTGCCCAATGAATCATAGAACTAATAATGTTATATACAGTTAGTTAGTTTACCAGGGTAAAATCCCACTGAGTTAGTGGTTATAAAAAAATGCACGGTAATACTTCATGATAAGGTTGCATTAGTTAATGAACTAATAAAAAAAAATTCTAAAACATTTATTACATATTTATTACATATATAGATTTTTTTAAATAACAATAAACAGCTGTATTTATTTTATTAATTTAATTATTAATTAAATGAATAAATATTGTAGCAAATTAATTGCTCAGCATTAGTTGATTTTAGTTAACACATTAACTAAACTTAACTAATAGGACCTTATTGTAAAGTGTTACCAAATGTATTTTAATAATAATAATAATAATAATAATAATAATAAATGCATTAATAAACTGATTCTGGACCAGCTCTGGTGATTAGACTTCAAATCAAAACAACACTGTCAAATCACACATGATCTAAACAGCAGATAACAACACACTGGGCTGTCAGACAGGAAACTGGCCAGCAGGTGGCAGTGTTCAGGCACGTTGTGAACAAAGAGAGCGAGCTCATGACAGGCACAGAAGGAGAAGGAGGCGCTGTGGTTTGTTCATGCTGAGGGGGGAGATGGGAAAGTAGAGCACCCACATCAGGACGATCATTATATCTCCAGGCGTCTGGCGTGCAGAGAGATGTCCACCATAAATCAGACAGAGAAATAGGGCCAGCATTCACCCAGACCCCCATGAGAGGATAAATTATTTTGCATTTTACATGAATGAGGCGCAACTGTCTTTAACCATTCTAATTGGATCACATTGGTTTATTAGTTTATGAGTAAAGAGCTTCAGGTAATTAAGCTTGCTTCTTAAAGGCATCCAATAACTAGTTAATTCCTCTGATAAAGGTAAACCCAGCCTGACACAGTAACATTGACTCAATCAGTGACATTAGATTATTATTTGAAAACAATTATTTTTGTGATTCCACTTGGTGAGGCTAGTGGCGCAGAAATTACACACTTCATCTTTAAAATACAGAATGAATGAACAAATGAATACAATTACTTAATTCTTATAATTTAGTTAAGTACTAATGCATCAATTTGATTGGCTAGATACATTATCTGGGACGGATCTATGGGTGAGATTGACAGCTTGCCCACCCTGTCAGATCCAGAGAAATACATTCTTTTTTTTTAATAATTCAATTTTCTAACGTTTAACAATTCTTTGATAATTATTTTAAATGTGATTTGTTTTGTCATGCATTACAACTCTATCCTAATATTAATAAGAATATGCTAATTCATCTCTTTAGTTACATCACGCCAGTAGTAATGTTACATTCTTCTTCGCGCCAATATCCGGATTCCAACTAGCAGTGCCTTTTTCGTGTTATTACAAAAATCTATTACCGCTATCTATGACTTAAGAATGAAACACGTCTAAACAAAGATGACAGGACAGCGTAATAACTTGACATTTTTCTTTTGAAAGAGAATTAACAGACACTTAAAATTACAATGATATTATTAACATCTAAAGCCCAAAGTATTCTTGACTTTTTACACGTACGTGAGGGTCAGCGTACAGTGCGCAATTTCGCCATCAGAAGTGGCGTCGATTCACAAGGTAGTTGAAGAAAAACTGCATAAACAGAACTGACCGGAACACATGCAAGCTACAGCGACAATCGAGGCCTAGATAGACGAGAGATTTGTACACCTCTAGTATGAAAGGATACAAAGATGATTACATGGGTTGTAACTCATGGCTCAAAACTGCGCATGCGTCGAACATCAGTGCGTACGAGTTGAATGAAGTATACCTTCCAAGGCTGTGCATTCAACTGTGTGCTTACACTAGCATCCGCGTAAAAAAAAAACAAAGTATACCCAGGGTTTTAAATTCAAAACCCAGCCAACTCCGACTTGTTTAGAACAGACATCAGCCATACTAGGTAGGCTATGGGTAGGATTTTAGTATGGCCCGTCCTGGCATGGTTATGCAATTTTTACATTTAATATTTGTGAGCAAGGGGTTTTCTGAAATGTACATAAGCCACTGTATTAGCAAAGGCAGGTTGTCGATAAAGGACTCAGACATTGTGATTTCTCTTCGTAATATAGTTCTGCCTCTCTCTCTCCTTGTTTTTCATTTTCATTTTTTTCACGTGGGGGACGCTCACACTTGATCACACTGTGCAATAAGAGCCGGCGCTAAAGGTGATGTATGTAGTTTCTGTGACACTAGTGGCACCTAGCAGAAATTCAAAAATCAACCTTGCAAATGGTATTTCTGCGCATCGTGCATGAGCTTCTCCCAACTCAAACATCACAAACACAGCTCATACGGGGGCTTGAGATGGCATGTCTAAACAAACAGAAGTAGACTATATTAAAAAACAACAAAAGGAATACTTTTAGCTGTGTTGCTATGTCTCATGAGTAAGTGTAACCCCACCTATTCGAACCGTCTGCTCTAAGCGGGACTCAAACCCGAGTCCTCCGGTATGGGAGTTGGGCGCACTAACAAGGAGGCTAAAGACCACAGTCTCTAGAGTACCTCTTGAGATCAGGGGAGTGAGGCTTACACACACAGCTCTTACCAGCCTAGATCCATTACACTTGCCCCCTAAACCTCACTCCCATCCAGGTCATGGCACCAGTGTAACCCCTCCTGTTCGAAACACCCACTCTAAGCGGGACTCGAACCCTGGTCCGTGTCGAACCCGAATCAGGCGCTCTAACAAGGAGGCTAAAGACCGCAGTCTCTTTTTATCAGTCGCTAGAGTTCCTCTTGAGATCAGGGAGTGAGGTTTACACGCACACGGCCCACGTCCATTACATAAGCAAATAAATAAGCAAGATTCAGTCTAGAGCGAATGCAAGCAAATCGCTTATAATAAATCCATCCAATCTGCACCAGGAGCATTTTGTGACATGACTATTTGAGGCTGTTCACACTAGACACATTAAAATAAACTTTATAAACTGGAACATTTGTCTTTCTGAAGTGTGCATGATGATGTTGTGTTGAAGTGTTCATTGGGGGGATCACAATTGGGGGGAGGGGGGTCTAATTATTCAGGCCCATGCACACTTTTAGAGGCCCAATCATCTTCCACTTTCTGCATCTGCCACTGCTGGGTAGTATTTTACTTCATAAAATATTGGTAACTATCCATTTAATAATATAATAAATACCATGTATAAAATAAAAACATAAACCGCGCAAGGAGTGACTCTGTGCTTCAGTTGTTCCTCAGGTGTTGAGCCGGGTTTCCGTATTTAGCCAGACCCCCACACTGCAGTGGCCTCAGTGGGCTACGCCATGTTACGGGCAATCCTGGGAGACTCAGATGGGCGTATGGAAGCTTGAGCTGGCATTGGGAATGGGTGGGAGGGAGGATGAGGAGAGTTCCAGATGGGTTTAGGCATTCCATTAGCCGCATGCCGACAGTCAGGCCAGCTGCCACGCCGGGCCCGGAGAGACCTGGGACTCTTCCCCCAGGAGTTACCCCAACATCAGGATCCTCGCTGTCCTTAAAAGTGAGATCAGGTCAGATTTAAAAGGTAAATGAGCTGATAATTACACATTAGCCATGAGGTATTAGGTTGAGGGAGTACCGAAGCTAAATTAGAACAGAATATTAACTTGTCTGAAGTTAATTTTTAGGTGAGCTAATATATATATATACTAGGGCTGTCGATTTAACATGTTAATTAGATTCATTAATTATGGTAAAAAATAACATGTTAAAATTATTAATGCATTTAACACACTTTTCCCCCTCCCCAGACCTACACAGGCCATCTGACATTTCATACAGTTGACTGATGAAGAATAAGATGCAGGGAAACAACTCGAAAAAATGTTAGATATATTTTATATTCTGCTGTACACAAAGGAAGATATTTGAAAGAATGTTTGTAACCAAGCAGCTCCCAATTCCTTTTGTTTGGCAGTGTATATAAAACACAGATTTTTATTAACACGGAGCAACATTTGATCATTAATTACTGAAAATCTTTAAAGGGTTCAGAAACATAGTTAGGGCTCGTTCACACAGAACAGAAAAGTTGAACTGATTTTAACTTGAGCGCCGCGTTTGTAGAACACCGTTCTGCAAAAGACGCGAGCGCAACGGTCATACGCACCCGTCTAGCATTTGTTTACATAGAAAAACAATGGAAAAGTGCATTGGAATGAAAAAAACATGTTCTGTGTGAACTCTGCCCCTTAGTGTCATTACTACAATGAGTAAATAATATGTTAAAATAAAGTTATACCACTCCTTTGTGTGTCATGGGATGACATGAAATTGCATGAATAGTGACTCTTTTTGATAAACTATTCAAACTTTTTTTTTTAAGAATCAAACATTTTCAGATCACAAGAATGTCTAGTTCATAATGAACAGCCACAAAGAACCACAGTCAAGTCCTGGCCTTAAACCAAAATGTATTGTGTACCTACACACCTTTATGGAAATCGTGGCGACTGACAGGCAATAATTACACATGTTTAATTACTGATCTGCATGGTTAAATAATTGCTGACACTGAGGGAGGCTGTGATTTTGCATTTGCCGCCCCAGCGGTGGGCAAGACCCCATGAGCTTCTATGGTAAAATATGAGATTGCACTATTTTATAGGCCTTGTTTCCGCACATGTACCAAAGCTTTCTGCATAGTACTGCAATCAATATATCACACACTGCTATTACATCATGATGTGTAAACAGAATGCAGAAATTGTATGAAAATGCTAAACAGCAGAACATAGCTTTACCACCGATGCTTCTTCTCCTCCACATGGAGTGAGCATTTGTGTGGGAGCGGTATAGACACAGGAGGTGGCCGTGCCAGTACCAACAGCTCTGCTGCTTTAAAATGGGCTGCGCTAACAACGGGATTTCCTGCCCCCCACAGCTCAGCTTCTCCTGTCAATCAAAGGGCCGCCATTTTAAAAGTTCATCCAGCCTGTCTGCTTTACATCCATGCTTTAGCACCAGTCAGACATGACATCTTTTTCATCATTGCCTGTTTTTTCCATTTCCCTTTCGTTTTCTCGGTTCCTCTTAAATAGGCCTTTGTTCTCTGGTCCTACGTCTATTTTTATCCCCCAGTTTCCACGGGAAGAGTCATGCTGATGACGACGCTTGGGAGATTTGCTCCTGGTCACCATGGCAACACTATCAAAAGCTTGAGTCAAACAGGCTCATGCTTGCTGTCTCTCTAGAACATGCCTTGTTTTTTCTCTTTATTCTCCTTCAGCCCCATTATGATTTACTTACATTTTACACAATGTCATGATGTTACGCTGTTTTTTTGCTCACAATATAAGCACACAGAAAAATTCTCAAGACCCCATACAACCCATCCCCCCAAACATGCAAATCAAGTCATGTTGTTTTCATTCCCCTCATCCACCTCCTTTCTGCACGGGATTGAGCTGTCTTTACCTCTCTAAACCAACTGGCGTGCTGTTGTAGAGTGAATTAGAGCCACCATATAAGACTTGTTTTGACTAGTCCACTGGACGTATTGTAGCAAACACTGCTAGCAACCATTTGAAAGACACAGTGGTCGTGTTTACACTTGGCATTACCTTGCTACCTGTCCACTGCATTGAAAAGACAAGTGTAACACATTTGTGATTGGTTATTATCTGGATCCGAGGTAGTCGGGATCTCAGTGTAATCTAGCCATTGTATCTATATTCAATGGTCAACATCACACAAAACGCCACCTGCTATCATTATGCCCCCTCTTTTCTCCAGACAATATACCTGAAATGCTTAGTGCAATGCCAAGGTTGCGTGGTAATTCACCCTTCGCCGGGAGTTTCATGACGTTGAATCTGCCATTTTGTCCGACAAACAAACACAAGAGAGTTAATAAATTAAAGGGTTAGTTCACCCAAAATTAAAATTCAGTCATTAATTACTCACCCTCATGTTGTTCCACACCCGTAAGAACACAAAATAGGATATTTTTAATAAAATCTGATGGCTCAGTGAGGCCTTTATTGCCAGCCAGATCATTTCCTTTTCCAATGCCCAGAAAGGTACTAAAAAAGTACAGTGGTTCTTGCTTAATATTATAAAGCGATGAGAATACTTTTTGTATGCCAAAAAAATAAATAAAAAAAATAATGTCTTTATTCAACAATATCTAGTGATGGACAATTTCAAAACACTGCTTCATGAAACTTATAAAATCTTTTGAATTCGAATCAGTGGTTCAGAGCGGCAAAATCACGCGATTTCAGTAAATAAGGCTTTGTTACGTCAAAATTTCAATAGTTCACATGACTTTGGCAGTTTGATATGCAAACCACTGATTCGAAACAAAAGATTCGTAAAGCTTCGAAGCTTCATGAAGCGGTGTTTTGAAATCACCCATCACTAGATATCGCTAGAAGTCGCTATTTTGGTTTTTTTTTGGCACACAAAAAGTATTCTCGTCGCTTTATAATATTAAGGTTGAACCACTGTAGTCACATTAACACTTTTAAATATGTCTTTAGTAGCTTTCTGGGCAATGAAAAAGGAAATGATCTTGCTGGCAATGGAGGCCTCACTGAGATTTTATTAAAAATATCTTAATTTGTGTTTCGAAGATGAACAAAGGTCTTACAGGTGTGGATCGACATGAGAGTGAGTAATTAATGACAGAGTTTTAATTTTTGGGTGAACTAACCCTTTAATGTCAGTGGACACTGAATTTAAAAAATGGTATGTATTGATGTCTTTCTGCGGTTGAAAAAACATACCTTCTGATGTTAATTCATGTTTATTACTAGTAGGAAGAGATGATCGGTTCACGTACCACTTCAACTGACGCTACAGCGATCTGTCAAAACACATTAAAGAGCCACAAAACGGTATTTATTGTTTGAATTTCTTAAAAAAAAAAAAAGACAAAATTTGAAAGCTGAGACAAAAGTAACCTGCTCTGTCTTGTCTGTCGGCGCATTGTCAGTGTCCGCTTTTCTCTGTGATGTTTTTTGCACTCTGCGAGAACATGATGTGTGGCATGAGAGCACCATGGCTTGTCGGACAAAGCAAAAGTAAGTAAGATGGCCATGTCTTTGCGAAGGGTCAGTGACATCCAAACGTCTTTGAGGTTACAAGAAAGGATCAATCCAAAAGTAATTTTGTAAATCCATTTTGACCACTGCCAAGCACCACACCGTAACTGTTGCGCTTTGCGGTAATGGGCACACATTTTGAATATGGACACTTTTATTTTTGAAATACTAGAAACTGTTTACAAGAGTAATATTATGTTATCACTCCACAACAGAGAGTGGAAGCTGTTAAGGAAAAAAAAAAGGAAAAGGAGAACAAAATCACAATCATTTGAAAGGGGCAATTATTATTGTCAGCAGTGTAGTGCAATCTAAACTCACTTGATGCAGATACTAACACTTAAAGGGCCCTATCATACACCCGGCACAATGCGGCGCCAAGCGTGACGCAAGTGTTTTTTGCTAGTTTCAGACCGATGCAGTTATCATTTTCACGTCTTGCACCACGTTGTTTAAATAGCAAATGCATTTGCACACCTATTTGTGCGCCCATGAGCGTGCTGGTCTGAAAACGAGGTGTGATAAAAATGCTTTGGTGGAATCCGGCTTGTCCTGTAGATGGTCTGCTCGTGAGCTTTAACCTCGTGCACGAGCAGGTTTCCTCACTGGAGAAGCGTTCAGTTTTTCCACTTGCAAATGTAAATAGCGAATTCACCAAGGTGTGGGTGCAACTGGCTTTTAAAGGGAATGTGAGATGACTTTGACTTTGACTGGTTTACACACCCATGACTCATTAAGAGAATAGGGACAACCCTTTTAGACCATGCACCGTGCGAGCCGACCATTTTTCCTGTCATTAAGCTAGCAAAAGTGGATTCGAACATGCCCTAAGTGCACTTGCGCTGTGCGCTTTTGACCATATGCTTAGATCGTTAAAATAAGGCCCAAAGTCTTTAAGTTAACCCTGCTTTCTGGAATACCCCCTGACAGACAAGAGCACATGTCAAAGGAATGGACAACCAATGCCATGTGCTCACAACAGAAGACAAGACATGGAGCATGAACATCCAGATTTCGACACCAGAACCGAAAACAAACAGAAGTGTTAGGAACAAGAGCCCATGCTTCAAACACAAAACAAAAAGAAGAGAGTGCATTTGGTGTGCTCACCAAAACCCAAGAACAAAACACAGAATGAGGGTGCCAGGATCCTGTCATCAATCTTTAAACGTGACAGATCAACAAAACAAATCCTTAGACTCTCATATCTTATTGCTTATTCATATCATTCACCCCTACAAACATATAATCCAATTTTCTAATTTACTTAATGTGTGTACATGATCTAAAAAGATGCTATTACACTGCTAAAGCAGGCTGTACAGCTACAGTAAACACACATGCACACATTTAGGTCCATTTACTCAATGGTACGAAAGCAGTCATGCGTCTCTACAGCAGGCTACACAATTGAGGCAATCTTCAGTGAGATCCCATGTTAGCTGTTAAATAGGAAGGCTATACCGTTCCCTGTGATGCTAAATGTTTTCTCCTACTGATGTCCTTCCTGTTCCCACAGTGTCCAGCTTCTCCTCCCAGTGTCACCTGCCAGGCGGGAGGCAGGTGTATGCAGCGGGCCTACTGTGCTGGTAATAGCTTCACCTGCTAAAGCTGTCGCATCGCCAGTGCGCACCATGGTGCACTGCACCACACGTGACCTACAGTTCAAATGAATTCAACACATATGCTACACTCAAATTAGTTACACAGGGGCAGTTTAGAGGCTGGTTAGGCAGACCGGGCATTGTATAAGCTTGCATTACTTCTATATGAAAAATGTGTTGTAATCATAAGGTCATTCTAGACCTGTTGATTAAATGCAATATATTTCTGTAAGCTCTAAAAGACTTTATTCTTAAAACACTGAAAGGTCAAGTATTTTATTGTATTGGAGGCCAGTGCTGAGGCCTCATTAGAGATGAATTGGCCATAAAGAGCACTGAAACTTTTTTTTCCTGGCTGTCAAAACCAAATTTATAATACAAAGAGGGAAGAAGGAAAAATGTAAATTCCAGCCACCCATGTCACTGAACAGCTCTCTGCGCTGAGCTTCACTGCCAGTCTTCTGCTATCTGTCTGCACACGAGTCTCATCAACATGGTGGGAAATAAATATTATGTTTAAAAGACCATACAGTACAGGTCAAATTAATCAAGTGAGTGAAAATCAATTGTGTCTGCTACTTTATTAAAAAAGATTGCAATGTACAATAATTCAGGAATTGAACCTAGGTCTCTGTGATTTCCCAGAAGAGTTGGGCAAAATTCAAAAATTCCCATTCAATGTGATAATAATAATAATAATAATAATAATCAGTGTTGAGGAAAGTTACTTTTAAAAGTAATGCTTTGCAATATTTTGTTACTCCCTAAAAAGTATCTAGTTGCATTACTTAGTTACTTTTTATGGACAGTAATGCATTACATTACTTTTGCGTTACTTTTTCTCATCTAAGCTGGGCTTATTGGGCAAAAATTATTTTATTCTATTTTTGGCAAATGTAAAGGCCCTTTCACACCAAAAGTGAAATGAATAAGCCTCAGGCTGAAGGAAATGCAAATTCACACCTGTACAGTAGAGGGCGCAACTCAGACATGAAAGTTCAGCACTCTTCAACGAAAAACAAAAAATGAAACACAAATAGGAAAGCTGTCAGTCAATAAATGGGGAATCAAAGTAACTTGTGTTACTTATTTGAAAAAGTAACTCAGATATTGTGTTGTAAATTTAAAAAAGTAATGCATTATTTTACTACTTGAAAAAAGTAATCTGATTATGTAACTTGCATTACTTGTAATGCGTTACCCCCAACACTGATAATAATAGTAATAATAATTAAATGTTTACACATATCAAGCATTAAGTACACATTTTACACTAAAATTCAACAGCAATGAACATTTGCTCATTTAGAACTTATTTCTTTTCTATTCGCTTTTGAATATTTTCGCCCATACCGTGCCTAAACAATCTACTAATATACTAAATAATAATACTAAAAATATATTAGCTTTTCACCACACATTGGAATGGAGCATTAATTGTGGTTTGAAATCAAAAACGTGGTTTTAGTGGTAACCAAACTATTTTGCATCATACCTCTACTCTGATGGTGGGAAGGCAGTATACGCATCAGGTGTGCTTCATTAAGTTGGCAAGCTCTTCCTTTTGGCCACCTGCTCTGAACACTGCACAGAGATACAAAGGTGTGCAGTGATGCTGAATAAACATAAACACCATTAGCCTTTTAAAGGGTTAGTTCACCCAAAAATGAAAATTCTGTCATTAATTACTCACCCTCATGTCGTTCCAAAATGACATTCATCTTTGGGACACGAGTGAAAATCTTTTTGATGAAATCTGAGAGTTTTCTGTCCCTCCATAGACAACTACGCAACTGACGCTTTGACGCCTTAAAAAGTTCATAAAGAGATCGTAAAACTAATTCCTATGAACTGAGCGGTTTAGTCCAAATTTTCTGAAGAGACTCAATTGCTTTATACTGTATGATGAACAGACTGATTTTAGGCTTTTATTCACATATAAACATTGATCAGTGCACACATCAGTTGTGGTAAACGGAAGCTCAAGCATGTTTGAGAACCAATGAGCTTCATTCTCATGTGTTATGCAGCACGATTGAGCCTCAGGCAAGAGGTTTGTTCTCAGGCGTCAGGAGCCTCTTCAGAAAATTTGTTTGATTTGATTCTTGATGAACTTTTTGTAGTGCCAAAGTCGCGTAGCTGTCAATGGAGGGACAGATTTCATCAAAAATATCTTCATTTGTGTTTTGAAGATCAAAAGTCTTACGGGTTTGGAACGACATGAAGGTGAGTAAATGACAGAATTTTCATTTTTGGGTGAACTAACCCTTTAACATCATGGTTTGAAAGGAAACTAACAGATTTATGATTAAAGCATTATTTATTTTAAATAGGATTAGTTTGTTTGCGTTGTGACTTTTACTGATTTTGAAGAACAGGGTTAGGGTTAGGGTTTGGATGAGATAAAATCACATAATATGCGTGCAAAACATACATTTTCTCAAAACTAGTCTTGTCCAAGTAGGACCCAACCAGGGGTGCGTTTCCCGAAAGCATCGTTGGTGAACTATGGTCATAAGTCCCACTGAGCTCTATTGGTAACGACGGAACTTGCGACCATTGTTCGCTTTGGGGCGCATTAACGCGCGGGCTTCCATGGGCTGAAGCCCAGGGGCCTACACTAGGGAGGGGCCTACTGGCTCTATGGAAATTATATTTTTCAAATATTATTTGTATATATGGGAGTTTGCAGCAGTGACAACAGCATTGGTCTGCCATGAAAATAATCAAATTCCAAAAAAAATATGTAAAAATAAATGCTGCAAATGTGAATATATCATCGCTGTCAGGCCGAAACCTTAAGTCTCTATATTTCAACATTTTTGTTTTATAAAACTAATGCTATTGGTCATCCTTTACGTCTGTATGTGGGGTTTACGAATATTTAACCAATTAAGAGGTTGTGACTAATCCTTGTAACTCCATTGGCTCCTCAAACTGTCAGTCAAACCTCAACTCTGCCTTGCCTCCATTTAGAATAAGCTACCCAAAGTTTGGACAGTCTCTGCTTGTTTGCAGTGCAAGGGTAATAAAGAAATTATGTATGAATATGTACAGCATTTTCTTTACTCAAGAAACATGTCCATTAAGGCTATTGTTTTTCTGTATTTGAAGAGCGGAGAATATTCTTAGTCTGCTAGAATATTCCATCTAGTTGAAGCAAATATACTGTTTATGTGCATAGCGCTTCATCTTTTGTATCATGATTTATCAAAACTGTGTCATTTCTACATAAATAATTGGCAAGAAGCTAAAAAATGGTTTAATCTGGGGTAGGGTGGCCTACCATAATGCTGTAGCCCAGGGGCCTTTGGTTCTCTTAATGCGCTCCTGACCCTAACATGCACCCAAAACCAAAATTATAACTTTGTTATTAACACATTAATTGACAAAATCTCATTTGTTTAGTCTTGTTATGGTGAAACTAATGTTAGGTTGAAATTGACTTTCAAAGCAACAACACGAACACAGAGATGGCTGCTCTCTATTAAGCTATTCTCAGCAGAGCAACCACTCCAGCAAAAACCAGTGATTAGGCTTTGATTAGAGTGATTACAGCCCAATTCGATCAGTTAGCACATCACAATTGTGTTGAATCTATTTCAGCTTTGTGAAGCTATTAACCAATAGCCTTTGAGATCTCAATTCAAACAAAAGACTCAACCTCAACTCTACCTTCTTGAGATGAATATACACTGCCAGAAGCCTTCACTTTCAGGGCCTTCTTTTGACATTACAGTTAAACCCTGCCTGTGTTTGATAACAGCTCATCAAATCTTTTGAGGGTTAAATATGGTTGAACCTGTCAGATCATTGAAACAAACAGAGCAATGTTTTGAAAGTGTCACAGTGTTCACACTTTTCCAGAACTTAACTTACAAATGACTGACTTATAGTTGACTCTGCACATTAAATAAAGATAGGAGAAAGTATTTTAACATGGAAGGGATCATTCTGTCATCATTCAAAGGGATTTTTGTCCTTATTTTTGAATCACAGCCGTGTTGATATACAGCCATATCGCACGGCTACTTGCGTGACATTGCTCATATTGACCCTTTTATATGTTTCAATACAATATTGAATAATATCTGTTATTCAGTCATTATTCAATAGTTGACTTCTGCTCTTCACCACAACTCTCAAATTTTGTATATATTCACATATTCAAATGGTGTGTTGTGATCACATGAGAACGAATGCACTTGTCATAACGTGTCTTCACACACCATATCTGAATATGGCAGGAGGGTAATATGATATTTAATATGATATTTTAAGGTGTGTTTTGGTCTTTTTTTAGCTTGAAAACCCTTGGTTACTTTCATTGCATGCAAAATAACACCTTGGGAATTCTGCTTTATGTTAATGCATTGTACAAGTATTTTAATGCATTAATTATTCCTTGTAATGCACCTTATGATGCATTGTATGGTCTCATGAATAATAGTAACCACAGCTGTAATACATTATAATACTTATGTACTCATTCTTACACCATTAGAAAGTATAATGCATTAAAAACACGTGAAAAACAACCAATTTCAGATGTAACAAGGAATCTACAAATGAAAACAACTAATGCATGCACATTATGAATACCATTATAATGCATTATACATAAAGGCTTTAGGTCAAGCGTTACCACTTATTCTTTTGTGTTTGACACGGGTCAACATGAAGGTTCAAGGATGACAGAAGTTTTATTTTTTTGGTTGAAGTGTGCTTAAATGTTTTGATTGTGCACTTGTAGTAAAGTAGTTTACTTTAAAGTACTTTCTAAAACACGGAAGCCTGCACTGTGTTCACAACGTCAACTGCGTATGACAACAGTTCAGATAGTTAAATAAAGTTGTTATTTTTGTTTTGTTTTTGGCACAAAAAGTATTCCCGTTGCTTCATAACATTAAGGTTGAACTACTGTAGTTACGTTAACTATCTGAACAAAGTCTTTACTACCTTTCTGGACTTCAAAAGGTGCAATGGTGTTGATGTCTATGTGTGGTTCAAAAACCTTTGGATTTCATCAAAAATATCTTAATTTGTGATCCGAAGACGAACGAAGGTCTTACAGGTTTGGGACGACATGAGGGTGAGTAATTAATGACAGAAGTTTCATTTTTGGGTGAACTAACCCTTTAACTTAATTTATTGTAAACTATAATACAATTTCATTTAACTGTAAATAACATGCAATTAAATGTACGGAAACATTACATTCAGTTTGCAGTATATTCTCTAAAGTATTTTATTTCCGTAATAAGTGCTCTTTTTTTAAAGTATGTCTTTTTCACAACGAATGCCTTTAATTAAAATATGCAAGTAAGATATATGAGTCACTATTCATGTCCTGACAGTTAGACAGACATAACTTATATCATCTTTAAAACAGAAGAAGCAACTGTCCTTCCTCCACCTCAAAGCTATCATTTGTACGCCACATTCACACTTCTGAGTAAATCCATTCAGTGACAAGAGGCCAGGACCTTGGCATCGGTCCCTTACCCTACACTACAGTAATATGCTGCGGACATAAGCCAGTCACTCGAGTGTGTTGGCACCTACTCGCTGGCCCGTCTGTCTTCCCACCTCTACAACATGCCACCCCCAACCGAAGCAGCCAGCCACAGATGCCTTGCTTGGGAAGATTCTGTATGCGTCGACACAATCTCCCAGAGTGCTTCTCTTGCAAATAATAATACGGATGGTCTAATGCATGGGAGTGGCGAGGGGGGCATGACCTCGCCGCAGTCTGAGTGACAAGTAGGCAATCTGCAACAGATGTCCTAGGTCACGCGCCATTGAAATACTGCCTGATCAATAATGGCAATGAGAGGTAACGGTTAGGGGGGCTGCCTATCAATGGGAATGCTCAACAGCCTCCCGATGCTGAGGGCAGAGGAACAACTCACATAAATCAATCTTGTCATTCAGGTTGGGCTGTCTCTCTGAGTCTTTGGTAATCTGGAGATGAGATGAGGCAGGTGGGGTTGTCCACCCCCACAGTGGAGTGATGTGTTTGCGCAATATGGGATGAGGCTTCCAGGAAGTGCCTCTTGAAGGGGAAAGAGAAATCAGGTCGAACTACATCGAGCCAGATGACTACGAGCAGATTGCTTTCTCTCAGAAATTTCAATGCATTATATATCTACTGTAATTGCATATTTATGGCATTTCAGCCTCACCATACGAGTGTCAACACAGCAAGGTGCATATTCATGCACTTGCCTAAATACTACAACCAAACATTTAGTCTGACCTGGTTAGAGCTTAGCTGACTCTTTTTCTACATTTAAAGGCTGACTATCCAAATGGTTCTAAAACATTTCTCTGTTCATTTGAGCACTCCGACTGGTCAAGCAATGATGTGTATTTGGGGCAGGACTACCTGTTGATGAACAATGGAGCGTGAGGGGAGTGTTTGAGAAACCTGTTTGAAAACCATCATTGGTTCTTATTTTGAGCTTTTTAAAGTTGAATTCTTTTCTCAAGTTATACCCACCCTGCCTTTCCATAAACATTTTTCACATGTGTGATAAGAGTCCTGGCCTGAAGAAATCTACATGCCAATTTTCAGTTAGTCATAGCGCCACCTGCTGGCAACAAGAAATGGCATCCTTTATACTGTAATTCACTCTCAGGAACACATTTCAATATGTCAAGAAGTACCAAACATACTAGAAACACGTTAAATCATGCAACACTTGGCTAAGTGCTAATGTATGCGATTAACGCCACGAAACAGGAAGTTGTTATATGCATACTATGTCCGATCTGCTTCAAATTTCACATGTTTGATAATAGTCCTGGCCTGAAAAATTAAAGCTGCAAGCAGTGATGAAAGGGCCCTCGCACCTGAGCTCATCACCACCTGTTGGCCTTAGGAAAACAGTGAACAGTGGATGAGTAAATACAGGAAAATTATGGCAAAGTCATTTCAGAGTGCCACACTTCCTTCTGCCAAAAGGTGGCACTTTGGCTGTAACTGAATATCGCCACGTAAATGTCATCAGGCCAGGACTCTTATCAAACATGTGAAGTTTGGGGCAGATCGGACATTGTATGCCTGAGTTGCAACAGCTTCCTCCTTCATGGCGAAACATCAGACTTTGTCAGGCCGCCACTTCAGTGAAAACTCAAGATCTTTGCAGTTTAACATCACTAAGGCCTTAAAATTAGATTGAAATTTTGTAAGTGGCGCTATCAAGCTATTTTGCCACACCTAATTCTCAAACCCATAACAGATGTAAATTTTCACCACTTCTGACGCATGTGCAAAGTTTCATGAGTTTTCGAGCATGTTTAGGCTCTCAAAAATGCGATTTATTTTGGAGAAGAAGAATAATAATTGACTGAGCAATTACAAAAGGGTCCTCACACCATCGGTGCTCGGGTCCTAATGAATTTGTCTGTTCCAGATATCCAAGATTATTGATGATTCTGATTGCTCTCTTTTGTAATGTGCATAACGACTGTAAGTTGGTTTTGTAGGTGTTTCCCCAGATTTCCACACAGTAACTCAAATATGGTAGTGTGAGTGTATTATACAGAGTATACAGTACATTGATTTATTGTCCAGAATATGTCTTGATTTATTCAAAATTGCTATGGTGTTTGCCAATTTAACTTTGATGTGTTTTATGTGTGGTTTCCAGGAGGATTTGTGGTCTAAAATCACACCAAGAAATGTATTTTCATATACTCTTTCTATACTTATATTGTCAATTTCAGTTCTTCTTGAAGGTTTGTTTTATGTTTTCCAAATAGCATAATCTTTGTTTTGGTTATTTGTAATGACAGTTTGTTTACATCAAACCACAGTTTTAACTTATTACTTTCTGTTGTGATCACCTCCAAAAGCTGCTGTAAATTTTCCCCTGAACAGAAAATATTTGTATCATCAGCAAATGTAGATTTGGACCTAAGACCGATCCCTGTGGTACACCACAGGTTATGTTCATGTATGTAGATTTATGTTCACTAATTTCTACAAATTGTTGCCTGTTTCTCAAATAACCACTCACCCAGTCCAATCCAACCCCTCTGAATCCATACCTCTCTAGTTTATGTAATAAAATTTCATGATTTATGGTGTCAAATGCTTTTTTTAAATACTATTGCTTATAGTTTAGGGATTTGAACAAACCCCTAACCCTATGAATTAAACTTTAGTGTGCAAGACTATGAATGAAACCTCAAATTACATGGCTTGTTAAACTATACTATTCATTTTGTATGTGGTCTTTCACCAGTTGGAAAAATAAAATGGTTGAATCCTATGGGATCCTAGCCAAATCTAGCAACCAGAATATTATATAGTCTTGGGGGTGGGCTTTTTGTGGTCTGTAGAAAACACCTAGTCATATCCTTAAAAATCTAGTTTCCTAGTTTGCAATTCCCCTAATAGTGGAAGAAATTGTTCACATTGGCTATAAACATCAGGTGAGTAAAGAGCACTCATTTATTCACCATACTAAGCTCCAGGACAGAGTGCCTCACTATAAGACACACAACTCAAGTTATATACTCCCTATACCTCATCCCTTTACATTTAGCATGTCCATTTACTTTCAACTCTTGTGCTGTGGAAACCAAAGTGGTGATGTAAGACATATGACAGAATAACTAGACCGATAGACAATGCTCACTACCCGGGAAGAGCTGTGCATGCTTCATTGCCTAGTTAGCTCCTCTCTGTAAGCTGGGATTCTGTACAGTTGTAACCTTCAGCTCTTTGAACATGATGAATGTTGGGGTGGGGGCTGAGGGGGTGGGTCTGTGTCCGCTGTATGAGAAAGGGAAGATGATTTACTGAGTTCTGATGCCCTCTACCTCAAGAGAGAATAGACCCAGGGTGTCTGTTTTTCAACCTACGTGTATGAATGCAGCATATTGCATGGTTTGGATGAGCAGAATGGGATTACCCAGGTGACAGGGAAAGTTCTCAGAACTTTAGCTAATGTTGTGTCAAGGTTCAAAGTTATGAGCAAATGTTTCCTCCAGTAATTAAAAAAAAAGAAAAAGAAAAAAAGTTGTCTGGTCTTTAATGATGTTCTCAAAAAGGTAGCACAAAAACATTATTTATACATTGTTCATGGAACATTTTCCCATGTGAAGCGGTCACAGTGAGCACAGCTAGCTTCCTAGAGCACACAACTCATGTGTATCATCTGGTGTTATATATCTCTCACATGGCGTGACACATCTCTTAAAACTGCTTATAATGGTTCTTTTTCATTCCTAACCACAAACACATAGCAAGATTTCACACACACACACACACACACAAACAGCTTCCTGAAGACAAAAAAAGCTGATGACATTCTCTTTAGGCGCCCTTATATACCCTGCTGGTGCACATGTAACGTCACCTGACTGCGGTAGTCAATGAAAACTGGCGTGTATCACATGTGCTCCGGCTCACGTAGAGCACTCCCATAGCGTCAACTCCATGATGCAGCATAGAGTTTCACTTTGAATTCCAGGAAACTGGATGTTTTGAATGCTCAAAAAATATTCACAAATAACATTTTTATAATTTAATGCAGGAGCTCCCTATTCCAGATCGTGCCTCCCCGCTCTGCACAGTTTGTATGTCTCTCTTATCTGACACACCTGATTCAGATCATCAGCTTGTTAGAAGAGAGCTCCATGAACTGGGGTGTGTCCCAATTGACAGGGTCTCTACGAAGTGTTCATCCTGAGCATGGGACATCTGTTGAAGTTCACTTTATTCAACAAAATGCCTTTATTAGCAAAACCTTGCAATGACAAACACAGCTGAAACTCAAGTTGCGCATATTAGAGGTGTTAATGGTTTGATGCAATAATATAGCTACTTCTGTACATAAATATAATATAAATACCATACTTTCATTTAAAGGGGTGGTTGATTATGATTTCACTTTTTAACTTTAGTCAGTGTGTAATGTTGCTGATTGAGCATAAACAACATCTGCAAAGTTATGACGCTCAAAGTTCAATGCAAAAAGAGATATTTTCTTTTACAGAAATGCTACACCAAATGGCTGGTAGGGACTACAACAAGCTTCTTCCTAGGTTAGTGACATCACTAACCCTAAAAGTTACATAAACCCTGCCCCCGAGAACACACAACAAAGGGGGTGAGGCCATGTTGGGCTGCTTTAGAGAAGAGGAAGAGTTGTTGTAGTAGAGTGTTGTTGACATGCCGTCATTTTACGCCGGGCTGCTTCACAAATGAGGGTCAATTCAACGCAGGATTTTTACAAAAGATTAACATGACGGCACATGCTAGTCGATGAGTTGAATCAACTCCACAGCAACTACATAAATCTATCCACTAACCATTCAGAAACATCCAGTTTCATCCTAAAAGTTGTAACTTCTTCCTGAGTCTTTCCATCAGTGTCGACTCTGGTTTGAACAATGTAAGGCTGAACACCGTTACTGACAATCCTCATTTTGGCTGCGTGAGATTCTCCAGCTTTGTTGTTGTTGGGTGAACTATTCCTTTATGGAAACATTAGCAAAATGTTCTTAGGACATTTTTTTCTTAGTTTGGTGGCAGTGTTCAGGACATTTGGACAGTCCAAGGCCTCAGGACTGCTGACATCTATGTTCTTGCAATAGATCAATGGTAACAGCTAACACTACTTAAAGAAACTTTTTTTTTTTTTTTTTTTTTTTTTAGTGCAGTTGTCCCTAACAGTTACTGATGCTTTTAGCTGATTCAGTTCACAAAACTGTTGTTTTGTTAATTAATTGGACTGATCATTTCTTGAGTTTAACTCACTGACTCAATGATCTAATTACTTTAGTTAACAGCTCACTTGAAAGGAAGATTATCAGTAAACAATGACATGAATTTTGGTTTGTTCCACATACAAGGTTATCATATGACTTGGAATATGAGACGGCGTACAGACCACTTTTATAATACTTTTATAAAAGTATCTTTGAAAGCCTCAGTTGACCAGTACAAATATATGTTCCATGGAAGTCATATGAGTATGAAAAGGCAAAAAGGTAAATTATCTCAATATTGCAATTTTTGGGTGAACTACTGCTATTTCTATGTTTAAGATACTTTTAGGAGCAAGCCATGAACTATCAACCTTGTTCCCTTGGGCACAGCACATGGTGCTTCAAGTGCTGTTAGGAAGTTGCTACTTATGTAATTATGATGTAAAGTGAGTCTAAGAATTTTTATAATTTTTATTTTCAAAGATTTTACAAGAATTGAACCGATCTGGTTCTTGAGTTCCACTTACTGACTCAATGATCCGGTCTAAGCGGTTAATAGCGGTTAACAGTGCACTGGAGCGATTATCTATGATTTTACAAAAAGCGTTTTCAGAGCTACTGTAACAAAATAAAGACCAAAAGATGTGCATTAGTTGAGAAATTGATGCTTTATCTATGTATTTTACCATTCTTGGTTTTTGAGGAAACCATTCCAGGATTTTTCTCCATATAGTCACCTTTAAGTCACCTTTATTTATATAGCGCTTTTTACAATGTAGATTGTGTCAAAGCAGCTTTACAGTGATAACTGGTACATTATTTTGGCTGCACAGCAGCTCTTAAAGAATAGTGTCAATGCAGGTAGATCAAAGCACTGTTGAATATCAAATATCAATTGTCAAGTGTCCCCAACTAAGCAAGCCAAAGGCGACAGCGGCAAGGAACCCAAACTCCAACAGGTGACATCAGGTGGCAAACAGGTGTTAAAATGGAGAAAAACCAGGCTTAGTCGGGGGGCAATATAGTGAACTTCACTGGGGTTCAACGGGTTGAAGGTCCAAATGTCAGTTTCAGTGCAGCTTCAAAGAGCTCTACACGATCCCAGACGAGGAATAAGAGTCTTATCTAGCGAAACGATCACGGTCATTTTCTAAAAAAAAATTATATACTTTTTAACCACAAATGCTCGTCTTGCACTGCTCTGCGATGTGCCATGCATTATGTAATCACGTTGGAAAGTTCACACGTTATTTTTTTTAGAAAATGGCAGATCGTTTCGCTAGATAAGTCCCTTATTCCTTGGCTGGGACCCTTTCAAGCTGCATTGAAACTGCAATTTGGAACTTGAACCCGTTGTACCCCAGTGAAGTCCACTATATGGAGAAAAATCCTAGAATGTTTTCCTCAATAACCTTCATTTCTTTTCGACTGAAGAAAGAAAGACATAAACATATTGTATGACATGGAGGTGAGTAAATTATTAGGAAATTTGAATTCTGAAGTGAACTTTAATCAACAGTAACAATTATTGCAATTATCCCACAAGTTTGTCCAGATGGATTGTGTTCCTGCAATAATAATTTCACGTTTATAGGAATTGAACAATCAGATGTTGTGCTACTATTCTACTGTAAGAATTACTAATGTGAAAACACATATGTTTACTATTACTATTACACATTACACCATATTACACCACGTGTGTAAGAGCAGAGTGAGAGACAGTATGTCCGGCTTCCTCAAGACAAAGTCCTCGAAAATGATCACATCAATTTGTTTCATCCAAGTTGGTCAAATAAAAAGCAACACATATGTCCAAAAAGGCACAACTTTAGCAAAAAAAAAAAAAAAAAATCAATCGATATTTGCAGCAAGTCAAATGTGTGGCAAACATCAAATGTGTAAAATAAAATAGACAAACATCCAAATGCAAGTTCTTGAGTATTAGAATCTCAAATTTATCATGGTAATTATGTGCCTAAAGTATAATATGAGAAGTATAGTAACATATATGTAAAAAAAAAAACACATGAACAATACAATTGTATTTTGTATTTGCAACACACATTATGTTGCATTATTAAAAAGTACAGTGTCACATCTGATATCTAAAATTATTGTTAATACAGATATTTATTATTATAAAAATGTACTTAATTAATTATGGAGACATGGAATACACCAGTCGATTTGTATTGATTTAATTTCATGCTACTTTTATGTCCCTTTTGGAGCTTGAAAGTCAGAAAAGTTTTTTGGAATATTGGAATATTTTTGGAATATGGACAATGACATTCATCCACGTTTGTGTGTGTTTTGCAGAATAACGAATATGAGTTTAGATTAGAACATAAGAGTGAATAATGACAGAATTTTCATTTTTGGGTGAATGTACCCTTTATGAAACATACTATAGGCAATTAAAATGATATAAAATCCCAATATTGTGATATATTAATAGTGTATAGTAAAAAAAGGGGGGGGGGGGTGTTATCAATCATCACAGTCAACAAAATGTTATTTATGATACTTTTCTTATTTAAAGCAGCAAGCAAGAAAATTTTAACGCTCCAATTCAGCCACGTCACTGGACCTTGTGCTTGGAAAAAATGTCGGCCAGTTCCCAGTGAGAACTCAAAGCACTTTAGCCAGCTGCTAACCAAGTGTCCTCAGAGAGAGACTTTCTGCTAGAATGAATTAGATGAGTGGCTGAAGAAAAGTCGTGTTTCTGAGGTTACCTCATATTTCTGCTGCAGTTCATTTGTTTAAGCTCATACAAGACGTCCCCTGACAAGGACAATTTAATGACATTTGCACTTACTGCTCTATTGTTGTTCTTAGTTGTGCTGAAACATGTTGAGACAGGAACGCAAAGGCGATTTTAAATCAGTTGTTAAGAGCAGGGAGCCATTCAGAGCCCTCGGGCCATAGGCACATCGGGTCATGCAAGGACTTGTGGGTAAATGTGCTGCTCCAGTCACTGCGTACAAGACCAAGGCTGCATTCGAATATCCATACTTCCCTACTATATAGAAGGTGAAAAGAGTAGTATGTTCAAATTCAAATTATTCATAAAACAGTAAGTGCCTGGATGACCTACTACTTCTAGTGAGATTCTGAAGTGCGCATCCAATGGACACTTTACTTTCCCATGAGGCCACAGGAGAGGATTCAGGGATGGCAGTGAAGCATCACAGCTAACGCTGGTAGGTCATATGACAACGGCAGCATATTTCTGAATTGCATTCATACTACATACATTAATACTATATGGAACATACTTTTTAATGGCCATCATACAAAAGAAGTACCTACACATATTAAATCCCAAAAGTCTTCCCAGAATTTTATTAATATCTGTGTATATTAATAGATCCACACGGCCAACAGGTAGGTCCACTTGTACAGCACTGTTTCCATATGGAAACCTTTATTGATAAATATATCTACATCCTCCATCACACATAGGGAAAAGAGCCTACAGCATTCAAATGTGTTTGCGTAACATTCAGTGCTGCTGAAATCGGCTGGGGGAGGAATTTGTCACCATGTGTTCGCTTCTGTCTCAATAGATTCAAGATTCAAGTGTGGGGGCCTGACCCAACAGAACCAGCCTCTGGCTTCAGCATTTCGCCCATCCTCTGAGATATTGAACTGAATCTATATGTACCATTATACAGCAAGCAAGGCAGAACAAAAAGCCCTAGGGAGATTCTCTAGCCCCAAATTAGTGGCCATTGAAGGCTGCATTACGGAAGAGTGCATAATCAGCCTTCAAGAGTGCTTAGTGCAACACTGACCAATAAGAGAGCCAAACACACACACACACACATATGTGTGTATGCAAAAGAGCAGGGTCCTAAAGCAAATATCTTCAACTGGTTTTGCTTCAGGAGCTTGATTTTATATTGGACATGGCGACCCAACGTAGTACTAAAACTGTTTATCATACATAAATACATTAATTTATACCAACAAAACAAACATTTATAGGTTAAATGAGGTAAGGTAGCAGGTTAATTTCACAATATTGGTGCAACCATCTACAATAGTGTGTCTGAGCATGTATGTCCTTTGTTCATGCATGTATATATTTTCTTTGTCTTTAGTAGACAGCCTCGGACGGTTCAGTAGCTTCATAGCGGGGGTGCAGGACAATATAAAAGTATAAATCTCTGCTCTTTCATACGGAGAGTGTCGGATAGTTGGTTTCAGTACAAATGTATTTTAGGGTACGTTTACACGAAAGCGATATGCTTAAAACTGAGAAGTTTTTCTTTTGAGTTTTCTGCGTACAGACGACACCATTATCAAAACAATCCCCATTCACAAGGATCCACGAAAACGACTAAAAACGCTGTATTCTGATGCCAGGCCATTAGATGGCGATGAAACACCATAGACTGAACATGTAATACGCATGTACATGACGTCTTCGTTTCCACAGGTTCGCGTTTTTGTTGTTTACACAGACACCGTTTCCAAAAATGTGCACTTTGAAACCTGTTTTCAAAAGCTTGCGTTTTCAGGCACTCAAAACGGCGTTGTCGTGTAAATGAAGAGCCAAAACGCGTTAAAACGTTTTACGTTTTTAGTTGAAAATGGTGTCGTGTAAACAGCCCCTTAAGTTATAAATATTGTAAAGGATTTAAAGAAAATGTTTCATCCACTGAAGTGTTCAATCCAAGCATTTTAAATGGATTTGTAGGTTTTTAGAATGAGTGAGCAGTGTGTTATGTTTGTCAACAATTGGCATTACCTGAACATGAACTGCCGAGAAACGTGTCTCTGCCGATAGAAACAAATGCGAGTGGAGCTCTTTTATTCACGATCAACCTCGCTTTTATTGAACAAGGCATTCAGTTAAGGAACAAAGGCTAAATCATTTGTTACAGTTAGTTTTTGTAATTGTTGTGGATGACACGCAGCGGCATATATAATATACAATATAATATGAAGCGTTTATTCCCTAATTGATACACAAGAGTAACCCGTACACGTATCAGTGAGAGAGACAAAGAAACTTGCTGAAAGAGATCCAAAACGTCCACAAGAAAAAACGTCAAAAAATGACAGACAATGAATAACAAAGTGTGTCGAATCAATAAATGTACATTTCAAATGATTTTATTTGTGACTAATATAAAACTGGAGGTTAAAGTTTGTGACCAAACTATCTTGTTGGTTTGAAATGCCTGAATCTCGTGCTGGGACTCAAACTCAGATCGCCTGCAAGCAAAGCTGGGGCATATGTAGCACTACCCACAAGGCTATCGTCTTTTCTCTTTTATTCTCCCATGCAAAGCCTATTAGAAAACTGCACTAGCACGCTTAACACTCCCATGTAAATGTGTAGACTATATAATTCATATTTACCCAGTTCAGTCAGGCCACTTTTGTCAAATGTACATTTATTATAATGATAAATGCATACAGTTAGTGTTGGCGGTATGGTTCTGTTCTGGGCAAACTCCACACGCCCGTCCATGCAGCCATGCTTGGATAGATACACGGGGAAGGATGCTAAAATAAAATGACTGTATGCAAAAGACAGTCGTAAACAGAAAACAGATTAGATTAAAGATTCCATAAACAGCTGACTGTCAGCTGGTGCAGGCTTGACTGACTTAGCCTGCCTGAACTAACGCGATGCTTGATAATTTTTTCTTTTTTATATATATATGGGGAAGTACTGCATAATAAAGTACAGAAAAGTAAACACAATTTTGACACTTACTGTTCTATTTGAATTTGTTTTAAACAGCAAATGTTTACATTGGCGCTTGATTACTAGCCTAAATTTGAGTTTATAAATATGATTTTTAAAACTCTTAATGATAGTTATTAATAGTATTTTTATTTTTTTTCGCAATCTGCGAAATTTCAAAGTGAAATGTCCAGTGAGTGGCTCTAAAAGCATGTTTAGTTTTTTTTTTTCCAGAACAGATGAACATTGGAGTTTGTACGTATCACCACAGTTCTGAATGGAAACGCTTAATGCTTCATTACGTTTAATAACGTACACCTACACTAAACCCTAAACCTACCCGATAGTGTTAATAAAAGCAAATGTGACATAAAAACGCAATCATAACCATGGCATTTTAGCTTGTTTTTGAACAAGTTCTTTTACCGTGACTTTACCATCCTTCACGGGATTCGTCCTGAGCTTTTCACATCGCAAGTACGATTATACGAGCTGAGCTACCGAGCAAACATGTTATATCAGTAAAACTGAACATCTGGAGCTGGGTAAGTGATGCACACTCTTTACAAATCATGCACTATGGTAAAAAGTGTTTTGAGGTCATAACATTATTGTGCAAGGAGCCGTGTGAAAACAAGTCTTTATTAATCCATAATCTGGCCCTGTAATCATAATTGTGTGTGAAAACGAGTGCTTGCTGTTTTACTGCCTCCAGTGTTCATTTCAGAAACTTCAGTGATTTGTACGTATTGGTACGTATTTTGCGCTCTGCAAAAATGTTGACACAGGTACGTTTTTCCAATGAGCCTGTGTTGATTTATAGTCACGCAAAAACCATGACTGTATTTCCGTATGTAATCAAACAGACCTAAATACGTTCGGTTAATACAAGCATTTTAAACATAGGATTTATGGGACAACATTTTTTCTGTGCTGTTGATTAATTTTTAAAGATCTCGTCCAGTTTGGGCACTTTAGTGAGTGAGGAGCAGCAGCTGTCCTCCAAATGTAACAGTCCCTGGATGTGATGTCCCTCCAGTCCCTCGACAGCAACTCATACAGCTGTTCCTGATAAGAAAATGCTCCACAAATGGCCCAGTGTATATGCATGCAATATTTTCCCCCAGTGGAACGGGCTGCCAATGTCTACACCCCATGGGCAAACTGCTCTGGCAAGCATATAAGACAGGTAAATATTTACATTCAATATGGCATCATCATTGGTTTGCCCTCCAATGGCCAGCTTCTATTAATAGCCACACTGCTTTTCTTTTACTGAGGTTTACCATTCATAGGCAACCTTTCTCAAGTATAATAACTCAGAATGTGCAGTCAATGATGTCATGTGACACACCATATATGGTAACAGGCTTTGTGCATTGTATGCCAAAGCTCAGGGCTTAGATACTGTACAGCCAGTCGGTCATTTATGAAACACGATACCTGACAGGGCTTGAAGCTAATTATGGAAACTAAATAGATGTAAAATGTTGATTTGGGGTTCAATTATTTTATTATGTCTGAAGAAACAGAGCGCAGGGTGATATTACAGGCGAGAACGTAGCACAGCTGGCTGGTAAAACAGTAAAATAGTTTAGCGGTCATTATACAAATATATTTCACCGCAGGATGCAGCAATTGACCAGCAAGCCTTCTAATGATATATAATAAAGAGATACATCACATATATAACCACATAATCAGCTTGTTTTTACAATGAAGGAAATCATTCAAATTCATCGGCCTGGACCCCATGGTCTTGTCTTGTTATGATAATGATTTAACAAGGATGCTGAGTAATGAAAATGCAGTCAGTGAGTGACTGCCATTTGGTTATTATAGCAAAGTGCAGAAACCTCCTGTGGCCACTCATAGAGCACAGTACAGCATGAAATTCACATGCATCTGTGACCAGAGACCCTTATGGATTTGGTCTCTTTGGACTATTTCCTTAATCAAATGGACTGATTTTGCTGAACAGATTTTACAGTGTCCATGAAACTATTTATTGGATTAGACTGAGCATGTGTGGTTGTAGGATCTATTTTTATCTGACTAGCCTAATGTAGTCGGCAATAAATGCTATGGTATACTTTGAATAACAGACCAGAATTATGTTGTTATTCTCTTATAATGTAATTATTTTACGCTTCCAGATAAAAAGAAAAGTGCATCATGGATTGATATCATTAACATTCAGATGCTGTTGGTTCTTGCTTGTGCCATAAGCTTCATAGGAAATTCTCGTTTTGTGCCCGACAATAACACAACAAAAATATGAATCAATCATTATGAGCATATGAATTTGGAAGGGTGAGTATATTATGTAAATAATTTTAATTTTAAGGTGTCCTTGTTACAGTGTAATTACAGTTAAGTACTGAGTAATATTAATTAACAACATGTACTTAAAGCTACCGTCCATAACTTTTTTTGGTTAAAATGATCCAAAATCAGATCATTTAACCAGCCAGTGTTCAAAGCTATCTCCTTACCTAGCCCGATTCACAACGGCAAACTTGTAATAATGTTTTCTAATTCTGGTGGTACTGGTGGGTTTCCACGGGAAATCCAAGCGTCATTGCGTCATGTCTGTAAACTGAAAGAACGAGTCCCAGCTAGCAGGCTATATCACATGTGAGGCGGATCATTTATAGCCTTTTCTCACAGCAGCTACAATAATTAAACATAGCATTTGGATGGCGGATTGTATGGTATGACAAATTATTGTTAGAGATTAGACTGTACAGAAATTGAAATCTACAGGTAACGCTACACACTAAATACACAGAGTCACGCAATGCTGATGTTGTTAACATTTACAATTTGAGAACAAAGTTTAACAGTAATAATAATTTGCATAGTTTGACGTGATCCGAGCTAAGCGATCATCTCAGTTGGTCAAAATAAAAGTGGCAGAAGTGTTACTTACTTATTTTCCAGTGAAAATTCTTACTTTGGTCATACTTCAAGATTACAATCTGTGATTCCGAAGTACAGTATCCACACTGACAGCAAATATTAGATTCATCCGTGCTGAGGAGCTGTGTTGAGGCACGACTCGCATAAAAATGATAATTCCGCAAACAACTGCAATTGCAGGTTTCAAACAGAGATGGCGACAACGAGGCAAAACTTAGGAATGCAGCTTTAAAATAGGGCTAGGATTAGGGTTGTTATTACTATCATAAGTACATGTAACGTGTAACCAGGATACTGTAAAATAAAGTGTTACCAATGATTTTACTCAAATAAAACAAGATTAATTTAGATGTTACCAAGTATATCATCTAGATGACTGTTACATTTTTTTATATTTTACAAATCGGAAATACATTATTGTCTCCTAAAAGAAAGAATCGATTCTGAACTGCTGAAATGAGTAATCAGCAATTCCAGTCTCACTTCTGTATCATATCTACATAGGTTTGTAACAAATTTGCCTAATGCACGCCTATAGTTGTCATTGGCTGCTTGTGAACAACGGCTACTTTTTCCCACCCTCAAACATTTTAGTTGGTTTGTGTTGTCCAAAAGGACACTTCCAAAGGATGAGGATGTGAAGAGTCAATATTTAAATAATACAGCAGTATAATTCCAATTTTCCATTGAAACTCTTTCTTTCATTTCTGTCAGGACAACTATCGTCAAATATGATTGATAATTGCATAGAGTTTGTATTGGCGGCATGGTTGTGTTCTGAGCAAGAACTCCCTGGGCATCCATGCAGCCTAGAATGGATAAGAGCAGAGAGAGCAGCAATAACCCCCTCTAGGGTAAACAGAACAGAACTAACATATGTGCAGATATCATTAATGTCAATAATTTAACATGTACACATATTTCAAGAATTAGTCTGATTCAGGGGAATCAGAAAACCAAATCCTGACTGAAGAGAGGAGGAGCTGGGGATGGAGGAGGGTTATTAGCTTTTGAGAAATGGGATAGCTACTGATAATACTGAGGAGCTTATATATGAATGCTGTGATAGGCGTTGTATTCCTATAGGTAGACGTGAGTCACCTGGAGTCAGCTGATGCGAGCTTGACTGACGTGACCTGCCAGAACTGACGCTACGCCTGATTTTACTGTTGACTGCTTCTCAAATCTCAGCAAGGTCAACGTGGGATTTGCAAAATGCTTATCCATTAAAGATGGGGCAGTACCCACTTTATTTGGACCAACTTGTTCCTCTGAATCACAACTTAAAAGTATGATTGATTACTGATGTTTATATTTTCATTCAAAATACATAGTTTTATGTTTTATAGAGTATGCACCCAGTGCACAGCTGTAGTTTTCTGCTAACCAGCTAACTCATGTTACTGTTTTGAAATAGTTCTGCTAATCAGTAAGTGTTTACTATCTAGCTGTAGGCCCGGTTTGCTCACATAAGTGTAATACAAAGCGTTCTGTCTCTGAGTCTTATTAAAACAGAGTGTAGTACTATTATAATTGGATGTAAAGATACAAGCACTGTCTATTGGAGTCCTTGCTAACTTGCTCAAGTATTCTCTATGTAAACACCCCCAGTAATGTCCAACTTACCTCTGAGAAACATCCTGCTTAAGTCGTGCTACTGATGGAGGATACCAATTAGTTATTTGTTTCATCATCGGACTGAGACCCGCGTTCGGTTTCTGACATGCCAAAAGCAGTAGACCAATCACAACAGACTGGGCCATCTGACCAATCAGAGCAGAGTAGGCTCGCAAAAAGGAGGGGTCTAGAGAGATACAATCTTCAAACAAACCATTTCAGACTCTTTGAGAAATGAGGTGATGCGCAATGTGCAACTTCCCTGAAGCACTTCCTGTAGATTGAAGGAAAGGACACTACTTACTGTAGTTGAGTCATGTCCAACATGTCTGCGTGACATAGGCATGAATCTAAACAACTGTCTCCATTCCCCCTCTCCATGCTGTGGCTATTTATATCCTAATATCATGACAAGTACTTCATCTTGCGGAGTTTAATTGACCTTACAGGGGGGCGCAGGCACCCCAGGACAAAGCGGCAGTAAGATTAATGCAGCAGAGTGTTCAATGGGCTGGCATGGAGGACTCTCAGAGGACTCTGCATGCTGAGTATATACATTGCTGAAACTCGCTTTAGTGAAGGTGGACGTCCCTGCCCCTGTCGCTCTGGTCGGAGGCCCTGTATATCCCAAGCTCCCAACTGCAGGGGCGTCTTATCAGAGGGACAGTCCGTGCAGCTTTTGTCATTGTCAGTGTTGACATTACCTCTTGCGTCCATCCTTTTGTTTTGGTTTTAATTACATGTCGGACGATGAAGAGCCTGTCAGTGTATCTTTGTCTGGAGCGCATGCTAGTGTTTGGGGACTCCATTGTTGTTGTGAAGCTTGCACAGATTAGCTTTTCACCGTGATCAGTAGGAAGTGTGTTTTTTAAAGCACTATTGAGCTTCTGTGCTGTCTAAGACCCACAATAACAATGCTACAATGTTTTTTTATGACTCAAAGTTTCACATATTGTTGCCAAGGAAAAATGTGATAAGGTACCTTAACCTTGAAGCTAAGAGTTTGCCACACCAAGACTCGCCTGCAAGAAGACAGAAGTGCTGGATGGAGTCTGAAGCATTGATAGTTTTTCAATGCTGTTGGTACAATAGGGATGGGTAAGGATTGTTAACTATCTTTAAACAACTCTCTTTTTTTCTCAGAATTGAACTTTATAACTCACAATTGTGAGTTTATATCTCACAATTCTGACTTTATAACTCACAATTGTGACTTCATATCATGCAATTGTGAGAAAAAAGCCAGAATTGTGAGGAAAAAAAGTCAGAATTGCAACTTTATTTCATGCAATTCTGACTTTATAACTCACAATTGAGAGTTTATATCTCGCAGTTCTGACTTTATAGCTCACAATTGCGACTTCATATCATGCAATTGTGAGAAAAAAGCCTTTCCTATTTTCCTTTTCCTATTTTATATATTATCCTTGATTTTATATATTATCCTATTATATTTATAATTATCCTATTTTTATTCTGTGACAGAAACAAGCTTCCATATCTTTCAGACATCCCACCAAGAATTATTCATTTTTAAAAATATGTAGATGCTCATTTCTAGTATAAAAGTATTACAGAGAACAAGAACCCCAATGAATCGACGTGAATCGGCTGTGTTACATACATCCACACAATGTCTGAGGATACGTTATTAAATGCAGATACATCATGTAATATCTCTGTATCTGTTCTGCTTGATCTCATCCTTTAAACCCTCCCCTTCCTATCTATGACCATGTTATGCTTAAATGTCACTAAACATGTGGCCTGTTTGATCACCATAGGCCTATCCAAGCAAAGATATGTTCGGAAACAATTCTGCCCTCCCCTCTGTACCTCTTTTTCCTATCTGTCACTCTCTTCTGCTCTCCTCATCTGTATGCTTGCGGGGACGGCCGGCCGGTGACTGCTTTGTGTAATCCATCCCTGCTCTGCATTGCTTGTCAAATTAATGAATCATCAGTCACCAGGTATTAAGGATTGAGAAGGCCTCCAGTGTCTGTCCCCTCCTCCTTTATTCACTGTTCTGTCAATCCATCCATCCATCCGTCTCATCAGTCCCATCGTGGGACCTGGACATGTCAGTGTTCACCATTGATGACAACAATATTCACTGAAGATGATCCAAACATCCAAAAGTGAGTTTTGGTTGAGTAACTTGTAGATCTTTGCCAACTCAAGCCGCAATGCTCTGCAGACCGAACTGTTTCAGACGGTTCAGTTCGATCGGGGGTAACGCATTATAAGTAACTTGAGT
This sequence comes from Elopichthys bambusa, assembly GCA_037101425.1. Lineage (NCBI taxonomy): Eukaryota > Metazoa > Chordata > Actinopteri > Cypriniformes > Xenocyprididae > Elopichthys > Elopichthys bambusa. The sequence continues at coordinate 26,739,782 of CM074450.1, read as the reverse complement.
TACGTTATCAGATTACTTTTTCAGGTAACTAGTAAAGTAACACATTACTTTTTCAATTTACAACAAAAGTTACTTTTTCAAGTAAGTAACGCAAGTTACTTTTTCGCATTTATTGACTGACAGCTCTCCTGTCCTCATGCAGAGAGGTGTTGTATGCTCTGTGTGAACATGATGGTTATTGTAGTTCTAGACTAAATGTGACCATGCATTTACTCATCTCACTTGCACGGAAACATTCAGTATTCCTCAAAATGAATAAAAACAGTGAAATGCAATCTCAGAATTTTATGCAAACCTGTAATAATTAACTATATCAAATTACACAAATATACTTTATGTATTTAGTCTCACTTTATTAACCAGTGTCTTTGCTGCTGACCTTCAATGATCCAACTCAACCATACTAATAAGCTAAACTGATTTCAGATTAGATTTCGAAATAAGAGTGTTGAACTTCCTTCTCCTGTATCCTATTCTTCTTTAATCCAGAATGGCAGCACAGCTGAAAGGTTTGTTTGAGCTGTGCCCTCTACTGTACAGGCGTAAATATGCATTTCTTTCAGCCTGAGGCTTATTCATTTCACTTTTGGTGTGGCCTTAAAATTTGCTAAAAATATAACTTTTTTGTTGTTGTTGTTATTAAAAAAAAACCAAGCAAGCCCAGCCCAGGTGTGAAAAATTAACGCAAAAGTAATGTAACGCATTCATAAAAAGTAACCAAGTAACGCAGTTAGGTACTTTTTAGGGAGTAATGCATTACTTTTAAAAGTAACTTTCCCCAAAGAACCGGTTCAAAATAATCTGTTTGCGAACTGGACATCACTATTTGTGATGTGCTCACCTAAATGCAGTTCTGTCGTAATTTTCTCAGCCTCTTGTCATACCCATATTGCTTCCAGTATGAGCCTACTTTCTATTGTATTCTGGTGCACTATGTGGTTAGGAACTACATACATATATTGAATCAAAAGAGTCTACCATTATGTCTCTGTGATACTCCATTGCCAAGATATGGCTGAGGGCACATTGTTTGTTAGGTGGTCGCTATAGTGTTGGAGGTTGTTGTAGTTTAGTAGTATATTCTGGGTGGTTGTTAGGTCATTGCCAGACTGGTTTCTTCAATAAACAGCTTCTTACTAGTCCAAGTCAAAAGAGTCTACCACCTAGGTCTTTATGATATTCTGACCCTTTTCAGTGAAAGTGTAGTCAGTTTTTCGTCTGCCAGGTATAATTCATATGTCTGATCACTTTCTAAAGGTCAGATTACACCGCTTCTCAAAAAGCCACATAATTTGCAGCATAATTTACATGCAAATATTTTACTTGGAAGAAACAATAATGGTGATCATTTGCTTTGCAAGCACCACTAATTAAATACAATGCAAGATGCCCAAAGAATTCCTCACAGCTAGCTTTCGTCTGTCTCTCTGGGCCCATGCTCTCCCATTCCTGTCTCACACTGCCCCCACCCTACATCCCCCGCTTCATAACGCCTGCGGAGAAATGTGAAAAACATGTCATCACTGAGCAATGTCTCCAAATATAACCAAGCTCACACTATAGACAGATGCAGCAGCGGACATGGGAGGGCCTGCACTCTCATTTGTGTGACATCACAGAAAGTGTCGACCATGGATTTGTAATGCAGAAACAAAACACACTTCCACTCTGTGACGTGTTTCCAGTCTGCTGTGATGTCCAGGATCCATGGTCAACAGATGATGCGATATCCTCCAGCTGTGGATACAACTGCAATTGTAATCGCATGACTGTGCACAAAGTGTACAGGGATTATTTATAGCCCATCTGTTTAACTTGGGTCTCCAAAGTGACTTAATGTGAAGGATGATTTTGAAGAGTTAAATTCAGGTGATAATATCCACATTAAGCTTCATACAATACCTTAAATGTCGCAGAGATAGAGGTCAGGTAAATATAAGCATGTTGAATGTTACATTTTATTTGGTTATCATAACTGTCTGAAGAAAAAAAAATGCAGATGGATAGGTTGTCACCATTAAAAGATAATGGTATTCATATTACATTTATTATGCATGTCCATTAGTGGTGTTTCTACCTGCACAGATCACAAGGGGTCTGCAGACCCCAGATGGAAAACCCTGGCTCTATAGGATTGACTCAGTCTTGTACTGTGTGTTATTGCGGAGGTGGCCACGCATATCGGTAAATTCGGCTGGAGATCACATGAACTCAACCGTTATCATAAATAGCAACCACAGGACATTTAAAGTCCATTTAAATTTATGGTGCAGAAAGTTGCCCCTTTATATCCTGTTCCATCCTAATTACAGTGTCCCAGAACACTTCATCTGTGATTTTGATCTGGCAGCGACCTCTGTGACCTTAAGATGGGTCCCTTGGGGAAAACTATTTGAAGCAATGCCCTGATATCAAGCTACCACACACCAAGACTGCACATACACGCAAACATGCTTAGACTTAGTGCCTTCACTGCGCTGCCAGTTTGGTGGAGCTGGATGAGACTGCCACTAAGACTATTGTGGAACAGTGGTCTGGAGCTAGGTTGTAAAGGATGCAGCAGATTAGCACAATCTGCTACACTTCACTGGAAATGTACAGCACTGTGATACAGATCATGAATCTGCCTTGTTTTACCGCTGGAGGAGTACCTGACTGCACTGAATAAATTGTAGCCTATTGCTGAATCAACCTAAAAACATGAATTTATACCACAAAAAGGGGGCTCTTTAGGTAACAGTTGTAGGTTAGCACTTTTTTACAGTGTGGATAAATGCACAGATAGAATATTTAATGTATAATAAAAATGATGAAAATTCTGACCAGGGGTGAATTTCCCAAAAGTATTGATTGCCAACTATGACAACAAGATCTGTTCAATGATTCAGCGTTTCTTGAAACCACACTTCAAACAAACAGCATTGTAAACTTGTGTGGCTGAAACAACAACTCTTGATCTGTGGTTATTCAAACTATATATTTTAGCTTGCCAGCAATCAGTGCCATTTTTGAAGAGTGCACATATGCATAAGGAACCCCAGAGTATGATGTAAGAAGGAATCTGCAATGAATCAAACATCAAGTAAAGCAAAACGAGAAGGATTAAAAATAGTGAAGTAGTCCTCAAGTGCCATGTTTGCTTCAGCAGATTATCGATTAATTACCAGGGCTGGATTTCCCAAACCCTTCAAACGCTACGTTGTTCTACCTCAGCTCTAAGTTATACCTTAAGCTGTACCTTAATGTTAATCCCCCAGTTTCACAGACAAGACTTAGGCTAATTCTAGATTAAAATGCATGTTTGAGCAGTTTTAATTGAAAGCAACTTGTACTGACATATCTTAAAATATGTCATTGCCATTGTTTTGTCTTTAGATGCACACCAGTAATATATATATATATTTTTTTTTCTAGGGTAAGTTTATAAAAGCTACTTAAATGTCCTAATTGAACTAAGGCTTCAATTAGGACATTTGAACTAAGGTTTAAGTTTAAGCCCTGTCTTTGAAACCGGGCCAATATGTGTTTACCAAAACATTCTTAGTTAAGTATACCTTCTGTAAGTCATACGTTTGTAAGGTTGGTCTCGACCTCTCTTAGCTATACCTTTTCACTGTTGACAGTTCACTCCATAATGAATTCTTTACAATAAAAATGCTCTGCAGACCCAACATCGATGACTGTTTAATCAAATTGCTGACGGGATTTACTCATCCGGTGACATAAACAATTCAGTCCAAGCTCCTGTCGGATGCTGCATGAGCTCTCCCAGTCGAGCGGCCCAATTCGATCCCGCGAATTCCGAACCCTCAGTCTCATGCTCAATTTCACATTTTGCCGGCGTTTTCCTGGCTGCTGTCCGATGTTCATTTAGCTTTTTTGGTGAATACTTGGAGCCTTTCCCTATGACAGCACACCAAATATGCATACGTTATCATATCTGATCAGATTACATGTAAGTGCAAATGCATGAAATTAAGGTTATTTAACAAACTTCCAACCAATCAGTGCGAGAAGAGACCTGTAAAGAGAGATCACCTCTGTCCTGTGACAGTTTTGCAGCATCCCTCCACCTAATGCCTCACTTTTGGTTGGTTCCTATCCCAGTCAAGGAGGGGGGGAATACTCTGGGTTTGGGCCGAATTCCGAGCTCGGAGCCCTTCCCTTGTATAGCATACAGAATATGCATACGTTATCATATCTGATCTGATTACACGTACGTGTGAACTTGTGAATTTTTAGGTGAAATTTTACTTATATTAAAGACAGAACATCCCTTTAAATGTCACAGGATTTACAATGTCATTTTTTACCCCTGAATCTCCTATTTTCTTGTAATGATTAAATCTCGTTGTCCTTTCATCATGTCACATGAGAATAAATTCATTAAACTCCATCTGCCTTGCATGTACAGATACATGAGCAGTAGAGTGATCTTTCTGGTCTCATCCTTATGTTCTCATCATTAGAATGATACACTGATCACCAAAAAGAGAAGCAATTGACATCTGCCTAATTAACAATATGCCCAAGAACACTGTAATTGCACAGTGAGCATAGCCAGTGATTAACCCCTTAGGTGCCTGCAGGCCTGTCATCATACTAGTTGTACCCTTGTGCATTAGTGTGCATATAGATCGGTCAGTACATACACACACACTCACAGTATCCAATTAGCTTCAGCTGATAGGCCTTAAAATAGACATGGAGGAGGTATTTCACGGACCACTTGCTCCTAGGCTCTGTATTCGTGAATGGACTCATCCTCAGCGAAGTGGTGACATTTCTTGGCTGATTGCAATCAATATAGGTGACCTCTCAGAAAAAAAAGAAAGATCAACGCTCAACTGACTCTCTTAGTACCCCATGACAATCGGATGCTTATCAGGCTGTATCCAAAATGGCTTCTTAAACATCTAGCGGATGTAGAATTGGAGTCCCATTGGAGCAAATACCCTGTCAAGTGGCACATAATGATGCATGATTGATATGAACACCCCTAGCTTCACACTGGTGAGTCAACAACTGTTAGACCCCCACTGGATGCAAGATCTATCAACATTATGTGACACTGAGCTCCTTGTAATCTTGGCTATGAGAAAGAGCAATGAGCGCTGCAATAGAGTATACTTGTTTAAATTTTGTGAATGAGTCTCACATAAAAAACTCTATTTTACAGTTAGGTTTGCGTTTGTAGCAGATTCTTACTTTACCAAGGTAAGGCCAGCATTTCTGAATGTTTCAAATATTTTGGGATTGAATAGTACAAAGTTGAACGTCAGTGCAAAATTGTAAATAAAAGAATTAAATAGAAACTATTGCAGCACACCAAATGTTTTATAGTCAGCCATCTTTGTTGTGTGCTAAGGAAAAAAAAATCTACTATAAGAAGAACTTACCTTTGTTTGAACTAGGGATGCATGATATATATTAACCACCATATCGGTTTCGTACGATATATTTTTAATGTTATCATTATCGGGCAGATAAGAAAATTTGGCTGTTATTAATAAATCATTTAAGAAAAAAAAAAAAAAGGTATTTTCTTTCTTATTCTGATAAACAACATTTAAAAATAGAATTAATGTTTTGTTTCTTTGTTTTACATTACTAAACAAAGTTAAATAAAATGAAGTGACTCTGTTCAGTATCCTGTTGATTATATTAGTCACAAATGGAACACATTAGCAGCTTGTCCAACGTCGGGCCAAACCGTTCTCATTGCTTAACCATTCCATACCGTGCTGATCCGGCACAGCCGGTAAGGATATGGTTTCTTTTTCCACTGTGGAATGTAATACAGTGTTGGAATTTAATACAAATGTGTCAGTCATTGTCTTTGTTAAAGTAAGAGTTTACAGACTGTATGAGATGTAAATAGCGACCGCATAATGGAAGATGATCAGGTATTTCTTTTAATTTTATTATTAGCTCACGTTTACTTCACTCAAATAGCATGCTTGGCCAGCTAGAGAGAAACTGATAGCCAGGCAATAGACAAGTGACCAATCCTGAGTGGCAACGTCACCACACGCATTCTACCAGCATGTTTTAGCCAACCGTGCTGAGAATTTTGGGCCGGGAATGGTTTGTAGAACTCATGCTGAACCAAGTGGAAATACAATTGGAACCATTCCTTACCATTCTGAAAACCATTCAGCCTGACGGTAAAAAAAAGTGGCTATTATTGCTTCTTGAGAATGATTGACGGGCAGCTGCAAATAACACAATTCAAAACTTCAAAATGTGCAGACCAGAAATGAGAAAGAAAGAAAATAATGTCCATGTGTGATCTTATGACTCATGTTAGGTCAGGACTTTTACATAGCACCTAATTTGCACATCCCCATTTGTTATTTTCCCAGAAAACCATGCAACATAAACGCAAGTCTTCCTAGACTAAAGCCTTTAAATGAACCTATGACCTCAAATGTGTTCATTCGTTCATGATATCTTTTACATTAAAAATTAATAGAAAAGCATTTGTTTGAGGCATTTGTTATTGCTTGTTCTGTTGCAGAAAGGACACCTGAGAGTTCATAAAAGTTAAAGTATTATCATAAATGATTCATTATGAAATACAGCTTGAAACAACGTGATTCAAACTTATAATACAATACCTCAAAACAAAGGTTTTAATTGTCAAATTGTTAGTTCACTCAAAAACACCTGTAAGACCTTCGTTCATCTTCGGAACACAAATTAAAATATTTTTGATGAAATCCGAGCGGTATATGACCCCCCCTCAGAGACAGCAATTTAACCACCACTTTCAAGGTCCAGAAAGGTACTAAAGACATTGTTATACTGAGCCGGCGTTCTGAAACTGGAAATGCTAAACATAAACAGTGTACGAGAATGACACAGAAAAGGAGATATTGTTGAATAGTCATTATTATTGTTTCGTCGCTTTATAACCTTAAAGGGTTAGTTCACCCAAAAATGAAATTTCTGTCATTAATTACTCACCCTCATGTCGTTCCAAACCCATAAGACCTTCATTCATCTAAAGAACACAAATTAAGATATTTTTGATAAAATCCGATGGCTCAGTGAGGCCTCCATTGACAGCAAGATAATTAACACTTTCTGATTTCCAGAAAGCTACTAAAGACATATTTAAAACAGTTCATGTGACTACAGTGGTTCAACCTTAATGTTATGAAGAGACGAGAATACTTTTTGTGCACCAAAAAAAAATAAAATAATAATAATAATAATAATAATAAAATAAAAAATAACGACTTTATTTAACAGTGATGAGCAATTTCAAAACGCTGCTTTGTGAAGCTTCGAGCTTTACAAATTTTTTTGTTTCGAATCAGTGGTTCGGAGCGTGAATCAAACTGCCAAAGTCACAGGAACCATTGAAATTTCAAAATGTTTCGAAACAGTTATATGACGTAACAAAGCCTCGTTTACTGAAATCACGTGACTTTGGCAGTTTGATACACGCTCCGAACCACTGATTTGAAACAAAAGGTTTGTAAAGCTTCATGAAGCAGTGTTTTGAAATCACTAGATATTGTTGAATATAGTCATTATTTTGTTTTTTTTGGTGCACAAAAAGTATTCTCGTCACTTCATAATATTAAAGTTGAACCAATGTAGTCACATGAACTATTTTAAATATGTCTTTAGTACCTTTCTGGGCATTGAAAGTGTTAATTATCTTGCTGGTAATGGAGGCCTCACTGAGCCATCGGATTTAATTAATGACAGAATTTTCATTTTTGGGTGATCTAACCCTTTAACTGTGCGACAATACTTCAAACAGTGCTGTTGCAAAAAAAGTAGTGACTGAGTTGTGCTAATTCTAGAATGTGATCTAGAACGCTCAGTGATTTCTTGTGATAGAACCTCTCTAGAAAAGCCATTCTTTCACATGGAGCGTCTGACACATAGAGTGTGCTGTACCAACAGTGTTTACGATGAATGGTGTGCCTTTCCATGGTCTTTAATGCATTCTCCCAGTTGCCTCAGGCAGTGAAAAGGGATTCTAAATGTTTCCAGAGCGCCGCTCCAATGATTGAGTCAAACGCAGCACAGCTCAGCCAGCACTCAGAGGGGAAGGAAGAGGAATAAGATGGAGGGGGAAACAGAAGAGGAGGGTAGGGGGATTCTCTGTGTGCCCCCTTTTCTACGTCATCACTGCTTTCTTCTCTCGCTTGCTCCTCTCTCTCTCTCTCTCTCGATTTTCTCAGCTGCACTGCCTAAGGTTTTGCACTCTGGCAGTTAATTCTTTTATTTATGCTTTCGTCTTGCATTTCCTGCATTTTAGCATCAACAGGAAGTGTAGTGTCAAAGCATGACTGCTTCCAAAGCCGCACAAACCATCTTGCACATTGAATCGCGCTGCATAGAAACGCTGAGTATAGGAAGTGGGGGGGAATTGGCTGGTACTGACTGACAACTTCCTTGTTTTCTGTTTTCCTTTTTAATCGTCTCCACCCTTCTTAATTCTTAAATACAAGCTAAGTGTGCTTTGAACGTCAGCGCTTTCAGAATTGTAAAATACTTCTGCCGCTATTGTTCTGCGTCTGTCTCATTCTCAACACACCCCCCACCCCCCCACCCCCGCCTGTGTGTACTGAATGCAAGCAGTCACGCAGCTGTTTCCATGGCAATATCTATCTGTGAGAAAGATTCGTTAACCCTCTCTCACAGGCATTCCTCACCGAGAGCCCACACTGTCTATGGCCAAAGCAGGGGCACTGCTATTTACGACTGTGTTACATTACAGACACACATATGTCATCTTCTTCATGTGTTTTTGTACACATTTCATTTGTGTGGGAATGTGTGGTAGGGCTTTCATTGTTGCTGACATATTAATATCCACCAGATTTACTGTACTCTGAACACACTGTATGTTATAGAAGAAAAGGAGATTTGGAGTGGGGGGAGAAAAAGCCTTTTTTTCTCAGCCTTATTGTGTGGAGGAAATCAATTAGAAATGGCTGCAAATTTTAACGCTACCAGCTGAAAAAGAAAAAAAAATTTTTTTAGATTAGTGGTTCTCAACTGGTTGGGAACACAAGCACCAAAGCACAGACTATACCAAAAATGAAAATGTGTTGATGTTACAATGGACTGCTTAAGCTCAGAAATATGCAAAATTGTTAAATGTTTTATTTAGAAAATGTATTAATTTATTAAAAATCTAATTTCATTGGTTTTGTGCTCTCGGTAGTCACTAATTCACCACATACTAAACATGTTATGGTTGACACAAACCTTTTTTGTTTTATGTAAGCACACATGTAGAGTAGTCGGGTTACATTTTCTGTGGTTTTGTACACTGTAAAAAAGAATTGTTGGTTTAACTTAAAAAAGTAAGTTACCTTAAAGTTTTGAGTTCATTTAAATTAAAAAAATTGAGTTGATACAATGAAGGCGATTGGTTTAATAAACAGAAACTCAAAATATTATGTTATCTGAACCACATGAATTATCTAAGTTGATCTGACAAAAGAAAAAATGTTCTGATAACAAGTCATGAAAATATTTTTTTACAGTGTACGCGATTTTTGAGGATGATTTTTATCCGTCTTATTTGACTTGCCTCAAGTGATGAATGAATATACTCCAAATATTGTAGATTGGATGCACGTTTTTCCCTGCATCCATAACCCTCTAATAACAGATTTTCACCCGTTTTTTGGGATTGTGACCTTCCTGTAAAGAACCACTGGTGTAGACAAATTATTATTATTATTATTATTTTTTTTTTTTTAATGATATACATTGGGCTAATGGTTAAAGAAAACAGAAGTATAAACACACGTGTCTCCAATGAACAGATACTGTAAAAATAGGCACACATTTTCATAGATGTGCATTGTTTCATACATTCTTTCATATGGATATACAGATTCTGAAAAAAAGGGTTGCGTTGATAATTAGAGATTCATACAGTTTGGTTTACATTATCCAAGGCATGAAGAGAATTCCTTAAATATTAACACCTCTTCAAAACAATGGCAAACAGCCTGAAAAAAGTGCTTGTGTGGTAATTTAACAGTTTTAATATAAACAAAAAAATATTATGTGGTTGACTATCACAAAATTGATCAATTGATCATTTTTTATAACAACACAAAAGTTGTAGATTTGATTCCCAGGAATCACATGCAGGACACAAACTGTGTATAATTAGAAAAATTTAAGACTTCAGCTTCGATATTTGGCCACTGTTTAGGATAAAAACTCAGATCCATGACAGTGATTTCTTAATTTATGTCAGGAGTGCAAAATAATCAATTGGTAACTTATGATATTTTGAATAGAATAAAAACATGCACTCATGTTCAGTCACGTCTTCTGCAGTTTATTTGTGTTCAGACAGCTGCACTGAATCGACCGTTAGGGCTCTTAGTCCAAAGGTGCTCATATTTGGAGAAATATTAATTTATTATCACGTTTGCAAAATATTTCGTCATACAGAATATAATTTCTGTTCATTACCCACTGAATTATGCAACCTGATGAGCTGAAAGAGCGTTCAGAGTGAGCTCTGTCTCTCCTGTTCCAGGTTTATGTGAGTTATGTGAACGCTTATTCGGTCTAGAGCTGTCAATCATATTACGTGACCATAATTCCTGCCCTTCTGCATGACGCTCTCCTGTACACTTCCTCGTTTTGAATTCCATGCTAAACAAACCCAAAGAAACATTTCTACACGTGAAAGAGGAAGCTAATAAACACACAATTACAATAGTATATGATTTCTGTGTGTTTTTCACGTGATTTGGGGTATTTTCATATCAATAACTAATGTTTACATTATAAATGCTAGGCAGGTAGCAATTAGCTGTGTATAAAATGCTATACATCATATATTTCAACAACATTATATGACTAAAACCCACATTAGATTGCGATAGGAGGTTAATACAAAAACTCAATGGTCATTTAAAGTGAGGTTTGAGTAAAAGCATATTAATCTTTAAAATTGTGTTATGTAGTTTGATGCTAACTGTAGCTCTAATGCATCTGTCACACCAGGAGCTATTCTTTAAGCTATACTTAAAGTCCCAAGAATATGTTTTTTTTTTTTTTTTTTTGTTTTTTTTTAGAAAGACTTCAGATAATAGGTGGATTAATATATAGTGGGATCAAAGTTTTGTAGATGCCATGTAATGCCAGAATAAAGGCTAATAATGGTTAAATACAAAAAAAAAAAAAAAAAAAAGGTCAGATGTGTAAAAGGTTTGTCGATTGAGGACAATAGAAACACGAATGGGGCAGTTTGTCACACCAGACATAGACAATAGAGGGCAAATAGGTGTTTACAGGGCAATAAAATATTTTATTAGCATCTTATCAGCCTTCTCTAATAAACTGACATGACGTGGTCTTAGAAAATGTTTAATAAAAATCATAGTTTTAGAGATAACATCTGCTGATTTGATATGAAGCACGACCACGCTTGTGGCTTCAGCGTCATTGTGTTTCAAAGTTGCTACACTACAGCCACATCATATTTTTTATTCATTTAATATATGTATCGTTAATATTTTTATTTTTGTTTTTATGTTTGAGCTTATATATTAATAATAATCTGAGTAATTCTAGATTTTGAACTGTAAATTCTTTACAGTTCAAGTTTATTACAAAAAAGTGTTGGCTTTCTAAATATATGTTGGATATGTGTCTATTCAGAATGACTTATGCAACCTTTTTATTTTGGGTATGTCTCACAATGATTATTTCTCAGAATCGTGAGATTTAAACTCACAATTGCGAGTTGTACAGTAAGATTGTGTGATATAAAGTCAGAATTGCATGATATAAACTCGCAATTACATCTTAAAAGGTCAGAATTTGCGAGATATAATAAGCAATTCTGACTTTTTTTTACACAGTTCTGACTTTATATCACGCAATTGTGAGTTTATATCTTGCAATTGCGAAAAAAAAGTCAGAATTGTGAGATATAAACTCTCAATTGTGAGAACATTGTGAGATATAAACTCGCTATTGTCAGGACAAAAGTCAGAATTCTGAGATGAGTCGCAGTTACCTTTTTTTTTTTCATTTCATGGTGGAAACGAGCTTCCATAAAAAATGGTTGGTGTGGGAGAAAGTCCCAAATATTATAATGGTCCCAAATGTTTCGTTTTCTTTGAATTTGGACTACAGTATTGATATGTTTTCACATTGAATCATTTAGTTACATTGAATCAACATGACTACATTAGGTTACACCAATGAGAGTCAGAAAGATAAAAAATAATTCTGAAACAACTGCACATTTTCACTTTTATTGGCAGATATTTCACAGTATAAAGTGAAAACATATTACTCTCTGATCTTACTTAAACATCAACTACACAACTAAACGTCTTTGAATGATGTACACAGGTATGATAATGTGCATTTCACATGGTAATTATGGTAATTGTGTCATATCTGAGTGAGGGGAGAAATGGTTCAATTATACTATTGTTTAAAATTAACTTTTTCATTTGACTCTGCAAGCACCTAATTGACCACGTGTGTTAGATTAATGAACATCACGTGTGTGTTATCCCAGGTTAACAAATACAAAGTGAAAAGCAAAGCCTGGCTATACTACCCCAGAATACATTATATTTTAATGAGCAAAGATGGCAGCAAGTAGGTTATGTTCTTCTAGGGGTCGTGTGTCACCTGAGCAACTGCCATTGACATGAATGGGAATGGTTAGTCTCAGTCACTTGAGTTGAGCAGTTTGAGCGAACAAATGGGAATGGATGATTGTTGTGTGATGTTTTCCTCAAAGATGAGTGGCCAGTTGTCTTACTATACGAGCTAAAACAGAAAGTATTCAATCTGACTTCTCTATATTCTAATTCTTTTAAAGCCATACAATATATTTGTCAATAGTTGGCTGAAATTTATCAACGTGTCAAACAACATAGGATTTTGCATGTGATGATTACTGACAAAAACATTATTTTTGAGTGAAATGCTCCTTGATGATATACACAAGGCCATTGAATTTGAACATGATGACTGCAGTCGGAACACTCCATCTTGTACGAAGGGAAGGGGGTTGTGGGATTGGCTGTAGAAAACAGATGAATGAAAGCCTTGTGGAAAGTCGTCAGTGAGATGATACGAGAGTAAAGTCTCGAACATTCATCAGTTTTACAACCATTGATTTTCACATGCCGCAAGCTCTCCTGCTGTGACGCTTCCCATCAAGGTGAGACTCTTATATCGGGATGTATTTTTCAACCTTGTGACTTTGCCGTGATGCAGGAACACTCTGTTCCTTCTTGAGGGTAGAGGAAACTATTTCGAATTTCATATTAAGAGCAGTTTGGCCTGCTGTAGAAAAATGATTAACTTCAATGATTTGAGTTTACAGATTTGATTTAACTGGCTTAAATTAAGAGCTCTACAGCCAACTTAACTGATGTTTAAGCCACAAGATAAGGGGATTCTGTACTTAGTCAAATTTGGCTGAAAACATTAAGAAATGTATGTTTTGGTATGCATGAGCAACAAAAAAAAATAGTAGTCAATATGAGTCTTAAAGGATTAGTTCACCCAAAAATGAAAATTACGTCATTGATTACTCACCCTCATGTCGTTCCACACCCGTAAGACCTTCGTTCATCTTCGGAACACAAATTAAGATATTTTTGATGAAATCCAATGGCCATGTGAGGCCTCCATTGCTGCAAGTTAATTTCCTTAAACTTATACTAAAGTTATATTTAAAACAGTTCATGTGACTACAGTGGTTCAACCTTAATATTATAAAGCGATGAGAATACTTTTTGTGCGCCAAAACCCCCCCCAAAAAACGACTTTATTCAACAATATCTAGTGATGGGCGATTTCAAAACACTGCTTCATGAAGCTTCGAAGCTTTGCAAATCTTTTGTTTCGAATCAGTGGTTCAGAGCGTGTATCAAACGGCCAAAGTCACGTGAACCATTGAAATTTCGAAATACTTGTGACGTAACAAAGCCTCGTTTACTGAAATCACGTGACTTTGGTGCTCTGAACCACAGATTCGTAAAGCTTTGAAGCTTCATGAAGCAGTGTTTTGAAATCACTAGATATTGTTGAATAAAGTCGTTAATTTGTTTTTATGACATTACTTACATGAGATTACAGCAATTAGCAAATTATCCAATTAGTTCCAGAAGGGGGCAAAAAATACTCTGCCCTACAACAAACCTTAAACAATGTAACACCAAAAAAGTAACACTTTACAATTAAGTCTCATTTGTTAACATTAGTTAATGCATTAACTATCAATGAGCAATATAATTTACAACATTTATTAACTGTTAGCCAATTAAACCTTATTGTAAAGTGTTACTGAAAAAAACAATAATAAACCAAAAAACTATAAAGTAACTATAATAATGATAATAATAATAAACAGTTGGTAACACTTTATACAGTAATAAAGTACTTAAAAAACACTTGCAAATCTCTACACTGTTAATATATTAATAGGCTATATACAAATGAGTTCTTCGTTCATTGGCACTGTAATAAACACAATTATAATTGTTTAATACTTCCATAATTGAAAAAAGATTAGGTCATGGGAAATGGGAAAATGTCATTAAGTGATGTAAACCAACCTTTATTGGACATTAATTGCATTAATATAAAGTGTTCCTTAATATATAACCAATTATACATTATATATAATACATTCTAATAAGTAATTAACAATTCTTTTACCACAAGCTAATTAAACAATAATAAATTACAGTGACAATGAATGAAGAACTCACTATTTGTATATTAATAAATTAACAATGTAGAGACTAATTAAACTGTGAATTAACTATAAACCAATAGTTTGTTAATGATATGTAAGTACTTTCTTACTGTATACTTAAGTGTTACCAAACATTTTTGATAGTGAAAATCACCATTTGCACATTTAAACAGTCTCTTTTTACTCTGATCTGTGAAACTGGAAGTACTCCTCCTTTTTTTCACAGCTTTTTGTAAGTTGGTTTTCAGCTTCCTTTGGCAGTCTGTGTTCCCTGAGGCTCTAGGGGCCCGTGGCAGTCCGACGCTCCAGGGCACCGGTCCCACTGGCCCAGTCCATAATCCAACCCTGGTGAAAAGTCTTATTCGATTGATCTACTGATAAACTATGAAAAGACTGAATTACATGGCTAACAAACACCTGACTTACAGGCAACCTGGTTTTCTAATCAATAGCTAAACTGATCTATAAAATCTAAAATCTTTAGGGAAATGTGAATCAGTCCAGCAACCACTTGTATATTCTGCCAACACTTCGTATTGCCTTGGTTGTGTGGTAGCTCATGAAACCCTAGTTTATTAATAGCAATAAAAACATTTTAAATAAACGTTTGTAATTTAGTAGTCTTATTTTAGACACAAATCTTTGTGAGCAATGAACAGGCAAGAGTCTTGAAGGCAGTAATGCATTAAGCATGTGATACTATTTATATCTAAGAAGTGAGAGTGACCTAGTAACTCACATGTCTTATGCAACATGTGTGTGTGTGTGTGTGTGTGTGTAGGTGTGTGTGTAAACAAGTGCCTGTGCGTGTGTTGGGACTCAACATAAATACATATTAACATAATACATTTCACCTCAGGAATCCAATGTGTCTGGATGAACATAGAGGGAATGGATTGTCTATGGAAATCAGTCCCAATGGATTAGCATCATCACTCCAGTCTTCTGTCACATGATCCTTCAGAAATCATTCTAATATGCTGATTTGGTGCTCAAGTAACATATATATATATATATATATATATATATCTGGCATAACATTATGAGCACTGACAGGTGAAGTGAATAACACTGATTATCTCTTCATCACGACACCTGTTAGTGGGTGGGATATATTAGGCAGCAAGTGAAAGTTTTGTCTTCAAAGTTGATGTGTTAGAAGCAGGAAAAATGGGAAAGTGTAAGGATTTGAGCGAGTTTGACAAGGGCCAAATTGTGATGGCTAGACGACTGGGACAGAGCATCTCCAAAACTGCAGCTCTTGTGGGGTGTTTCCGGTCTGCAGTGGTCAGTATCTATCAAAAGTGGTCCAAGGAAGGAACAGTGGTGAACCGGCGACAGGGTCATGGGCGGTTAAGGCTCACTGACGCACGTGGGGAGCGAAGGCTGGCCCGTGTGATCCGATCCAACAGTGTACTGTAGCTACGTGTGCGTCTCTTACCTGGGGAACACATGGCACCAGGATGCACTATGTGAAGAATACAGAAAAATTAGTTGTGTCCGCGGATCTATGCGAACTGGAATAATTTTTATTACGCTTTATCTATACATAGGGAAAAGAAAGGGAAGGAGGCCTTCGCAGGGGATAATTTAGTTGAAACGTCAGGGCTGTGTTATCATTATGTCTAGGTGCAGGTCCTTCATCTCATCTGGATACAGCCTGGATCTGGCAGGCTGCGACAAACCTCGGAATAAACAGAGAGAAAGACTAATATTAGCGTAGACGCCATTCTTTTTATGATGTAGCGAGTACATCAGGTGTTATGGGAAGTGTTCCCGGTTCCGGCTGACCTAATTTATGCAGCCTAACAATTTATAAAGGATCTGCTGCTAACATCTTGGTGCCAGATACCACAGCACACCTTCAGGGGTCTAGTGGAGTCCATGCCTCAACGGGTCAGGGCTGTTTTGGCACATTTATATACTGTGTGTATATATATATATATATATAGGGCATTGAAATTGGGAAATTGTCATTAAATATGTGCTTTAAGTTATATATATAAAAACTATGAAATAATGAGTTTTGGAAATGGAAAAATCTTACTGACCCCAGTCTGTATTTTGGAAATTATTGCTGGCAATAAGAAATTTGGCAAAAATAGGAATATCTCACTAATTTAAATGCACCTTTTATTTACCAGTTATGAAATGGACATGCAGTATAAAGGATTTTTTTTTTTTTTTTTTTTTAACAATATAATTTTTGCCATCAAATATTAGAGTCAGTTCTATGAAATGAAGTCATAAATGACTAGAAAATGATATTTTCTGGCTTTGTCTTTATTGGATAATGTTCACAGTCACACTGCTATTTAGCCAGTGTCCAAGAAAACTCACATTCCGGTCTGGCTTTATGCTGATGTGTAATACACACTTTTTTAATGATCTAATCAATTCCAGATGGATAAAATCAAGTCCTGTCCTATAATAAACTATATAATGCATCACATTGTGATAGTAAAATGGGTTGCAATTAGCAGTTTGCAGTGACTTTTACACAGTTTTACACAGACATCACCTGCATTAAACAGGGTTTTGTGATCTGCATGTCAGCTCTGTATTTCAGTCTAATCTTTTTTATTTGCACATTTTGCACCTTTAAGCGTGAATGAATGATGCAGTGTCCTCTTGTGTTCTGCAGACTTTAAACATTCCCACTGAACTGTACATCGCACTCAAGCAAAGTTTGAAATAATTGGTGTAAGCACAAATAAACTGCTCAATAGCGCATTTTCAGAATTCAGCAATGGAAACAGAAAGAATGTCTATCTAAGCCGTTTCAGGACTGCATTCCTACAGATAAAGCAATACATCATGATGTAAACCTCACAGGGAGAGTTGGGGGAGAAAAAAACTTAATTAGCCTTCCACAACACAACTGAGTGACATTTTTAATAAGAGAATTTGCAACAAACAAATTCAAGCATTGTAGCTCTTCCAAACTGCACACGTTCAAGTATGCTTTCCAAAGCGCATTTTTGAGTGAGTCAGCACTGGCGAAATTGCTGTAGCTATTCGAATTTACCTCATGATTGCCTTTAAGTTTCGAGATATTTAAATTGAGACAGAAACACATTTTCTTTTCACAGCCTCCCATGAGACAACATGCAACAAAAAAGTAAAGTGCATGAAAAATCTATGACTGATGATAGGTGATTATGCCTACCCAACATTTAATAGCCTCGCTTTACGGTGTGAAGAAGGGCTATAGTGGATTTTGAGAAGTGATCTTCTCAAAATCCACTATAGCCCTTCTTCACACCGGGCTCGGGGCTTCTATTAGAAAACAAACTAGTTCAGTTTGTCTACTAACAATGTCCAACAATCAGTATACATACATCACAGGAGAATTTTGTCTTTTTCTTTATGAAATGAGATCAAATGAGAGCAAATATTTCAGATAAGACCATTGAAAGTATTCATAGCTAGCATTATATGTATTCTAATTAGATACAATTACATTTTTGAGCATAAACAACATCTGCAAAGTTACAATGCTCGAAGTTCAATGCAAAGGGAGATATTTTCTGTTACAGAAATAGCTTTTTAAGGACAACAAATGGCTGGTAGGGACTACAACAAGCTTCTTCCTGGGTTAGTGACATCGCAAACCCTAAAATGTACATAAACCCCGGCCCCGAGAACACTCAACAAAGGGGGTGTTGTTGGGCTGCTTTAGAGAAGAGGAAGAGTTGTTGTAGTAGAGTGTTGTTGTCATGCCGTCATTTTACACCAGACTGCTTCACAAACGAGGGTCAATTCAGTTGGACAAAAGATTAACATGACGGCACATGCTAGTCGATGAGTTGAATCAACTCCACAGCAACTACATAAATTTATCCACTAACCATTCAGAAACGGCAAGTTTCTTTCTAAAATTTTAAAATTTCTTCCTGAGTCTCTCCATCAGTGTCCGATGACGGTTTGAACAATTTAAGGCTGAACACCGTTACTGACAATTGCCATTTTGGCTGCGTGAGATTCTCCAGCTTTGTTGTTGTTGAGAAATCGAAGCGCGAGCTGTTAAAGCGTCGCCCTCTTCTGGAAAGCGGCCGGGAGCAGCAGTCCATTTGCATTTAAAGGAACAGGGGGTAATAATGAGGGTAACACTTTATTTTAATGGTTCACTTTAGACATTCTACTAACTATAAGTAACTTTGTAACTACACGTCAACTAACACTCATTAGAGTATTAATATCACTATGCTTAATAACACTTTATTGTGATGCTCCCCCAGACATTTGACATTGCAACTACATGTCACTTATTCTACTTACCCAAAACCTAACAGTCTACTGCAGTCTACTAATACTTTAATGAGAGTTAGTTAACAAGTAGAATGTCTAAAGTGGACCATCAAAGTAAAACATAACCAAAAAATGTGAACTTTATATGAAAGAAAGAAAGAAAGAAAAACACAGTTGTGTTAAAACAATCAACCTCTGGGACATAAAAGTGTTTGAAGGGGAATAAAACTCAACTACACTATGATCCATATATGCTGCTGAAGAATTGGAAGAAGACGATGATGGTGATGATCATCAGTCTGCTGAAACTGATTTCAGTTGCATTTACAAATAAAAAAGAAGCCATCAGAAAATCTGGTCTCTTGTGCCCGCAGCCATGTTTCTTCTATTGCTTGACTGTAGAGCAATTTAGATTCAAATAACTACGCATACAGTGGTGTCAAAGGAGCACTGTCATTTCCATTGTCATTATCCCAGTGGTCTTTAATATCATAGCTGTCATTCTAATTCATTAAAGCATCTAATGGCGTTCGGACAGCCTGGAGCTCTCGCTAAAGTACCTTACTTTAATGAGATGACTGCAAAGATGTCTTGCATCCAACTCGAGGTTGGATAGAGGGTGAAGCTTAGAAGTAACTAGGAAATTTGTCTCAATGACCTTCTTATTCTCTACATTCACTCGAAAGAGGTCTGTCAAGTTTTGCACTATTTTACCAGAGAAAGCACTTATATCAGAGGAGGCTCATTCGACCCTTGGGTCTATGGGATTAGCAGGACTTTACTTGTACAAACATAGCTCCATTAGCTAATCATATGATAAATTTGCTCCTTAACTTTCAAACACAGAGGCTGACTAATGCATATTCATTGTGAAACACATGTGCATTTGGGTAATGATACCTAGACCAAAAATCATCATTTTCAGGCCATTATCACACTGTGATTGCCATAATTTAAAATTTTTATAATCTGCTTATTTAATGTGTGCTCATTTAAAGCAAAAATGTGTATGTTTTTAATGTTAGAATTAGTGCTGTCAATCGATTTAAAAAATTAACTAATTAATCACAATTTTTTGTAATGTAATCGCACCTAACATTGAAGTTTTTAATATTTTTATATTGTAATAATTTCACATTTAATCTCCAAATTAATGTAGAAACAACATAAAGACAGTATATTTTAAATAATTGATCTAACAGGTAGGAAACAAAATCAAAGGATCAAATTAGGTCAGCTTATGAATCAAAGCAGATTTCAAACACTTCATAGTCTTCACTGCATAAGTTAGATTAAAATATAGATTCACTTTTATTAAAGCTACAAAAGTTATTCAGTTAAGAGCAGTCAGTGATTTTCTCCTTGTCTTTTGTTCTTTGATTAACATTAATAGCAGACTGTAGCAGGTTTATTAGGCTGCTGTCACTTTAAGACCTGCCGCACATGATGTCGATCTGCATCCCATTTTCGCACAACTCTTTATGTTCATTTAAGACTGTATTTAACTCATTTAAGACTGCTCTTATGAGAATACTCGACAAAATGGGCATTTTGGAAGAATTTTATTTTTTTGGCCGTTCAAGCACAATTTGTGCTATTGAAACACAATTTTACAGTGAAAAATGCTACCTCAGATTGTGCTACCAGCATCATATTCAGTGTCCGACTCTGGTTTGAACAATGTAAGGCTGAACACCATTACTGACAATCCTCATTTTGGCTGCGTGAGATTCTCCAGCTTTGTTGTTGTTGAGCAACTGAAGTGAGCTGTTAAAGCGCCACCCTCTTCTGGAAAGGGGGCTGGGAGCAGCAGCTCATTTGCATTTAAAGGGACACATACACAAACGGCGTGGTTTTGATCACACCCAAATAGGGGCAAATTTGACAAGCTATAATAAATGATCTGTGGGGTATTTTGAGCTGAAACTTCACAGACACATTCTTATATTACATCTTGTGAAAAGGGGCATTATAGGTCCCCTTTGAAATCAAAAGTAACTAGTTGCATTATTTAGTTACATTTTACGGAGAGTAATGCATTACTGTCACAGTTCCCTTCTGTCCCGGACTCCATCTCCCATCATCCTCCCTGTTCCACACCTGCACTCACTTCCTCATCAACTCCCCATCATCACGGATTCCCTGCACCTGGACTACTTCGTTACCACTCCCTTTAAATGGACTCACTTCCCTGCACTCCTTGTCTGTTCTAATGTTTGCTTTGTGTATGATTGTTCTGTTTCTTTGTTAATTAAACATTTTTTTGTTGAAGTCAGATTCTGAGCCCTCTCTACTGCAACTACACATAACAGAAGAACAGACCTAAACCGTGAGGACTTCTGCAAGAGGATGGGGATCTTTCTCGTGCCAATCCCTCCAACTGTCCACAGGCCCAAAAGTTCAGTGGTGGACCGTCTATGGGCCCTTAAACAGGATGGTCGATCGCTGGAGAGGTACGTGGAGGAATTTTCTGAGCTTTCTTGCTTGCCAGATGCTCCACTTAACGCTTGTTTTCTGAAGGGCCTGGACGAGGACACAATTCGTTATATTGAACCTGCCTGTTCCTTCTCCCTAGTCAAGTCTATTAATCTGATTCTTTTTTTAAATGGTTCTGATTTCGAAATTGAAGAGGTTCAAGAAGAAATGTGTCTTCCTTATCCAGTCCCCATTAGAAAAGCATGCGGCCTGGTCAGTTCACCTCCCGCAAGTTTCCCCCACGTATCCCTCCAGTGGGTCTTCCCATGTGGTCCTGCCTAACCTGAAGCCCAAACTGCCTAAAAAAATGCCCCCGCGAAGGTCAAGCAACCACAGAAGATGGCTGCTGCCGCGCTAGAGCCACTAAACAAAATGGCCGCCGCCAAGTCTAAGCCTTCCCTAGAGGAGGAATGTTGACTCATAGACTTCTGGACTGAACCTGTTGCTCCAGCTTTCCACGAGCCCGCTCCTGCCCACGAACCCACTCCTGACTCCATTCCAGCCCACGAGCCCGCTCCATTCCACGAGCCCTTCCTCCCTCCCACCCACATGTTCCCCACCCACGGGTACATGGCCCCCCCCCCAAAAAAAAAAACAATTTTGTGAGTTTTAGGGGGGGGGCCATGTACCCGTGGGTGGGGAACATGTAGGTGGGACACATGTGGGTGGGACTCCTGACCCGCCATGACCGCGGCTCCCGACTCCGCTCCCAACCCGCCATGGCAACCCAAGCTCCTAGACCCGCCCTGGAGACCTCCGTACCTGTCTGCACCTCCTCCCTCACCTGCGTGTCGGTCTGCAGGGCGCCCACCCCCCCTCCCCAGTTGTTCCATCCACGGCGCGAGGACGCGCCTACCGGGAGGGGGAGGTACTGTCACAGTTCCCTTCTGTCCCGGACTCCATCTCCCATCATCCTCCCTGTTCCACACCTGCACTCACTTCCTCATCAACTCCCCATCATCACGGATTCCCTGCACCTGGACTACTTCGTTATCACTCCCTTTAAATTGACTCACTTCCCTTCACTCCTTGTTCTGTTTCTTTGTTAATTAAACATCTTTTTGAAGTCCAATTCTGAGCCCTCTCTACTGCAACCACACGTAACAATTACATTACTTTTGCATTACTTTTTCTCACCTGAGCTGGGCTTGCTTGTTTGGTTTATAACAACAACAACAACAAAAAGTTCTATTTTTGGCAAATATAAAGGTCTTTTCACACCAAAAGCGAAATGAGTGAGCCTTAGGCTAAAGGAAATGTACATTCATGCCTCTACAGTAGAGGGTGCAGCTCAAACAAACCTTTCAGGATTGCAGAAAAATAGGACGAATGTTCTACAGTAGAACTACAACAACCATCACATCATGTTTACACAGCGCACACCTCATTTCTCTCCACAAGAGGACCAGGGAGCTGTCAGTCCAAAAAAAAAAAAAAAAAAGTAACTTGTGTTACTTTACTCATTACTTGAAAAAAGTAATCTGATTACGTAACTCACATTACTTGTAATGCATTACCTCCAACACTGGAACAACAACAACATATCATACAATTCAGTTGAAATAAGAGATAAAATAGCATTAGCGTAAGCGACAAAATAGATAGTAAAGATAAAAAATAAACAATAAATAAATAAATAGTTTGGTTTGCCCAGTCTGTCTGCCGTCTGTATTCACTAGTTAGCTTCCTTTGTTAACTGATCATGTTAAGCACCTGTTTCTGTTGATTAACTTCCTCATGAGTTTAATTCTGTTCTTGGTACGTATTGTCTTGTCTTATGCTGCCTTTGGTTACTCTTGTGATTTCTGGATTATTGTGTTTCATTTGATTAAAAGACTGCTGTGAATCCCTTCTCCTGCTCATTCTTACCTGAACGTGCCAAGTTACACTCTAAAAAATGCTGGGTCAAAAAGTTGGGTTGAAAATGGACAAACCCAGTGATTGGGTTGTTTTAACCCAGTGGGCAGTTTTATTTAACCCAACTATTGTTTAAAAATGACTATATGGCTGGCTTAAAATGAACCCCAAATAGGTTGGAAATTAAAATTCAGACACATAATTACTACAGGCAACAATAATAATCAGAAGTTCAACATTTATTATAAGCAATTTAATAAATGTTTAGTGCTTAATTATTATTCATTAAACATGTTAATAAATGTTCATTTATTAAACATATTAATACATGTTAATTTACAACATATTTTGGGTTCATTTTAAGCAAGCAATGCAATAATTTTTAAACAATAGTTGAGTTAAATAAAACTACCCAGCAGGTTGGACAAACATTTAACCCAACCACTGGGTTTGTCTATTTTCAACCAAACTTGGGTTGTTTTTAACCCAGCATTTTTCAGAGTGTAGGCAAGCAATCTATTTTTTTTAATAATGCCATGTTGTCCAAGTGATTTGCTAAAACCTAAAACAAAGGGATGTTTGCCATGATGTAGGAAATAAAACGAAGCGGAAGCTTGTTTCACCCGTTTCCCACACTTCCCCCACTGGAATTTTCTCTCCAGAACATTAAGCACAACAACAATGGCCCGTCCAAGTGAATAACATGGAACATAAGCAGAAAACTAGGTTTAAAAGACAAAAGAAGCTCGTAAAATGTGTCCAGAACAGGTAGTCCATGCATTTTGGTCTTTTACTCTGACCACAGACCATATGGATTTTTGGGGACTGTTCCAAAATGAAAACAAACACAACCATATTAATTAACTTTGAGTTTTTAGGCACAGACAGTATTATAAAAATGTTATTTAAACAACAATTGCTTGCCCATTCAGTCTTTTAGTGCTGCATGTTCTGTAAAATTGCTATCCAGGACCTTGTCCGTGGTCCTGAAGCCACACTTCCTCAGCTGAGCGAACACGCTGCTGTCCCAGGTCCTGAACTTACTCTTCAGTTAAGAAGACAATCATAAGCTGTCCAGCAGTATATATTTAGTAGATCTGTAATAGCTTGGATTTATATGTATTGTGACACACCGAGGAGCACTAGTAATGTTTTAATATTCTCAGATAAGAGTTCATTAGGATTCCTTGACCACTGCCAAGCACACGTCTGAATCCACTCCACATTACACCCAGTAAACATATGATGTAAAGTCAGGGGGTGTTACTGATATGGCTTGTAATGCCTCATTAAGATAATCTTGTAAAGCGCAGCTGAACTGCTGCTGATAGTGCTGACGGCCGTCTATCTCTGCCCTTCACATCAACATTCCTTACGTTTCAGCGGGGACCATCAAAGAGCTAAATGGGGGTCGAGGATGCCCACAACACCATCGGGGCCCTCCTGTCCAGGAGATGCAACAGAGAAGCTCCTTTAAATGTGCCACCGAAACACCACTGCTCTGCATCACTGCTAGCATGGTTGCCTAGCAACTAGACAGCAGATGCCTGCATCCCTCATCTACTGAGTAAAAATACATTGAAAAAAAAAAAAAAAAAAAAATCGCACCTCTTATCTCTGTTTGTGCGATACGCACAATGATTTTTATAATCGCATTTGATCGTTAATCTAGATATAATCGTTAATCGTGTGCACTGATTTCAAAATCTTCATCATTATTTACTTTTCTTAGGCATTTCTGAGTTTGTGTTTTTGAGGGTGTGTTGGGCTGAAGAATGTGGAAAAGTGGGAGAAATGCGTGAAAATGCGCTGGGATACTCTCGCAGCATTTTAATAGGTTGCAGCGCGCGAGCCGACAAGTACAGACATCATTCCTCCGCGAGACAAGCGCGTGGACAGACTGCCTTTCCTCTTTAGTTCGCTTTCGCTTTTATTTTTTTCAACAAACACCGGCATTTTATTCAGCACATCCAAGAGGGACCATGTCTTTTACTGTTCTTTTGAAATCCAAGCGTGTGCGTCGGAGATTTCTGTTCCAGTCTTGATTATTTTTGTTCGGTTCCTGGAGGTGTTATTGCAATTGAAGTGTGTCATCATTTGCTCTGAACAAGAGCAGGAACATGCTCGGGGATTCAATCGAGAGATAAGGGGGCTTTTCCAGCAGGCTAGACAAAGCTTGGACAGTTGTAAGCGTTTTATTGTGATACATACGGTTTTTTTCACTCCTGCTTCTGCTTCATATAAGGTTGTACTATGGACTACAAGCTCTGACGTCTGCATCAGATATTCTCTGCTGCATTTCTTTAAATGTGCATCTTTTCTCCCCAGTGACTTTGAGAGGAATATCTCGACCATCAGCAGTAGGGGATGCAGATTTCATGTTTTTTTCTTCTTCGCCTCCAACCTTTATAGCTGAGGGGGTGAAATAAATAAAAATATCACTTACTGTGGAGCACCCCCCTCTTTGAAGGAGCATCTCTGGAGCCATGGCTTGCCCACAGCTTTGGACCTGGAAATTGCGACGACAGGTGTAGAAGAAGATTGATTCTCTTCCATTTTTTATTTTGTTTTTTATTTTCATCATCATATCTTTATTTTTTTTTTTTATTATTATTATTTTTTTTTCTCCATGGTTTGCTTGAAGAAGACTTTCCAGCACTTTCCCAGAAGTCCAGTCGAAGCTGAGAGAGATGTCTGATCTTCTGGTTTTGATCGAGGGGGTCTCTGACCTGCACGGATTTCCATAGCTGAAGCAAAAAAAAAACAAAAAAAAAGAAAAACAAACAAAAAAAACAACAAAAAAAAAACAGCTGGGACCCATTAAAGATTTCTTTTCTTTCTTTATTTTTTATTTCTTTATTTTATTTTATTTTTTTCTTTTCTTTTGCGGGGCCATCACAAATGTGTGCACTGGTGCTTTGATCCCAGTCATTCATTTTGGCCTTTTTTCCCCTCCCATCCCCTTCTGTTGGATTCTTTTTGGGATTTGTTTTGTTTTTGTTTTGTTTTGTTTGTTTTGTTTGTTTTTTTTTACATCAGTTTGGAGCACAGGCGGTTGGATTACTGAAACTGAATAAACGGATTTGTGGAAATGTTGGGTCCTCAAGAAGACAAAATATGTGGAATTGTTTCTGCTCTGGCGGCTTTGTCCTTTGTCTGCTTTGCACAAAGGTAAGAAAATTATAAATATTGTAAATTATGACTATTAGATTGGATTAACGAGCCCACTTATTGGTCAAATCCCAACAGACACTCACATGATTCACAGGCATATAGCGTACATATTTCATTTCTTATGCCTTTCTTTCTTTTTCTTTTTCTTTTTTCTTTATACCTGAATAAACAGTCGAATTGTGTGTGTATGTGTGCAGTGTCTAACAGAGAGAGAGAGAGAGAGGGAGGGAGAGAGAGAGAGAGATAAAATCATGTGTGAGAAACATGCTTGTATAGATTCTGTAGCGCATATGGGCCTATTATTTAAAACTAACGTAATTTTTCTTTAGAATCTGAATGTCTTTTGTTTGAGTCGATTACATATTATTCCCCTTTGAAAATAATAATAATAATAATTTCCCCAGGTAAATTAATTAATATTACTAATTGAATATATATATATATATATATATATATATATATATATATATATATATATATATATATATATTCTACATCCACTTTAAGTTCTGGCATCAATTAAAATCAGGTCATAACAGAGCTGTTTTGAATTGAATTTAAGCAAAATGTTGTTGCAAACCTCACGGTTTTGTTTTCCAACATCTGTAATTAATATATTTTTGATGCAATGGTCCACTGAGTGAAATCCACATTTACAAATGATCGGTGCTTTTCTTCTGATCCACCCCCACCCATACCACCATGTCGCTGGCGTTAGAAGAGATCCATCATCACTCAGCCAATAAGAATAAAAACGACGACGCCTATCAGTCAATAATGGTTAATGACATGTGTTCACTGCTGATCATTGAGATGCGACGTGGCTTTGAAGCCTCTGAGGCCGAATCTCAAATTGTGTATGTGGAACACCTGTAAGACAAATGACAAGCCTTATTATAATTATGTTAAACGTTGATGTCTTTACTCACGGCACGTCGTGATTATTATGATTGAATCTCATTGAAATCAACAATGGTGGCCTAAAACCCAGTGCCTTCCATTTTGACGTTTTACTATTTTCGTTTCAAGTTCAGTTTGCATGGCTGAGATATGACATTTTGTTTGGCTTTCATGTGCAAATTATGAGTTGTCAAAGCACTAAGATATACCTCTGAAAAGGGTTTTTTGAACCTTTATAGACTCAGGAACCCCCACCATTCAACCAGGGACCCTCAATATTTTCAGTTTATAATCATTTTCATGAATAATATTAAACACCATTACACACATTGAGACAAAAATTGATAAAACATTTTTTCTCTCTATTTTTAAAGGCAACTACACTGTAAAATAAATAAATAAATAAAATTCTTTTGTCAAACCAGGTAACTTACTTTTTTAAGTTAAACCAACAATTCTTTTTTTTTACTGCGTACATACTTATGGTCCTGCTGAGTAACAAGCTATAATGCATCAAAAACTATTTTATTTATTAATTATTATTCATACAGCTTTAATGACCTCGTATTAGTACAGACTGTGTACAATATTAGCTCTTTTCAAAATGTGTCTGTCATACCACACAATTTGCTGCACTGAAGGTAAAATTGTAAAAAGGTGAACCTAATATTTACGTCTTTTAAAGGTTCATATACATAAATTCATAAATTCAGGTTCATAAATCTTGATTTTGATAAAAAAAAAAGAAAAAAAAAGAATATGTAATGCATCAACCCATCTGTTCACAGACCCTCAGGGGTCCCAGGACCCCGAGTTAAAAACCCTGGCCGTAGACTGCGTATATGAATCAGATAAACCCATTCATACCAGTCATCAATGTCACATGTTGAACTGACAGTATGACATTTGAATGTTTTTGTTAGTTTCAGCACAGTCGTACAAAGTCATTTTTAGATATTACTGTTTAAGATCCAGTGGCGCTTTCACTAACACTTTATGCTCTGGAAAACAATGAATTATTCAATCACATAGATTTATGTTAATGATTATGTGGTGGTTATATTGATCTAAAGATAAGCCTCTTCGGATTGGCAATTAGACCCAACATTCAAGAATAAAAAAATGTAGAAAACGTCTGTCTGAATGAAAACAAAATGCATTGCTATAAAATAATCAAGGACACGTGATTCAATTCAAACAAATTTGCTGTATATTTGCTGAATTTTTAACCAAAAGCACTCTCAATTCTCTCTCCCGCAGCACCTCCACCGGAAGTACCGGAATATCTGTGGCCAAGACGACAGTGGACAAATTGCTGAAGGGGTATGACATCCGTCTCCGGCCAGACTTCGGAGGTACGCATGATCCTTTCTTAGAAACGTATTCTTATATCATCACTTTATCTGGCGTCTAGTGATAATCATTATCATTGGTGAATGCAGTTCTGTATGTATATAGTCATGCTATATTTTACGCATCTGATCATAAATCTCCAGTGTGGGAAGGTTTTCAGAATTTGAGACTGGTTTGTTACTCATGGTTTCACAGACAGGGCTTAGCCTAAGCCAGGATTAGGCCTTAGTTCAATTAGGATATTTAAGTATCTTTTATAAACGTACCCTAGAAAGAAACATTACTAGTGTGCATCTTAAAACAAAACAATGACGCTGACTTATTTTTTTTGCTTTCAGTTAAAACATCTCAAACATGCATTTTAGTCTGGGACTAGCTTAAGCCTTGTCTGTGAAACCAAGGGATGATCTCATAAAGTGAGTGTATGAAGGCAGACATTTTCAAGAAACTGCTGAAACATTTCATGGTTTAATCTTAAGGTTAGGCAGTATTGAGAGAAAACTAGCGGCTGTTTGAGATGGAAAGACACTTTTTTTAGTTGTGTGGGTACAGTTTTCACAAAGGCTGAGCACACAGTTTTAGATTGCAACTCATGGTCCATATTTCTGCACACGTTCACATTGTTGAAGGACAATGAGATGCTTTTCGAACCACAAAGTCATGAAAAATTTTGTTTCACCACAACTAGAAGTTGGCTTGTCCGGCTATTCATCACAAGCGTTCTGTTTGTCCCCTGATATTGCAAAAAGACTATAAATTTGATACAGAATATACTTTTCAGTTCAGCTATTCAGCTTCTCTTCAGCAAAGTGCTTTGTATTTCAGTAATCTATCTATACTTTTATATCAGTCAATCAATCAATCAATCAATCAATCAATCAATTTATCTATCTATCTATCTATCTATCTATCTATCAGATACTTTCATGTCTATCTATCTATACTTTTATATCAATCAATCAATCAATTTATCTATCTATCAGATACTTTCATGTCTATCTATCTATACTTTTATATCAATCAATCAATCAATCAATCAATTTATCTATCTATCAGATACTTTCATGTCTATCTATCAATCTATCTATCTATACTTTTATATCAATCAATCAGTCAATCAATCAATCAATCAATTTATCTATCAGATACTTTCATGTCTATCTATCAATCAGCATACTTCTATATCAATCAATCAATCAATTTATCTATCTATCAGATACTTTCATGTCTATCTATCAATCATTTTATCTATCTATCAGATAATTTCATCTCTATCTATCTATCTATCTATCTATCTATCTATCTATCTATCTATCTATCTATCTATCAATCAATTTATCTATCTATCAGATACTTTCATGTCTATCTATCTCCATCCATCCATCCATCCATCCATCCATCCATCCATCCATCCATCCATCCATCCATCCATCCATCCATCCATCCATCCATCCATCCATCCATCCATCCATCCATCCAGATACTTTCATTTCAATGTTTGCCACTATTTAAATATCATATATATATTATTTATTATTATTGTCAATATTTGATAGATTCCCTTAAAATGTATTTTTTTTTTTTTTTTAACCATAGATTTGCCTTTTTTTGGTATTTTTGAGATGAGAAGTCTGATATAGAAATCCATGCTACATTGTTGTCTGATTTGCTGTATTTCGGCACACATTGACTAATTTGGGATCATTAATGTGTTCTCTATTCTTTTCAAAACCATTTTTTACACTACACGAATAATTCTTTGAATCATTTGATCAGCAGTGATGGCACGGATGCAGCGCTGCACGTTTGTATTGGGGAAAGCATTCCGCTCTGATGCAGGCCAGGGAACTGTAGTCTATCACATCCTGATAATTCTATCATCAGTCAGAGCCCAAGTCTCCTGACACAACTGCTGACCAACTTCAGCTTTGGAGCGCCGTGCATTTTAATTGGACCCAGACCGCAGCTATGCTAGCCAGAGAGAGAGAGAGATAGAGAGAGAGAGAGAGAGGGAGGGTGAAGAGGGCAGAGAGGAGAGAGATGGAGAGAAAGAAAGAGGCCAGTTAGGTTGTCAGGAAACCAGGCTGCCCTAAAAGAGCTTCATCTCTCTGGCCGGCTAGAGGGATAGCCGCGGGGTTTGGTCGTGGTGTATTTGTGTATGTGCGCACCCCTGAAGTCACACCACAACACACACGAGGGCAAAGCTTACACATGTGAGCATACACAGATTCACACAGTAGTGCTGTATTGCTGTGCCAAAGAAGTAACAAAATATCCACAATGAACCTCTAAATGTGCGTTGTAAATTGTGTTATTTAAAGGCATTCTCATTTTTTTCAAGACATTGTCATTCTTTTCAGTGCAAATGTCTTATTATAGATTGCGCCTTCCAATTTGCTGGCAAAATTAACATTGCAAATGTCAAAATTCGCATGCCATTTAGCAGGCTTTATATATTTCCATCTGTCCAAACATTATAAAAGTACAGATTATTGAATTGAAAACAAAGTGGTTGCAGTAAAACAGTAAAACTGACCAATCTCTTGCTTTCAATATCCCACATACAGTAATGTGTACATTTGTATTGATAATATTAATCTTTTGCCATACAGAAATTAATCTTTTGCCATACATTTTCAGTCAGTCATCAAAACTGCTGCCATAGTTTACTGTCAGAGTACACTGTTGTATTGACAACATGGCTAAGCATTTTAACTGAAGAATGACACAAGGACTTTTTCTGATGGCACTGATATGTTCATTGACATACATACTCTTGAGAGATATATATATTTATATATTTCCTTTAAATCATGTAAATGTATTCTAAAAGACCCCCCTTTCAGGCAAGTGTTATCTTTTGGAGAGATTAACTCCCTTTGGTGTGGACTTTATTACTCACTTTATTTTAACTTTATTAAAAGAAAGTTAAAATCAAAATGCATTATAGGTGCCCTTTAAAATTTTACAATAAAGCCAAACCATTCCTGTACATTTTTAAACACAATTTTTAAAGGGTTTGTCCACCCATAAATGACATTTCTGTTATTAATTACTCACCCTCATGTCGTCCCAAACCCATAAGACCTTCGTTCATCTTCAGAACACAAATTAAGATATTTTTGATGAAATCCGAGAGTTTTTTTTTAATCTCCCATAGAAAGCAACAAAATTACCACATTCAAGGTCCAGAGAAGTAGTAAAGACATTGTTAAGATAGTCAACGTGACTACAGACGAGAATACTTTTTGTGCGCAAAAACAAAACAAAAATAACGACTTTATTTCGAGTTTTCCTCTTCTGTGTCAGTCTGCTATGCAGTTGACGCAGTGAACGCAGTGCAGAGCTTCTGTGTTTACCTTGAATGTGGTAATTTCGATGTATCTATTAGAGATAAAAAAAAAAAAATTAAAAAAAACCCTCTTGGATTTCATCAAAAATATCTTAATTTGTGTTCTAAAGATGAACGAAGGTCTTGCGGGTTTGGAACGACATGAGGGTGAGTAATAATGATTATTTTAATTAATTTAAATTTTTGGGTGAACTAACCTTTTAATACTCCATGGGTGTGTTGGCTGAGGACAGGACTTCCTATTGTAGTCATTCTCACCCTGTTAGTGTTCATTGTTTCAGCAGCAGTAGATGATGAGTCATTTTATTCAGCCTTGCTTTACACTCGACTTTGTTGCCCTTCATGTTAGTGTTATTGTTATTGGCTTTGGCTCCAGCTCTCAACAAGTAGCCAGTGAATGTGGTGTGCGGGCTGAGAAAGCAACCTGTCTGAGCAGAACTCAAATCGGACTCAGTTTGAGTGGGATACAAAACCCTGCTGCTTTACTGCCTTGTTTCTTGGGCAATATCCTGAGTCCTGACTGAAATGATACTGATTGATTTGAAACACTCTTCATAGGCAGCAACGCAGTGAAGCGTAAAAGACATGTGACTCACAATTGAAGTCAGTTCAACATTAGCATATTGCTAAAGCAATGTTTGCTAAATAAAGACATGATTCTCTTATACTGTAAACATAATACATGGTGACCACAAAAAACTGTACTTTTTGTTACTAAAAAAATGTTTTATTTGTTTATAATCTGAATTTATATCAACTCGTTTCACAGTATTTTCTTTGTAAGTGCAAATGATAGATGCTATTTATACTTTATATTTTTTTTACTATTTGCACTTCATTTATTGTAGTACATTATAAAACAGTATGTAATAACATTCACTTTATATAATTATATATTACTATACCCCTAACCCTAACCATATTGAAAATGCTGATCTGGTCCAGGAAGAGAGCCATGGTTTTGAGTGTGGTAAAAATAAAAAGTTGCACACATGGTGGTCAATGTGTCAGCCCGTCCAATGAACACGAGGATTTCATCCAAGTTCAATTATAGGCCTATTAAAATCTGTAATGAACTTTATTTCCACTTTTCGAATGTGGCCTTATTTTTTGCTTAAAATAAATGCTTCTCCAAACTCAAATGCAATTGGAAAAGGGAGAAGAATGGGAAACGGAAAATGGCGGATTCAAACTCAGGTCGGTTGCATAAAAAGTTTGTCTTCTGTAATTTTGTCCAGCTTAAATAGACACTGGTGGACAGTTAGTGTAAAGCCTCTGCCAAAAGGAGATGAGATATTTATTTAACAACAAACCAGTGAGAGATACAAAGATTTGAATGATTGAAAACTTAAAATAGTGGAAGACGTTACACATTACAAAAAATGTTGGATAGCTGACCCATAGAAAATTGGACATAAAATACAGTATATAAATTAATATTGAAATATTGTTGCACGTTCGTCTTCTTTCCATGCCACTTGTTTTCTGCATAGTAATGGTCTGTTTTTCATAGTGGAAGCTTTAGGTTAGTAACATAAAATAATTTCAGTTCAGAACAATATTTAATGTAATATTTGAATATTTAATACATTTCTTTATTAGGTAAAGCAGCCATACAATACAACCAGTTAGTCATTGTTGCAGATTAAACTGCTTCAGGGTTAAAATTAACCTCGTGCAAACCTGTTTTGTTGTTGTTTTTGCGATCATGACCAACTGGCCACGGAAGCTTGTTTCCACCACGGAATAAAAAAAAGAAAGAAAAAGAAAACTGCTACTTTTTATCTCACAATTCGGACTTTTTTTCTCACAATTGCGATTTACTTCAGAATTGTCTGATATAAAGTCGCAACTGAGAGTTATGTCATAATTGCGAGATATAAAGTCGCAATTGCGAATTATAACGTCAGAATTGTGTGATATAAAGTCACAATTGTGAATTATAACATCAGAATTGTGTGATATAAAATCACAATTGCGAATTATAACATCAGAATTGTGTGATATAAAGTCACAATTGCAAGTTATAAAGTCAGAATTGTAGGATATATAGTCAGAATTGCGACTTTCGGTCAAAATTGCGGGATATAAAAATTGCAATTCTGCCAAGGCACTCTCATGCCACACATCATGTTCTCATAGAGTGAAAAATAGATTGTGGAGCAAAGAAGACACTGACAATGTGCCGATAGACAAAGCAGAGCATGTTACTTTTGAAACAAAGTCCCAGCTTTGAAATTTTGTCCTGTTTTTAAGAAATTCAAACAATAAATGAATGTGTCATGACAGATCGCTGTAGCTTCTCATTTCAAGTGGCACATGAACCAGTCATCTCTTCCTACTAGTATTAAACATGAATGAACATCAGAAGGTATTTTATTTCAACCGCAGAATGAAATCAATACACACCAATGTTAATTTATCAATTTTCCTGTCTTTTTTTGTTTATCATACAAAGTAGCGGATTCAGCGTTATGTTTGGTCAGATCGCCTGTCAATAAAACTCTAGACGAAGGGTGAATTCTTACTTTTTTTCCTCGCAATTCTGACTTTTTTATTCAGAATTGTGAGATATTAACTTGCAATTGCGAGTTATAAAGTCTAATTCTGAGAAAAAAAAGACTCGCTATTATATATATATATATATATATATATATATATATAATCACTATTCCAACTTTAAATCTTGCAATTCTGATTTTTAAACACGCAACTATGACTCTATATCTCGCAATTTTGACTTTATATTTCACAATTCTGACTTTTTAACATGCAACTGTGACTTTATATCTCACAATTCTGATGTTATATCACGCAATTCAGAGAAAAGAAATTAAAAGAATAAAAAAAGAATTACGAGATGTAAACTTGCAATTGGGAAAAAAGTCAGAATTGTGAGATAAATTAATGATTTTTTTTCCATGGCGGAAACCAGCTTCCATAACTGGCTGTACATGATCTTCTATGTATAACTTGCTAAAGAGTATAAATATCCCAGTGGAAAAACGACAACGGAAAATGATCATTTTGCTCCATTCAAATGAAACCGAATTCCCCATTGTGTAAAAGAGGAAGACACAGGATTAATTACAGCCTGTGCTGGCCTTATTTACAACCTCAATAATCAGGGCAGCCTCTGAAGGTCTCTGAAGACCTTGAATTTACGAGATTGCTGTTTCTCATTTCAAGTCATCCTCTCTAACAAAAGATACCTTCATGTTCCCAAGTCTGGTTGAGTCCGGATATGTTGCCGGGGCCTGTTTATGTGCTGCCCATAAAAAACATGCTGAAAGTTTAATCAACAGAATGGAACATGAATACAGTTGCCTAGATACGCAACATGTCACACCCGAGGCCATAAATCAACTACATGTTTTTTTTTTCTCTCTCTCGCAACAGAAAGTCTTCTTTTTTAAAATAATGATAATTATTATTATTAATATTCACACTATGAAAATAAAATGACTCAAAAACTGATCTTCCTAGTGACCCTCAGTTATCTAAACAGCAGTATAATGTTAAGGATATTAACATTAAAAAATAAGCTACTTTGAAACTGTAGCTTGCCAAGATACAAGCTACTCATTATTTACATAATTTAATAGCTACATTGGGGGCAATATCTCTGGTTTTTGAATAAATGAACAATCTCAAATAGGTTGACAGTATTAAACCTGAACAGACAAATTACACCATAAAACATCATAATTTCTTACCTGGTCCAAAACATTCTTGAACAGCAGCATTTAACTAAATATTTGGCTATAAAAGAAGATCTAAAATGCACCAAAGGAAATTGAAACAGTAAGAACTATCCAAACCAATTCACATTCACTACAAATAAGAGAGTTTAAGGTACGCCCACTTGGCTGTGTAGCTGTTTGTTCTATACAATGTGACATTGTTTTTGTTGAACTCCAATGCTACTGCTAAAAATAAGTAATTAATAAGTGATTAGTAAGGTCACCACTATGGAAACTTGTTTCCCCCATGGAATAAAACTATTTAAAAGATAATTGCAACATTTTATCTCACAATGAGAAAAGAAGTCAGAATTGTGAGAAAAGAAGTCAGAATTGTGAGAAAAAAGTCAGAATGTAAACTTGCAATTGTGAGTTATAAAGTCCAGTTCGGGGGGAAAAAAGACTGACTTTTTCCCCCTCAGAATTGCGAGTTTATATCTCACAGTTCTGACTTTATAACTCGCAATTGCAACTTTAAATCACACAATTATGAGAAAAAAATTGTCAAAATTGCGACATGTAAACTCGCAATTGCGAGAAAAAAGTCAGAATCGCGAGATTTAAACTCGCAATTACGAGAAAAAAGTCAGAATTGTGAGATAAGAGGCACAATTACTTTTTTTATTTCTTTATTTAGTGGTGGAAACAAGCTTCCAAACACTAAAAAAAGCTTCCAAAAAATGGTGTTGAAACAGTTTTCACTCAGAAACTGCAATTACAATTTCAACACAGAAACAACAAGTATAAGTAACAACAATCTTTGTTTTATTTAAAACTTCAACACTGAAAATCCATCCATCTTCCGTACCAGGAGAATTGGAGCCTAAAGTGAATCATCATCATCATCATCATTATTGAGTAATGCAGTAATGCAGATTTTATGAAAAATGTGAAAAGTACAAACACAATCATACATACACACACATATTTACTTGTGAAAATGAAACACAATTACACTTACATACCAAGGTCACACTTCTCTCTTACCCTTACATATGTGTGAGCACAAACATAATATTTACCTGTATGTGTTTACATTACATAAGCAGTTCATGCTTTTTCCGACACCCCTCCAGACATACATCCACCCACACACAGGGCATTCTGACAGAACCCACTCCTTTCTGTCTGTTTCAGAGGATGGTTTGACTAAAATTCCTATCACAATCTGCCTGTATGGAAAGCTTCTAATTGAAAGTGTGTCAATTAACTGCATTTCTCTCTGTGCTGATTTGGTGACATGGGGCCTCATCTATAAAATGCTGCGTAGAAAATGTCCAACATTTAATCTTACGATTATTTCTCAAATGTGCGTACATGTGATTCATAGAATGAACGTACGCACAAAAAACATGCATACTCCTCTCCTCCAGATGTGACATTTATAAATCGCAAATCATCTTGAAATTGTGCGCAGATCTCCGCCTTGTAAACGCCACCTAATTAATGTCATTAACATAAAGAGCAGTCAGTCATCAGTCAAATTATACTTTTAAAAAGAGTACTTATTATGGAAATAATATACTTTAAAAGATTATACTTGGCGTGCAAACCAAATGTAATGTTTTCGGGACACTTAATAAATTTTAATTTAATTGCAATTAACATGCAGTTATAGTTTACATGTATATTAAATGCAACTTATGTGTATGCTTTTTGAGCCATTTTTGTAGCACTTAAGTATACTGTCAAAAAAATATTTTAATGATTTATCACAACATTTTTTCTTTTGTCTTAGAAAATCAATGTGGTTCAGATAACATAACTTTGAGTTTCTGTTGATTAAACCAATCGCCCTCATTGTATTAACTCAAATGTTTAATTTCACTGAACTCAAAATTTCAAGGCCACTTACTTTTTTAAGTTAAACCAACATTTTTTTTTTTTTTTACAGTGTATGCCTTGAGTCACCCACATCTCTGTATGTAATTTCATATTTACATCTATTGTCTTTGAAATACTGCTGGATGTACTGACAATAATTTACGGTAAATTTAAATATACCTTAAAGTCATTTCTATTGAAACTTGCATGCTGTAATGAACCCATAGCGCAGAGGTTGTTTATTGTCAAAGACAAACTAAGAATGAACAATACAAGATGGCAGACAAAAGACGTAGTTAAAGTCCAGGCAAGGTTCAAAAACACAGATATAAGAACCACTAAAACTCAGGTTAGGGATGAACTGTGCATGGGCTGAACTGTTACAGATTTCCCCTCTCTAGGGACACCTCCAGGTGTTCTTCTCCTTGGCCGTCCCCTTGGTCTGGGTGCCGGTCGATCTGGATGATCCTAGTGGAAGTCCTTGATGAGTAAAGGGTCTAGAATGTCTGAGGCTGCTACCCAGGATCTCTCTACAGGACGGTATCCCCCCCAATCCACGAGGTAGTGTAACCGATTAGCCCTTCTTCGGGACTCTAGGATCTCTCGGACAAGATAGGCAGGAGACCCCTCGATCTCCAATGGTGGAGGTGGCGTAGATTCAGTGGTTACAGTCTCCGCTGCAGGGTGTGCAGGTTTCAAGAGGGATACATGGAAGGAAGGAGATATACGATAATCAGCAGGAAGCTCTAGTCTATAGGTCACTGGGTTGATTTGTCTTAATATGTTAAAAGGACCTACGTACCTTGGACTGAGCTTCCTGCTAGGTAGTCTCAGACGCAAATCCCTCGTAGAAAGCCATACCATTTGGCCAGGTTGGTAATTAGGATGGGGACGCCTTCTGCGGGCCGCCTGAAACTTCTGTCTCCTGATGGCTTGCTGTAGCCGGACATGGGCACTGTCCCATACCCTCTCACTCCTCTTAATCCAGCCATCCACCGCTGGCACCTCTGAAGGTTCTCCCGACCAAGGGAACAGTGGTGGTTGGTAACCCAGAACACACTGAAAAGGGGTTAGTCCTGTGGATGAATGTGTAAGGGAGTTCTGGGCATACTCAGCCCATGGCAGGAAAGTGCTCCATTGGTGCTGTTCACGACTACAATAGGAGCGTAAGTAGCGTCCAATTTCCTGGTTTACTCTCTCCACTTGACCATTAGCCTGAGGGTGATAGCCAAAGGTTAAGCTGACATTAATCTTTAACTGACGACAAAAAGCTTTCCATACCCGTAATGTGAACTGTGGTCCCCGGTCTGTGACAATGTCGTCTGGGAGTCCATACACCCTGAAAACCTGGTTAAATAGGGCCTCTGCAGTCTCCGTAGCTGTAGGTAGACCCTTCATGGGGATCAGATGACATAATTTAGAAAAATGATCAACAATGACACAGATGGCAGTGAAACCATTGGAATTAGGAAGGTCAGTGATGAAGTCTATTGCTAGGTTTGACCATGGCCATTGTGGGATAGGCATAGGTTCTAACAGCCCTGCAGGGAGTTGACGTGAAGTTCTAACTTGGGCACAGACATGGCAGGCATTAACATAAGTAGTCACATCCTGGAGCAGAGTGGGCCACCAGAAAGAGTTACATACCAGCGCAGCCGTTCTTTGAATTCCCAGGTGACCAGAGCTTGGGGAAGTGTGTACCCACTGTAAGACCCTCTGTCTAAGATCTTGGGGTACATACTGCCTATTGGAAGGACATTCTAATGGTGGTGGTTCATCTTGTTGTCCGTGATGGATCTCCTCCATAATGTCCCAACAAATGGATGCAATGATGACCGACTGTGGTAGAATGGGTTCTGGGTGGGGTGATGAATGAACAGGATCATATCTTCGTGACAGGGCATCTGCTTTGCCATTCTTGCTGCCTGGGCGATAAGTAACAATGAAATTAAATCGGGTAAAAAATAAGGGCCCACCTAGCCAGTCGTGAATTAATTATCTTTGCATTCTTAATATATTCTAAGTTCCTGTGGTCGGTAATGACTTGAATCGGGTACCTGGCTCCCTTTAACCATTGCCTCCATTCTTTGAGGGCAGATTTTATGGACAGCAGTTCCTTGTTTCCTACATCATAATTAAACTCTGCAGAGGTGTGTTTTCTAGAGAAAAAAGGCACATGGGTGGAGTTTACCTGGAGAACCGTGGCGCTGAGAGAGTATAGCTCCGATGCCACAGTCTGAAGCATCCACTTCCACTATGAAGGGGAGGTCTAGGTCTGGATGTTTCAGAATGAGCAGTGCAGTGGTGAAGCAAGACTTGAATTTCTTAAAAGCATCTTGTGCATTCTCGGGCCAAGTCAACTTCCTTGGTTTTCCTCTGAGTAAAGCAGTGAGAGGGGCTGCAACAATGCTGTAGTTCCTTATGAACCGCCTGTAAAAATTTGCAAACCCAAGAAACCTTTGTAGTTCCTTGATGGTTGTGGGGGCTGGCCACCCTGTGACTGCATTAATCCTGGTTTTATTAATCCTGGTTTTATCCTGTGACTGGTTTTATCCATCTCAACCTTCTTTGAGACTGATGTGATAACCTAAAAAGCTGTGGTGGTGGTGTGAAACTCACATTTCTCTGCCTTCACATATAACTGATGGTGAAGTAGACGGTTGAGTACTGTCTTGACTTGTTGAATATACTCCTCTCTGGTCTTTGAATAAACAAGGATATCATCAATGTAAACAATTACACAGCTATTGAGAAGATCTCTGAAAATTTCATTGACAAATGCCTGAAATACTGAAGGTGAATTGGCTAGGCCATAGGGCATGACCAAGTACTCATAGTGCCCCCTAGTGGTGATAAATGCAGTCTTCCACTCATCTCCTTCTTTGATACGCACCAAGTTGTAGGCACTTCTGAGATCCAGTTTAGTAAAAAAATATTGTCTTCTCTTAGATATTCTAGGGCAGATGGGACTAATGGCAGGAGATAGCTGTACTTAACTGTGATGGCATTCAGACCCCTGTAGTCTATACATGGCCAGAGTCCACCATCTTTCTTTTCAACAAAGAAAAATCCAGCTGCAGCAGGTGACATAGAGGGACGGATAAAACTTGATGCTAGTGCCTCCTCAATGTAAACCTCCATAGCCGAGAGATATTGGATATACCTTGCCTCTAGGGTGAGAAGAGTTGGGTAGCAAATCAATGGCACAATCCCAAGGTCTGTGAGGTGGTAATTGGTTGGCCTTGTCTTTGCTAAATACCTCAATGAATTCAGAATATTCCTTAGGGATGTGAGTGGGGATGTCAGTCAGGGGGCTCTCCACAGTCGTGGCTAAGCAAGGTGCTATAGACTCGGTGGTTAAGCAATGCTCTTGACAGAATGGAGATCAATGCAACAATTCCCCTCTTTTCCAAGAGATCAGTGGGTCATGGAGTAACAGCCACGGGTATCGTAGTATAATGGGGTGGCGGGGAGATGTGATGACATAGAGTGTTATGGTTTCAACATAGAACAGTCCTACTTGGATCTGGATGGGGATCTTAATTTGTTGCGAGAAATAAGAGAAGGACTTCTGAATTCGTTCATCATTATCCCAAACTGCCGTGGCCCACTCTAACGCCTTACCAGTAAGCAGGCTCATCATAAACGCACATTTGGCTGATTCTTGATTGAAGGCGTCGGGTTGGTGAGAAAAATAAATTGAACATTGCCTCAGAAACCCCTTGCATTTGTCAGCAGACCCATCAAACTTTTCTGGCAGTGCCAGTCTTAACGTGTCGGGGCGAGGAGAAGGCATTGACTGGATATAACGTGTCAGATGTTCATTAGCAGCTTGAAGACTCACAAGTTGTTCCTGAAATTCCTGTAGCACATCACTTTGATAAGCGATCCTGGCTCTGAGCTGAGCAACCTCCGCTGGATTCTGGTCAGGCGAAGTATTCTGTAATAAACCTATAGCTGGAGGCGGAGTAGAATCCATAGTGCGGAGGTTGTTTATTGTCAAAGACAAACTAAGAATGAACAATACAAGACGGCAGGCAAAATACGTAGTCAAAGTCCAGGCAAGGTTCAAAAACACAGCAAGGCAGGCAGGCAACAGGCTAAATCCAAAACAGTAGACGAAAGGGTAAATCCAAAAACAGGCTAAAGAGTCAAGACACGTGGAATAGGCAAAGATAAGAGTAAACGCTTGGTAAGGCAGAATTAACATGCAAAACTTCGCAAGGTATTCAGAGAAGCACATGGCTTATAAGGCTACAAACAGAAAGTGAGAATACAAACAGGAAGAACCAATAAAACTCAGGTGACGGCTTCCTCTGCTGGAGGGATGAACTGTGCATGGCCTGAACTGTTACACATGCCATGTATTCAGATATATTTGTAATTACTCACTTGTAATGATGAAGTTGCAATTTAGTGCATAAATATATTTTAATATAATATCAAACAACACACTACAGATAAAATTAATATCGAGTACTTCACGTCTGCTTTAGTGTATTGATCAACATATCAAAATAATTGTACCTCTATAAAACATGACAAAAGTTTATTAGAACATAATGATTACTTTTCATTTGACATTATTACAAACTGCACTTTTTAAAAGTCTACTTATGTTTGCTAAGAAACAGTGTATTCTTTTTAAGTACACTTAAATGGCCTTTTATTTCATTAATATTACATTATATGTAAGTATAGTTTCTTTAAATATAATTTTAAGATTTGAAGTACACTTTAAGTGCACATTCAATATAATTAAGCACAGTTTTGTTTTCCTTGTTTCACAAAATATAGTTCACTCGAAAATGAAAATGTTGTCATCATTTACTCACTCTCATTTCTATTTTTAACCATATTACGGTCTTTCTTTTGTGGACCACTAAAAGAGAATTTTAAAGAATTGTATTCTGGTTGCTTTGAGACTCTCAAGCTTCAAAAGGATGCTAAAGCGCCATAAATGTATTGTAAAAGCATCCACATGACTATGTTCTCAATGTCTTTGTCTGATGAAGAGACCAAAACTGAAGTTATGTCATGAAAATCTTGCCTTCTACCGCAGCTCTCAAGTTTCATTAACATTTACTTATATTCAAATATGGTTTGTCTCGTGACTGATCGCAATGTGCGAGTGTTAATATGTGGATATATGATATATAACACCCACATCAGATTACTGTTTTTCAAACTATGCTAGATTACCTCTCTCTGTCTCCCTGGTGCTAAAGTCTCATATGAAAAAGAGGGGTGTCTTGCTCCCTGAAGAATAAGGCCTGTAGTCTAAGAGAGAGACCACTGAAATGAAACTATGAACTAAAGGCCACTAATTACATTATCTTTGAGGAGCTCACCATTTTGCCCAAGATGTAAGTGGCCCCCATGGACTGCAGGAAATCTAATAAAAAGCAGTGGCCTGTAAATTGTAGCAGTAAGTGTTTTTCCTGTGCTGGGTTATCGGCATCTCCTTCAACTTTAGTACTGTGGGCAATGTTTTAAAAGCTTTGTTAGATCAACACTTTGTAAATTACATTGGAATTTAAAGAAAAGTCATGAAAATGTATCAAATGTGCTATAACTATGTAATAAACATGTAATAAACACATTTCTAAAGCATTTATAGCTACTCGGTATCATAAAACAGAGCAAATAGCCATTTTATGCAACTCCAGTTTCTCCTTAACTAAAATTGAATCATAATCATTTCAAACAAAAATGATAAAAACATGAATTTAGATTAGATTAATGGGGCATCTTCTGTTAAAGTGCTCTTTAATGTGTCATGCTCTAGAAGCAAACATATAGGGTTCCTAACTCGAGTGCTATATGGCACCACATCTCACAAGTACATTTACATCGCAGGGCCGATATATAATCCAAATGGTTGCCAAGTCTTAGACAAATAGCAGTGCAGAGTAGCCAGAGGGCAGACCATCTCGTTAGCAGTGTGATTTACTGTCCGTGGCCTTAGACAACAGTGTATATGTGTGTGTGTGTGTTTGATGATATGTATTAACTCTGATGGAACGTACAAGCTGACACCTCTCCTTCAAGCTTAAT
This sequence comes from Elopichthys bambusa, assembly GCA_037101425.1. Lineage (NCBI taxonomy): Eukaryota > Metazoa > Chordata > Actinopteri > Cypriniformes > Xenocyprididae > Elopichthys > Elopichthys bambusa. The sequence goes on along the minus strand of CM074450.1, from coordinate 26,696,059 downwards.
GCATTGCTGTGCGTTACATGCGACTGTCACGGACAAGGTGCTTTAGATAAATCTTAACTTGGGAGGATGTATATGTCTGTAAGCTGTCTTAACGCAGGCCAACACGTTACTGTGATGTACCATTTTTTGTGGCCTCTGGGACTTCTCTCAGAAAACCACGTAAAGCTAGGCTGCGATATGATGTCAGCTGTGATTTTACCAAGTTGTGGTTACAAAGCAATACAATGATTTCTTTACATTTTCCATTTACTATCACTCACAGCTGTACAAGCTTAACAAAATCGAGGATGTAGAGCTAGTCAAACAGAGGTTATTATGGGGGTGGGGTGTCAACATATTCACGGGGCTCCATTAAATTGGCAGGAAAATGGACAAACGTGTATTTGATTAAGGCAGGAAGGCAGGTTCAATGAGTCACTGGCTAGTAGCAGAGCTCCCTCAACCTTAAGAAGGGGAATGTGGAAAAGAGAAACCCTGGCCACCAACTCTCTCCCACCCTTCCAGTTTGAGCCCCTCACCCTGGAGACAGCACTTTACAGTAAATCTGGCTGTCATCGCCTCTGAAATGGGTTTTATGGTCTCAGATCTCGCCGTTAACAAAGCTTGAAATGGTGGCGACACATCAGTAAAGCTGCGAACATGTACCCTTTTCCCTCAAGAGTGAGTCTACTCTAAGCCTTTGGTTTTGCCTTGTATCTTGATATGAAACCAGGCTAGAGTTATCACATAGACGCAGTTCTGTTCTCTGCAGGTGAACTACATTTTTAGTGGTATTTGCTAAGACAAACATCACTACTGTTATTCCTCATTCTTAGGGCTAGGAATCTAAATGAACCTCTAACCTTAAAGATGCACTCATTATTGTTTTGGTTTATGTTGCGCTGGCAAAGTTTTCAATTATTAAATATTTTATTTTCCATCAGACATAATTAATGTATCCCACAAGTCAAAATACAATATAAAGTGAGTAGTATTCAGCTGGCCATGTGATCTTAAAAGGACAGAGTACCCAAAAGTGACAATTCTGTCATCATTTATGCTCACCATCATGCAATTTCTTCAAAATAGTTTCAGTGTAAATAAGCATATTTTTGCAAAACTTTAAAACAATTGAAAGTGTGTGTGTGTGTGGGGGGGGGGGGGGGGGGGGGTCACATTAAGAAATAAATGTTTTTCTCCAAAACACGTTGGCCACAATTATTGGCACCCCTTGAATTTTTTATTAGTAAAATATCTCTTTTTTAGCACACCAGGGTGATCATGAACATGAAATTTTCCAGCCATGACTTCCTGTTCCAGGAGTATAAACATGAGAAAACACAAAGGCCAAATTCCCTTAATCATTCATCACAATGAGTAAAACCAAAGAATATAGTTCTGATGCGCAGCAAAAGATTGTTGAGCTTCACAAAATAAAAAGTGGCTGTAAGAAAATAGCTAAAGCATTGGAAATCCTCATTTCCACTATCAGGGCAATAATTAAGAAGTTCCAATCAACTAAAGATGTTACAAATCTGCCTGGAAGAGGATGTGTGTCTAAATCGTCCTAATGCATGGTGAGGAGGAGAGTTTGAGTGGCCAAAGACTCTCAGAGAATCACAGCTGGAGAATTGCAAAGATTTGTTGAGTCTTGAATCTCAGAAGAAAAAAAATTACCAAACGGCCTCTACATCACCATAAGTTGTTCGGGAGGGTTTCAAGAAAAATCCTCTGCTCTCATCCAGAAACAATCTCCAGCATATTCAGTTGTCAGACAAGACTGGAACTTCAAATAGGACCGGCTTCTATGGTCAGATGAAACTAAAAAAAGAGCTTTTTGGCAGCCAACCCACCAGATGGGTTTGGTGCACACATTGATAAAAAGTACCCCTTGCCTACGGTCAAATATACTGCTGGATCTTTATTGTTGTGGGCCTATTTGTTTTGCTGTAGGTCCTGGACATCTTGTTCAGATACATGGTATCATGGATTCTATCAAATACCAACAGATAAAAAATCAAAACCTTACCACTTCTGCTTGAAATCCAATAATGGGCCATGGTTGGATCTTCCATCAGGACAATGATCCAAAACAAATATCAAAACCAACACAAAAATGTGTCACTGAGCACAAAATGAAGCTTCTGCCATCCCAGTCCCCTGACCTGAACCCTAAAGAAAATAAGTGGAGTGAACTGAAGAGAAGAAGCTGGAGCTGGGAATCTGAAGGATCTGGAGAGATTCTACATGAGTGAATGGTCTCTGAGCTCTCAAACTCATCAGGCATTATAGGTGAAAACTCAGAGCTGTTATCTTGGCAAAAGGACGTTGCAAAAAGTATTGAATAAAAGGGTGCCAATAATTGTGGCTAACGTGTTTAGGGGAAAAACATTTATTTCATAATATGATTTTTCCCCCCACTTTCAATTCTTTTCCTTCAATGAAAGGTTAGATTTTTGCTAATTTTATGAATTAAAGATCAAAAGGATAAATGCAGATTTATTTTTTCATCTTTGATCATATTTACAAAGGGTGCCAATAATTCTGACCACAACTGTATGCTTGACTATTAAAGAAGGGATATTTTTTCCTATTGAAAGAGTGATTTGACATGACTAGCTCATTTTCAGCAGTTATTTTATCTATGTTTCGTAACAATTGCGCTGACAACTAGTTTCTGCGTTCCTCTCTGTGCGTGCGATCCTCGCATTTTGTGCAGCTAACGTTACTGTTTGTATGAGTGTTTGTGCCACAATGCAGTTGCGTGAGCACGGTAGCTCGTAATAGTATACACCTGATCGTCTAAAATCACTTGAATGTCCAAACTGGCAAGCCTTAAAACACATACAACTGACAAAGTTTAATGAAGAAGCAAGGCTCACCGCTCGCGCGCTATCTCTGTGTTGACTTGGCGCTCACCTGCGTGTTGACTGGACGGGGCGGAGTCACGTGGCTACACACGCGGTAGTATGTTTTTAAGGGGAAAGAATTAACAGGATTAAAAAAACAAAATAACCGACGTGGGAAAATTACGTTGGTCAGAGGTTCTGAATTTCGGTTTTGATTACTTTGCAATTAATCGTCCAGCCCTACCATAAAATCAGTCTCACAATAGAAGAGCTCAAAGAATTACAGAAGCAAGCTATAAAGGCCAACTCACACCGCTCAGACAAACCTCAACAAATATGTTTGTTGGGCTTTATCGGATCAGTGTGTTACCTATGTCGGCATCTGTTGGCATTGGTCGGGGTTTGTTTTCACCCAACTGAACATGACATGACAGTTATTTTTCATAAAATTCTAAATCCAACGGCCAACTTGATTGTTATCATTTGTTTGTGCAGTGTGAATTGGCCTTAATGGCAACACAATGTAATGTCGATTTGTAAATATTTTAGATTTTGGTGAATCGGTAGCTAAAATGTATGAATTTGAAGGATGTCGTATGTTTTCTGCTTATGCCCAAGTCACTTTTCCCCTTAATAATCATACAGGTACATTTTTGTATGAAATCACATCGTACAAATCCTTACGAAATTGTCATCTTGTAAAATAGTAGTGTTTTCCTGTAAGATCGGGTTAAAAATGGCATGGCTGCTTCAGCAAATGCATTTTTATCTCATGTTTGTTTGTTTGAAACACTATCGGTTAGGTGTTAGGTAGGGTTTAGGCTATTTGTTACATTATTTTCAAACATGATAGAGCATTAACTTAGTACCACTCACTGGACATTTCATCTGCAATATCTCTGAGTGAAAACCCATCTCTTTCTTAAATGCTATTCTTGATTTTGAGTATGATTTGGTGTTTATTGCCGTATGAACCATTCACTTGTTCTCTCCTACTTTATTGCTGTATTTTTTTCCCCGTTGTTGTATTGTGAACTCCTTGAGGTGGCAGAAAGGTGCTATATAAAATGTATTGTTCAACAACCAGTGTCATGAAGCATAGGCACGTTTTTCCAACGAGTCTGAGTTGCATTTCTTTCTAACATGGAACACAAAAGTAGATACTTTGAGACACATTCTTCAAAACATCCTTTTTTTGTGTGTTCCACAGAAGAAAGAAAATCATACAGGTTTGGAATGACATGAAAAATCCATGAATATCCCTTTATCACCTTTATTTCTTGTGAGAGTATATTTAGATATACTATATTGATCCCCTAAGGATTTTTTTTTTTTCGTCATTCGGGCGTGGCAGGGGGGCTCGACGGCTTCCCGTTGAATGGAGTCCGAAATCTTGGTCCATATATCAAACACGCTTGCACGCATTAGTATGAAACTCAGTACACATATAGACCTCATGGCAACACGTCAAACTTTAATAATATTCTTGAGTGTTTTTGAGGCGCTTAACATGCTTCAAATTGCATGAAACTCGACACACACATTAATATTGTCGACCAGTATGGGCAAAACTGTATAAACGAGCAGGGAGAAGGGCCTCTATAGCGCCACCTTTTGACAAAAGTGGGGGGTTCGTTTTGCCTACAGTCACCAGACTTGGAACACATATTGTTCTCATCAAGCTGGACAATTTTCTCATTTACATTCATTAGCTCTGACCAACAGGAAGTCAGCTATTTTAGTTTGAATGTGTTTTTTTTTTAAAAAACAGGCTATCAATTTTATACTACTACTCCTACAGGGTTTATACAATTTACACCAAACGTTTTAACTTGGTGCTAAGACATTGAAGTTGTTTAATTGCAAACGGATGTTGGATATCTCAAATGGTTTGGCCGTGGCGAGGCAACAAATTTATGGCAAGAAAAGGGAAACAGAAAGTGTTATAACTGCATACATTAAATGATTTTGATGAAACTTCGGCTGTGTGTTCACGTGGATGTGACTATTTGAGTCAACGTTATAGTGCCACTAGCTGGCAGCAGGAAGTGTGTCACTTTTGGCATGCTTTGAGATCACCCTCTTATTTTTACCCGATTTGCTTCAAACTTCATCAGAATAATGTCAAAACATAGCAGATGTAGACCTTTGAAAAGAATCGTGATATTTCAAACACTGTTGCCTTGGCAACGCATCAAACTTTAATATTCGTTTTGGATGCTTTTGAGACTCTTAGCAAGCTTCAAATTGCATGAAACTCGACACACATCAGAATTGCTATCCAGTAGACATGGGCAAAGCCTTAGAAACGGGTGGGGAGGAGGGGCTCTATAGCGCCATCTTAAAGTGCAGTAAATGTGGAGTGAATTTGACATAGTCCTTTGATGTTAAACCATTTTAAATGCCCATTGCCTGCTGTGCACAGTTGCCCTGAAGCCACCGGGGTGGCGGTCCCACTGGGCTTGGGCCCGCCATCACTGCTTGCAGCTATATTTTAAACATATTCTTCAAAGATATAATTTTTTGTCATTTTAGTTTGATGAGGAATAAAACACATGAACGATACCTCAAACCATGCAGCTTGTTGGATATCTGACTTATTTCTGCTTGGTGGACAATAAGGGGATGTTTACACGACATCATATTCAACTAAAAACAAAAAACTTTTTATGCATTTTGGTTCATTTACACTACAAGGGCGCTTTAGGGGCCTGAAAATGCAAACTTTTGAAAACAGTTTTCAAAGCACACGTTTTTGAAAACAATACCATTATCGTCTCCATGTAAACTGAAAACACTCGAATTTGTGAAAATGGTCATTTACATTCCTAATAGTGTGTTCAGTCTATAGGCAAGTAGTGTTACTTTACAAAGTGACCACCATCTACTGGCCTGGCATGAATAATACAGCATGTCTCTTTTGATTTAAGCCATTAAGCAATCACCTCCTGTAGCAGTAGCATAAAAAAACAACACAGTACATAGAGAAAAGTTAAAACACTCTGATATGTTGTACATTACATCATGTTGCTGCAGTGGGTTCACTCCCACCTATGGTTTAGGTTGTCATGGACACCAGTGCATTCTGTAAACAGTTTGCACTAACTGCTAACACACCACCATCTTGCAGACACTGGCCTTCATGAGGTCAGACTAGAGTCAGATGGCTAGAGAGGCTGCAGTATTATATGGAAAGAACTTGAAAGAAGGCTGGGTGGAAGTCTTAACCCTTTGAAGAACAGTGGTGTGGTTAGAACGTTCAGTGTATCACGTGATGAACACACTGAACTCAAAATACATTTACTCACACTTATTTGAGATTTAGAATATCCAACCCGATCTCACAACAATTCCAATGTATTTTACGAGGTGGCTAATTCGTATAAATTCATACGACCTCACTCGTACGAATCCCTTAATTTTTTGCTAAATCATACGTATTTTTACAAGTTCGTACAAATGACTTACCCCTAATCCCGCCCCTAAACCTACTCGTAACTGGGGTTTAGACAAATCGCATGAATTTGTACAAGTGAGGTCATATGAGCGAGGTCGTATGAATTAGCCACCTCGTAAAACACGTACGAATTGGTCATGAGATAGCGTTGGAATATCAGATACATCAGTCATGCAGCTCTATTGTTGCTGTGGTTGGTGACCGGCCATCAATGTCTTATTTTCAAATTCTGTGCAAAATGTCATTATATATCATTCTGAACAACTGCCTTTGGTAGGATCAGCAAACTGCCTAATTACCTGATAAACACAGTCACTAGTTATTAAATAAAATTATTATTATATATTTATTATAAATTATTATGTGCTCTCATTTACAGTGTTCACACAGATGAAACAATTTATAGTGTGAATGCCAGAAATTTTAATTTGACAATCAATCAATCAATCAACCAACCAACCATCCAACCAATCAACCAACCATCCAACCAATCAACCAACCAACCAACCAACCAACCAACCAACCAACCAACCAACCAACCAACCAACCAACCAACCAACCAACCAACCATCCAATCAATCAATCAATCAATCAATCAATCAATCAATCAATCAATCAATCAATCAATCAATCAATCAATCAATCAATCAATCAATCAATCAATCAATCAATCAACCAACCAACCAATTAATCAATTTTCACATTTTTCTTTCTTTATATATTTATTTTTAATTTGGGGATGAAATATGACCAGGACAGGTTTTTGTGAGAATAACCCTATTGCTTTTTATTAACCTTATTAACCTTATTAGCCTTATTATTATTATTATTTTAATCTACATTATACCCATGTGGTCTGGTTATATTCCAGGAGAAAGTCAGCTCCTCCTGAGAAAAGAGATACAATTAATAAAATGCAACGACCCCCCAAACAGTTAAGTTATGGGTTTGATAAACCAGCATGACTCAAAGTGTTCCGCGACCACACTGTGCCTCACAGGGGACACACTCCCATATCCAAGGACAACTGCACACCGCAAAATCTCCCCTAATTGCTGACATCTTTCCCAGCTGGCATAAAGTCTCTTAATTAATAATGAATACACCTACAATGCTTCAGCTAGTTTCCCTATTAATTAGCTTGACTCCTGCAAGCAGCCACACGGCTTCTCTCCCGTGTGTCGACACTTAAAGAAAAGGAGCATTTTAGGCGTGTGTGGGCTGAACGCGCATCAACACTGGATGTGAAAGTAGCGCGCATTCAGCACAAAAGTGCAGCATTGTCAGAGCGGGGCGATAAATGGACGAGCAGTGCACGAATGATCTCTATCCCGATGAGCAGAGAATGCCTTCTGATTTATGGGGGAAAGAGCCGGTTGAAGAGAAAATGCTTGAGGAGGCTGTTCCTTTTGCATTTTCTCGTACTGCAGACCTCTTTTACTAGAGAAACATGCTAAGTGTGTGTGTGTTAGGCAGTTATGGTTGAAAGGAGAATAAGAAGGCCTATTAGCAGGCACATAACCATGGAAAAGCACACTTCATTGTTCACCTACAAGCTGCATGTTTTAGAGATTTGACGAGACTCGCTGCAGGTGAAGGCGCATCACTATAACGCACATCCCCACGGGACCCTCTTCGCACCCCCGGTGATGGATGGGGAAGACTAGTCCTTGGGAGTCAGGAGGGATCTGTCAAGGACAGGATACGGCCCTGTGATCGTCTCAGATAAATACACAGTGAAAGACATGTCATTTATCGCAGGGTTTTGAGATGGATGCGCCTGGCTCAATGGCCAGGAAGCATGTTTAAAAACCCATTTCATTATTATACCTCAAAAGAGCCTTTGGGAACCATTGACCTTCTGGATGCATTTAGAACAACTGACACACTGATGACACTAAATGTACACTAGGGTGGCCATCCATCTGGTTTTAGGTCGGACAGTCCAGTTTTGAAATAACATAACATCAGCCTTGAGCCGGATGCTCATATGTCCTTGTTTTAAAATCATTATTATTTTATACTTTACCCAATGGTATATAATTAATAAATAATAGTTACACTTTATTTTGATGGTCCACTTTAGACACTATTTACTATAAGTAACTTTGAAACTACATGTCAACTACTAGTCATTCGAGTATTAGTAGACTCCCAGTAGACTGTTAGTAGACAATAATTTAGGGTAAGGCCTTGACATTAACTTTTTTTTTCCTCACCAGCCACTGTGGCTAGTGGTTTTCCAAAGTTACTAGCCACTCAGTATTTTCACTGGCCACAATTTTGACATCGATACCATGGGGAAAAAACTGCCAATTAAGGCAGTTAATATTAAAAATATCTATAATTTGGCAGCAGGTATATTAGGCTGTTGTCACTTTAAGACCTGACACATGGATCCATTATACTGTTACATATGTGTTTTCTTTCTCAACTGTTTACATTCACTTAAAACATAACTGACTGTGTTTATGTGAATACTCGCCAAGACCGGCATTTTCACATTATTTTGTGGTAATTCGACTGTTTAAGCGCAATAAGCAGTGAAAAACAACTAAATTTAGTACTGAGAGGTGGCTTTGTGTTTGAGCACTTTGGGTGTGAGCACAAAATCTGCAGGAATGAGTAAAATTATGCACAAATTCAAGCCCTGTAGCCCTTCAGATATTTCAGTATCGAAAAATGTATATGTTTGACACATTGAACTTAGTTTATTATTTCAGATGCCTTTTTAAATGACTACAATTGAAAAATGTATATATTATACATGAAAATCAACCCGCTAAAGTGGCTAGTAGAAGTCACTGCCTTACATGCCACTGCTGAAATCCCACTCGCATTTGGCGGGTTGGCGGGTGCATGTCAAGCCCTAGTTAGGGTTAGTTGTTAGGGACCGGCTTGGGAGGGTTACTTTAAAAATGTATTCCGTTACAGTTACAAATTACTTAATAAAAAAAGTATTCAGTAACGTAATCGAAGTACCACAATATGAAAGTAATGTAATCTGATTAATTTTGGATTACTTCAAGGTCACACACTGTATATATAAGAAAAAAAGAAAGAGAGAGAGGGGGAGAAATTTGGGAGGGATCAAATTTACTATAAATAAATTGCATTTTTAAATGTAATTTTAATTATTTCTTCTCAATTTCTGCAGGTTTTTAAATGTTACACGTTCCATACTTTTGAATGGGTCTCAACAATAAAAATATTTTACAAATCTGATAAATTATTTATTGCAATATAATTATCGTTGTTGTTGTTTAGAGCTAAAAAATATAAAAGTCACATCAGATCATAAACAAACTTAACAAGCCCGGATTCTGTTTTAATTTTAATGTTTAGCATTTTGGTTACTTTAAAAACCTATTAAAACTCAGCAATCATGTCTCATTTCTACAATTTGGGAATACACAGACCTGAATATATATGTATGTATGTATGTATGTAAAGGGCTATTCAGACATCTAGTGGCTACAGTATGGTATTACAGATTATTTTGTAGTCCTTTGATAAATAAAGTGTTTTCGTAGCTGGAAGGCAGAGTTTGCACTGTACAACCATGTTGTTTGCATTTTCTTGCGAAATTTCCATGAATTGAAAGCGTTTTTCCCTGCGGGCAGCATCGTTTCAACTAGCAGCAGTGATTCAATCTGCATCTGAGGAGATTGTAGACGGGTGTTATGTGCGCATGCACCAGCGGGTGGCTCACGTGAGTCAATCACTGGCAACAGAACCAGGAAATACTGTATAATCAAGCAGCGCTTAATATGTTATTATGGCAAAATAATGATTTATTTAGTTTTAAAATGAAACGATTGTAATCCTGATAGTATTTCCCCCTTTTTTCAAAATGTAACTGTAATCTGATTACTACGTTACGAATTACAGTTACTGGATTTTTGTATCCTGATTACGTAACGCCGTTACATGTATTCCGTTACTAGGGTTCAGGTTAGTAGAATAAGTTGACATGTGACAATATAGTCAGTAGAATGTCTGTTAGGGGAGCATAACAATGAATCAGGCGAATCAATTCATTTATATTTCCATTTGAGCTTGGTTCGACACTAGTTATACCATTCTCGGCCTGGAATTCACAGCATGGTTGGTTAACCGCGCTGGTAGAATGCGTGTAGTGACATCGCCACTCAGGATTGGTCGCTTGTCTGTTGCCTGACTACCATTTTCTCTGTAGCTGGCCAAGCGTGCTATTTGAGAGAAGTAAACACAAGTTAATAATAAAATTAAAAGAAATATCTGATCATCCTCCATAACGCGGTTGCTATGTATGTCTGTAAACTCTTGCATTACAGATTTGTTAATGGCATTTGTTAATGCCAAATCATTTAAAAAATAAATGCCGGAATGCAAAATTCCAAAATCTGACATTTTCTGGAACAGGATCCAAAAGGATCTAGCTCAAATTAAGTACTGGACACAGACACTGGATGCTGGTAGGTCAATGACACATAACAGCTGTAGTATGTTTGGATTATATTCATACTACATACATTCATAAAACATACTGTACATACTTATTATGAATGTAAATAATTACTGTGGTGAAATAATCACAAAAAGCCATCGTGGTGTTTCGTTCCTAAACGATTCAGCTTTTTTGAACGAATCTGATAAATCAATGATTCTGAGCTATAAAGATGTTCATATTCATAAATATCAGTTTCTTCATTCCTGAATCAATCAGCTGTTTTTAACAATTGGTGGAATGAAACAATCAATAACCCCTGAAATCTACACCCCCCACCTGCTCTAGCGCAGCCTAGTCCAGCCCAGCATAACCCAGCATTTCATATTTCTGTATTGAATATATTTTATATTTAAAACATTAATCTCATAACATTTTAAGTAATTGTAACTTATGTAAATGAAATCATGGCTGCATAAAACAGTCTGTTTAAATACATCTAAATGCACCTTCTGTGTCACCTCTGCAGTGCAAAGATGGATTTTGTTGGTAACATCCCTATAGTGTCTTATTATTCTAATTGATTATGAATAAGGATTTAAGAACTTTTAAGAAAAGGAATGCAAGGTTTGAAAGCTGCCCTTATAAAGGTAAACAAAATACCCCAGGAAATCAAATGCTGCCCTGAATGCGTATAGGTGTGGAATTATTTTCCAGCTTTTGTCCTGGCTTCACTGAATCTTGTAGCGTTCTTCACCCTGGTGTTGCTACTGAATACTGACACTATCTCTGATACCAGCTTGATATGCAGATATGACTGTAAACCAGTCATATTTCCACGAAAAGTGTAACACCGTGGCTCTGCGACTCTGTTTATTCATGTGTCCCTACACAGCATCATTGGTCAAAGTCATAGAATTATAAATGTAAGCAGTTATCATGAACTGCATTGTGCTTTAGTTGGTGAAGGCTACTTTTTGGTCACTATTAGCTTAGCTCTTATTCTGACCATAACCTTAAAATCATCCTGCCAGTGAACAATTATACTATTGCTATAATATTGGCAGCTTTTTTTTTTTATTTTTATTTTTTTATATATAAACACCATTTTTTTCTTACATGATCTTTATTGCTTTTTTACATTAAGTATGCTGTTTTGTAATATATCAGAATAAGTATAGTCCTGAAGATGTACTGCAGGCTGACGCAGTTCAGCTAGGTGTTTCTTCTTCTTTTGCTGATGTGTGTTTCTGCAAATGTGCCATATGGCTGCTTGCTGAGTTTTCTAAAACTTGCAGAACTGTACACATTTATCTCTTTGTTCTGGAGTTTGAAGAGCGCTTTAATTCATCAAAGACTGTCAGTGTCACAAAGCTGTTTTGTTTTAGCCACAGATACACAAATTACCCTTCCAAATACTGAAGTACAATTAATTAAAGAAAATAATTCAAACTACTTTGATTATTCCCATACACATTTGACAAACAGTGTCACAGCAATGACTAAATAAGTCAGATATGTGCACGATGCATAAATGAATGACCACAATTTTAGTGTCGATGCAGGCGACACTTTCTACACTGTAAAAAAATATTTTCATGATTTATCACATTTTTTCTTTTGTCAAATCAGCTTCAGTAATTAATGTGGTTAAGATAACATAATGTTTTGAGTTTCTGTTGATTAGACCAATCGCCTTTATTGTATTAACTCAAATGTTTTATTTCAACGAACTCAAATTTTTAAGGCAACCAGTTAACTTACTTTTTTTAAGTTAAACCAACAATTATTTTTTTACAGTGTATGAATAGGGTACAAAATAGGTCCTGAAACCATTTCCCATCCATTTTAACAATGTTTGTCAACATGTTACTAAAATAGTGATACAAATTTAGTTTAAAACCCTGATTTGTGTGATTTTTTTTTCTACCAATAAACAGCAGTTGAGCAGAAAATGTGCACAAAAAATATGACTTTTACAGTTCAACAAGTTATGGTATTACTTGATATTTGATGTGTTTAAAACTAGCTACTTTAAATTTTAGGTTAATTTTATGTTATTTCTAACATAAGTTTAGAAAAAAAAATGCAAATAATTCTTTAAAATGTTAAAAATCCATGGAACTGTATAACTAGATTAATTAATATATTTATTTTTCTAAACTGATTAAAAATAGTAGGCCTATTATTTATATATAAATATGGAAATCTAAATCTAAATTGTATTAATCAGTTGTGATTATCTTTTGATTATTAATCATACCGTGTCTTCTATCAGCCTGCTTTTGTGTTACTGTTCTTTTTTTAGTGTAGGTGTTTCCTATGACTATTCCTGCATAATAAATAAGTAGTTAGTTCTGACTCACAACATCCAGAGACTTTTTAAAATGTCAACACTGTGTTAATAGCTACAAATGTCAGGTAGAGCGACATAAATATTCTCCTTTCATTCTGGCACATGCGAACGATTCATGTTTTAAACATGTGGCTTAAACATCTATTAATATGTTCGTCCACTCCTCAGTGTTCCATCCATCTTGAATGATTTGACAGAGTCGCCATATACATGTTCCTCATCCGATGCCAACGTTTAGCCATTCACGAGAGGGAAAAAAATGAACCAGATTGAATACAATGTATGAAAAGCGCCATGTCTCTCGTTGCGATGTTAGAGTGACAATGCTGCCTTGTTGCTATGGAACCCCTCTGTTGCTAAGCAATGAGTTGATGATTAGAATTTTGAATCAGGAGGAAGAGTGGTATTTTCTTCGCCACTCTGTTTCTCCATGTATGGTGCTGTGCGTGACTGTGTTAATGAAAGGCATGTGGGTCTGTCTTTACTCTAATTCACTTGCCTTTTTCCACCATAGATTAAGCAAACATTTACCTATCAGTATAGCAATCTTTATTGATATTTGCTCAGAACACCCAAAAAAGAGACAGGATCAATTATCAAAACATAATATATATTCCATTACACTCCTAATGCACTGATATCTTGTCTTTAGAATAAAGCAGAATGCTTCACAGCAAACGCAGGAAGATGAAACAGCCTGCAGGAGGCTGTAGCGCCAGTAGAGGGAGCTCTAGTGCACCTCACGTAATCATACCTGTGGTATGGGACTCCTGACCTGTATGTATGTATTTGTTTAGCGCAAACTAAACTAAAGACGTAGTTATACTATGCTCCGTTATGCCGTGAAAGCTCATCAACTTCTAAACTAATTGGGGCAATAAATCCTTGGCAATCCACTGTTATGCCGAAGACTTGCAGCTATACATCATCCAGATCGACTGCTATGAGTTTCCTTCACCCCCCACCAGTAAGCACTTTCAGCTCTCTCCTAAGGAAAGAGGTTCAACAAAAACACTAGGCATTACCGTCATCATTACCTGCAGGAGAGATACATTGCTGTGTCAGTGAAAACCTGCTTAGGGAAAAAGCAGCAGCCCACGAGAATTCAGCCCGGGACGCAGTATCCTTGGCACTTGTGTTCCGTCAGAACTGCTATTTTTTGCTGTTTCTACCTGTTTTTTTTCCCCCCCTTTTTTTTTTTTCTGCTGTGTCGGGCCCAGACTCTGTGTGATCTGCCCACAGTTTTGCAAAACAAAGGCATTGGGGGAGCGGAGTGGTCCTCTGAATGGAGTAAGCGTCTCGAGAGATGCCACCTGCCTTACATTTGTCATTTAAATATGTACACAGATGATGGTGCCATCTGCTAGTGCAGTCGGAGAGGGAGAAATGAGTGGAAACACTAAATTCTTGAGGTGGCTGGTAGTGGGTTTTAGTAAGGGGGATGAATTCAATGAAATTCAAAATGTCAGGGTGTTCTAAAGGAGCAATGGCGTGAAGAGTCCTATTGAACATTTGACAGCTACTAATTGAAATGATCTGCCATTTTGTGCTCTGTGTGTTTCTTTAGAAAAGCAGCATCCTTTGCCTTGTGCAAGACGCAAGTCGCAGTATATGCCGTCGGGAAAAAAAAATAAAAATCTTGATGAGTGGCCTTGTTTTTGGTCTTTTTATTGTCAAATCAGGAGAAATATTCCCATCAGTGCAAGTTTGTACAAAACCGACGTTGTTGATTATGACAAATTTTAATTTCCACTTATTCTTATTATTCTTATTACACTTATTAAGCTAAATCTGTATTAAAGTGAGGCATTTACAGTGAAAGTGAAAGAGGTTTTTAAAATACTGTTTTAGTATTATAGCAACCTGACTTAAAGGATTAGTTCACTTCAGAATTAAAATGTCCTGATAATTTACTCACCCTCATGTCATCCAAGATGTTTATGTCTCTTTTTCTTTCTTTAGTCAGCCTTTCTTTAGGTTTTTGAGGAAAACATTCCAGGATTTTTCTCCATAGAGTGGACTTCACTGGGGTTCAACCGGTTGAAGGTCCAAATGTCAGTTTCAGTGCAGCTTCAAAGAGCTCTACACGATCCCAGACGAGGAATAAGGGTCTTATCTAGTGAAACGATCTGACGTTTTCTAAAAAAAATTTAAAAAACATATAATTTTTAACCACAAATGCTCATCTTGCACTGCTTTGCAATGTGTTATGCATTATGTAATCACGTTGGAAAGGTCACACATGACATAGGCGAAAGTACCGATCCAGTGTCTACAAAGCGAACATGCAAAGACTAAAGGGGGTCGCACACCGGACGCGAAGCTCAGCGCCGCACAGCAGCACGCCACGTCTTTAAAATTCGAACGCATTGTTTTCTATGAGTGTACGCACAAATTTATATTATATTTCTCTCAAATCGTCGTTAATGTACATACTGACTTCATCCTGTGCTGCAAGACATTCTTAGTTTAATAGCTTGAATAAAGTCTAAAAATGTATAATAAACGTAGCCTTTTCTTTCATTTTGTTCTTGTTTTTTCCATGTACACTAACCTCAGTGCGAAATATTAAAGCATAGGCATATGTAAAGTTTCCCTGTTGATGTAAAACTCTCCCATCGTGCAGCTCTTCTATCAGGAGTCGATTCAAAATTGAGCTCGCTCGTATATAATGTGCGCGTCCGGTGTGCGATACCTGTGAGTTGTCCGAGACGCGAAGCGGCGCGCCGCTGAGTTTCTCATCTGGTGTGCGACCCCCTTAAGTCAAACGGTCTTTACAACAAAAGGTAAATTAACGATGCTGGACGATTTTGAAGTTGGAGGAGAAAATGAGATGGAGCTTATCTTCTGCCTACGTCACACGTGACCTTTCCAACGTGATTACGTAATGCGTGACGCATCTCAGAGCAGTGCAAGATGAGCATTTGTGGTTTAAAAGTATATAAATGAAAATGACCAATCGTATTCCTCATCTGGGATCGTGTAGAGCTCTTTGAAGCTGCACTGAAACTGACATTTGGACCTTCAACCCGTTGAACCCCAGTGAAGTCCACTATATGGAGAAAAATCCTGGAATGTTTTCCTCAAAAACCTTAATTTCTTTTCGACTGAAGAAAGAAAGACATGAACATCTCGGATGACATGGGGGTTAGTAAATTATAAAGACATTTTCATTTAGAAGTGAACTAATACTTTAATATTTCCTGTCCAAACTACCAATTTTGTAACTTTTTTTTTTTTTTTTTTGTCATGAAAATGCATGGCATCAACTTAAACAAAACTAAATTCAACAACTGTAAGAATTATGGTTTAAACAGCTTTACAGCTCAAATAATACACACCTTTTGACAGAAGAAGTAAAAATTTTTTTTTTCATAAAATTATAAGATTCACATTTCTGCTTCACATACTCACTTTCAGTGTAAATGTCTTGTCAAATATTATGCTACCAGTGCAGAGTTTATCTAAAGCTGAAGTATGTAATTTCATGACTTGCAAAATCAATGATTGTATTCAAATACATTTCAGTTGTTGACTCTGCATATTCAACTCGTATAGGAGAAAGTATTTTAACATGAAAACATTGGCATACTTCAGCTTTAAAACACATTTTTGCATTGCACAAACTGTTTGCAGTATTTCTGGCTTTGCTTAGTCGACCTGATAACTGCTTATTGACCAATTTGTAGTATATTGAGTTTTGCTGTTATTATTAGGGGTATTTTAAACATTTTAACATTTAACAACACAATTTCAAACATCATTTAGTATGATTTACAATGCTTTCCTCTCAGGGACCAAATAAAATTCCCCACAAGGACAAGGATTCCAGATATTGCCATCTTTGTGGGGACATTTTGTGCCCATAACGTGGGGTTTACTAGAACCACACACACACACACACGTTTAATATACTCCATAATTTCAGACAAAGATTCTGCGTCTGCGGTCACAGGAGCAATGTCTAAAAACCGCACCAGGACACTGGCTGGTTGCTTGCTGGCTTTCTACAAAAGTCTCAAAATGTGCTTGTGTCTTTTAATGAGATCATTTTAAAGTTCAACTTAGGTGTCACTCAAATCTTACAGGAATGTTCCAGGTTCAATACAATTTAAGCTCTATGTGCACATACTCTGACATGCTGTGGATTACAACAGACAATAATTTCGACTTGTTTGTCAGTTTGTAAAAACAAGCAAAAATCTATGGGACAAGACATTGTACCAGGACAAACCATAATACACAATTTTACAAAAGTATAACCACAAAACTTAAACGTGTTAACACAAGACTAATGTGATGAAATATATGCCTCTACTTCATAGTAAAAAGGTAACTGAGATATTCCATATAAATCGCCTACTAACCTTCTCAATATCATGTCAATTCACATTTATTTATATACCACTTTATATAATACAGATTGTGCCAGAGCAGCTTCACGGTGATAAACAGGAAAATAACAGTGTTAATGGTGCAAAATTCATCATGAAACAAATTCAATTTCAGCTGTAAAACAGCTCTACAGAAGGCAATAATGTCATTATTCAGCACAAGTCAGTTCAGTGTTGATTCAGTTTAGTTCAATAACTGTGTCAATATTGCAGTTTATCAATTTATGAAATGAGCTCAATTCAGCTATGCAAAGTTATATCCTACATTTACTTAACTTTCTACACCTTATAAATGGCCAGTAACTCCTGTCATGAACATGCAAAACCAATAAACCCACTAACAGTAAGGATAGTAGAAAGTGACATGACATAAGTATATGCAACAGATGTATGCTAGTAAGAGCTGTGCATGTAAACCTCACTCCCCTAAACCTCAAAAGGTGCTCTTGCAGTCTTTAGCCTCCTTGTTAGAGCACCCGACTCCCATACCAGCGGGCCCAGGTTTGAGTCCCACTTAGAGCGGGCGGTTCAAACCGGAGGGATTACAGTGGTGGAACCGTACAGGAATGGGAGTGAGGTTTAGGGGGGGGTGAGTGTAACAAACGTAGGCTAGTAAGAGCTGTGTGTGTAAACCTCACTCCCCTAAACCTCAAAAGGTGCTCTTGCAGTCTTTAGCCTCCTTGTTAGAGCACCCGACTCCCATACCAGCGGGCCCGGGTTTGAGTCCCGCTTAGAGCGGGCGGTTCAAACCGGAGGGGTTACAGTGGTGGTACCGTACTGGAATGGGAGTGAGGTTTAGGTGCATGAGTGTAACAGACGTAGGCTAGTAAGAGCTGTGCGTGTAAACCTCACTCCCCTGAACCTCAAGAAGTGCTCTAGCGACTGACGCTAGAGACTGCAGTCTTTAGCCTCCTTGTTAGAGGGCCCGACTCCCATGCGGACGGGCCTGGGTTCGAGTCCGCTTAGAGCGGGTGGTTTGAACTGGAGGGGTTACATATACACATACTGTAGTACATCAGATAAACTCCAACCACAGGAACTACATCATTAACACCTTACCAGAATTTTATCTGCCTAAAAAAGTAGCATATTTTAGGCACTTTTTGGGGTGGGGGTTGGTTGAAATCGAATTCTGGGGGTTGGGGGGGATGCCCCCCTCAGTTGAAATTGCGTTCCAGGGGACGGGTCCACATTGATTGAAATCGTGTTCCAGGGGTGGGGCAATCAGAATTCCAGCAACATGTGAGAAATAAGAAAAAGTGAGTGTACGCTACAGATTACAATATATAAGTGCTGGTACTGCGTATCGGTGCATACCGCCCCACTTCGAGCACTGGTTGTACCGAAATCTTATTCCCCATGAAATTTTGACTCCCCTGCTTCTGATTGGTTCATTCGGTGGGGAGGCTGTCATCTCACCTAATCCTAATACTACCCTCATAGGAAAATGCAGGGGAGTCGGATTTTGATACCACACCGGAACTTTCTTTTTAGCTGTGGGAGCACAAGTGTTCATAAGGAAGATCTTCCTAATGATCAGAGTAGTAGGAGAGAAGGCCGAAACGCACTTTCACTCTAAGAGCCTCGGACACGGGTAAGTGGTTTTATTTTGAGCTGTGGCATGGAAGCTGAGGGAGAGCATATCCTGGGCACCTTTCTCCGATGTTCCTTGGTTTCATGGAATCCCGGGTTAAAAATACGTAGCGGCAGGAGCGTGCGGGAGATTTCAGGCTTCGCTGTTTACAACTAGCCAATGAATGTACTTTGACATCTCCTGGGAAAATTCTTGCTGGTTGCCTTCACAAAGCACACAGGAAAATGGCTCCATTTTTTCCTTTTCTCCACGAGTAGCGTTTCTCTCTCTCTTCTGTTTTTATGAGGTGGGGTGAGAGAGTAACGGAACTGCAGGCATTTTAGGAGTGAGGCGGGATGCCATGCAAACATGTCAGCAGTGAAAAGATGGGGGTGAAAAGTACCACTGCACAAAGAAGATGGAGAGGATACACAGAGAGATGGAAGACTGCACTCTCAGTCAAGTGCTCAGTTAGTAAATATTTCAAAACTGCGGTCAAAAGAATGATGTTTCATTTTTTCAGTGGGTCTGGGTGGCATCTTAGAGATATTTTAAGACAGCACAGAAGATGGATGACAAACAAAGGAAATGTCAGAAGATACAGTGTAAAAAATTCTTAAGGGGACAGTTTAAGGACAGTAAGATGTACGATAGCAGAACAAAATTTATGTCATAATGAATTGAGGTACGAATGGAACATTGTTGTGAACTGAATTAACTGATTCCCTTATGAATCAGACGTTCCATTTCTTTCAAGAACTTGTGTTTCAAGGAGAGCTATGATTTTTTTTTTTTTTTTTTTTTTTTTCTCGCTGTTTTTGTTCATCTGGACTCTTGGATAATGTTAACTCTCATTCGGGAGTTTTCGGGAATGTCACACATTATATGTTCTTCTCATAACCACACCTCTGTATTTTTAATGAAAATAGAAAAACATACACTCCAACAGCAGCCATTTTAGAGTGTCATGGTGTAAATGTTTGTCTCTGAAAATTTCAGTTATCACAGTGGCTGCAACAAACCTGCTCTGCTTTAGAAAATATTTTTAAAAATACTATATTATTCAACTTAAGTTGGCATGCTTTTGTAAATGGTTGAACATTGATAAAGATTTTGAGTTGATTGGTTGAAAGAAAAGTATTATGACCAATAAAAAAAGTGATATAATTGAGGATTATTCTTTTTTATGGCGGTTTTCCATCCGCTTTGTAGCTTCTTTTTTTTTCTCTCGGTTGTAATACTTGACAGGTGTTTTTGTTGACTGCATGTTGATGAAAAAAAAAAAAAAAAAATGAAGCCCAAAGTTCATTTTAATATTCATATTGTACTGACTGTCATTGATTTCCAAAGCAGCAAACAAGTGGAGTGATCTGACTAACTCCTCATCACCAATGATCACCATGTGGATATACTTTGCCATAAATGCTCAGCAAGAAGGAACTGAATTTTTGAGCAGAAGTTTAAAACTTAAAACCTCAGATTACTGAGCATATTATTAATAAACATTTCCCAGCTTATATGAACTTATTAAAAGAGGGCACTTAAAAAAAATAATGATGTTATTTAGCGGAAAATGCTTTTGATAAATAATGAATTTCATGACCAATTTGGCCCATTTTCATACTTTGTAGCTATTTGGTATAGGCTTTATCCAATTATTGGAGCTTGTGTAACACAGGCGTTCTCACTTGCAAATTCCGCCAATGTTTACAAGGTTGTTTTTCTCATAAATGTCTCAGACAGCACACCCACAGTCTGTTCACTGACCGTCTGATTTTTTTTTTTTTTTTGGTTGGGGGGGGGGGGGGGGGGGGGGGGGGATCTGGCAAGCTGTATTCTGATTGGTGAGCTTTATAGAACTTCCCGAAGTAAAGGCACAGGATTAGGTCTGTCTGGAAACAAAGATTCTTTGTGTTTACCAGTGTCCGATGAGTAGAAAATGAAATAATCAGTGGATTTACTAAAGTTTGCCGTGTTTAAAGATTTGTTGGAAGCATTTAGCAGCAAGTAAAATAGATATCCACAAGCTGAAGTATATGTCTGTAAAAAAGTCTCCACTTTTACATTTAGATTTTTGGTTTTTGTTCCCCAAACAGCCATCATAGATAAACCTCTGATGATGTTATAGTACAGTGATGTTGTAATTAACTTAATTAACTTTTTTTTTCTCTCTCTCTGTCTTTTCTGTAGGTCCTCCGGTCATCGTGGGAATGAGTATAAATATTGCCAGTATTGACTCCATTTCAGAAGTCAACATGGTTAGTAACACTAATTTGGCATTACTTCTATTATTACTGTTCAAATATTAGTTTACTTCAGAATTAAAATTTCCTAATAATTTACTCACCCCCATGTCATCCAAGATGTTTATGTCTTTTTTTTTCTTTAGTCGAAAAGAAATTAAAGTTTTTGAGGAAAATATTCCAGGTTTTTTCTTCATATACTGGACTTCAACGGGGACCAACAGGTTGAAGGTCCGAATGTCAGTTTCAGTGCAGCTTCAAAGAGCTCTGCACGATTCAAGATGAGGGATAAGGTTCTTATCTAGTGAAACGATCTGTCATTTTCTAAAAATGAATAAAAATTATATACTTTTTAACCACAAATGCTCATCTTGCACTGCCACGCATTACGTAATCACGTTGGAAAGGTCACGTGTGATGTAGACGGAAGGACCGAGCATGTGTTTACAAAGCGAATGTGCAAATATTAAGTCAAATGATTGTGTTGATGATTTTGAAGTTGGAGGAGAAAATGAGATGGAGTTTTCCGCTCTACCGCGGTACTCCCGCCTACGTCACGTGTGACCTTTCCAACATGATTACGTAATGCGTGGCGCATTGCAAAGCAGTGCAAGACGAGCATTTGTGGTTAAAAAGTATATACATTTTTATTTATTTATATATATTTTTTTAGAAAATGACAGATCGTTTCACTAGATAAGACATCCTGGAATGTTTTCCTCAAAAATCGTAATTTCTTTGTGACTGAAGAAAGAAAGACATAAACATCTTGGATGACATGGGAGTAAATTACCAGGAAATTTTAATTTTCAAGTGAACTAATCCTTTAATGTTGCTGATTGTTGTTATATATACAGTACACTAATAATGCTTTAAATTATCTTCATTTCTTAGGAAATGTATATTAGGAAAAGCATCCAAATGAAGATAATTGAAAGCATTATTGTGGCTGATGAGTAAAGCAAAGTATTGAGTCAGTATATTGTTTAAAAAAAACAAAAAAAACATGTTGCTTTGTATCTTGCATTGTCCTGTTTTTATACAGTATATTTCTAGTATATATAGTATATATTTCTTTTAATAATTAATATGTTTGACATCCTAAGTTTGCATATTATGAATAATTTAGCAGTGGTTCTTTAGAAACATACCGTGTTTAAAGGCTGTTCTATAGAGTCTTCATAGTGTTCAGTACGGAAATGATCAGTATGCATGATTATGTATAACTGCGGTCATGACCAATTATGTAGCACCAGTAGACCTTTTGGCTTTGGACCATCACCTCAAGTTAAACACCACCCTGGAGCCCTTAAAAAGCAGTTTACTTAAAGAGCAGTCGTCTAAATTTCTGCTGACAACTCCCTATACATACTTACTGTGGAGACCCCATGCAGACTTACTGCATTCATCATTTCTTCATGCAGAGTCAGGGACTTTGGTTTTATTAGTGCCTTGGCTTCAATGACTGCGGCCTGAATCCATAAAGTACCCCAGAGAAGAAGTGCTGCACCTGGATCGGTTTTCCTCGGGTTACTGTTGGATAGTAATGGTTTGACAGCAGGGAAATATGATCCTAGATTAGATTTCGTATTGATAAACTTGAGAATACAACTGGAAAAAAAAAAATGCTTGCTTGGTCTTAACAACTGCTTCTTGGTGCAAAGCAGAGCTTGAGTCCTTCCCGCTTCCCCTCGCAGATCTCTTTTTACATTGTATTTACCATGGTATGATTTAATTTTGGTAACCATATTACACTGAAAAACAACTATGGCATTTATCGTCAAAAAATCTTCCGGTTTTGACCTGTTTGTTTAGTTTGGGTAAAGCAAATAAATAGAAAAATTAAACACATAATAGATTGTAGAACACATACTGGTTAGCGTCACTGGCTACAGAATTGATTTATTTTTCTATGACAGTGTCTTAAAATTGAGGCATTTAAATGTCTTGTGTGCACTGCTGATGTTACATGTTACATGCCCTGGGTCCGTGTTCTATTTTCATCTTGTGGACTCCATTTCCCACAATTCCCCACCTAGGAACCAATCATGCACTCACACCTGTTTCCCATCAGTGACCCTTTATAAGCTGCACTCACACACACACATTGCTGAGTATTGTTTCTACTTTTGGTTTTGGTGTATTGCCATCTGTTCCTTGTTCTGCCTAGCCTAGCCTGTGTTTTTGACCCTGGACTGATTCCTTGTTGATGATCGTTTGCCGCCTTCCTTGACTGTTGCCTGTGTTTGGATTACTCTTTTGCCTTGCCTTTTTGTTACTGTTTGCTGATGTTTGACCTACTGCCTGTACGACTGCGCTCTCCTGTAAATAATGCCTGCATGTGGATCTCCAACTCCGTTGTCCCACTCCCATACTTTATAGCTGAACGGTCATCTCTGGCTTGAGGGCCACTGTCCTACAGAGTTTAGCTCCAATACTAATCAAACACACACATGCCTGTAATTTTCAAGTAAATCTGAAGGTTTTGGTGTCTTTGATTGGGGCTGGAGTTTTATTTGTCCCTTTGGATTTACCACCAAAACTTTATACAGTCTGCTACTGATGTTAAAAATGTGCAAGATGGCAGAGAAAAATCCGAAGGTGACTTTTTTTTTAAAAAAGAGACAACCGTTAATGATAAATTCACTATCTAGTAAGTGTTAGGAAAGTAAATTATACACTATACATAGCAGTTTTCTTTCATAATGTAGCAATTATTAGCAACTCTATGAGTGGACCTCACTGCGGTTCGCGACCCTCTGTGTAAATTAGATAGCTGAATGTATGGCACTTCTGGGGACTTCAGTTCCCAGAGGCCCCTGAGGCACGCCGTGTCCTCATCATCAGAGAGGGCCCATCTACAGTCATCACAGGCAGCAGTCTTCACCTCACTAAAATAAACCCAGTCTAGCAGATGTGTGAACAGAAGACACTGTGCTCAGAATACATTAGCTCATTGTTTTATAAGAAACAATTTCAATTTTTTTTTTTTTTTTTACAGAAAAGGTAGTAACTAAACGCTTCTTTCAAAGAGGTTCTTTGAAGAATATTAAGCTAGTTCATTTTACTGCTCTGACATTTCTCACTGTCCAGTTTTGCCTCTGAGAAAACGGTTGATGAGACATTCAAAAGGGATTTGAAAATTGGCTACTGGTTAAATATATGCTTCATTCAAGTGTTCCTAGGAAGTCCCTAGAAGTCGCAATTATGCTGTGATGCAGGATTTTATCTCAATCGAATTTAGCTGTTTGAGACATCGTTTAAAACATTAACTATCTGTAATGTCATTGTTCATGTGTGGAAAAAGCGACAAAACTAAACTAGCCAATCAGATTTATTTTCACCCATATCGCCCACGCCCACCCATGCACGCACATACACACATTTGACTTTACATCACACAAGCGCACACCTTTATTTATTCTTATTTTTTCTTGCTTTCTTAATATGTCATGAGTGTACGCAGATAGATTTTAATAATCAATTAAAAAATTTAAATAAAAACGCCCTCTAAAATTAATTAGCGCCCTCTCATGGTACGCCACTGCTGTGATGTGTGTTTAAATGTTTTTGGCCATATATATTGTTTTTTTGTTTTTTTTTACTTCAGGCAGTTCCTTTTTAGTGCAAGTACATTAAGAGAAAAAGATGCCCTCAAATTATGTCATGAAAATGACGATTAGCTGATGACACTACAAGTACATGTGGAATAGGGCAAATACACGTCATTACTTTTACAAATAATTAAAACAATTTCAAAAATATTTTGATACTTATATTTGGTAACACCTTAGATTAGGGAACACATATTCACTATTAGCTAGGACTTTTACCTCAATGAACTCTTAATTACTGCTTATTGGCAATTAGTAAGGTGGTTGTTGTAGTGGTTATGTTTAGGTATGGGGTAGGGTTAAGGGATCAAGAATATGGTCATGCAGAATAAGGCATATTGTACATTCATGTGGATGTCACTTTCAAAATGTTACACTGCGTATAATTGGTCCTCTAAGCAGCATGAAAAACAAAACTTTTATTCAATAGATTATAATTACTAAAAAGCTGTCACTCATCTCAGTTCATTGTCATCTCACAAAGAAGTTCTATTATAGTCAACAAAGCTGTCTACACTGCACATTGAATCTCTTACATTGTGTCTACATTTGTTTATTAATGAGTGGATTTGCAAGCGTGCAGAACTCAGCGCTGAACAAAAACTCTGACTTTTTGAGCTGTGAATGGATTCTAACTTAAGAACCATTGCATTCGAGAGATCAACCAATATGTCTATGATTGGCTACATTGCTCATCACTGCCTAAGACAGTGCTACAGGGAGACAGGAAGGTCAGCTGACCATCCTTGTAGTGCCAAACCATGTGTAATCATATGTCCCCCTAGATGTGTTTGAGAACTGTAAGTGCCTTGGTGGAAGAGTGGGGTAAAATCTCACAGCAATAACTGGCAAATCTGGTGCAGACAATGAGGATGAGATGCACAGGAATAATAATCACAGACTCATTATTCCATTTCTGTTCATCAAATGTCGGTGACATTTGTTCAGTTTATGTCTTAGTTGTTAAATCTTTTTGTGTTCATACAAATATTTACACATAAAAAGAAATTTGCAGGGAAAAAAAACAGTTGAAAGTGGGAGGATGTTTCTTTTTTTTCTGCTGAGTATATTTTCAGGCTCTGTTTGCTACCTTGTTTGTGGAAAGTTTATTTTATTTAACAGAGCTATTAGAAAAAAGAGTCATAAAAAGAGAGATATCAGAGACAAAAAGCAAGAGAGATGGTGGAGAGAGACACAGAGATCTGATGCTATGTTTTCTTCCAACTGCAGTCCCTCCATGTGGGGCCACTGGAGAATATCCATCTTTTTCCAGGCAGAGGATTTTTATTTTAATTTGTTCTAAGTATTCACTCAAGTATGAGGTTGTTGTCCTTTACTTTTTCCACATTCATGTAACGAGTAACTGATTACTGACAAAGAAAAAATGTAGGGTGGGGCACTTGGTTCTATGAATTGATTGTTGATTGGATTTTGAGATGTGGCCGTTGCTCTAAAAAGTGTAGGAAGCTTGCAGGGACAAGCAGACCAAACGAGTGTAAACAGAGAGAAGTTCCCTTAAAAGGGCAACAAGACACTGTATCTTGGTTTTTACAGTATGGGGAATGCCATCAGCATGACTGGTGTCTGAGGCACGTGTAAACAAGCAGCAATAATCATTGGGAGATGGCAGTCCATGACGTCACATGCGGAGCGCCCATGAGTATAAAAGAGTTACATGTTATCAACTCCTCTGTCTGAGGGAGATGCACAGACCCGAGGTACAGTATGGCAATGAGACACAACATCTTGTCCGCCTTCTCAGGGGACCAAGGTTATAGTCGTAACCCAAGACATTTCCTTTCAAAGTGAAACTTCGACTCTGTGTCTTGGTATTGACACTATGGGGAACCAATATCCACTACGCCTTGCTGATGGAATGCCTGCCTCAGTAGGCTGTGAATATGCACAAACATATTGGGCATGACATAAATTGACTACGGGTTACCCAGCCGGAGTCAGAAGAATGTTAAACCCATGGGCGCATCCCACGTTCGATTGACTCATATAGTGGCGCTATAAGCCAATACTCCCTGATACTAGGAAAGATCCTCAAGCTTCTGTGCTCTACAACAAGGGAAGTCCTGGCTGTTACACCTTGCAGGACAGGCCTCAGCCTTATACGGCCCCAAGAGCTGAGCTCTAAGGGGAAAAAAATCCCCCACATAGCCTCAGCTAAGTTAGGCATATCTCACCAGTATTTGACATGGCTCTTAGGGAACAGCCTACTGCAAGGGAGCTTCTATTCCATTCTAACAACCCTAGAGTGATTAGGAGAGAATAGCTCATACCCTAACTTGAGTAAAAGCCTGGAGGCATTTCTCCAGGACTTACTATAGTTAATGTCTAAACTATAGTATTCTACAATGATAAGGAGGGATGCTATCTGTGATCCACCTGAACTCCTCAAATCAGTTTGTAACACTGACCATCCCCATAGAAGCACCCCACCAAAGTGGAGCATATATCCCTTCTTCAAGACTCAACAACAGTTAGGAAGGGAAGTAAACAAAGCAGAGGGACTCTTGCTCACCCTGCTCTACCCTAAAGGGTACTTGAGCAGCCTGCCAAAGGAAGCATGCAAGGTGCTAAAAGCCTTTGTAATTAACACCTCCTTTCGGTATTGCCATTCATCCAATGGCAATACCATTGTATCCTTACCCTTTACTCAGGAAAGGGAGGAAAACGAGAGTAGGACATAATGCAGTTTTCCCAATAACTCTCATCATCCAGGCTCTAAACCCCAAGGAAGCCACAGGGGAGCCTAGGCCCTACTTAAAGATCCCAATTTAACTGGGGGAGAGCAGCCAACCATACCCTGCCTTGAGTCAAGGCACTCTACCTAAGCTATAGATAGCGCTTCATCTTTTTTTTTTTTTTTTTTTTTTTTTTTGGCACTAGATCATAGGCAAACCTCCTCTAATTATTAGCATTGTCGAACCAGGGGCTATAGTAGAGCACCCACCAAATCATCCATCCAAAGGGCAGCATACATCCCTACTTCAAAACCCAACAGTAGTTGGGGAAGGAGGTAAATGAAGTAAAGGGAATCTATACTGCCTTACATAACTTACATTCACCCTGCATAACCTTCAGCCCTCACCACCCTTTGGCAGCACTTCTGAGTGAAAAATGGTTGAATTCCATTGTGTGCAGAGCATATGCCTTGCCATGAGCCCCAAGGTGGTAAGCAGAGAAGGTGGACTTATTTGATAACATCTGCTTCTACTCACCTGTGACCCCACAATTAAGGCTGCCGCGCTGCTTCAGAGACACGGGGCCCGAACCATGAGGTGCAAACACCTGACTTTCATCCCACAAGAAAAAAAAGTCAAGCGAGAGTGGAGCTCCCTCACCGCGGCTCATCACAGTGAGTGCATTCATTCAAAGGAAAAAGTCCCGTCAGACTCCTCCCTATGCTCCGCCTACAATACCCACAATTGCCACCTTGGTGAACGCAGGACCCAAACCACAAGGTGAAACTCTAATCACTCAAGAGAGAGTCAAGCATGGGTGGAGCAAACACATCACAATGAATGCATTCAGCTCCCTCGAGAGTCAAATGCTAGATTCTTCTCTCTCAAGAGAGAATCAAGCAATAACAGAGCCTCTTACTGCGAATGCATTGCCATGAGTACCTCCAACTCCCTCAAGACTCAAACACGTTCCGTGCTTTTACCCCTCGGGAGAAAATAAATCAA
Organism: Elopichthys bambusa; assembly: GCA_037101425.1. Taxonomy (NCBI): domain Eukaryota; kingdom Metazoa; phylum Chordata; class Actinopteri; order Cypriniformes; family Xenocyprididae; genus Elopichthys; species Elopichthys bambusa. Next base: position 26,667,467 of record CM074450.1, on the reverse strand, counting down.
GAACGGAGCTTCTTACCGCGAATGCAATGTAAGAAGTGCATCCAGCTCACTCGAGAGTCGAAAGCACTCCAACAGACTCTAATATTACACACGCATACAAACAAGTGGCTTCTGAAGACAATAAAGCAGATTGCATGTAACTCAGGTGCTTTTATACTTACGGGTGCTCTGCATGTGATGTCATCGACTGCCAATGATTAATGGTGTTTGTTTACACGTGCCTCAGACACCGGTCACGCTGATGGCATTCCTCATAGCGTCAATACCAAGACGCAGCGTCAAAGTTCCACAAAGGGAACTTTACATGTGCATTTTAGTATGTAAACACATCAAAATAAGCAATGAAAACAATTTATGTAAAAATTCTGAAAATAGAATTGGTTTAATTACTCTCTGTACTGTAGAAATCTCCAGGGTGTGATAGTTTTATAAAACGTACATACTTTTCATAGTATGTTCATTTTAAATTAATATTTAATATTTAATTAATAATTAAATTTTAGATAATAATGGGCCCTTTTGCTTGAAAAAGTAATGGGAAACCAATTTGTATCATATTTATTGAAAGTGCCTTGCAGCATTTGAAAAGGGCTTTGAAATTATTTATTTATTTATTTGACTCTTGGTACATTAATTAAATAAGAAGTAGGCCTACATCTGTTTAGCAATTCTCAGTCTGACCAATTTAATAAGCATCAGTAGAATCAACAATAAACACATTATTTTCTTGTAATATACACAATATAACATATTGCTGTATGTTTTCATGTCAAACAGTCTCTTCAAAGACAGAAGTTCAGACTCTAATTTTAACTTGTATATGATTATTATGTTTATTTGTTTATTATTATTTGTTTATCAGTCATTAACTGTACAAAATATATGAAATTAGCCTATGATATATTTTATTGCTTCTATTACAGTTTGTAAACAGGTGCTTTACATATTTGCTGACCATTTCCTTAAATTATCCAGCACAATTAAATGTAGGCTTATTACAGTAGACTAGTTTCTGTGCAGAATGCTGTATCATTAAAGATGCCAATCCAGTTTTCAGTTAGTGTTGAAGCAGCAGTGAGTCATATCAGTGGATCAAAGAGTGTCCTCCTTAGCCAATCGTATTTGCCCTATATCCGAAAGTCACTGCTCAGATTGACCTAATCTCATCAAAGTAACGTTGGTACACATCTTAATCCATTTTATAATGTTTGCATTACCTTCTCATTCAATAGAAATGTTGAGGAAAATAAAAAGGAAAATAATAATAATAAATACTTTGATTACACCATCTTAAACTCTTTTTCTGTGCTCTTTGCAGGACTACACCATCACCATGTATTTCCAACAGAGCTGGAGGGACAAACGGTTGGCCTACGCTGAGATGGCTTTGAATCTCACTTTGGACAACCGTGTGGCTGATCAGTTATGGCTCCCAGATACCTACTTCCTGAATGACAAGAAGTCTTTCCTGCACGGTGTGACGGTGAAGAACCGAATGATTCGGCTCCACCCAGATGGCACCGTTCTTTATGGATTGAGGTAAATGCAACTGCCACTGTATCACTGCTACCTAAATGTGTGTAGTGCTGTATAATGTCCTGTTTCCCAATAACTCTGCAAATCACAGTCTTAAATTCCACATGAAATTGTCTTGTGGTGAACAATTAATCTGTGACAGCTGCATATTTCATAATACTGATGCAAATTCTGTCACAACTCTCAGTTCACAGAGACTTTGGAACACATATAAACTATTAACTACGACTTTTCCCTCAATAAACTCCTAATTTACTGCTTATTAATAGTTAGTAAGCTAGATGTTAAGTTTAGGTATTGGGTAGGATTAAGAATGTAGAATAAGATCATGCAGAATAAGGTATTAATATGTGCTTAATAAGTACTAATAAACAGCTAATATTCTAGTAGTACTGTATGCATGCTAATAAGCAACTAGTTAAAAGACCCTAAAATAAAGTGTTACAGAGACTTTAAGATGATTGTAATGAATAGGTTTCATTCACTCAATCCAAGCTCAATAACTGTCTGATTCACAATTATTTAGCCTGAACTTTGCAGCCATTTTGTGTGACGTCATTCTTGAATTTATTATTGATATCAGTATCAAAGTTCTTAGTTTAACTTTAATTATAGGTAAAACTTCATGTCACACTTGCTATCACAGTTAGGAGGCAAGGTTAGCTATTGGAAAGCTTCTATTTGGGGTGTGTGAAATATATCTGTTAATGGTTCACAGCACTGACAGACCGTGTTGAAAATGGAGGCGCTAATGATATTGGGTTGAAAGTGTGATCACATGAAGAAGCTTTGCCTTTTTTGAGTTACAGCACCGCTTGAAACATAGTTATTTTCTTTTGGCCAAAGTTCTACAGTAAGATGGTCCCTTACTCTCAGAAAACATATAGCAAATTAGTCACGACTGTTTCCTGAAACTGTAACATGGTCGCAACTCCGTCATTTAAATCATGTTAGTTCAACAATAGGAATGCAATAATGCAATTGCAATAACTGGGTAATAACTAGGTACTAACCCTAACCCTTAACCTACTCCTAAACTTAACCTTAAAGGGATATTTCGTCATCATTTACTCACCCTTGTGTTGTTCCAAACCTGTATAGGATTCTTTCTTCTGTTGAACACAAAAGAAGGTATATTAAAGAATGTTGGTAACCAGACAGTTGATGGTACCCATTGACTTCCATAGTAGGGGAAAAAAATACTATGGAAATAAATGGGTGCCATCACCTGTCTGATTCACAGACATAACCGACAGTGTTTATGAACTGTGTGTTTTTGACATAACCTTGTGTGTATTTGACAGTTTAAGTGCAATACAACGTGTAAGATACTCACAGAACGCGTCGTCTGACATTCAGCCTTCTGTGCGTGTGCTTTGGATGTGTATGCTCAGAAAACCATATATCAGAAGGTTAAACTGTTTAACAAATAATTACCTTTCATGATGATGAAGAACTGCAATGTCACAGGAGCGTGGCCGCGATAGAGATGATAATCAAAACCAAACAGATGTTTTGTTAGTTTTTAGTAGAGTATCTGAGGCGCAAGGGCTCCACCCTCTTCTGGAAAGTGGGGTGGGGAGCAGCAGCTCATTTGCATTTATAGACACATGCACGAAAACAGTATGTTTTTCCTTCCACTCAAAAATGGGCATTTACAACATGGTATAATAAATGATCTGTGGGGTATTTTGAGCTGAAACTTCACAGACACATTCTAGGAACACTAATATTAACACTAACACTAACATTCTAGGAGACTAATATTAAATCTTGTAAAAAAAAAAAAAAAGGGGGAGAATAGATCCCCTTTAAAATATATATAGTTATTTGTAATCTGATAGCTATAGGAAAAAAAATAAATAAATAAACTATTATGCCTTTAAGTAGCTTCAACGTAGCTTTTTCTTAGTAACTTGTATGTCGCTATCTAATTTTTATGAGTAGCCTGTAGCTTGTAACCAGAAATAAAACTGTCACCTACTCTTCGCACCATGCCGCATCCAGTATAGACAGAATTTTAATGGGATCTGTTTGCTTTTGATGCACTATATTGCACTGCTCACGTCCAGTATAGACACAGTGTAATAATCTAAAATTCAGTAAACTTATTATATAAACTTTTTCTCTATTCTCTCTCTCTGAACTTTTCAGCTAGATGGAGCACAATGGGAAAAATGCAGGGGTATTGAGACAAGTTTGGAGAAGTTAACTCAATACAGTCTTAAAAATGCAACATTTACAGTGTACTCTTTAAAAACAGAGCAAAACGTGACACAATGACCAAAAGATGTGTGTATAGTTGTAGCGGTGATGGATAAAATATCAACCCTACAGAGATGACAAGAAAAAAAAATAAAAAATCTCAACTAGTCCTCATTAATCAACTACAAAAGAATTGTCGATTGAGTTCAATGACATTAAAAATTAATACAATGAAGGCGATTTGTTTAATCAACAGAAACTCAAAATATTATGTTGTCTGAACCACTTTAATTATTGAAGTTGATTTGACAAAAGAAAAAAATGTTGTGATAACAAATCATGAAATAAATTTGTTACAGTGTACCTGTAGATGGTTGTTGGATAAAATATCAAAACTACAGAGATCTAGCTAAACTAGTCGTCATTAATCGACTAGTTACCTGAAATCACCTCTAAACGCGTATATCTACAAACTGTTGTCACAAATGTCATCCTCTTTTGGACAAACAAAGGCACGAGTATAAAAACAAACCACTCTCCTTCCTTACTCCGCTATGCATTAACCCAGAGCTGCTCCAGCAAGGCAGAGAGTACGCTCTGGGTGCTCCACTCAATCAAACTTTCAATAATGAAAGATGACAAACTGTTTCCTCTTCCAAGAAGCTCTGGCACAGGTGGAATCGAGGAATAAGCAGTGAGGCCACAGGTTGGTTGCTTTTTTTCCCCTGAGGGTCTCTCAAACCTGCACCGCTGTGGAGAATTTAAATAAGATGAACTACAGCTTGGATGTTTGCAGTATTGATATGTCCACTCTTTATAATGTCTTAAGATGGACCTTTGCTGGCTGTAAATTATTCATGAGTCAGGGCTGTTGTTAATGTTTAATTATCATATCATGCCCTGCCGTGTCTAAAAAGGGATTTCGAATTAATGTGTCTTAGTCAGCTTTAGTACAGCTACAGTATGTATGCAAAGCATCCTCCATATGACCCACAAATGCATAGATGTATAAATATGCAGAGGTTTGTGCTTTATGGGGATTTGGAGGAGAATGCTAATGCTCATGTTGAATGGTTTTAAGCACTATGTTGAAAGCAAAGAAATTTATAGAACGTTAACACTGAACGTCACTGACTGTTTACTCTATATTTCAAAGAAAGCATGGGGGAATAATAAGGGGAAAAAAGAGTGACATGAAATGAAGAACACAAACAAGCAGCTGTTACTGCATAATGTATGATATATACTAGCCATGTGACGGTATCAAATTTTCATGTTGCGATTAATTGCTGAAGCTTTTATCACGATATATGGTATTATCACGATATTGAAATAAGATGCAAAGAACTCTTTTTGTTGAACTCTGAATGTTTAAATACAAAAATACAATACACAAAAATATATATAAAGTAAAATTTCCAAACAGATTAAAGTGCAAAAGAATTAGGATATAAAGAACAACAGGTAACACTTTACAATAAGGTCTCATTATGTAATGCATTAACTAAGATTGAGCAATAGCTACATTTTTTACAGAAAGTATTATTTTTTGTTAACGTTAGTTAAGAAGTACAAATGATCATTGTTAGTTTTATTCATTGTTCAGGTCCAATAAATAAGTTCTTTTGATTTTAGTAATGTTATTAAACAGTAACTAAGAAATTAACATCAACTAAGAATAATAAAGTATTTTTCATTGTCAGTTTCGTAATAATGAATTAACATGTTAACTAATGAAGCCGTATGTCTCAAAGTTTTACTGAACAAATCTAATCATTAGGGCATGTTTTAGTCCAGATTAAAATATAAAAATGTTTAAGTTTGAAAATAAATAGGCTATTAATGTCGCGTTCCAGGCAACCTGTAACCTGTGTTTTTCCAACCTCCTACCCGTGAAAGTGTACTGGAACGGCAGTCAAACCTCGTGACTTCCCAGTTCCCACCCGTGAACTCGTACTAGATCGATGTACTCCCAGTTCAGCGCTCTGACGTCACATAGCCCACGAAACAACAATGGCAGCCCCTACGGATGCGGTGTTTATGCAAGTGGTACACGGTGAGAAATAGATTTTATGACATTATAACTTTGCAATCAAATTAATAATAATATAATCATGATAAATAATACACACACGATTATGTATTACAATGTTATGTGTCTGAAATGATTGTAAATGAGCATATGCTCCCTACGGTCAGCCATGCTGATTTGTTTACATCTAGCTACCACAATTCCTTGCGCTCAGGCAGTTTGGCGTGACTTGCCTGGAACTCTACAAAGTCGTGAGTCGTGGTTTGAAGTCGTGACTTACGGGCTCAAAAACCTACCTGGAACTCAGCATAAGTCTTTAAGTATTAAGTATTTGGTGCTGTGATGAACAACATTGAGATTACAAAAAAATGAATGGCTGTTTGAAGCATTTTAAAAAACTTCACTAGTGCAGTTGCTTTGTTTGCGGGGTTTCCGGGGTAACCGCTGCATTCTGCTGTTCCATCAGCGGCCTCTGCTGTCAGAGAGTGAACGTGCACTTTCATTCAGCACGTCTCCTTCACTTGTTTCGCCATGTGCTTCTCATGCACGTTGGGCTTGTTTACATCTGAGCGCGTGTCCCTTTGACGCAGAATACAGCGGTGTTGTGTATTTTATACGGTTGATGGAGAAAGTATTCTTAAATGCATTATAAAAATTTTAATAATTGGTAATAAATTATTATTTACGGTATTTTGAAGTGCCCACGATAACAATATCGCGAATATTCATTATCGTGATATATTGCATTACTGAATATCGGCACATGTCTAATATATACAGTTTTTTCTCGATTTTCTCGAACTATAAGCACAATCTCATAATACAAACCTCAAACTGTCACATCAAAACTGAATATTTTAGTCAAAAATATATTATCTTTTGTCAGAATCAAACCTCAGGTGACATACAAAAACCTAACAAATACACAGACTACTTTCCTGCCCAGTCAGCACTACAGAGATCAGTTCATAACACTGCAACAAAAACCTCTTATTAGGATTCAGGAATAATTTTGCAGCTCAAAGTCTATTACAGTATATAACAAATGAAAGAGTGCAGATACTGTAATATACAACAATGAGCTTTAGGAAAAACAGTATTTTTCATTGCACTACTGTAAAGTGGCCTTACAGTAGATGAAAAGTGAAAAGAAACCAAATACCAAAAAAATTGAATATGAACTTGACAGTATACAATACCACTATACTGTCAATTACAGTACAGTAAAAATAAATAAATAAATTCAGCATCCTTTTGCACCTTTGGCCAAACATCATTACTGTATACAGTACTGTAGCAGTTTAAGACTTTTTCTACATCCCTTAAGCAGTCTTCTCTCATAATACAGTACATGTAAGTAATTGGCTATGAACAAATTTGATAATCACGAGTTTGAGGGTGTACAACATTTACTGTACATAGAATAGTGGAATTTCCCTCATTTAGAGTGTAGATACTGTATGTGTAAGTCATATAAAAACCCTGTAGATGATTCTTTCAGCTCTCTCACACATTTTCTAAAGCACATAATCACCCGTGGCCCTATTTATATTACCCTAGGATTCTGATTGCTGTGTCATCAGTTTTGCTACTTAATGTTTATTTGATATTTGAGTTCACATTGTGACGCTTGAGTTAATTATATTACATTTATGAGTGAGAACATGGTTAAACCTGTGTAAAATGAGGGCATTTTGAGAAATGTGTCTTTGTTTTGAGAACTGAATGAATGGGAAACTGTGCCAACTGAATCAGTTGTAGTGTGTTAGCAATGGAGAAAAACTGTAAATAAAGCACATTTATGGATGTTGTATGCTCCTTAGCCACATATAGAAGTTGCAATTCGAAACGTTCTGGAGCTAAAAACAAATACAACCCTGCATGTTAATTATAGGACGCTCACAGTGAAATGTAGAAGGCAGTGTAATAGCTATGTTACGCCCATGCTCCATTACCTAATTTAACTCTACTGACATGTGTATGGCGTGTTCACTGCTATCGTCTTTCGAGGTTATATACACTCACTGGCCACTTTATTAGGCACACCTTGCTAGTATCGTGTTGGAACCCTTTTGCCTTCAGAACTGCCTCAATTCTTTGTGGTATGGATTCAACAAGATGCTGGAAACATTCCTCAGAGATTTTTGTCCTCATTGACATGATCGCATCACACAGTTTCTGCAGATTTGTCGGCTGCACATCCATGATTCGAATCTCCCGTTCCGCCACATCCCAAAGCTGCTCTATTGGATTGAGATCTAGTGAATGTGGAGGCCGTTTGAGTATAGTGAACTCATTGTCATGTTAAAAAAAAAAGATTTGAGCTTTGTGACATGGCACGTTATCCTGCTGGAAGTAGCCATCAGAAGATGGGTATACTGTGGACATGAGGGATGGACATGGTCAGTACCAAGAAAATATCCCCCAGACCATTCCACCACCAGCAGCCTGTTGATACTAAGCAGCCTTTTATCAGATAGAACCAGTCTGGCCATTCTCCTCTGGCATCAACAAGGCATTTTCACCCACAGAACAGACGCTCACTGGATATTTTCTCTCTCTCTTTATCTCTCTCTCTCTCTTTTTTTTTTTTTTTTGGACCATTCTCTCTAAACCCTAGAGATGGTTGTGAGTGAAAATCCCAGTAGATCAGCAGTTTCTGAAATACTCAGACCAGCCCGTCTGCCACTAACAACATGCCACGTTCAAAGTCACTTAAATCAATTACTTTTTTCCCCATTCTGATGCTCAGTTTGAACTTCAGCAGACTGTCTTGACCATGCCTAAATGCATTGAGTTGCTGCCATGTGATTTGTTGATTAGATATTTGCGTTAACGAGCAGTTGAGCAGATGTAGGGGAGAGCGGGGCACAACCTAGCACAACCTTTTGTTCCACATTAATTTCACACATGTCTAGTACAAATATGTGGCTTTCTTTCATTAATACAGTGTATACTTTTTTCTTTATTTACCCCGAAAGAAGGGAAGTTAAATGTGACAACATGCCCCATAGGTGGGGCACATTGTAACATGTGATGGGGCACGTTGTAACATGACCATATGACAGGTAAAAATTTTATCTGACTTAATTAAAAAAATATACATGACAAACTAAAATATTTTGACAATATATATATATATTTTTTTTCATATAAAATAATTTTGTAGTTTGACAATGAACACTCTGCAAAACACAGCTATACAGCACTGGTCAAAAAATACACCCAAACACATGAAGAAACATATCTAGACATTCAGAAAAACACAGAGCTGAACAAAAACACTCCCCTCCCTCCATTCACAGCTCTCACAGAAAACGAGATAAATAGACGAGACCGTACAAATGACAGTACTTACGGAACGAACGTAGCGCCAGTTACATTTTTTCCGTAAGTAGAATAGGGAAGACGTAGGACATACAGCGTAAGCTTTTTGAAGAATACGAAAGTACGGTTTTGGCGGAAGCACTTGGAAGGCGATTATTTGTTTATACATTTAAATTTTTTTCGAAAATAACCGATTGTGTCGCTAGATAAGACCCTTATTCCTCGTCTGGTATCGTTTAAAGCCCTTTGAAGCTGCACTGAAACTATAATTTTGACCTTCAACTGTTTGGAGGCCATTGAAGTCCATTATAAGGAGAAATGTTTTTATCAAAAACCTTAATTTCTTTTCGACTGAAGAAAGAAAGACATGAACATCTTAGATGACATGGGGGTGAGTAAATTATCAGGAAAATTTCATTTGAAAGTGAACTAATCCTTTAAGTAAGAAGCACAATTTTTTCTCTATATATTGTCAATATGGCAACTAGCAAATACGCTAAGTTTCTTCATGCTAGCGTGTGTGGAAGTATTTAAACCACGTGTGTTACAACTAACCCTGCGTTAGTTTGTACCCCGCACTCCCCTACCTAATAAAGTGAGTGTATAACACTACAAGAGATGGGAGGGTTATTTTATAAATGCATTTCAGTATAAATCACTAGGTACTTGCTTTATAGTAAACTAATACAAATATTACAATACTAAAGTAATGTAATCTGACTACTTCTCGATTTGCTCAAGGCCAGATATACAAATAAAGAGAGAAAAAGATAAAAAGTACATTTGTATCAATTAGATTACTTTCTTTTCAGCAGGATTACATGTCACAAAGCTCAAATCATCTCACAAAACGTAACATATCATAAGTCCATAAATAGATGCCAGAAACAAAGTTCGACGTCTTCTTCGTCTTTAGAAGCCACACGTTTGTTGAGCGCGTCAGTGTTGTATGTCTTGGTCAGGTATTAAGAATTGTAAACCAATGAGATACAAGAAGTGTGTGACGCCATGCCTCCGCTATATAACGGCAGATGACTCGCACCCAATGGGCCTCATTAATGAAACACAAGCAGAACGAATTTTTGTGTAAATCTTTCATAAAGACATTATGACATACATGTTCGGATTCATGAAAATGTTCATATTTTTTAAAAATGTTACTTTTTACCCAGTCGTCCAATCACAGTGGATGAGGGGCGGGACAAATGCTACACCGACCAACCATCCTACTTGTACAATGACTGAACAACAATGGAGAAGTTAATATTGCTGATTACTGCATTTTATATTCAATAATATTCTTCAAAATGAGATACTAGTTACACATTATTGTCTGGCATATTCTGTATAATCATAGCAACCAAAGCGACTCAGCTGGAAAAACGCTGTGCCTCCACAACGCTCTCAAACGTCACCAGCTGGCCGTTTTCAGAAGAGCCCCTGGCAGTTTTCTAGTTGGCTAAAAATACTTTGGCGGACACGTTAACTGAATATTTATTGTCAGGCATATAGCCAGTTAGTACCTTTAGCATTTATGCAATATACTAGAGCCAAACCTGAGAAGGGAGTCCAGAAGTGCGTCTATCAGCAGCTCCCGCATGTATCTGTATAAGCGCTCGGTGAAGAGCGTCAAAGATTTCTATTTACAACATGCTTGAGCATGTGAACACAATGGCCAATCTGAGGTGTTTAACAATCGCTCAACATCGCTCAAAATGCTAGGGGGAAATTCTGGTATCGTCATATTTTTAAAATTTAATCTGTCGACGCATCTATTTATGAACTCCATACGTTCAGTTAATCAAATTGCCATGTCTCATTCCCCTCTCAGGGAACCAGGTTACATACTTAATCCGAGAAATTTCTATCTTTAAATAGAAAGTGATGGCACAAATTTCATGCAATAAAAGCATGGATATATAAATATCATATATATAAACTACATTTACAGCAGTTCCGTGAATATATTTCATTTTTAAGTTTAATTTTATTTAATTTCTTTTTTCCCCTCAATTCAAATTACAATTCTGCATCCTGTTTTGCAGGTTTGCAGTTCCATTTCCATAACAATATGTTTTTGTGTCCTGATTACGTAATGACCAAATGTACTTTGTCAAGCGAATTGAGAAAACTAGCCATTAATATTTCTTACCAGCCATGAAACTGCACTGTTTTAATCATACAGTGCAATATTTTTGTCCTTATCACAATATGATTATTTATCTTTTTTCTTGCATATTAGTGACAGAGCAGGTCATTTGTCACTTGCAACATCAAAGACGAGATGAGTCAGTCTTCATCTTTCAGCAAAATGGCAGCTGTCTCAAAAATGCGTAGACACGTCATGATTTTTCTTGTATTATATTCATCTTGGTGGCTTAACACAAGGTAGATTTCACGTCTTGTCACATGGAGTTCTAGAGAATGCTTACACAGTGTCTTAACCAGACGAAATGTGATAAGAGTCTAACAAATTTGCTTTGTCTGTCCACAGCAGATAAAATCAATCGCAAATCACAGCCAGCTGTTAAAGCTCCGCCCTCTTTTGGCAAGGGGGCCGGGAGCAGCAGCTTATTTGCATTTAAAGGGACGCACACAAAAATGGTGTGTTTTTGCTCACACCCAAATAGGGGCAAGTTTGACAAGCTATAATAAATGATCTGTGGGGTATTTTGAGCTGAAACTTCAAAGCAAATTCTGGGGACACAAGAGATTTATATTACATCTTGTAAAAGGGGCATTATAGGTCACCTATGAATTTTGAAACTGGACCTAATCAGGATATAGGCTTACCGTGTGCATTGTGTTTACAAATATTGTGAGATTTTAACATCCTTTAATTATTTAAAGTTTAGAAATGCTTGGTGTCATAAGTTGTTCTGTTTACATCAAGCATAAAATAATGGTTGTGGCAGGTTTATATTTGTCATATGGCGAGTGAATGTTTTGCATTTAGGAACCAGAGAAAGAAATTTGATGAGTGAAAAAGAGTTAAATAAATGTTTTCAGCAAACGAGAACTTGACTTTCGCCATCCCTTGTCACTGGCTTGTTCAGTTCTTCTCCTGAATCAAATATGACACGAGCCCCGTAAGTGGAAGTGAGTAGAGACGTGTCCTAAAGCTCACGATTTCTCTCTGTTCCTCAACGCATTTAAGAATGAAAATTCACATTTCAACCATGACCATAGTGAACCTGACATTTTTAAAGCAAGATGCCAGCAAAATGACCTCTACATGATTATTTTGGATAATGTATTATGGCTGGCACTCCAGAGCAGGGTTGCCTGGTCCCAGAAAAATGTACAGCCCAAAATTAACTCAAAACCTTCCCAAAAAGAATTAAAACTAGTCCAATTTTCCCCCACATCCAATCACAGTTGGATTCCCATAAAGGCCTAGAACAATCATAAAAGGGGACTAGAGCATTCAGGTTTCAAAATGGACCTAAAAGCACAAAGTATCATAAATGTAGTCCATATTACTTCTGCTTTTTTATTAGTACATAACATTTACAGGTACAAAAACATACTTTTTTGTACATTTGGATAGATGTACAACATGTATAGTGTAAATACATATGCATACATCACATCGAAACACAACATGTCACAGCGTTTAATATCACTGACATAAAATCTTTGTTGCAACGCTTCTTTTTTAAGAAGAATATTTGACAGTTACTTTTTTGAGTCACAGCATACTGAGAAAACTGCAAACAAAATTAATATTACCTGTTAAGTATTGGTTGAACGATTACAAAAATGTTATTCCTTTTAAGAAGTCATACTGAACAGAATAAAGAGTTATATGACTGAAAACAAAAAATCAATGATCCTGAATTAAATAATATCATTCGATTAATTCGATGAATCCATTAATTCAGTATTGTATGTTTCATTATCTACTGCGGACATGTGGTACAACCACACTTTACATAAAATACATTGGATACTCATGAGATCACGCTGTCATATAACCATAGATCATAGAAATCTATAAGAAGATACCCTATTGCTGTATACCCATATGCAGAATTATCTAAAATTACTGATAAAGTAAATCCTGTGAAAATCAGCTGCTAAAGACAGATATAGACATTTGTCCATTTGAGACAGGTTTTTTTTTTTTTTTTTTTTTTAACGAAGAGGTTAATCTGGTTTCATAAAATTGCTTGCATAATACATTTCAGTGTACATTATGTTTAATGCTCTATTCTTACTTATAATCATTGTCTGTTTTCATGAATAAGTCTAGATATAGTCATGCTAGCCATGCGATGGACTGGCCATCCATCCAGCTTGTTTCCCTTCCCACGGCCCGAGACTCTAAGCATCCCAGCGACCCCACTTAGGACAAGATGAAAGATTTGGAAACTTAATGAAAGGATGTTTTTATGCTTGTCAATATGTGGTTAAGGCATCTGCCAATCGGTCATCATCTCATAAATCTATTTCATAGAGTGAAAACTATCCACTAATGCTCTTTGTTACCTCATTATGGGAGTGGAGCTTTGACTGCTCTATCTGTCATTATACTTTAAAAGCAAAAGCAGATTCAATAGAAAATGTCTAGCACCAGCATGTGAGCACTCTCACTGCTGTACATACAGTGAGTAAGTGAGTGAGTGAGCAAGCAAGTGTCTGAATGAGTGAGTGAGCGAGTGAGCATGTGTGTGAATGAGTGAGTGAGTGAATGAGTAACTGTATGAGTGATTCAGTGAATGAGTGAGCGACTGAGTGAGTGAGTGAGTGAGCGACTGAGTGAGTTAGTGAGTAAGATAGTGAATGTGTGAGTGAGAGAGTGAGTGAGTGAGCGAGTGAGCGAATTAATGAGTGAGCAAGCGATTGAATGAGTGGGAGAGTGAGTTAGTGAGTAAGTTAGTGAGTGAGTGAATGATTGAGCAACTGAATGAGTGAGTGGGTGACTGAGTGTGTGAATGAGTGACTGTGTGATTGAGTTAGTGAGGGTGTAAATGAGTGATTGAGTGAGTAAATAAGTGAATGAGTGAGTGAGTGAGTGAGTGAGTGAGTGAGTGAATGAGTGAGTGAGTGAGTGAGTGAGTGAATGAGTGAGTGAATGAGTTGGTGAATAAGTTAGTGAGTGAGTGAATGAGTGAGCGACTGAATGAGTGAGTGAGTGAGCAAGTATGTGAAAGAGTGATTGAGTGAGTGAGTGAGTGAATGAGCGAATGAGTGATTGAGTGATTGAGTGATTGAGTGATTGAGTGAGTGAGTGAGTCATTGAGTGAGGGAGTGAGTGAATGAGTGAGCAAGTGAATGAGTGAGTGAGTGAGCTGCTCTATCTGTCATTATACTTTAAAAGCAAAAGCAGATTCAATAGAAAATTTCTAGCACCAGCATGTGAACACTCTCACTGCTGTACATACAGTGAGTGAGTAAGTGAGCGAGTGAGCGAGCAAGTGTCTGAGTGAGTGAGTGAGTGAGTGAATGAGTAGTGTATGAGTGATTTAGTGAGTGAGTGAATAAATGAGTGAGTGAACAAGTGAGTGAATGACTGAGCGAATTTATGAGTGAGTAAGCAAGTGAGTGAGTTAGTGAGTAAGTTAGTGAGTAAGTGAGTGAATAATTGAGCAACTGAATGAGTGAGCGAGTGCGTAAATGAGTGATTGAGCAAGTACGTGAATGAGTGAGTGAGTGAGTGAGTAAATGAGTGAATGAGTGAGTGAATGAGTGAGCGACTGAATGAGTGAGTGAGCAAGTATGTGAAAGAGTGATTGAGTGAGTGTGTGAATGTGTGAATGTGTGATTGAGTGTTTGAGTGAGTGAGTGAATGAGTGAGTGAGTGAATCAGTGATTGATTGAGTGAATCCGTGATTGACTGAGTGAATGAGAGTGAGTGAGTGAATGAGCGAATGAGTGATTGAGTGAGTGAGTGAGTCATTGAGTGAGGGAGTGAGTGAATGAGTGAGCAAGTGAATGAGTGAGTGAGTGAGCTGCTCTATCTGTCATTATACTTTAAAAGCAAAAGCAGATTCAATAGAAAATGTCTAGCACCAGCATGTGAACACTCTCACTGCTGTACATACAGTGAGTGAGTAAGTGAGCGAGTGAGCGAGCAAGTGTCTGAGTGAGTGAGTGAGTGAGTGAATGAGTAGTGTATGAGTGATTCAGTGAGTGAGTGAATATGTGAGCGACTGAGTGAGTGAGTGAGTGAGTGAGCGACTGAATGAGTGAGTTAGTGAGTAAGTTAGTGAGTGAGTGAATAAATGAGTGAGTGAACAAGTGAGTGAATGACTGAGCGAATTTATGAGTGAGTAAGCAAGTGAGTGAGTTAGTGAGTAAGTTAGTGAGTGAGTGAATAATTGAGCGAGTGCGTAAATGAGTGATTGAGCAAGTAAGTGAATGAGTGAGTGAGTAAATGAGTGAATGAGCGAGTGAATGAATGAGTGAGTGAGTGAGTGAGCAAGTGAGTGAGTGAGTGAGTGAGTGATTGATTGATTGAGTGAGTGAGTGAATGAGTGAGTGAGTGAATGAGTGAATGAGTGAGTGAGTAAATGAGTGAGTGAATGAATGAGTGAGTTAGTGAGTGAGCAAGAGAGCGAGCAAATGATTTATTAAGCATTTTACTATGTACTACTGTGCACCCAAAGTGCTTTACAATCATATTAGAGGGTCTCTCCTTAACCACATCTGATGTGCAGCATCCACTTGGTTGATTTGACAGCAGCCACAGTACAATGGTGCCCGTGCGCTCACCACACACTGGCTATAGGTGGAGAAGAAAGAGAGTGATAGAGCCAATTCAAAATAATGGGGATTATTAAGAGGCCATAATTGATAAGGGCCAATGGAGTGAATTTTGGCCAGGACGCCGGGGTTACACCCCTACTCTTCACGAGAAGTGCCATGGGATTTTTAATGACCACAGACAGTCAGGACCTCAGTTTAATGTCTCATCCGAAGGATGGTGCTTTTCTCAGCATAGTGTCCCCATCACTATACTGGGGCATTAGGACCCACACAGACCACAGGGTGAGCTGCTGGCCCCTGCTGGCCTCACTGACACCTCTTATAGCAGCAACCTAGTTTTCCCAAGAGTTCTCTTATCCAGGTAATGACCAGGCTCAACCCTGATTAGCTTCAGTGGGCAACTAGTCTTGCGCTACAGGGTGATATGGCTGTGGTGCACATATTAGCACTTTCCACTGACCTGAGACATGCAGAAACTGCCATAAACAAATGTGAGTCATAAATGTTAGCTTTTCTAACTTCAAGAGTCTTGACAGTCAAGTTGGTTTGGACTTTAAAGGGATAGTTCACCCAAAAATGAAACTTATCCCATGATTTACTCACCCTTAAGCCATCCTAGGTGTGTATGACTATCTTCTCTCAGACGAACACAATCTGAGATATATTTAAAAATATCCTGACTCTTTCAAGCTTTATAATGGTAGTGGATGGCACTCATGATTTTGAAGCCTAAAAAAGTGCATCCATCCATCATAAAATTAATCCACACTGTTCCAGGGGGTTAATAAAGGGCCTTCTGAAGTGAAGCAGTGGGCTTTTGTAAGAAAAATATCTATGTTTACAACTTTATAAACTAGAATAAGCAGCTTCTGGCAAACATCCGTACACAAGTCAACTTACGGCAGAAGCGTAACCTCTGACCCGACGCATGACATTTTGACAAAACACTGGTCACAAATTAGAAGTCTAAAACAAATTTTTAAATAGAAATGTTGGAGGATATTGATATAAAAGTAGAGGGGCTTGAGTTTGTTGCCCAGCCCTATTTGTTTGAACCGCAAGAGGCGTCTACTCTCAACTCCTACGTCACATCAGAGGTTACGCTTCCACCATAAGTCGACTTGAGCACGGATGTTTGCGTACGGGATATCTTCATATCTGAATGGAATAGAGGCATGCGGGTCTCTGTATATCATTCATACTGGCAAGCAGCTTTTGCAGTATCATCATTGGCAGCCGCCAAATCACTCCCTAGCAACCAAATAGAGTACCCTAGCAACCATTTAGCAAGACCTATATCTCTGCATCAGAAAATCATATAGACATGAGGGTTGGCTCTTTTGACTCAAGCTAGCAAACAGGACTTCCAACATGCTATACATGCTAACAGTGAATAGCTAGATGTTAAGTGCTAAAATATGTCAAAAACACTAACTAAAACATACTAGCAAACTGCTAATCATGTTAGCACCATGCTAACAACATGTTAATCTATAAGCATCTTGTTAAAAACATGCAAGCAACATGCTAGTCAGGTTAGCATCTTGCTAAAAACATGCAAGCAACATGTTAATTGTCTTAGCACCTTGCTAAAAAAAAACATGCAAGCAACACACTAATCATGTTACAATCTTGCTAAAACCATGTTAGTAGCATGATAATAGTATTAGCATCATGCTACCAACATGGTACTCACATTTTCTTTAGAAAATATACATATCTAGTTTTCCTTTATCGTATTTTTACAGGACATTACAGGAGTAATAAAAACATGCAATATCTTCGGTTGCATCCAAGTGAAAAAACCAAGAGACTTCAAACACCATTTGCCTACCAATGATTGCATTTCCCCCCTTTTTATTTTTTCTTAGAATAAGAGAATAGATGGCAAACATTACTCATGACTCAGATATTCACATGGCACAGTCAAGGCTAAGCTATGATTTCCTAAAGGTTACCAAGGTAACGGTGTCTCTCATTCTTGCTCTACTCTTTTTTTTCTCTACCCTCCTTTCCCTGTTTTTTTTTTTCTTGCTGTCCTTTTTCCAGAATAACCACTACAGCAGCCTGCATGATGGACCTGAGACGGTACCCCCTCGATGAACAGAACTGCACCCTGGAGATTGAGAGCTGTAAGTGAAAGGAAATGTGAACACACACACACACATATAGGCTTTGTTCGAAATGCAGTACTAGCATACTGCACCTGTAGAGAATATGTTGCGTTCTACACACTTGTGTCTGCATACAGTATGTTAAAAAAGATGATAAACAGCAATGCGTGCCCAAACGTGGCAGCACTTAAATGTTTTAGAGGGTATAATATGCCAAACAAGGAAATCAGGAAACAGAAGATGATGTCAAAGAACCGTTTTTGTTTTTTTATTTTTTTCTTTATCAAACAAACTGTCAGAAAACCGAAAGACAAAAGAATCATAATTAGAGACCTATCCCGGCCAGAGGGGCTTGTGAATGTGTGCATTATTAAGGCAGTTTGCAGTAGACAACAGACTATAACAGACTGAATGGATGCTTAGAAGATGCAAATAAACTAATGTTTTAGAGGCTCTTCTAAATAAAATCACAAAAATATTTCATAAAACGTATAGTTTTAGAGATATCCTAAGATTTGAAACACAACATGGTAAGACATGTCTTTAGCTGCATTGCATTTCTAAGCAGCAACAAGGTCAATTTCCAAGTTTTTGTCATAAAATATTTAATGGGAATAAATTTCTAATAACTTTACAATACATTTAAGTTTTATAGCTTTTTTTTTTTTATGACAGTATTTAATTCTGACTGGAGGACAACAAACGGTTACACTTTATTTCGATGGTCCACTTTTGTCATTCTACTAACTATGAGTAACTTTGCAACTACATGTTAACTAACTCTCATTAGGGTATTAGTAGACTGTTAGGAGACTGTTATGTTAGGGTTAGGTGTTAGGGTTTGGGTTAGTTGATATATAGTTGTAAAGTTACTGATAGTCAGTTGGAGAGCATCAAAATAAAAGTGTTAGCATATTAAGCATATAGTTGCAAAATTACTTGTAGTTAGTAAAATGTCTGAAGCGGACCATCAAAATAAAGTGTTACCCAACAAACTACCGAGTGCCTTCTTTCAAATAAGACTACGATTATACTTGTAGTGCCAAGAATGTTAACACTTTATAATAACTTTCATTAATAAAGCATTAACAAACATTATACAATGTTTAACAGATCATTAGTTAATATATATATAAAAAAATAGCTACAAGTATGAGATAATGTGCTTATAAATATTTACTGAAGAACTGAAGAACCATTGGTTCTTGTAAATTAAATGCTTACAAATGTTATTAAATGTTCGTGATCATGCATTTAATGACATTTGTAAGCATTCAAATCCACATTAATAAATGTTAATTAGCGTATAACATTTGTTAAAATTTTATAAAGCGCATTATTATATATGAATTGAAAGTTTAATACCATCTATAAACATTTTAATTTATGTTAACTAATGATCTGTTAATCATTATGTAATGTTCAATAAGTTCATTAGTAAACGTTTACAAGCACATTATCTCATATTTTTAGCTATTTGAATGCATATTAACTAATGATCTGTTAAACATTATATTATGTTTGTTAATGAATTATTAATGAATAATCCCCCACCCTCAAAAAGGGTTAACAGGTTAAAAGAACAAATTTGCAGAAATAAATCATACTAGCATGATAATCTAATCTTCTAAAGTAACAAGTTCCCCTACACTGCACAAACGCTAACTCTTGCTCACATTCTGAGAACATCACCTTGAAGAAATCGTGACCGTGAACAAAAGCAGTTTGAACTCGTCCAGCTCATCAATTTCACTATTGCTTCTTATCTCTGTCACACTCCACAGATACCTAATGTAAGCAAACATAATCATTAAGCCCATTTAGAGCAATCATCCATATCTGCTGTCCTGCCCACTCTGTCTTTGGGTGTCAGTAGTGATAAATGCTCTTGGAGGGGTTTGACACTGAGGGCTCGTGGCACAATTGACAGACGTAGGTAAGATTGAAAGTGTTTGCCGGTTCATCAATGAGGTGCCCTGCACTATCGATCAGTCAGTCGTACCAAGATCTTGTGCCCTGTCCATCACGGGTACATCAGTGGAGCCCAGACAAATAGCTAAGGTCATGTTTCGAATGATTACGCCATGTACATTGTTCCATACTTGCTGTTTATCACTTGTGCAGATCGATAGGTGAGTTGCTACCTGCTGAGGCATAAGCATTTTTTTAGATTTGCTTGTATCAACATTTCTTTACTTTTGGAACAATAATGTTTGCTATTCCAATAACTGTAAATGGTTCATAAAAGCATTCCTACATAAATTGTCACAATCAATATAGAAACAGTCTCATTTAATGGTCTCATTTTAATACAAAAAAAATAAAATTTTCACATAAATTGCTTCATTCAGTGCCTAAATTTTGTGTTTAGCAGAAGAAATTTGTGTAAATTGTCCGTAAAATCATTCTTACATAATTTAAGGATGTTTTAATAAAAATGTACACTGATTTGTTTTCATTGTATGACACCGAGCTTCCACGTTATAGTATATATTTGTGGTTGGAATAGCAGAGAAAGAGAATTATTATTAATATTTATTTTAATATTGATGTTCACTATTTCACGACAAACTATTTCTTGCAGTAATCTCTCCTCATTAGCTATGTTTCCATCCAAAGTTGCGAATTTAACTTATATATCACATAAAACATTTGCGAATTAAGCGAGTTTCTATACAGCGAGACGAAGATAACAACATTTTCACTTCCTTTATTTTCCTTATACAGTCTGACGCAAAGCATGCTGGGAATTAGAAATCTGCTGCAACTCAATCATATTAAGTCCAGCTTACTACAATCAAATTTTGAGTTCACGCAACTCTTTCATATTAGGTACAACAAACTTTGAGTGAAATTATTTGAGTGAAACGAACTCATTTCATTTAATTAATTTTACTGTTCAGTTTTACAGTGAAGACACCGTGAGTCTAAATTACTTGCACCTCAGAGCACGCAGACGAAAAGCAATAATGATATCCCGAAATGTACACAAAAATAGGTGGATGGAAACATAGCTAATGTGACAGCTTATCATACAGGAAAGAGGAAGCACACTAAACACTCATCAAACAAATGTGTGATGAAACTGAGCGCAGTGACCCACTAGATAGCAAACAGCAGAACCATTTACTGTTTGCAATTAATGACACACAACGCAGACCGATTTACACATCGCATTTTTTTTTTGTCACCATTAATCAAGTAAATAAACGTATTTGTTCTGCACATTCTGGTAGGTTGTGCAGTATCACTTCACAAAACGACATGTTTGCTAGATGTAGGTCACGTTTAGTTTTGGGTTTTGTTTCATGTTCCATGTCTTTTATTTTGAAATTTAGTCACAGTTCCTGTTTGTCATGTGATTCCTTGTTCCCTGTTCATGTCTTGTTCTTATTAGTTGCTTAGGTCATGTGTTTCTCTGTTCTGTTTTGTGATTGGTTTATTATCTTGAATGTTCACAGGTTGTTTCTTGTTAGTCATTAGTCTTGTTTTGTTTGTTGTAACCCGCTTTTGGTGAGTCTAGTCAGATCAAGGTTATGTTTAAGTTTATGTTCATGTTATCTTCTCAGTCAAGTCAAGTTCTAGTCATCATCTTGTTTTGTTTATCTGTATTTTGCTTAATAAACTGCACTTGGGTTCAAACTACTCACCTTTATTTGACTACGTTACAATGTAATACTGTTGTTGTCCAGTGCAATGGTTGTATCTATAAATTATACACTATGTGAACATTCATTACACTGTTCACCATCTCTGCAGATGGGTACACCACAGATGACATCGTGTTCTTCTGGCAAGGAGGGGACAATGCTGTAACAGGTGTGGATAAACTGGAATTGCCTCAGTTCTCCATCGTGGAGCTACGTCTTGTGTCCAGGGAAGTGAGGTTTACCACAGGTACGGACGATTCACTTATGTGCAAAACTGCCCAAATACTGTACTTCATGACACTTTCAAAGCAACCTACATTGCATTCAAGGTATCTATTTTTGATCAGTTTGTGTTTTTCCTGGGAATTCCTGTTAATCTGCGATTCATTTTAGTGAATCGTTTCAATTTGATGGTTCCTGTAAATCAAGCAGTTCACACAAAGTGATGTATCATTGTATCGGGTTAAAGTGCGTCACATTTACCATTGTATGGCGCAATTTCTTGAGCAAAATTCAGACAATCCAATAGAAATCCGTGCAATCAGGAGTTTCGTGTAAGGGCAAAAGACTTGGTCACGTGATTTCTGTGATTTATACGTCACTCTGCTATTAACAATAGACAGTGGGCCTTTTTTGCCCATGAAGTTTTGTGACCGCACCTGAACACCACTAATTGTTGAAAAATGTACAGTAGTTTTGAAAACAACTGAACTACTGTTACACAGCTAAAATGTAATTGAGTTTAATGTTGTACCCCACATGAGGTTAATACCAGCACTAAATCCATGGCCTAGGCAAAAATGCAGTCAATAAGATATACTAAAGATTCGCAGTACACTGTAAAAGTTAATTTAGAAAATCATTTTAAGTGCATTTTCCCTTAAATAATCCATAGTGAGGTGTCCGAACAAGTGTGAAAAAGAACAACCAAAAAATAAAAGTGCTATTATTGATTCATCAGTTGTTTTTTTTTCAAGCTGTGATTGGCATCAATTGCCACTCATATTCAAATGCTATTTAAGTTGCAGCCTGATGTTATTTCCCTTTCTCTTTGATATAATTGCAGCCGAAAGGCTTCCAAAGGAATTTGTTCCATTGCATCTTTATCTGAAAAATGAAGTCCAATTGCAGGGAGATTGGAAATGCGGGGAATTAACAAGTATATTTCTTTCGCATCATAAATGAACATCAGTACATTGAACAAGTAAATTGATCATACCACACCTAACATTTAGCTGCATAGTTTTTAAACAGGCACATGCAGGCTAATCTTAGAAAGGCTTCTTGAAACATGCTGCTTACTATGGAAGCTTGTCTTAAAAGATAATTATGACTTTTTATCTCACAATTCTTTTTTTTTTTCCTCAGAATTACAAGTCTACACCTTGCAATTTTGGCTTTGGCTTAAAATTTTCTTGCAATTCTCACAAAAGTAAGAATTGCAGGATATAAACTCGCAATTGCAATAAATAAAGCTTTGAGATAAAGTCAGTTTTGAGATAAAGTCAGCAAGTTTTTTTCTTGCAATTGCTAGATTATATCCCACAATTTTTTTTTATTTTTTTTTTCACAATTCTGACTTTTTTCTTGCAATTGCAAGTTTATATTATGTCATTCTGAGAAAAAAAGTCAGAATTGTGAGTTGTAAACTCGCAATTGCGAGGAAAAAGTCAGAATTGCGAGATAAAAAGTCAGAATTACCTTTTTTCTTTTTTTTTTTTCAATGGTGGAAACAAGCTTCCACAGCTTACAGTTTTCTCAAACCGCACACCAGATTTTACACATTAATGTGACATGCTCTTCAGGTAATTTTTTTCCCCCTCTCAAATTCCCTGTATTGAAGGGCTAAATGGGGAAAAAAAGACACTGCAGGTTTTGTGACAATTCTCAAAGGGACGCAGACGTTGCCTGCTGAGAAGGGGGTTTCAGAAAAATCTGCCATGTTTGCGACTTTCTGCCATGTTTAATTGGAATGGAACTAGTCCCTGGGAAGGAATCCATTGCTTTGGGGAAATTAAATGCTCCATCTGAACAAATGGGAAAATGACTATCTGTTGTCAAAGTGCAGACTTTGACAATTGCAAATTGTAGATCTATTTTTCCTGTGCTTGCTCTTTTGTGTTTCCACTTACATGTTGACATCTCTTTTTTCGGCTTCTGCTATGTACTTGTGTCTCCCCAGGTTCATACCCTCGGCTGTCGTTGAGTTTCCGCATCAAAAGAAACATAGGCTATTTTATCCTGCAGACTTACATGCCCTCCATCCTGATCACAATCTTGTCTTGGGTCTCCTTCTGGATTAACTATGATGCCTCTGCTGCTCGTGTGGCCCTGGGTAACCTTTAGCTTTTGTTCAAAATGCATCCTGTTTATACAGGATGTGAATCCTATAGTATTTTTTTTCTGTATAAAACCATATCGATCATTTTGAATGTATTTTACTCCAAATATGTTTATATACATCTTCCTCTCAACCATGATTAAAGGAGTTACCCTTTCATATGACCTACATGAGTGTTCCCCAATGCAATAAACTTAAGTAAAGCTTTTAATCTTTCCTATTTATCTCACTTACAATTGCTTAGCTGGCAAAGAACCCTTTTGATTTACATGTTTGTTTAGTCTAAGGTACTGTATGAAAGCTTGTTTCCGCCACTGAATAAAAAAAGGGTAATTGTGACTTTTTATTTCCTTTTTTTTTTCTCAGAATTGCATGATATAAACTCTCAATTGTGAGAAATAAAGTCAGAATTACGTGATATAAAGTCGCAATTCTGACAGTTTTTATGTCTCGCAATTCTGACTTCATAACACACAATTGCAAGTTATAAAGTCAGAATTGCAGGATATAAACTCGCAATTGCAAGAAATGGTCAGAATTGCGAGAAAAAAATCTGAGAGATAAACTTGCAGTTCTAACTTTTTTCTCGCAATTGCAAGATTATATTCCACAATTATGACTTTTTTTTGAGTTTATATCATGCCATTCTGAGAAAAAAGGTCAGAATTGTGAGATGTAAACTCGCAATTGTGAGGAAAAAGTCAGAATTGTAAGATATAAAGTCAGAATTACCCTTTTTCTTTTTTCTTTTTTTCAATGGTGGAAACAAGCTTCCATAGCTTACAGTTTTCTCAAACCGCATACCAGATTTTACACATTAATGTGACATGTTCCCCCCCTCAAATTCCCTGTATTGAATTGTATCAGAATTGCGAGTTATAAAGTCAGAATTGCAGGATATAAACTCACAATTGCGAGAAATAACATCAGAATTACGATATAAACTCGCAATTCTGACTTTTTCATGCGACTCTGACTTTTTTTCTCGCAATTGTGAGTTATAAAGTCAGAATAGAAGGATATAAGCTCACAATTGCAAGAAATAATTGCACAATTGCGTTGGATCTCGCAATTCTGACTTATTTTCTTAGTTATAAAGTTGCGAGTTATAAAGTCCAAGTCTGAGGGGAAAAAAATTCTTTTTTTCTCAAAATTGCGAGTTTATATCTCTCCCCCCACCCCCCCCCCCCCCCCGGGCATGTCTTATTTCCAAAAAAATGGGCATGATGTCCATGGTCCATTGTAGCCCTGTTTTTTTAAATGAGTAACATGGCTTCTTTGCAGGTGTAACTACGGTGCTCACTATGACAACCATCAACACCCACCTTAGGGAGACCCTCCCAAAGATCCCCTATGTGAAAGCCATCGATGTCTACCTCATGGGCTGCTTCGTCTTTGTTTTCCTGGCCCTGCTCGAATATGCCTTTGTAAACTATGTGTTCTTTGGGCGAGGACCCCAGCAGCAGAAAAAGATCAACGAGAAGCTGAACAAAGCCAACAACGAGCGCCCCCGCTATGAGGAGAAGCGTCTGAGGGAACAGGTATGCAGAATCTCTTGTAAACCATTTATAACGGTTGCACAGTTTGTTTTTGTGCTAATTAAAACTTAATTTAATTGAATTTAATAAGCGTTGACAATGTTCATGCATGTCTAAATCAGTATGGATTCACTTAGTTTGTAAGCAGAACAACTTCACTCATCAAAATAACTATTGCCTGAATGAATCGCTTCACATCACCACTAAAAATGAACATTCAATAGCCCATTAACCATCACTTTACTTAATCAGTGACGTATTTCATTTGATTGAAGTTGCATTTCATTATTAAGAGAGGTTCCTCTTGCTCGGAAAGTTACAAATTACATTGTCATTATGTTATCAGATTCTAGTCTGCTTTATTGCCGCAGGCTTCTCTTTCAATCCAAGTACTGTGATGTACCAAGAGATAGACCGATTCATGTTTCCCTCCTCAAAATGTTTCAGCCATTTTCATATTTAAAGGATTAGTTCACTTTAGAATTCAAATTTCCTGATAATTTACTATGTCATCCAAGATGTTTATGGCTTTCTTTCTTCAGTCGAAAAGAAATTAAGGTTTTTGAGGAAAACATTCCAGGATTTTTCTCCATATAGTGGACTTCACCGGGGTTCAATGAAGGTCCAAATTGCAGTTTTACTGCAGCTTCAAAGAGCTCTACACGATCCCAGACGAGGAATAAGGGTCTTATCTAGCAAAACGATTGGTCATTAAAGATGGTCTTAAAGAAATAAAAAATGAACACTTTTTAACCACAAATGCTTGTCTTGCACTGCTCTGTGATGCGCCACAAATTACATAATAACGTTGGAAAGGTCACGAGTGATGTAGGCAAAAAGCCCCATCTAATCTTCTCCTCCAAACATCGTTGTTTTACCTTTTTTTTTGTAAAGGCCGTTTAGTCTTAGTCTTTGGACATTCGCTTTGTAGACACTGGATCGATACTTCCACCTTCGTCACGTGATTACGTAATGCATGGCGTGACGCATCGCAGATCAGTGCAAGACGAGCATCTGTGGTTAAAAAGTATATTTTTTTTTATTTATTTTTTTACAAAATGACTGATGGTTTCTCTAGATAAGACTCTTATTCCTCGTCTGGGATCGTGTAGAGCTCTTTGAAGCTGCACTGAAACTGACATTTGGACCTTCAACCCGTTGAACCCCAGTGAAGTCCACTATATGGAGAAAAATCCTGGAATGTTTTCCTCAAAAACCTTAATTTCTTTTCAACTGAAGAAAGAAAGACAAACATTCTGAAGCGAACTAATCCTTTAACAACTGTGTTGACTAAGCTCAGTTTCTAAAATAGAGTAAGAGTTTTACTGAATTAAGGTATTTGTGTCTGTGTCTTTTATGCAGGCTCTTTCTTATTCACCCTCGTATTTATGCACTTTTGTATTCTTCGAAAAATTGTTGCTTGATTGTCATTGAGTTTATATGGGCGTTTTAATGTTCTCTTCATTTTTTTTTCTTTCACATCGCAAGGACTCCATTTCAGCGCCGTTTCAAAGCAACACCCTCAGGTCATATACACAGCGAAGAAATCTGTATCTCGAGGAACAAAGAAAAGTCGGGGTACATGCATTTAGAATTCAGCTAAAACAGTGGAGATTTAGAAAGAGTTGATGAAATATTGTCATTAACTACTATGTGTGTGTACGTGTGTGTCAGCCATCACATTTTGAATGAAGTCTTGTAAATCTTCCCAAGTGAAGTTTGTTATAACTGTAACATCACATCATCATTGCATCCGCATGAAAGGTTGAACGGAAGCAAATGCTATTTGAGACAGTTTAGGGCTGTCCGTTTCCTGTGGCCGCTCATGACCACTCCTTTCTCTCAATTATTTCCTCAAGGTGGATGCGTATGGAAACATTCTTCTCACCACTCTGGAGATGAACAATGAGGTGATGCCATCTGACGTAGGCAGCAGCGTCAGTGACTCACGGAACTCCGTCATGTCCTTTGACAGCTCCGGAGTGCAGTTCCGCAAGCCCATGGCTTCGCGGGACGGATTCAGCCACCACTCGTTGGACCGCAGCGCCATGCGCAGTCGTGCCAACTGCCGGCTAAGGAGGCGCTCGTCCAAGCTGAAGCTTAAAATCCCCAACTTGACGGATGTTAGCACCATTGACAAGTGGTCCCGGGTCATTTTTCCTATCACTTTTGGATTCTTCAACCTTATCTATTGGTTGTATTATGTGAATTGATATGCGTTCCCCTAGGAAACATGGGCCATATTTTGAGAGCACATTGAATTGGCTTTGATACAATTGGAAAATATGTGTACACATATAAAGTTGATACATATGTATATGCATATTTCTATATATTATATTTCTATATACACACACGTGTGTAAAATCTAAAGGACTTTTCTGGTGTAAAAAACGTATTATATAGAATGACTTGAATGTTTAAGAATAATACAAGAGAAACATTTCAAGTATTTGAATTTCTTTTCCTTCTGAAACAAACGACAAATAACAAACGCCAGTCCCTTGTTCGAGGGTACGGAACTAAAGACTGCATGATATTTTCGCTAAAAGAAAAGATCGCAAGAGAAAAAGGACACATCTGAGCGTCTCATCGGCTTTTTATTGATACTGTAATCAGCCTCTCGTAACCGCAGCTCATGAAATCAGAAGTGGCTTGTGCATTTCGGGGAGAGTCAGCCGAGCAGGACCCCAGACCCGATCCACTGCTTTCCCCGTCCTCACGGAATTGTCCGTTTCTACACTGTACAGCAACCTCTTTTGCAATTACGTGTCATTCCTTGATTTTGCAAGTGACAAGCATTCTCTTTATCGGACCTCAGCTCTGGTCAATGGTTTACACTGGACGGCCATCTTGAGTTTCAACCAGTGCATCCAGCCCAGTGTCAGTACATTTCATTTCTTCTCTACCCTTTTTTTGCAGATTCTCCTTTCTTTTCATTTTTTGGGCTATAATCATATTTTTGGAGGGCGACACCTAAACATGTTCTAGAGGTAGTTCATTGATAGATAATAAGCCACTGGTATGCTTCATTCATCAAGAATTTAAGAAAATGAAGAAAAAAAAGAGAGAGTACATTCATTCATTCAGTAGCCTTATTGCCATGGTCAGGTAGTATTGGTGTTCTTTCTTTACTCTTGTTCCTAGTGCATTTCATCTGTTCTATTGATACAGTATTCATGAACATCTTGTAGAGCTTTGTGTTGTTTGGAATGGAGGGAAACCCTTAGTGAGCTGTAACGTTTCTTTAGAACTTGGATTTGAAGTTAGTCCATCAACTATGTGAAAAATGTACAAAATAAGGAAAGAAAAGAAAAGATTCTTGTGTATTCAACAGGGGATGTGACCATGTTTTTATCTGTTTCATGTTTAAGTCAACCACTCTGACCATAGTGTGACCTGATATTGTATATATTCAGTCATTGTAGTGATCCATCCCAAGAATGATATACGCTGATGTTTTTAGTTTCTCTAAAATGTGCCTGTCTGAAACCTGAAGGATGTGTCCTCAGTTCATCAATCAGTGAAAGAGGGCCAGATGACCCTTGATCTTTGACCTTTCACTTTAAGCACTGCAGACCCACCCACAGCTCTGACGTTTTGCATCTTGGGATTGAATCTCAAAGATGAATGACATCAGCATAATCAGGAAAAAAAAAAAAAAAAAAAAAAAGCTTCTGAGTCTTTTCGGGGCAAAATGACATGTACGATAAAAGCCATGAACTGAAGTGACAACCAAAAAGGCCTATAATCCATTTCTCTTTTTTACCATTTACCTCTCGCCACCAATTCTTTTGGGCTTTGCCTCATTATGATTTACCTCAGCTTCATTGACACTTAGGTCGCCAGATCTTCAGGTGACCACAAACTCAAATCCATATCAATTCATCCACCATCCATATTCATTCAGATCTAATTTCTGGTAGTCTCTAGATGTCTCAATGCTCAGAGTAGATCGATGAGTAGAAGCATCCCAACAAATGCTTCTCAAAACACTGTTGGATCAGTTCTCAAAGATGCGGATGGGAACTGAACTGCTGAATAACTTGGCAAGGGGACATTTAAAAGCGAGGAGGGTCCGGTGGTGCCTTGGGAACAAGAGAGCCCTAGATTTTCTTGAGTTCCTTGAGGAGGATATTCTGAGCAGGCCTCAGACCTCAGAGCTCAACAGAGTCCCTTGGCTCTCGACCCCCACACCAGACCTCACAAAAGTCTTATAGGTGTGAACCAACCACCAAATCACCAACAGATCACTCATTCCATGGAGAAACAATGGAATAAGGGGAAACTAGAAGGTTGTACCTCAGGGTACTTGCAAGGTCCTGTGTTACATAGAAGCATGTTTGAGGGATTTCCACTTACTGTGTTATTATTATTTGTTATTGTGAGCACGACCATAACACCTGTGCAAGGGAGCCAGTACTCTCAAGTGCAAAGCGAGACATGCACAGTTGCATGCACAGTGTAGCAATTAAGTTAAGCGCAAATCTGCACTAAAAGAAGATTGAGGTTAGAGTGCTTTTCACGAGTAACCCTAGTTACTATGAGCGTAATGGGGGTGCCTTGGCCAATTACAATTCCCAGTTGGCATTCAAGATGCTGCAATGCTTTGCCAATGAGGGTTCAAAGGCAAAGTAGTTAGTTACTGATTTGGTATCATTAGTATACACATTTAATCTATACTGTTTAGATATGAATTTACAATGTAGACCAGAACTTTTAAGCTACGATATCAATCCACCATTACTAGTGCAGTGTTTAGCGATAAGTTGATAATGCCAACTCCACCATTAGCCAACATTTCTCTTATTGTATTCAAGGGAACCAGATCAGTTCGAAGGAAGAATGTTTTTTCTGAGACTGGAAAATAGAGTTTGGGTTGCCTTTGACACACTGGAAAAGGTGGGACATACATTGTTTCACTATTAACTGGTAGGACTGCACAATTAAAATGATGTTGATATATTTTTGTATTAGATATTACTGCTCTAAGTTATCAATCGGTGTTAATAGGCGCTCTAATTTTTATCTTTGAGCGACTAATGATAGAGCAAAAAAAATGCATACAGTATATCATAATCATAACAAGTGGTTAGGTATTTAATTCATGAGAATAATTAGAAGTTCTTAGAAGTAGTTAGTACAATGCACATAAGTTAGCGCCCATTTACTACATAGCGTTCTAGTAGACTTGCTGGCACTATGCAGTCTTTCTCACTAATGATCAGTTTATTGTTCCACAGGGTAACCTGAATCACTATTGGTCCATGCGTCCTGACCAATCACGATAGGCAAGGATTGAGTTTTTCAATAGAGAGGGGATTAGCGACATGCTAATGCAGCCATACTGTGCCACTGAGACATGCTGGATGTTGAATTTGTTCAAGTGGATATTGTGTTGATCATCAACATGTTCTTGTAGCACCAGCACTCTGTTTATTCACAGTGAGCTTACAACTAGAACAGCTTTTTGGAAAGATTCTGGTTTGTGGGCATTTGTCCCTGCAGGATTTGCCTTAACAAGATCACTAAGCATTTTCATGAAATATTTCTGAGCAATACAATGCAAATACAACAAAGTTCATGAGAGAGTGATTCTCTTTCAACTCAATTCAAGCCTTAAACATGGTTACAGAGCATTATAATTTGATCACTGGACATTTGGGGTACAATTTACTTATCAGTTATAGATCCTTAAAGGAAAATATAGTGACAAATTAGTTCCCTCATATGTCTCACGCAGGTACTTTGGCTATGTTTCCACTGCTTAACCTCAGAACCATGAAGTGTAGAAGCAAATATACCAGGTTTAGGATTACTTTACCTGAGACCTCAGCATAAAAAAATAAAAAAATAAAATAAAGTAATTGTGGCTTTATTCTTCGTAATTGACCCTTTGCAGGGAGTTTTTATTGACAGGCGATCTAACCCATTATAACGCAGAATCCGCCATTTTGTCTGACAACAAAGCAGTCAGGGGAGTTAGTAGATTAACGTTGGTGGACTTGAACTTGAAAAATGGTGTGTACTGACGTCTTTCCGCGGTTGAAACAACATTCCTTCTGATGTTCATTCATGTTTATTTGATGTTATAAATTAACTAATAGGAAGAGATGATCGGTTCACGAGCCGCTTGAACTGAGGCGTTACAGCGATCTGTCACCACACATTAAAGAGCCACCAAACAGTATTTATTGTTTAAATGTCTTCAAAACTTACAAAATTTGAAATTTGAGACTTTGTTTCATAATCAAAAGTAACCTGCTCTCCTGTCTTTCGATGCGTTGTCAGTGTCCTCTTTGCTCCGCAATGTATTTTTTTTCACTGCGTGAGAACATGATGTGTGGCGTGAGAGCAGCATGGCTTGTCAGACGTAGCAACAGTAACTAAAGGGGGCGGGTCTCTGCAAACAGTCAATTGCATCTTTATATCTCACTTTTATAATTACGCCTAGATATATATCTTCTTTTATTCTCTTAATTGCACATTTATATCTAACGTTATTCATAATTTAGCATAATTGCAACTTTTATCTTACAGTTTCAACTTTATTTTCTGTAATTGTGTATGTATTTCTCGTAATTGCAACTATATCTCAAAATTATGATATTACTTGTAGCCTAACTGCAAATTATTTTCATGATTTGTTATCACAACATTTTTTCTTTTGTCAGATCAACTTAGATAATTGATGTGGTCCAGATATAATAACATAATATTAAACCAATCGCCTTCATTGTATTAACTCAAATTTTTAATGTCAATTAACTCAATTTTAAGGCAACCAGGTAACTAACTTTTTTAAGTTAAACCAACAATTCTTTTTTACAGTGCAGTTGCGACTTTTTCATAATATTGACTATTTTCCGTAATTGCAAATTTATTTCTTAGAATTGCATCTTGATGTCTCTCTCTCCCTCAAACACACACACACACACACACACACACACACACACACACACACAAATGAGTTATTTTAGCATTTTATCCAAGATATTTGGTTCTGAGTTTTGTGAGTGGAAACATGGCTAGTGCAGTAGTTCACATAAGAATCTGATATGAATAAAAGTGGATTAGATGACAAGTAGCAGAACAAAATTTTCCTAGAAAATGGACGCAGCCTAACTGCTAATTTTTTATAGTTAGCCTGCTTGACCAGTTTGCTAAGTCTGCAACCTACTGCTGTATAAAAATACTGATAGCTGTGTCGGCACAAGTTGCTGTTCTGGAAATATATTCTTAGCTATCAGGGTAATTATACACTCTCACATATGTTTCACTGAGGGATTTGGTGCATGCAACAAATCATTCTAGCATTTTAGCTTTTTATTTGAAAGTTTATTATTTCACCATAGTGCTAGGATAGATTAATTGTTGTAAAAACCAATTTGCCAGTTTACAAGGGTCATTTGGCCAAAATACTCAGATAAATGTAGCAGCGCTCGGTTAGGGAGGGTGACGGTAGTTGATTCATGGCAGTCCATGTTCGTTTTTTTTTTTTTTTTTCTTTTTTTTTTCTTTTGTTATTAAAATAATTTAGGTTTTGTAATCTTAATTTCAAAATCACATGCAGACTGAATCCGCATGGTTATCTATTTTTTTATTCATACAACTTTTGCTGTGTCTTTTGTTGTGTATTTGTTTTGTATGATATTAGTTGGTGAATCTGTTATCAGTCTATCGAAGAATGTGTCAGATGGGTTTAAATATGTGACAGAAATTGTTGCTAATTAGCTAGTGATGAGCAAATCAGGGTTCAATTGGGACCATCTTAACATACATGTATAATTTATAGCATTTGGCCATTATTTGCCACCTTAAAACTGTTTGAAAAGAAATAGGCCCTTCATGTCTATATTTGTAACAACTAATCTTGCACACTCTCTGAAGAATAGTGGCTCAGCCATAGATACACTGTTAAAAAAAAGGCAGACTCCATCTATTGAGATGGACGTTATTTAAGAAATAATGGAAATTCAGGAAAAACGTGAGATTTTAGAACAGAAATGTGTAAAGGTAGCATACTCTTGAGCGTGGATGGGATTGTTGGCCTTTTTTTGGAGAATGTGACTCATCGTAATACTAAAGTATGATTTCTTCAGTGTAATTTGATATCTGGTTAGGAGACAGGGGACACATTTTCCTTTTGCCTTGCACTTTGCTTGAGTTTTAGACAAATATATATTGTTTTTTGTTCTTTTTTTTAAAAGAGCTTTGCACAACTTCTATTGGGACTCAATGCTAATGTGTTCTGATGAAAATGGAGGACATAATTATCTACGCACTTCACACAAATCACCCCATATGCTCACTTCCACATTTTCATATCATTAACATAACTCAACAAATCATCGAATAGCTTTTACTCGAGTACATTGTTTTTGTCTTTTGCTACATCCACCCATGATGCAGGAGAAAAGGAAGTACAAAAACTGTTGAACTGATTTTAATGTGAATTTTTCTTGCCTCTTGTGTATATGTGTAATTACATGTGAATTGTATTGTAAATATGATATCTTTCACTTATATTTCTTAATGCATGAACAAAACAGGGCAGTTGGTAATAACAGCTAGCCTCAATGCTACTGGCATGGACAGCTTTTGCAGCACCGGCATAACTTCTGCAAACGAAACCTATCTCTGAAGAAAAAAAGAAAAAAGAAAAAGAAGAGGAGAAAAACTCACAAAAAGATACTGGTTTTGTTTTGCATGTCTTACGTTTTTGGAAAGGTTTATTTTCGTAATTTTTTTTCTATTCTAAAATTGGCAATTCATATCACCCTCACTTACAAGGAAAGGAAGCGTTTTCTTCTTCTTGTACACAGAGATCGAACCAAACACTGTAAATCTTAAATTAAATATAGAAAAGAAAAAGAAAAATACTATCTATATCAGAGAATTATGGAGAAAATGATTAATGGAATTCATCCTAAAAAAAAAAAAAAAAAAATATGCGAAGAATATGCACATTTTCATCCTCTCTTGCTTTTTTTTTTTTTTTTAATATATATATCACATAGAGTTGAGAGTAGATAGACACACCTATTAAGCCATTAGTTCAAACTAGACTAGACCTGCTTACATCTTGTTGAACAAAACAGCAAGTTAAAGTCTCATGCCATGAGAATGCACGACTGGCAAAGCAAATTCTCGGAGTTTGTTAAAATGTATGGACCAATAACTTTGCTGTGCTGACTTTCTTTGCACCAGGATACTGATATAGCGAATTATAACACATAAACACAGCACACACACACAAGTAAAGTACTAACCTGAAGTGAAAATCCCCCCCAAAAATGAAAAGAAATTGGCAAATACCTAGGGCAACCGCTTCATACCTAATTTGAGAGTTCAGTCGCTATTCAGTACTGTTTCGTTTCATTTCTAGTTGCCTGTATTTGTTGTATTCTTTAAATGAATGGTTAACTCTTATTGTTGATGTTTTCTCATAGAAAGGAAATATATTTCTACTTTACATCCTGCCCTGAAAGTAAAATGCATTCTGTTTATGTGTTGTACTGATTTTGTTCACATTAAGCTCTTGGTTTGATTCTGTTGAACTATTGAGGTGTGATGATTTTTGATGATCCATTTGGGGGTATGATTTGTCTTCATGAAATCAACATTTGTAAAGTAAAAGGTTGTATTTTCTTCTTTACTTTTTGGTTTCCTTTTCTTTCTTTTCTTTTTGTCAGTGCCAATTAATGTAATGGTGTCGGTCAGCTTTTCTAGGTGTTTGAGCAAAATGTGTTTTTTACTAATACAAGATGTTACAGTATGTGGTACAAAAAAGGGTTATAAGTAACCAACTGACTTTTTACAAATAAAGGCTTATACAGTAAAGAACGGCAACGCAGAAGTCTTTTCATTTGCCATTTGTGGACTAACGGTTGCATTTCTTTTCTTTTGGCTGTTGGTTTAAACTAATTAGTCCCCAAATGGTAAATCATGTATGTTTTTAGTAGGAGAGACATTCAAACTAACAAAAGTGGTCTTCACATTGTCATTTTCTTTTCCTTCTGTTTCTTAAAGGGCTGCAGAGGAGTCTATATATATATATATATATATATATATATATATATAGTACTATGATTATACAATTGTATAATCACTTTAAATTTGATTCTAATCGTGACACATTACTAAAGATACACCTCACGCCAAAACCCTTGGTCCTGAATAAAGTACCATCAGAACCCCAGCTGGAAGAGTGTAATCTTTGCCCCATAACAACATTAGTCTGGATGCTCATATTTACCAAAATTCTGCAAGGGAATCAGGGGTCCCATATGTCGTAAAGAGTAGTCTAACTTGCTTTGATGAGAAACTAAAAAAGTTGCTTTTTAAAGAAAACTTGAAGACAAAAGAGAATGAAAGATACATTCAGAAAATACCCATCTGCAATGCAGCGAACAGTAAAGACTGTGTCCTTTTATTTCACTTGTCCATTGTTTGTGAAATCTGTTCAGTTTAACACTGATTTTTGGAGTTCCTCTTTACTTTATTTCAGCACCATTGTGTAGATAACTGAAACTTTACATGAATAGGGTACAAATTGGTGTCTTATTACACATTTTAAATCATTAGATGCACCGGTTCCATTTTTGTGAAGTAAGTAAGTGATATGTTTGATAAACTACATCTAACAAAATTCTGGTCTGGCTAACCTTAGAAGTCTTTATGTTGTTCATACAACAATTTCATCATTTATTTAATCAAACTTTAATTGAATAAATTTCAAATTGTATTCAATGCATAAAAATAAAAACTATTATTTGTTATTAAATAATATTAATAATCCAAAACAATGTTTAACACATTTTGTGCATGACCATTACCACATGATTCACCCTTACAACATTTTATAATAAGTATACAGTAATAGTATAAAGTACATACAAATCATTTGCAAACTTTTAGTTTATAGTTAATTCATAGTCAATATATTGTAGTCTCTGCATTGTTAATATATCAATAGGCTATATACAAATAGTGAGTTCTTCATTAATTATAACTGTAATTAAATTATTATGGTTTATTTAGCTCATATGTAAAAAGTCTTTTTATGCTTTGTTAAATAGTTCTCACTTTAGATTAGGTCATGGGAAATTGTAAAAAAAAAAAAAAAAAGTGCTTTAAACCAACCTTTATTAAACATTAATTGCAATATTATTAAGTGTTACTTAAAATGTTTACAAATGCATTAAGCATATATATAAAAATATAAAATAAAGCTAAAGCTAAACATAACCTAAGCAAGTGTGTGTGTGTGTGTGTGTGTGTGTGTTTCATGTATTTGTAAACATTTTAAAGAACACTTAATACTAATGCAATTAAATGTCTAATAAAGATTCATTAATGACATTTTCCCATTTTCCGTGACCTAATCTAAAGTGAGAACTACAGTATTCAACATTTGAAATGGATCAAAACCTTTCATCAAAGTTGTCCTAAAACCCTCTTAGGACAACTTTGATTAACTTTTTTGATCCACTTCTAATGTTGTCTACTGTATTTACTCCTAATAACAATTTCTTTACTACTGGTTTAAAATACTGTACATCATTTATAAACTAAAAAATGCTAGGTTGTTTCAACCCAAATTTGAGTCAAATATAGACAAACCCAACCGTTGGGTTAAAAATTTAATTTAAAAATGTAACCCAACAGCTGGGTTTGTCAATATTTAACCCACATTTGGATTGAAACAACCCAGCATTTTTTTATTTATTTATTTTTTAAAGAGTGTATGGTTAATAAGTTGTAATCAAAGCATAAAAAAACGAATATTTTATGAGCTAATTAAACAATAATAATTTAATTAATTGCAATGACATTGAATGAAGAACTCACTATTTGTATATAGCCTATTAATATATTAACAATGTAGAGACTACAATATATTAACTATAAACTAATAGTATGTTAATGATTTTTTCTAAAATGTGTGTGTGTGTGTGTGTGTGTGTGTGTGTGTAATTTCTAGAACAAAACAAAAGCTGTTGTTTTAAAGTGTTTTTGAATCCAATATTTGGTAACAGTGTTTCAAAATGTGCAGACGTCATTTAAAACGTATTAAAAATACAAAAGCTCATGAAGGTTAAGCACCTTCTATTCACTGGCTGTTTGTTGTAAGTTTCAGGCACTATTTTATACCCTATTCATGGACAGTGCCAGTTGACATTACTAGCGAATCTCTGAAATGGTACAGACATGCCAGTACGATTTCACCTCAAAGACTACTGTACATGCAGAGGTTTGGAATCCCACACAGGACAGGACATACCTTGGTCTCTCTTGTAAAAGAGATCATTTGATCTCAATGGGACTTCCTGGTAAAGTAAAGGTATAATAAAATAAATTGCCATTCTGCCCCTGAGCAGAACATGGTTTCTCCCCATCTTCTGTGTTCTTATGGCAGGTTGTATACACGACTGATGTGCAAAGCACAACGCTATCCCAAAAGAATGCAGTAGTCAAGAAACTAAGACTCTTTCTCAAGACTGTGTTCCTTAAATGTAGCTATCTTCTTTTCATGTCAATGTAGTTAACCAGTGATGCATTAAAGGGAGGGAGGGGGATGCAAGACAGAGAAAAAGAAAGATCCTATATAGAATCTTGAGGGAAATACAGAGTTGTTGTTTTTTTGCGCTTCATCTTGCCTTAGTAAACTTTGAAAATGTTCCCAGTGGAAGAGAGGCACTTATGGGTCTGGGAGTACAGAGATCTGTTGGGAAGATGGAAGCAGAGCACTGAACTAGATCAGCGAAATGTGCTGGCCATTTCCTTGTTCTATTGTCAGCACTCCATAAAAAAAACATCAAATATTGAGAGGGTGCATTAACATGGGCCAGAAATTGATGGCTGCTCCGGTGAGGGGTAAAAAATCTGATGAAAACAGTCAAAGAGGTGGAAGATGCCATCTTGGCTTTACTGCTGGACAATTTTCTCCATCTTGAAAAGCAGAGGTCTGTCAGGTTTGGTATGTTGATAGTATTAAAATAGATGGATGCTTGATAAATACACAATAATAAAATGTTGTGTTTTCTAACACATTAATGCACCATTTGCAACACGAAATGGAATGGCAAAGACTGCAATTGTTTTCAAACACATTTTCCCCGAACTGTTCCTCTGTCTTCCATTGGTCTGGCAAACTTATAAATCTTATGAATCAGAATGCTGTTCTTTCTTAAAGGGGGCCTTGCTTATGATTTCACTTTTTTTTAACTTTAGTTAGTGTGTAATGTTGCTGTTTGAGCATAAACAACATCTGCAAAGTTACGACGCTCAAAGTTCAATACAACGAGCTTCTTCATGGGTTGGTGACATCACAAACCCCAACATTTACATAAACCCCACCCCCGAGAACCCACAAAAAAGGGGGTGAGGCCATGTTGGGCTGCTTTAGAGAAGAGGAAGAGTTGTTGTAGTAGAGTGTTGTTGACATGCCGTCATTTTACACCAGACTGCTTCACAAACGAGGGTCAATTCAACGCTGGATTTGCACAAAAGATTAACATGACGGCACATGCTAGTGGATGAGTTGAATCAACTCCACAGCAACTACATAAATCTATCCACTAACCATTCAGAAACCATTCAGTTTCATTCTAAAAGTTGTAACTTCTTCCTGAGTCTCTCCATCAGTGTCCGACTCCGGATTGAACAATGTAAGGCTGAACACTGTTACTGACAATCCTCATTTTGGCTGCGTGAGATTCTCCAGCTTTGTTGTTGTTGAGCAACCGAAGCGTGAGCTGTTAAAGCTCCACCCACTTTTGGAAAGGGGGTCGGGAGCAGCAGCTCATTTGCATTTAAAGGGACACACACAAAATGGCTTGTTTTTGTTCACACCCAAATAGGGGCAAATTTGACAAGCTATAATAGATGATCTGTGAGGTATTTTGAGCTGAAACTTCACAGACACATTCTGGGAACACCAGAGACTTATATTACATCTTGTGAAAAGGGGCATAATAGGTCCGCTTTAAAGATTATAAATGCATATGTAAAAAAAAAAAAAGATTTATAATAAACACTGCAACATTGCAAACAAAATATCAATTTTGCTTTCATGGTGACTTTAAGATTGTTTCTTAAAGGTAGGGTATAGGTAATTTTTTATATATATATATATATATAAACATTTTTTCTTATACTGGATGACACTCTCTTAACATCCAGATATAAAAAAAATTTAATCACATTCACGCTATGTCATAACCGTAATTATGAGATGACAACCCGTGACGTTCTACCCAGAGCTGTTCACATCCTCATCCTCAGAATTTTTGTGTTTCTTTGTCAACACTATCAATGCCAAAATGAATCTGCAGCTCTTGTTTACATGAATTATTATTGTAATATTACGTGCTTTGAAACATCAGGTAATTTAATGCCTTCTCTCACGACGTTTGCAGACTCTGCTGTGTGCGTTCATGTCTTATGGAGGAGGCGTGGCTTTGGAAGGCGGGATTTTATGCTTCCAAAGCTAGCTTGCTATTGCTAGCCTCCAAAACTGCCTACCCTACCTTTAAGTTGAAGTTTTTTTGTTGTTTCGATATTTCTGATAGAAAACAAGACAATTTTTCAGAGTATTGGTGGGGTTTGCCAATGACTAATAAACATGCTCTGTTTCATACAATTTTGAGATTTTTTGCATTTCATATGCTTTTATGTATTGTCATTTCATTTTGCATGCACATGCTTTGTCAACCACTGGCCATCTGTTCTCTAAATATCTGTATTGGTGGCATTGAAAAACCCATCAAGCACTAGTGTTGTGATGAAAGACAATTAATGGAAAAGCATACGGTGTTGTTAGCACAAGGACTGATATTTCACTCAATGGTCAAAGCTATTGCTAACATTTATGTTAACAATGTTGTGCCTTTACCATTTTCAATTCAAGTAATGGTGTCTGCTCAAAATGTAAAAGAGAGGATGAAGATTTACTTTGGGCAGTATGACTAAAAATTACATGCCTTAGAGGTTGTCCCACATATCTCCAATGCACACATTACACGCATGCATAAGTGTTCGCACACACTCGCATGTACACGCACACACACCGTAGACAGGGATGAATAGATGAGGAATGCGTCTAATAAAATATTAAGACTTGGTGCTCTTTTATCTATATCATATGACCATTGATGCACAAGTGAATCTATTTCTCTCTTTCTGTCTATCTACCTCCACTTCCTCCCACACATACTTATTTGCTCATTTTATTCTCAATTCACAAGTGATCCTCCAAAAATGTCTGCCAATCGCTTCATGTGAAACATAATTGCACTAAAGGAGACTAATGATTCCTAGTAATTCCATGGCAATTTCATTGTGTGATTCAAATAAACATGCATTCCCTTGTGGATTACTTGCAGCCAGACAGATGCCTTTGCACTACACACCTTATTAATCATTTTACTGCTCCTTTGTCAAATAAAAACAGTTTCACTGGCACACGTCTCCAATAAAAACACTGTGATTTTAATATTTTTTTTGTTTTACACATTGCTCTGGCATGTCACTCGTGCTTGTGACGTGCTATGGCACAGCATAAGGAGAGCGAATATGGCCGGAATATAATCACAGCTAACGTCTAGGCTGGTTTCTCTGGAGAACAGGAGATGTGAGCCATTTTGTTGACTGAGGCACACACGTCTTTGTCATCACTTGGCTCCAACTCCCTGCAGCTCTGGCTGCAGATGGTCGACTGTGTTATTTTAATCAACACCACCCTCTATTGGCAAGAACAGTCAACTGCAACTCATTTGTATTTTTCTTACTAGGAGACATGGAGGGTTACTAAAAAAAACAAAGGTAACACTTTGGTATGGGGAACACATATTCGCTATTAACTACGACTTTTGCCTTAATAAACTCTTAATTTACTGCTTATTAATAGTTAGTAAGGTAGATGTTGTAGCTTTTCAGTTTAGGTATGGGGTAGGCTTTAGGGAGAATGCATTAATATGTGCTTTATAAGTACTAATAAGCAGCCAATATGCAACTAGTTAAAACTGTTCCTACTAAAGTGTTACTAAAACAAACAAATACAAAATATATTAACTTTAAAATAACTTTTCAACACATCCACTGGATGATTAAGAGTGCCTACTGTACAAACTAGAGACTGCACAGATGGAGTGTTTGATGGATGCGCAAGATGCAAATAGAATTTCCAAAAATAAATAACACTGGAACGGCTCTATTAAATTCTTATTGGTTAATGAATTTTGGGTTTGTAACTTGATCACAGTTAGAGAGCACCACTTTGGGAGTTTTCTTCTCTGTGTTGATGTATTTCCTGTTTAAAATTTTATTTTATATTTTATTCTATTTTGCTTTGTAAAAATGTGTCCCTGAGTGCTGATCAGTCAATATACTTATTTCAGTTTGCTGGAGAATAAAGACTAATGATCTGCTCATTTGTTTTATGCTACACTGGATTAAAAACAACCCAAGTTGGGTTGAAAAAGAACAAACCCAGCGGCTGGGTTAAATGTTAAATATTTAACTCAATTATTGTTTAAAAAAATACTGAATTGCTTGCTTAAAATATACCCCAAATATATTGGAAATTAACATTTATTAATATGTTTAATGAATGAACATAAGTTTAATTAATAATAAATTCATAATTAAACATTTATTAAATTGCTTTTTAATAAATGTTCACCTTTTAATTATTATTATTGTTGCCTCTAATAATTATTGTGGATTTTTGGTTCATTTTAAGCCAGCTGTATAGTCATTTTTAAACAATAGTTGAGTTAAATAAAACTGTACAACATTTAACCCAACTGCTGGGTTAAAACAACCCAGTCCCTGGGTTTGTCCATTTTCAACCCAACTTGGGTTGTTTTTAACCCAGCATTTT
The DNA here is from genome assembly GCA_037101425.1 of Elopichthys bambusa. Taxonomy (NCBI): domain Eukaryota; kingdom Metazoa; phylum Chordata; class Actinopteri; order Cypriniformes; family Xenocyprididae; genus Elopichthys; species Elopichthys bambusa. The sequence continues at coordinate 26,625,125 of CM074450.1, read as the reverse complement.
TTAGAGTGTACAATTTACAATACGGGATGCCTTTAAAGATAATAGGCATGGATTAAAATTATACAAGTCAATATTTGATTTCATGGGGAATGATGCCATCATCACAGATATGTTTCTAAAAATGTTCTCATCATGCCTAAGATGTGTTTGAGAAGGATTTATAAAATAAAGCATGCTGCAGTGCTTTGAGTGCTTTTGGAGGGTACACAAAGGGCATGTTGTGACACGTTAACCCAGTTCATTCTTGTGCTTGTTTCATAACTTGTGAACTTGTTCCTCTACACATACTCACAGCAGTGATGGCAATCACCAGAAAACAACACTGCTCTGATTCACAGGTCATATATCTGCTGCTATTCCTTTCTCCAAAAGCCAACGAGATGTCTTTATGTACTCAAAAATCTCATAGATTATGTAATAGATACAAAATATGTTCAGGTTTAATGCATAGAAATAAAATCAGTCCCTTATCTAGAGAATAAAACTACTCAAGTTACTAAGTACTTTTACACAAAAAGAAACAATGTTAGCAATATTGCTAAACACCCTCTTGTAATTTTTCTGTTTCATTCATACTGCAAGCCAGAGGGCCATAGAAAAATTAAACTAATGTGTTCCAGGAAAACCCTTATATGGACATCAGATATCGCTATAGCTGAATAACATGCAGATAGAGACGTTTTGACTGATGAAACATGAAGACAATAAACACACGATTGCTAGGATATATCTGTATTTTTCAAGCCATCTCAGGTTTTTTTTTTTTTTATAAGAATAATGGGTAACACTTTAGTATAGGGAACATGTATTCACTATTAACTACGACTTTTCCCTCAATAAACTCCTAATTTGCTGCTTATTAATAGTTAATAATTTAGTTGTTAGGTTTAGGTATTGGGTAGGATTAAGAATGTAGAATAAGGTCATGCAGAATAAGGCATTAATATGTGCTTAATAAGTACTAATAAATAGCTAATATTCTTGTAATATGCATGCTAATAAGCAACTAGTTAAAAAACCCTAAAATAAAGTGTTACGGAATAATGTATATCAATAATACAGCGCTAATCGACATAGCTAATTATAGAATTTCATAACATAGCCTAATATATTTTCTGTCTCACTCTGTGTTAAGCAGCAACATGGACCACAGAAGTTATTTCAAACATTGACGTGTATAAGGCTATATCCTCCTGGGACCCAGGATTAGACTTTTGTCCTCTGTAGTGGACTTTATATTTTAGTGAATTTCTCTGACATCATACATGTCACAGTTTTAAGTCTGACTGTCCTGTAAAGAGCGCATTCAGGGCTTTGCAGAGCAATGAAGTGTTTTGAAGTTTCACCATGACAGCAACTTCTCCTTGGTCTTTAAAAATGACTGACATTCATTTAGTGATCAAATTTAGCACTCTTATGGAAATATGATAATATTTTGTAATTATCATTTAAATTGGATTATTTTTTTAAATTGTTTGTTATAAATCAACATATCAGGAAAATGTTATGGGGTTTCTAATCAAAATATGACTTTTTGTTACAAAACAGGGCATTGATTTCATACATGGCCTCTGTAGAGGACAACAGGACTTAAATCATGATTAGCAGGCATTTTGGGAGACACAAGTGAATAGCGAAATAAATTATATATCAATATTCCTATTAATTATTAGGTATGATTATGATAATGTTGCCAATTCTTACTCCCATTATTACACTTCTTTTTTCGTTACATGTTGCTCCAAGAACACATTAATATGCAAATTAGATACAGTGTATATAGATGCATTGTATTGAATGGGAAAATCCATGTACTGTATGGCCATTTTACCCACATATTGCATAAAGTAAAATGGTATATCGATTCATTCCGTTCTATCTTTCATAACAGTTGAGAATCATCTTTAAACAAAATTTAGTTTAAAAAAAATCCTGAAACCTAAAAATTGATCGGTGAATAAAAAAAAATCCCATTGTTTTTGCCTATACATGTAATTTATTGTCATTTTATTTTTTAAACAACTTAGTCCTGGTGTCCACTACAGAGGACAAAGCATAAAATATGAATAAAATATAATTTTTCAAAAATGCTATTTTCCCTTTTTTTTAATTTTTTTTTTATTATGCTCTAAACAATGTAATGATGTGAAACAAAATATTAAATTTTTTTTTTTTGGGTCCCAGGAGGATATAGTGATTTTGGAGAAAAATCCCATAAATTGCCATGTTTGTCGCTATGCTAAGCAAAGGTGCTAGCTATCCCTGTTGCCAAGAGTGATTGTTTTATTACTAATTTTGAAAAGTAAGTCCACATAAGATCATTTGAATGTTTTTAAGAAGGGCGAAAACAAAGAAGGGAGTGGTCCGATCAAAGAAATGAGGGATTAAAACTGTGAACAGAAAAGTGCCAGTAAAAAATAAACTGGGGTATGGGTTAACATGTTAAATAAAACATGTTTTTCTTTATTCTACCGAAAATGTGCCGGGAGCCCACTGTTGCTATAATAATGAACTACAATTGTACGTGCATCTGATTGACAGATAAATCATGTGGTCTTATTTCACTGTTATTGCTAATGTGATATGTATTGGGGACTGTGAATATCATCTGATCAGTCCTCCCAATGAAGAGCTTCAACAAGGGAGACCAAAGGCTCTTTGGCACTGCTTTAGTTTAATGTCTGAGATGATACAAGATATATCAGCTAATATTAACTGGGAGTCTCCTCAACTGTTCTCAGGCTCCCAAGAGGATTTTTTTCATTTGCATTTGTAAACTGCTCTTACATTATAAACATGATTCATTAATACATTAAACACACACTAGTGCTTAGAGGCTGTAGTGCAAATAAGTAAAGGTTCGGTAACACTTTATTTTAGGGTTTTTTAACTAGTTGCTTATTAGCATGCGTATTACTAGAATATTAGCTGTTTATTAGTACTTATTAAGCACATATTAATGCCTTATTCTGCATGACCTTATTCTACATTCTTAATCCTACCCAATACCTAAACCTAACAACTACCTTACTAACTATTAATAAGCAGTAAATTAGGAGTTTATTGAGGGAAAAGTCGTAGTTAATAGTGAATACATGTTCCCTATACTAAAGTGTTACCAAAGGTTCAATCACAGTAGATTTTGTGTTCCACTCATATCATGGTTCACACTTTCTTGGGAAGAACAGATTTGTCAGAAACCAGGCTTTGGACATGTGGGTTGCACAGGTGCACACACAATCTCATCTTCTTAATTGAAACCAATTAGATTTGGAGATGTCGTAACACAGAGGTTGACTTAATTCCTCCAACCCACACTGTGAATGTTTACTCAGTGCATTCAATAAAAAAATCTGAAAAGTACAATTGTTTGTGTGTTAGTCATATTGTGTTTGTCTATAATTGTGATGTAAATTAAGATCCATAACAAAGTTATGAGTAAGCAATGCAGAAACCCAGACGTTTTCAGATGGTTCAGAAACTTATTTTTGTTACTGTAAGAAAGAAAAGTCATTTGGTCAATAGAGAATATAGACATTCAAAATTGATAAATACTCCTGGTAACACTTTATTTTAGGGTCTTTTAACTAGTTGCTTATTAGCATGTGTGGAGGGATGGAAAGGCGAAAAGCAAATTAACTAAAATAAGCAGTAAAGACTTAACATTAACAATTAACAAGAATATCTAATAAATTCCTCAATGTAGCCAACTACGCCACCTAGGGGCTTTCACCCAAGGACATATGATACTCTAATAAACAGGTTTGTTCTTTCCAGAGAGGACTGAGACAGTTCTGCAGATTAAAACCAATTTTTATTACCTAAAAATGTTCCACAGGGTCCACAGGGTCCTCAGTCCTACCCAGCAAGAAATCAACAGGCAGCTTAGGATCTTGGCCAACCATTAAATAATAAGGGGACTCACCTGTAGACTGGTGGGGGGTGGTATTATAACAGAACAGTAGCTGGGGGAGACAAACAGTCCTCTTCCTCTTATTACAGGCAGAGTCCTCAGAAGGTTATGCAGGGTTCGGTTAAACCGTTCACACTGCCCATTGCCAGCAGGACGATACGGGGTAGTTTGTGACTTAAAGACACCATATAGACCACACAATTGCTGAATCAGAGAGCTCTCAAAACTCAGTCCCTGGTCTGAGTGCAGCTGGCTTGGTACACCGAATTTATAGAACCACTTGACCAGAACTTGAGCCACCGTGGAAGCACATTGGTCCCGAGTAGGAAGAGCCTGAGTGAATTTCGAGAAAACGTCAGTCATAATAAGCACATTTTCCATACCATTTTGGGCTGGCTCAAGGAGGGTAAAATCAATGGCCAGCATTTCATTTGGATGGAACGTAGTGAGATGGTTCATAAAGGTACACACCACTGGCTGGGAATCCTTAGAAACTTGGCATTGGTCACACTTCTTGCACCACTGTTTCACCTCGGATGACATAGCAGGCCAGAAACACCGCTGGCAGACCAGCTCCAGGGTTTGTACACACACGTTCCAGTTTCAGCAGGCTCCACATATTGTCACGAGAGGGCATCTGTATTTCGATTAACTCTGCCGGATCTGTACTTGATGACATAATCGAACACAGCCAACTGGGCTACTCACCATTGTTCAGTAGCCCCTAATTTAGCAGTGGCAAGATGACTTAAAGGATTATTGTCAGTGTACACCAAACATTTCTGGCCAAACAAATATTCATGAAACTTCTCTGTCATAACCCACTTTAGGGCCAGAAACTCCAACTTCATTGAGCTATAATTTGTCATATTACGTTAGGCAGGTCTCAAGCTTTGGCTGGCATAAGCAATAGGTCTAACTTTGCCCTCCTGCTCCTGGCAGAGAACAGCACCCAGACCACGATGACTGGCATCCACCTCTAGAATGAGGGGTAGAGAAAAGTTAGCATAGGCCAAAACTGGTGCTGTAATAAGCTTCCTTTTGAGGCCCTCAAAGCTGTTCTCACATTCCTCTGTCCATACTGTGTGGAGGCTCTTTCCAGAACCCTTCCTCTTCTTTAAGCCAACCAGTTTGGTAACTCTCCACAAATCATCTATAATAGCTGGCAAATCCAAAAAAGGACCGCAACTCAGAGACATGTGCAGGCCACTCTACAGATCCTGAGAAAATCAATGCCATTGCAGAGACCCCAGCCGTAGATATTATGTGCCCCAAAAATCGTACGTTTGAAAGTATTTGAAAAGTGAACATTTCTCCAGCTTGGCTTTTAGGCCTTTTTTGTTTCAGCTGTGCCAGCACACTTTCCAGCTGTTCTAGATGTTTTGCAACAGAAGGAGAAAACACAATGACATCATCTAAGTACAATAACAAAGACTGACAATGCTGAGCCCCGAACATCCTCTCCATCAGCCTCTGAAACGTACTTGGAGCATTGCACAGGCTGAAAGCCATACGATTCCACTCGAAGAGGCCAAAGGGGGTACAGAAGGCAGTTTTTGGCTTATCTTTTTTAGTAACTGGGACCTGACTGTAGCCACTAGCCAATACCATCGTCGTAAACCACTGAGCACCAGAGGGGGCATCAAGAGACTCTTCAATTCTTGGCAGAGGGAAAGCATCTTTCCTAGTCCTCCCATTCGGCTGACGATAATCCACACACATTCTGAGACTACCATCCTTCTTCTTAACTAACAAGATGGGGGAGGCGTAGGGGCTACTACTCTCCCGGATGATTTGTGCCTCTAACAACTGATTAATGTGGGCCTTAACAGTTTCAAAGTCTGAAGGGGGAATGCGGCGATACCTTTGCCTAACCGGGGTCTCATCAATTAGAGGAATATCATGAGAAATCAATGTGGTACAACCTAAATCGGTGTGATGAGAGGAAAAAACAGAACTGTATTTATTCAAAAGCAACCGTACATCATGCTGATCTTGTTCAGAGAGAGGAGACAAATCAAGATCTTCTATCTTATCCTGGATAGTATAAACTTCAATAGAAGACACTGTTACGGTAGCAGTCCTAACCTCTTTGACTAGTAAACTAACAACATTGACCGAAGTAAGAGTACCAATTACAGTGCAAGGATATAGTACAATATCTACAGTCCCCACATTGAAGACTGGGATGTATACTGTACTACAAGTTACCCCAACCAGTGATGGAGAGGCCAACAATCCAGCTGGTAGCCTGGTACTTTGAGGCTCAAACAAAAATGAAAGCCCAGAATACTGGGCAGAACACGTAGCGGGCACCAACTTAATAGTACCACCCAGAACACTAGCAAACCCTTCTCCCCTGCATTCTTAACTGACCTACAGAGTCTCAGGAGGGCTCTAACTTTGCACAATGGCACTGCTGTAAAGCCTGGTGAACTGAACTTAGGGCCTGTATCACTGAAGGGACATCAAAGTGCAGAACCATACTCTCCAAAGAACTCTGCATAACATTCCTTACGGACATTCATCCCTATAACTCCTGGAACTCTAAAGATACATCCTGGGGAATCTTTAACTACTAACACCCCACGCCTAGGAATTACCTTCCCACAAAGCTCCACATCCACCTCAATATACCCTACATATGGTATAGCCAGGCGATTGGCAGCCTGAAGCTAAAGCCAATGACAAGACTGAAGTCGGGCAGGCCCCAAAGTGATCAGCGAAGAAACTCTCCGTTATGGTGGACACCACAGACCCAGTGTCCACCAAACATGACACTGACACACCCCCCATGACTACATCGACATGAGGACAAGAGGACATTAATTGAGGCATAGACTCTGCTTCTAAAGCAGCCACTGAGGCCATCATACCCCCAACTAAACTGTGGCTCAACAGCTCGGTGGGTGTTAGTTTTCCAATTGCTGAACTGAATAACCAGAAGAACCCCCACTAGCAGGCGCACAAGAGGAGGACTGGGACCGAGAAGAAACCTTCTCCCCATCACACTCTCTGGCATAATGGCCTGGTTTCTGACATTGCCTACAAATCATCGAACCTCCACGTGGGGGAGGGCCCTGGCTATGCAGTCTCTGTAGCAACATAAACTTTTGGGTAAGCTGGTCTAATTGGCTTTGTTGCCTTTTCAAAATTTCTTTCAACTCTGCGAATTCTGAGCTAGATGTAACCCCAGGTGTAGATCTGCTCCCCTGTACCCCACACTGAAACCCATAAGCTAGGGAAATTGACTGACTTCAATCCCGACTGCCCACTGATGTTCCCTCACGTTCCCACCTAATTGCCTCCCTGAGTCAGGTTTATCACGAATAAAACACTTAAGTTCTCTACGAAGAGCACAGTCATGAACATACTCCACAAATTGATCACGTAATAACGTGTCTGCATTAGACATAGCATGGGGGGCATTATTTTTAACTACCCCTACCTCTAAAATGTGGAACAATGCCTTTCCTTAGGAATACCACTCCCTCAGTGGTCGGGAAGCTAGTAGAGGGAACACTGAGGGCCGGAGCATTACTGCTTCTAACCGGGCTACCAGCATCTGCAATTGTTGCAGGTCCTCTGCCATGACAGCTGCAAAACAAAAAAAGAAAAACAAGAAAAAAAGGGGGGAGGGGAAAACAACAACAACAGCATTCAAAAACACACCTGCCAACCTAATGGAGCCTACTGCTGTTTTGTCTTCCCGTAAACAATTTCAAACTTGAGCAGAGGGTCAGTACCCTGCCAACTGCGCCAGAATGTGGCAGGATGGAAAGGCAAAAAACAAATGAACTAAAACAAACAGTAAAGACTTCACATTAACAAGAATATCTAATAAAATCTTCAGTGTAAATTAAGATCCATAACTCAGACCAGAGTTATGAGTAAGCAATGCAGAAACCCAGACGTTTTCAAATGGTTCACAAACTTATTTTTGTTACTGTAAGAAAGAGAAGTCATTTGTTCAATAGAGAATATAGACATTCAAAATTGATAAATACTCCTGGTAACACTTTATTTTAGGGTCTTTTAACTAGTTGCTTATTAGCATGTGTGGAGGGATGGAAAGGCGAAAAGCAAATGAACTAAAATAAGCAGTAAAGATGTCACATTAACAAGAATATCTAATAAAATCTTCAATGTAACCAACTATGCCACCTAGGGGCTTTCACCAGGACATATAATGCTCTAATAAACAGGTTTGTTCTTTCCAGAAAGGACTGAGACAGTTCTGCCCATTAAAACCAATTTTTATTACCTAAAATGTTCCACATAAAAAAAATGAAATAAAAAAACACACACATTCACTAATGAATACCTTCCAAACACTTACCTTCTTTTGTGTTAACGTCTGTCTGTAATTAAGTGGTATTTAAAATAACCATAAAATACAAAAAACAAACAAACAAAACAAAAAAATAAATACAAAAACAGAGGGTTATCAAAGACACTAGCAGGAAGGAAAGGGCCTAACCCACCCCCACAAGCAACCACTCACTACACCCACACACTAGTGTTCCACACTAAAATGACAATGAAAAATCCACACTCGTGTGTTTAACACTTCACCTCAAAAAGTAGTTGGGACAGGTACCCTTTTTACCAGTGTCTCGTAGCCCGGGTCTGTATCTCCTGCTGATTAAGGATGCACTTATATGGCTCAAAGCTGGAAACACGCCGTTAGGCACGCCCCCAACCTGCACACACACACGCGCAGCAGTGAGGTTTTAGGCATTTTTTCAAAACATAAAACAGTCCACCAGAAAGAGAACATACTCACTGCGTCATCACAACGTATATAAAACAGCTGGACGCTGCAACATACTCTCGCTGCACTCAGGCTGTGTGTAACAACTGCAGAACACAGGCTTTAGATTACACACCAACATTACAACGCAGTGTCTCGTTCCCTGTTCTCAGGGAACCATGGTTACATACATAACCTGCGACGTTCCCTTTTTGAAAGGGAACTCTACACTGCGTTTGAAACGCATTTGGGGAACTATATACCCACGCCGCCATGCTTGAGGGGAGTACATGCCAAAAAATGGCTAGACAAACGTCAGAACTAGCAGCTTCAACTAAAGTGCCACCCTCCCTACAGGGCAACATAGGCTGTCAGTGACAGCACTCCCTATGGCCAACTGCCCAACTTCCACGGAAGGCCTACCAAGGCCGCTCAAAGGCTTCTGGGACCAAACTTCTTTTCCGCAGAAAAGAGGATACCTCTAAGGGAATGAAGCCACAGGGCCCGAAGGAACCCTAGCTAGTCACTTGTCAGGGGAACAAAGTCAACCCTGAATGCCACCAGGGAGGCCGACCTAGTCTAAAGCAACCTAGTCTTGGCCAACAACCTGTCTGATCACAGAGTCTCAAATCACATTCTTCAGAGAAGATATCTAGTAAGAGTGACTTGCAAAAAGGCATTAACTAACTCAGACCAGAGCGTAGAGACGGGCATTCTGGAGAGCAGGACTCAGCTTAGCACCTTTTACCCTTACCAATGAGGGGAGTAACACTCTGCTCAATCCTAGGATCTACTCAGCGCTTGATTATTTGCACTGAGGAGGCTGTGCACTCTAAAAGGAACCCAACACAGGGGAGTACATTTAATAGCCTAGGGGCTGATCCTCAATAGGGAGGCCTCAGAAAGGCCTTCAACCACTGACTAGCTTAGGGAGCTAAGTACTATGCAGGACAACCCTCAACGAGGGGAGTACAGGGCTCAACCTAACAGTTAACTGTACTGTAGGCACAAATCATGCAGGCCCAGAAAAAGGGCCTGCAACATGACACAAATTCTACAATATGTAGCAATACATCACAGCAGCCTTGCGAAAAGCCAACACATGCTCAATCTGCTTTAGAACACCCAGATGTGGTGGGGGAAAGCTTAAAGGGCGGCCTGTGAAGGCCACACACCTAGAACAGCTCTCTTGCTGATAAGCAAGATCCCACAAACATGGAACTCGTTCAGAATGAAACAGAGTCAAACGAGCAGATAAGACAGTAGAGTGCCCACATAACAGTCAACCTTAACACAATCCGACAAGCAGTGTACTCAGTAAAAACACTTTTTACTCTTTAAGCAAGAGGAGTACAAACATACAGCATCACGCTGTGCAGGAGGCCCAAAGAAGGGCCTACGACTTCCAGCAAGACACGTAGCGTCAGCTCGTGGCAGTGTTCTAAGATCTAGGGAGCTAAATATGATAACCAAACTCTCCAGTGAGGTTAATTAATTTAACTCGACCCAAGCCACCATTCCACCAGGCAATGTACTCAGTAAAAACACCTTTTACTTTTTAAGGAAGAGGAGTACAAATCTACACCAACATGTTCTTGAAGGAGGCCCAAACGGGGCCTACGACTCAGAAAGACACGTGGCGTCAGCTAGTGGCAGTACCTAAGCTCCAAGGGAGCCAACAACCAAACTTATGTAGTGAGGTTAACTACTTAGCTCAACCTGAGCTTGATTCTATTTAACACATTCCAACAGGCAATATACTCAGTGAAGCACTAAAAACTCTCTTAGCAAGAGGAGTACAATTACGCCGACATGCTCTGAAAGAGGCCCAAACAGAACCTATCACTCCAGAAAACATGGGTGCCAGCCAGTGGCAATGTCAAATAAACCAAACATACCACCATGCAATGTACTCAGTAAAATAATTTTTACTCTTTAAGCAAGAGGAGTACAAACCTACACCATCATGCTCTTGAAGGAAGCCCAAACGCGGCCTGCGACTCAGAAAGACACGTGGCGTCAGCTAGTGGCAGTTTCCAAGCTCTAAGGGAGCCATAATTAGAACCAAACTATCAGTGAGGTTAACTATTTAGCTCAACCAGAGCCTGACTCTTATTCAATACATTCCAACAGGCAATGTACCCAAATACTCTTAAAGCAAGAGGAGTACAACTACACCAACGTGCTCTGACAGAGGCCCAAACAGGGCCTACTAGTCCAGAAAGAGACGGACATCAGCCAGTGGCAGTGTCTAAGGGACCGTAATCTGAGACCACACTACCAAGTGAGGTTCCCTAGCTTAACACAGCTTGAGCTTAAAATCTACACATTCCAACAGGCAATGTACCCAGTAAAGATAATTCCAACCTTTACAGTAAGGGGAGTACAAAAAAAATGTTACCATGCTCTGAAGGAGGCCACAAAATGGCCTACTACCTCAAATAATCACGGGCATAAACCAGTGGCAGTGCCAGTATACTAAGTGAGCAAAAAACTAAACATCTACCAACAAAACTTGTAATACAACAAGCTATTGTGCTTTGAAGTAGGCGCAAACAAAGATAACTACTTCAAACAACACAATCATCAATTGTGGCAGTGTTCAAACTCTAAAGGGAGTTATGCATTCCAACAGGCCATATACTCAGTAAAAACAGAGTTTTTACCCTAAATAGCAAGGGGAGTACAACCTAGTCACCATGCTCTGAAGGAGGCTAACACAAAGCCTACTACTACAGAAAACAGGTGCTAACCTGTGGCAGCAATAGAGTTAAGGTTGTGCAGGGCAAAAAAATGTTGTGCTCACATTGTGCAGGGCAAAAATAGAACTAGAGCATTAACAACCCTGAGAAACAGGGGAATGTGGCCAGAACTAGGAAACGTCTCGGTTACGACTGTAACCTTAGTTCCCTGAAGAGGGAACGAGACGTTGCGTCGAGAAATGACGCTTTGGGAACGCAACGCGTGATGTCGTCATGAAGCACGTGTGAAATCAGTCCAATGGTGTGTCGAGACGTCAGAAGCGGGTGACGTCACGGCCAGGAAGCTATAAAGCACGCTCAAACAAAGCAACGCTAGCTTAAAGTGTCTGAAGTAAGCGCTGACAGGCGTGCTGGAAGTATGGCAGGACGACGCAACGTCTCGTTCCCTCTTCAGGGAACTAAGGTTACAGTCGTAACCGAGACGTTCCCTTTCAAGGGAACTCGCGTTGCGTCGAGAAATGACGCTTTGGGAACGTTAATACCCACGCAGCCATAGTTACAAGGGCCTGTCTGGTGTGGCTCGTCAGTCACCAGAGAGAACCCGGGCCCCGGGGGAGCTAAGGTCAAGTTGATAAAACCTGACGAATGTGTGCGGTGAGGACCAGCCTGCCGCATCACAGACGTCGAGTAAAGAGGCTCCCGAAAGAAGGGCTTTGGAGGCCGCCATACTTCTGGTAGAGTGGGCTCGGACTGCTAGAGGTGACGGCAGTCCGGCCGACTCGTAAGCAAGTGAGATAGCCTCGACTAACCACTTACTCATCCTCTGCTTAGATGCCGGGGCCCCTTTATTGGGGGACCCGAAGAGGATAAACAGTTGCTCAGTCTTACGCCACAGGGCAGCTCTGTGGACGTAAGCATCTAGGGCCCGAACAGGGCAAAGCAAATTAAGGCGTTCCTGGTCTGACGTCCTGAAGGGAGGAGGACAGAAGGCCTGCAGTACAATGGGCCTAGCCACATTAGTGGGAACTTTAGGAATATAACCAGGTCTGGGATGAAGAAAGGCTTTCACCATACCAGGTGCAAATTCCAGGCACGAGGGAGCAACCGAAAGGGCCTGTAGATCTCCTATTCTTTTTAAGGAAGATATGGCAAGGAGGAACAGTGTTTTTAGGGTCAAAAACTTAACTGGAACCTCCTCAATCGGTTCGAAGGGGGCTAGGGATAGGCCTTGGAGCACCAAGGCCAAATCCCATGCTGGAACCCTCGTGCGTACCGCGGGCCTCAGCCTCAGGGTGCCACGGAGGAAGCGAGTAATAAGTGGGTCTCTACCAAGAGGAGAACCAGCCAAGGGTATGTGGTAAGCCGCAATGGCCGCCACATAAACCTTTAGCGTGGAGGGAGATAACCCTGCAGTGAACCGTTCCTGCAGAAATTCCAAGACCGTACCAACGGGACAGGAAACTGGATCAAACTGACGACTACTGCACCAAGAAGTGAAAAGTTTCCACTTGAGGGCGTAGAGCTTCCTCGTGGAGGGAGCTCTAGATTGGAGAATGGTCCCTACAACCTCGGTTGAGAGACCGGAATCTATGAGCTGGGCCCCCTCAGAGGCCAAGCCCACAGGCTCCAGAGCTCTGGGCGGGGGTGGAAAATCCTGCCCCCTGCCTGGGACAGAAGGTCCCTCCTGAGCGGAATCTCCCAGGGAGAGCCGTCCAGGAGAGATACTAGGTCCGAGAACCACACTCTGCCCGGCCAGCGCGGGGCTATCAAGGTGAGCCGGACGTAGTCCCGGCGAACTCTTTCTAGAACTCCCGGGAGCAGAGCGATCGGGGGAAAAGCGTACAGACGAAGCCTCGGCCACGTCTGTACCATAGCATCCAGTCCGAGAGGAGCTGGATGCGTGAGGGAAAACCAGAGTGGACAGTGAGAAGTCTCTCGAGACGCAAACAGATCCACCTGAGCCTGGCCGAACCTTTCCCAAATTTGCTCCACCACCTCGGGGTGGAGCCTCCATTCCCCGGGCCTCAGCCCCTGCCTCGACAGGACGTCTGCTCCAACATTCTGGACCCCGGGGATATAAGCTGCCCTGAGTGACAGGAATTTCCCTTGGGACCACAGGAGGATTCGGCGCGCCAACTTGGAGAGTGGGCGTGACCGGAGACCCCCCTGATGATTTATATAGGCGACTACCGATGTGTTGTCTGACCGGACAAGAACATGGTGGCCCCTGAGATCTGAGAGAAAAGTCTTGAGGGCCAGAAAGACCGCCAGCATTTCCAGGCAGTTGATGTGCCAGGAGAGGTGGTGAGAGCCCCACAGACCTTGAGTCGAGCGTCCGTCTAGGATCGCTCCCCAGCCCGTGAGGGAAGCATCTGTCGTTAACATTTTGCGACGACAAGGAGCTCCCAGCACGGGCCCTTGGGATAGAAACCAGGATTTCTTCCAAATGGCCAGGGCACGAAGACAACGCCGCGTGACCTTGATCATGCGAAAAGGATTTCCCCTCGGGGAGAATCCCCTGGTTTTGAGCCACCACTGCAGGGGTCTCATGTGCAGCAGACCAAAAGGTATCACGTTGGATGCCGCTGCCATCAGCCCCAACAGCCTCTGGAACTGTTTTACAGTGAGTGACTGGCCTAGCTTTAACCGGCTTGCGGTAGAAAGGATTGATTCGATGCGAGCAGGAGAAAGACGCGCCTGCATCGCAACAGAGTCCCAAACCACGCCTAGAAAAGTGGTTCTCTGAACTGGAGAAAGCATACTCTTCTTGGCGTTGAGCCTCAACCCCAGGCTCTTCATGTGAGCGAGGACGACATCTCGATGCCGAGCCGCTAACTGTTGTGAATGAGCCAGAATCAACCAATCGTCTATATAATTGAGGACGCGAATGCCCTGGAGACGTAGAGGTGCAAGAGCTGCATCCATACATTTGGTGAATGTGCGGGGTGATAATGCTAGGCCGAATGGAAGAACCCGATATTGGTAAGCTTTGCCCCCAAAAGCAAACCTCAGGAACTTCCTGTGATGTGGAAGGATGGAGATGTGAAAGTATGCGTCCTTGAGGTCGATCGTAACAAACCAGTCCTCGGACCTGATTTGAGATACGATCTGCCTCAGTGTCAACATCTTGAACTTGAGTTTCATAACGAACTGGTTCAAATGACGAAGATCTAGAATAGGACGCAACCCGCCATCCTTCTTTGGAACAATAAAGTAACGGCTGTAGAAACCGTTCTCTGCATCGGAGGGAAGTACATAATCTATGGCTCCTTTCTCCAATAGAGTTTTTACTTCTTGTTCCAGAACCAGAGCCTGCTCGGGGCCCACCACAGTGGGTAGGACCCCCATAAACCGGGGCGGGCGAGACCCGAACTGAATGGCATAACCTTTTTCGATTGTACGCAGGACCCATTGAGGAATATTTGGCAGTAGCTTCCACGCTGTCAGATATTCTACTAAGGGAACCAGTCTCTCGAGACTGGCCTCTGGTATATGTTGAATAACCAGTTCGGTGCCCCGATGCGGCGCACCGGCAGGGGGCAGCCGAACTGATCGCTCTGAGACCCTCCTCGGAGGGAGCGAACACCCCATCACCGCTAAAGTTACGGGCGGATGTTTGAGTGAATGTTCGCTGGGGGCCGCTGCGCCCTGGAATACCCGAGATGGCAGGGTTGGCAGAACGGCCCCCTGAGGGCACCGAAGAGAAGTGAGCGCCGTGCGCTGAAGTGTAAAACGCTTCTCTCCGGAGGGGACTGCCCTCAAAGTCCTGACGCTGCTGGCGTCAGGGCTTTTTCCCCGCAGCCTTCTTGGCAGTAAGGATGGATCGCAGATCCACCCTACCCCTCGAAGGCTGCGGTTGAGACCGCCCACCCGTCCCCCCGTGTCGCTGAGGGGGAGTACGGGTGGTAACGCTCTGCTTCTGGGTGGCCCGATGATATTGTGAGGAGCTGGCTTTAGAAGAGTGGGGCTGCTGTTGTTGAGCAGCCCCGGGGGTATGAGAGCGGCGGGGGAGGAGCTTCTGGAACGCCGCCGCTTGTTTATTAGCCTCCTGGAACCTCTCAACGACCGTATTGACAGAGTCGCCGAAGAGGCCAGGAGGCGTAAGCGGGGCGTCCAGAAGGAAGTGTTTATCCTTATCTTTTATAGAGCTAAGGTTGAGCCATAAATGCCTCTCCGTGGCCACCAGGGCTGCCATAGCACGACCGACAGATTTGGCAGTCTCCTTGGTGGCCCGGAGAGATAAATCAGCTGCCCGACGTAGCTCATTGACTACGTCGGGAGTCATTCCCCCGCCCTCATCAATATCCCCCAAAAGTTCGGCTTGGTAGGCCTGCAGCACGCCCATAGTGTGAAGGCATGCCGCAGCCTGACCAGAGGCCTGATAAGCTTTGCCCACCAAGCTGGATGTAATCCTGACGGGCTTGGTGGGCAATGTCGGGGCCTTTAGGGGCGATGCTGATTGTGGAGAGAGATAGCTAGCAAGCGTCTCCTCCACCTTTGGCATCGTCCCATACCCATGCTCCTTAAGCCCCACTATCGATGCATAGTGCGTGGTTTGAGCACTATGCACACGATAGGAGGCCGGTTTCCTCCAGGACCTCGACACCTCAGTGTGGAGGTCTGGGAAGAAGGGGAGACCCCGACGGGGAGGCTGCGCTCGCGAGGGCAGGAACCGTTCGTCCAATTTGCTTTTAGGACGAACATCCTGCCTCTCCGCCGGCCAATCGATGTTCAGTTTGGCCACGGCGCGAGTTATGACCTCCACCAGCTCCTCATAAGCCGGAGAGTGGGATGGCGAGTCCTCACTCTCAGCTATGTCGGTGCTCTCCACATCCAACTCCTCGGAGCTGGACACGTTGAGCACCGGTGCTTCACCCAGTGTGGAAGGAACCGCAAAGCGTGCTTCCAGACACTGGGAAAAAGCACTGGATCTGTCAGGTGAGGGCTGAGATAGGGCGGGGCCCGTCTCAAACCCCTCTGACAAATCCATTTGCGATCCCCAAGATCTGGATCGGCGCTGTGCCTCGGCAGCAGCGGGACCCGAACCCTGGGGAACGCGAGCCTGGGCGCTCTCATCAAAGAGCGCCAGGCGGGAGCGGAGCGTCCGCAATGAAAGGCGGTCACAATGCTCACAGTCAGCACCCTCAAGTGCTGACCGGGCATGCTCCGCTCCCAGGCAGGCAACACAGAGATCATGTGTATCCCCGCCCGTGATGTAACGTGGGCAGGGAGGAACACAAGGTCTAAATGGTTTCTCAGCCATAAAGGATAATAATAAAGACAGACAACACCAAATAGAACATACGAGACACAGAGCGCAACTGAAGACACAGAAGCTAGCGTTGCTTTGTTTGAGCGTGCTTTATAGCTTCCTGGCCGTGACGTCACCCGCTTCTGACGTCTCGACACACCATTGGACTGATTTCACACGTGCTTCATGACGACATCACGCGTTGCGTTCCCAAAGCGTCATTTCTCGACGCAACGCGAGTTCCCTTGAAAGGGAACTACACTCTCCTGACAGGGGGTAGTAATAAAAGGGGTGAAAACTACAGTATATCACCTAAACCCTAGTTCTAGCCTAGGCCAGCTATAGCTGTGGGCCTATAAGGCCACACATAAGCATAGATCTGCCTGGGGCTAAAAACTCAACCTCAAAATTCTCAATAGAGAGGAGGAAACTCTGAAATACAATCTAAAAACAAGGGCCCTAAATTCCCTTTCTATTTCTTTTACGCACACAGGAAAAGCTATACAGGAAAGCTACGGTCAATATATTAAAATAAATATAGACCAAGCTTAAAACCTGTGGTAAAAGAAGCACCTGGGTAAAAAATTATTACTCAGGAGGTGGAAGAAGAAAGGAGAGGAAATTAGTCACCGACGCAGCTGCCGTCCGTAACTGACTTCCGTAACTGACTTCCTCCCTCAAATCTTCCTCCTCCTCCTGTCTGTCTGGGTCCAGAATCGGATCCGAGCAGAAAGCAGGTCAAAAAATCTAGACCCTTCAGCAGATCAGACTAGTAATGCCTATAACACTGCCATCGTGTGTGGAGCAGCACCAGTCTGACACGCCACCGCGTATGCCCTGCCATTCAAGCGAAATGTCACTTTAAAGAACTTAAAAGGCAGTACCAGAGCTTAAATGCCTGTGCCCGCCCCATGACAAGATAGTGAACAAACAACTCGTCAATAGCGAGGGCACGACACATACCCATGCTGGCTCACTCCCTCAACATCAACAAAATCAGCTTGGTGAATATGAGCCGAATATGGGTTTTTCCATGCCCTCTCAATCACCTCATGTAGATCAGGAAGGAATGGAAGGCTCACAAAGGCTGTTAGATTATGGTCGGAAAGGAATCGCACGTCGAGCCATACGCGTGCGATCCCTTTCTCACGGCAGCTGCAGCCTGCCAGAGGCGCACTCCACAATCTAAACAGCTCCTTATACACGGGGCAGGGAGGCTTAGAAGTTTCAAAAGGCTCGCCTTCCTCTTATCTAACAGCCAATTCCTGCTCTATTGGGCTAAAAACCAGAAGAGCACTCGCTGCCAAAACAGATAATGACAAAGAAAGAACATTATCATCATACAGAAGCCAACCCTCAACAGCCGCTGGGGATATGAGAGAAATACCTCTCTCAAACTCCCCCGCAAACCCCATCTGTGAACCCCATGATTTCAGTCGCCGCCCTGCCTCAGCACGGGCGGGACCAGAACCACTGGCACAGATGTCAGCCGCTCTTCCCTCAAGAAGAGGGCTAAATGAGAGTGGAGTGTCCTAAAAAGCAAATGCTCACAGTTTGCATAGACAGTGCCCTCAAGCACTGTCCGTGCATGCTCCTCACCCAGACAGAAAACGCACAGATTGTGTGTGTCATCAGGTGTCAAAACCTGGGACACAGATCCACACACTTACTGAAACGTTTGTTAGTACATAGTAAAATCTCTTACCAGATTTGAAGAATCGCAATTAAACAAAACAGTCCCTGAAGATGATAAGATACTGATTGCTTCTCTAGGTGCTTCTTTATACTTCCAGGTCACATCTATAATGACGTCATAGGCTGTCGTCGGCCAATAGGATTGGTGAGATTTGATAGTTGCTTTCAGACACTGGTTCACGTGATGACGTTCCCCAATGCGTTTCAAATGCAATGTAGAGTTCCCTTTCGAAAGGGAACCCCAACTGCTACACATGCATATTAATAGAATATTGGACATTTATTAGTACTTATTAAGCACATATTAATGCCTTATTCTGTATGACCTATTAATGGTTTTTGCCATGCTATTTAAATTAAATTGTTCAACAAGACACAAGAGCATCACTGAGATCAGATATTGATGGTTCCTGGATCACCATTCCAATACAGGGAGAACAAGATACTGCATATATAGCTGCAAGCAGCAATTAATGGGGTTCAAGCACTTTAAGGCCTTTTTAAGGATATTATGTTTTATTTAGCAAGCATGTAACCACTTAGATTATAGATAGAAAAGACCATTTACAGCCAATACAGGTCATTTTCCATCAGAAATATACAGTTTCAAAAAAGCTTTTTAACAGTTATCGAAGTTGAGCCAAAAAGCTAAGACTAGTTTGCCAAAGTTGGTTTTTTGAAATAATCTCCAATATTTAACGAACGATTTGATGGACAGCAGCGGTCCTAAAGGCAATGTTGCTCAGAATGAGGAGTTCTACCATGTGGTATGAAAAGCTGCATGATATACAATCCTTTAGCATACGATAATTGTGAAGGCGCCCCCCAGTGGCTGATTTCTTTTGAGTTTCTCACAGGCCGTAAGTCAAACAGGCCCAGCGAGTTTCGTTCCGATCCTGACTTCATTGGCCGCCGCCGGCCGTGTTTTTCAAGACATGCAAATGTCTTCAAAGACAGTCTTGGCACTTTGGACACTGGAAATTGTAACAGTTACAATAGGGTTTCAGTGCTATTTGCTTAAACCCCTAAAAAACTAATTTCCAGACTTGTGCTCTGGAGTGCAGCGGAAACCATCCAGTAGCTGGCAGCAAGTCACGTCTTATTGAGTCAAAATTCTTTCATAATTTGATAAATTGATTCATACAGGAACGAAACATGTTGCTCAAAGACATTTTTTTTTTTTTTTTTTACTATTTTCGGAACAGACTACTGTGTATAAAATGTAAGTTACTCAGCGCCCCTGGGTGCGTCCCACTACAGTTCTCACCTTCACTATGACTGGTACTGTGGTACTTCTTGGTACCAAATGTTACTTTCTTTTATATTCTACCTTATTTTTTAAAGGATTCTCCCCAATTAGGAGGTATACTCCATTATTACCGGTGACAACTGTATTCCTCTTCTACCAGGTTCTGACACTTTCATACCAATATTTTTATGCTAGCAACTCAAATGGAAAACAGAAAAAAATAAAATAAACGTAGGCTGTATAATTTTTCAGGATTCCTCAGACATATTTTCTCTTTTTCCAAGGTTCATACCCAGAAAGTCCTGCAGTGCTTAGAAGTAAAATCAATTTCTGATTCTGAGTCATTATTAATTGTGATATTGCACCCCATTATGAATATAAATCTGTAATTAATGCCTAATAGAGATAAAGTGAGCCACTTTCAGATGTCATTTTGATTCATTGCAATTCATAGAATCCAATGTAAATGTTTCAAGTGCCAAAGATATATCCACAGGCTCATTAGAGCCTTCCCAATGTTCATTACAATATATTTTTAGTAGATTTATTTCAAAGTCAGGGGTCCAATCCTGCACCTGGATGGTTCTGCAGGAAAATGGCCTTCCAGGAGCAGGATTTGACACCCCTGATTTTAAAATAAAGTGATAAATGAGTAAGTAATAAATAAATAAGTGAAGTGAGCAGTTTATGTGCCACTAATTATCAGTTAATCAGTTTCAGATAATATGACCAGTAAATTTGATGCATACTTCTAGCAGGCTGGAATGGAGGATATTAGGCAAGGTTCAAGAGAAAATCGAGTATGAATGCTACCATTGCCCTGTCCTTTTTTCCACTATCCTTTTTTTTTTTTTTTGGTTCCTGGACCCTTTAGGATTGTCTGGGGTGGCTCGCCATCAAAAACGAAAGAACCTGGCCTATTCACAGACCAGAGTATGCATTTAGTGGATTGTCAATGTTAAACTCACATTAACATGAAACTAGAGGAAAATATAACATACATACAAACAATTATTACTTCAGTATAAGCAACAAATTGTGTTTAGTTACCTCTGTGATGACTTTAGTTTTTCTTGGACAATGGATCAACTACGATCACATTTACAACAGATTATCATCAAAATACAGCATAAAAGGGAATACAGAACTCTGTTTTTTTTTTTTTTTTTTTTTTTTTTTTTTACCAAATTAAATGTTATTTATCAACTGAGTTTTATCACATTATTCACACAAATTACATTGGCACATCGTCTCCATGTAAACTACAAAAACGCAAATTTGTGAAAACTGGCACGCCACGCGTATTACGTGTTCAGTTGATAGTGTTACTTTACGCCAACTACTGGCATGGCACACAAATACAGCGTTTTTAGACATTTTCGAGGATCGGTGTGATCATTTTGACAACGTTGTCACCTGTACGTGAAAAACGCGAAGGAAAAATGTTTCCGTGTTTAGTACCACATTGTTGTGTAAACTTACCCCAAGTGTTTAAATACACAGAGTAATCAACAGAACTAAGAACAGGTGAGGAACTAATGAGTAACTATGGAAATTGTATAATGAATCTTTCCAACATATTTCCAACATATTTATGCTTCTTTCTTCTCAAATAATAAAATAATGTCCACTCAAATCTATAGTTCACTATAGATCTATTTATTTATTAAAGGATTAGTTGACTTTCAAATGAAAATTAGCCCAAGTTTTACTCACCCTCAAGCCATCCTAGGTCTTTATGACTTTCTTCTTTCTGATGAACACAGTCAGAGAAATATTAATAAATATCCTGATGCATCCAAGCTTTCTAATGGCAGTGAGCGATATCAACGAGTATGAGCTGAAGAAAGTGCCTCCATCCACATCATCATAAAACATACTCTGAACGGCTCCAAAGGGGTTAATAAAGGCCTTCTGAAGAGAAGTGATGCGTTTGTGTAAAAAAAAAAAAAAAATCCATATTTAACAAGTTATGAAGTAAAACATATAGCTTCCGCCAGACCGCCTTCCATATTCAAGTTACGGAAAAAAAATGGAACTGGCGTCGCGTCAATTAAGCTTTTTCCATAAGTTGAATAGGGAAGGTGTGAACTGCGAGAGGTGTTGCGCTTATTTAAGAATAACTTATTAAGACAGCGCAACACCTCTCGCAGTTCAAAAAGCTTGCGCTACGTCCTACACCTTCCCTATTCAACTTATCGAAAAAGCTTAATTGACGCGACGCCAGTTCCATTTTTTTCCGTAACTTGAATATGGAAGGTGGTCTGGCGGAAGCTAGATATTTTACTTCACAACTTGTTAAACTTGTTTTTTGTTTTTGTTTTTTACACAAAAGCTTCAATTAACTTCAGAAGGCCTTTATTAACCCCCCTGGAGCAGTGTGGAGTACATTTATGATGGATAAATGTGGATGGATGCAGTTTCTTCAGCTCATACTCGTTGGTATCGCTCACTGCTATTATAAAGCATGGACGCGTCAGGATATTTATTAATATATCTCCGATTGTGTTCATCAGAAACAAGAAATTCATATACACCTAGGATGGCTTGAGGGTGAGTAAAGCTTGGGGTAATTTTCATTTAAAAGTAAACTAATCCTTTCAGAGCACAATAGGCTTAATGATATACAGCTGCTTTGCATTGGGGTGCTTCTTACCCTTATTTGGTTTATTGTCCGATGATGTCTAGTCGACTATATATTATTATACCTTATATATTTCTCTAAAATAGGTTTCTCTATAATACATACAAGTCACAATGTGCAGCCAGTGAAAGCTTTACCATGTACTGTGGCTAAACTAGGGTCGGTAGTCGCACATAGTAAATAGGTTTGTTCCAGTTTGTGCTGATGATGTTTGGAATTCATTCTTCACTGAACTTGAGTGCAATCTGTAGCCCTCACTCATTTACCCAGTTACCAGGACAACCACACTGGCCCTAGTAACCAAGCTGGTTTCCATGGGAGCTATTGCAGACTAGTCTCTTCATTGTCAGTGTCAGGAATTAGAAAACAGGAGAAAATATTGCCCAAGTGCACAGGACAAGTGGCTTGCACTCTTACAGAAACCTGAGTCTTTTGATACAATATTTTAACTACCCATTTTTTTTTTTTTATTTCAGTTTCTATTAACATATATTTAAGGCAGCGGCCTGTGATAGATGCTATTTACACTATATTTACACTAGCAGTATTTTCTTTGCACTAAGTGTAAATAGTAGTTAGATGCTATATTTGCTATACTTTTAGCACCTCAGTGTATTGTAGTGTATTATAAAACAGTGTGCAATAATAACAACATATTCAGTCTATATGATTGTATTTATTAAATGGGTGCTGCCTTAATGGGACATTACTTGTCCCTATCACCAAAGGCCTCCCCTACACCTAGTCCTAACTTTATTCGTTAAACACTTTGTTCCCAATATTAAAGGGTTAGTTCGCCCAAAAATGAAATTTCTGTCATTAATTACTCACCCTCATGTCGTTCCACAACCGCAAGACCTTCGTTCATCTTCAGAACACAAATAAATTAAGTTTTTTTAAATTTTCCATTTAAAGCAACGAAATTACCACATTCAAGGTCGAGAGAAGTTAAGTAAAGTAGTAAATGTTAAAATAGTCAACGTGACTACAGTGGTTCAACCGCAATATTATGAAGTGACAAGAATACTTTTGGTGCACAAAAATAATGACTTTATTCCTTAAATTCATCTCTCACCTGCCATCCTGCTAAGCTATTTATGTTGCAGAGCTTCCGTGTTTAAATCCGAACGGCGACTCATTATTGGCCGGCCAATACTGAGCCCGCGTTGAGACGTAAACACGGAAGATCTGCAATGTAAATAGCGCATGAGAACAACAGGGGAGAGACAAATTTGTTGAATAAAGTCGTTATTTTTGTTTTGTTTTTGCGCACAAAAAGTATTCTTGTCGCTTCATAACCTTAAGGATGAACCACTATAGTCACGTTGACTATTTTAACGATGTCTTTACTACTTTTCTGTACCTTGAATGTGGTAATTTTGTTGCTTTCAAAAAAACCTCTCGGATTTCATCAAAAATATCTTAATTTGTGTTCCGAAGATGAACGAAGGTCTTGCGGGTTTGGAACAACATGAGGGTGAATAATTAATAAGAGAAATTTGGGTGAACTAACCCTTTAAATACCAGTTAGGCTCCTCCCCTCCGTTCACAATCCCCACAATACTAATCATAGACACCTGATTTGTGGTCATTATGAACACTATTTATAGGGGGCCCTATATATAGGTGGCAATTGTAGTCTAATGGTTATAGAGTCAGACTGGTAATCTGAGGGTTGCAGGTTTGATTCTCAAGACATCCTCACCACTGGCTTTCAACATTTTATTTGCAACTGATCTGCCCATCTTTGAAACCTCACTGTTTGTTTGTTTGTTTGTTTGTTTGTTTGTTTGTTTGTTTGTTTGTTTGTTTGTTTGTGGTGGTGATGATTTACACAAGGACAATGAAAGAGTTTGAATTCATTCATGTCTGTCAAAACTCATATCAATGTGCATGTCAAACTTAAAACTTGATTGATTGCATGTGTATTTCAATTTGGTAACACCAAAATGCTTTTGTAATAACAACTGGATTTTTTTGTGTTTACATTGTATGTCATGAAATGAACATGTCCACACAAACGCATTCACAGACTGTCAAAACCCAGGAAAAAATCCCTGCCGAAAATTCTCAAGGTTTCTTCCGAATTAATAATAGAGCACGCAAACTACTTTGTCATTTTGTGTTAGCTCTTAACCTTAGCAATCAATCTTTTTCTGAAAGAGGGAACAGAGAAATAAAATGACATGTGAGGGTAGGGAAAGCTCCAATTATTGTGCAGATGAATGTTTCTAGTGTGGCTTAGCTATTTTTGGAATGATATCATACCCACCGTCTTCATTAAGTGGCTGCCATTTAAATCAGTGGGTGCTAAAATGGATTGGCAACAGATGGTGAAAGGATATGACTGTTAACACAGTTGCTTAGTAACACAATCAGCCTCTGAAATGAGAGCCAATGGCTCCTTTGCATTTTTCAATGGAAGGTAAGAGTACAATAGGTTCCCATCAAGCGCAAGAAGCTTGTGTGAATTGAAATCTCTGGCATGTATGTTGTACAAATACCTGTTGCATCTTGAGTGTATAATTGAATGAATTTAAAGGTAATAAGGTAATAATTATTTTCATTTTAGGACAGCTACCTCTAGCTATGAATATATATATACATATATAGTACTTTGTTGTATGCATATAAAATATCTTAATGTTTGTACATCAAACATTCTGTACTGTGCAAGACGACCAGCAGATGGCGCCATAGACAATGAATTATGATACATTGTGATATGTATTTAACAGCAAACAAACAAACAAACAAACAAACAAACAAAAAAACGCTTCGTCATGGTTCAAAGATTATTTATTTTTAAAATTTAAAATAAAAAATATATATTTTATTAAATATTCTTTTACCAGTGTCACATCATATAAATAATAATCCTAAACCATTGTAGTATGCTTATGAGCACTCACTTTTAAAGAGTTGACAGTATGATATTTTGTTTAACAAAAAAACAATTAAATCAGGAATAAATACTTTTGTTTCTGCTTTGTTACCAAAAAATAACAGATTTGGCCATTCTGGACCTATTATATTATATTATATTATATTCAAGCTTTAGAAAAGGATGTAAACACACCATAAAAGTATCATAAAAGTGATCCATACAAGCTAAGTAACTTTGTCTGCGAAAAGACCAAAACTGACAAAATTCACAGTTAAGTGCTTCTTAAAGATTGAAAGCTTCAGTACCTGTTCATTATATATAATTTAATGCAGGTTTCACAGAATGCCCCCCATTGTTGGGGGAACAATTGTTTTAAGTAGGCACAAGAAAGAAGGAACACACGTTTAGCGATCAAGGAACTGTGGTGTGAGCAGCTCACTCTCTGAGACCATAACTCTACAACCTCTCACTTCATGTATCCACATAAGGATCAAAAGAAAAACGAAAGGTCTGGCCTGTCTTTCACAGATAATTTGCTTTAATGGCCTACTGATGTGCCTTGAAACATGTAGCATTATTCAATGTGTCAGCGTAATTTCCACTGAAAGAGGAAGGCGGCACATATCGAACACCTATTCCCCTTTTTTAAAATAGCAAATAGTGTTTCGTTTCAGAGTTTGGCCTTAGCCATTGAGCTCGTTAAAGCTGCAGTTTTCTCCTAATCTCTACCGTTTCTCCTCCTAATCTCCTCCATATCGCTTTAAAATATAGCATTCTGTGCAGAATTCAAATGGGTCCGATATGTTTTGTGGTCTGCATCGACTCACGATCTGTGGTCTGGTGTCTCTGGACCGGAGCAGACTGTGTGCACAAGCACTTCGACGGTTCACCTGACACCAACGTGAAACCAGACGTCATTTGCCCCAATGGAAAGCATATTTACACTGTCTACGAAAAATGAATTTGATTTTCTAAAAGTTGAATATCCAATTACACCTGTAATTTACATTTTACCGAAAATTCATAAAAATCTTGCTAATCCACCAGGGAGACCTATTATTGCTGGTATGTGTTCATTAACAGAAAAAATATTGGTGTTTATTGGTTCTTTTTTAAAACCCTCTATTCAAAGTCTTCCTTCTTTTGTACAGGATTCTATGGATATGATTAAAATGTTACAGTCCATCACATTGCCTCACAATCAAGTATCACTTGTTACATTAGATGTGGAATCATTATATACTAATATTCCACATGATGGCTGCATACAAGCTATTGAATTTTTTCTATGTGTTCGTTTTAGTAACAAGAGTCCTGGCATTGAGTGTTTAAAGACACTGACACTGGTGTTGACTAAACTTTATCTATAAAGATGACTTCTTTTTACAAATTAAGGGAACTGCAATGGGTAGCACAATGGCTCCCAATTATGTGAATTTTTATGTTGGTCATTTTGAACATGAATGTGTATTTAATCCTATGGTCAATTCTTTCTTACCCAACATTTTTTTGTGGCGTCGATACATTGATGATATTTTTCTTATATGGTGTGGCTTTTGGAAAATGAATTACTTGATTTTCAACCATTTATAAATCGCAGTAGTGAACATCTTAAATTTACCATTGATTATAATGCTTCTCAATTAGCTTTCTTGATCTACTTATAATAAAAGATGATGATAAATTGGTGACAGATTTGTACAGAAAACCTACAGATGAAAAAAAAATACGATTCTACATGGTCAGAGTTTTCATCCTACCAATCTAAAGAAGAGTCTACCGATTAGTCAGTTTAAGAGGATTCGTAGGATTTGTACGTATAATGAAAGGTACAAGATACAATGTAAAGATCTATGTTAGAGGTTTTACGAGAGAGGTTATGAAAATATTTGGGTTAAAGAGGCTGTGGCACGTTTAGAAAATATTGATCAGCAAGAGTGTCTAAATCGACCAAAAATAGGTTGTCTTGTATTATCCAATATTCTGCTCTAAGTAATGAGTTTGCAAACATAGTACGTAAACACTGGCATATTCTAAGCTCTGACCCTTCATTGAGTCAATGTTATAAAGATCCTCCACGAATTGTCCATAAACGAGCCCCCAATATACGGCAAATGGTGGGGAGAGCTGACCAAGGGTCTGAACAATCCAGTAATCCCTTTTCAGTCCCTGATGGCAATTATAGAGCGGACAATGTGTACAATGTAATTTTACAACAAAATGTCACACTTTTAGTCATCCGCACTCAGGGAAACAGTTTAAGATTAAGGGAATAATGTAATTTATATGATCAAATGCCCCTGCGGTTTGGCCTATAGGTAAAAGGTATAGGTATAGGTTGTTTAAAAACTTGTATAGCCGAACATAGAAGTAATATATGATTGAAGGACCAAAAAAAATCCCATTGCTGTGCATTTTGACGCTTTCAAACATAATTTATCAACTCTTCGTTATTTAGGCATTGAACAAATACAAGTACCTAGAAGGGGTGGTGATATTAACAAAATCTTATTACAGAGGGAAGCTTTTTATATTTACACATTAAATACTCTTTCTCCTAAAGGTTTAAATTTGTATTTTGATTTGAAACCTTTTTTGTGATTTTTATATATTTGATTCTATTTGTTATCAGTGTTGATTGGATTATTAGGTGATGAGGTTGATGACTTGTATCAGGTGTAATTGATCATGCTGACAAAATGATTGACCATGTTGAGAAAATGATAAGAAATTGCCATTTTTGACTATTTACTGTTTGCCTGACCTGATGAAGACCTTTTTGGTCGAAACGTTGTCTTTTAAATAAATTTTGAGAACAGTAGTGGCAGTGTGCCGATTTTTGTTTCTTTACTCAGGTGTGAATGCAGCAGTCGCACTCGGGTGCGTACCAAAAGCGGACCAAACAAGCGTACCAAGACCTCTTGAAGTGGTTCGCTTGAGAAGTGAAAGCAATCCGAACCAACAAACCAAATGATATCATAATTCATAACGAGAAATGTGTAAAAAGCAGTAGTGTCTGATTCTGTGAGTGAGCACATTAGTTACCGTAGTTGAAAACCAAAGAGCACCTCTTTATCTTAAAATGTAAAATTTTCTGTGCAAGAATGCTTCAAGAATTATCTGAACTTGAAACTCACACCACACACTGGAAAAAAAAAAAAAAAAATTCTTATCAGCTCATCATCACCATTTACAAATAACAACTTCAAACTCACAAAGCAGCTTTGAGGATCATATCAAGCTCACTAAACCTGTCATATTTATCAGGTTACTAATGCAGTATGCAGCATGTTTTCAGTTACTTATCAACAAAATCAAATCAACTGTTTAAATAAAAAGCGCATATCCTTTAATCAACATTTCATATTTTCCCACTTTGCTTTCATGTTTCGAGAAAAAGTTTTGTGGTAAACACGTAGATGCATCACCTCAAGCATGGGTGACACTCATAACCATGTGGAATATTTGTCATAAAGGAAAACCACATTTACAAAGGTCTTTTTTACATACTTAACTTGCACAAATTGTCGTGCTCTCAGAAAAAAAAAATGAATAAAGAGATGTAAAAAAATCCATTCACAAATAAACAGTCAGTCAGTGTACTCAAACTAAGTCGTTCTCAACTGATTGGTAATGCTTCCCATATTTTGTTGTAAAATTCCACAGCTGTGCATCAAAAAAAAAAAAAAAAAAAAACATTAGATTAATATGTTACTTGGTAGAAGGCAGTCAAATAATACAGATGCCAACACGGTGTAGGAAACTTTGTTCCTTGTCGAAGCAGAGACCAGGAGACATTGGGATATCTTTCAAGCAGAAGTTACTCTTTATTGAGAACACGTGCTGTCGGTAGCTGTAGTCATCCAAGTCTAACTAATGCAGTGTATACATGATGTTTTATAGGCATTCAGTGGGCAGTCCTTAAAGGTGTTGCCCTTACACACAGCCTTAGAAGTGACCACTAAAACAAAAGCATCTAAAGACAATACAGGCAATTACCACCGACTGTGTAGATAATAGTACCCCAAATGGTATAAACAGTAGCTGGTCACGAGAACTAAGACTATGTAAACATTCACACATAGTCTGACTTCTAGTAAGAAGATCAGAGCATTCAAATGCATAGGTGCTAACCCAATCAGTCTGACAGTATCGCTCATACCTTCACATTATCATAGAGACAAAGGCACAGCTGTGGTCAGGAAGTGCATACTTGGTTTATGCTGATTCTCCTTCTGTTTAAAGCATGCATGTTTTTAAACTTGCCCTGAATGGCACTGTTACAAACTGCTCTGAGACACGAATGGTTGAGGATGCAAACGCAGTTTACTGAAGAGGTAATCCACACATGAGGTCAACAAACAGGCAAAGGGTGTAGCGTCTGGAGCGAGCACACACAATTGTGAAAGGCTATCACCCATGCAGGTCCCGTAAGGTCTGGCTCCCCCACTGAGTGCTATCACCCCATCTGCACCATTTGCTCTTTACACATGAATGAACATGCATTTCCCCAGTACATCTTGTGTATTATTACTGTTTGTATATTGTTCTTTCGTTTGTTGTATAGTGTTACGCATGCCTGAAAGTTGGAACTATGAGACCTTCACCTTCCACCTACCATCACCCATCTAGGTGATATTTACTATCATATTACTCCTTGTTTAATGACTCACATGTCGGTGGACATCAAAATATCATAGTTATCATATCGTTGTATGTTTGTTATATTTATCAGAGTATAAATGGACACAAACCTACAAACCCAGGCAAATGAACTCACTCTCAAACAAAGGAAATCCCCCCACCAGAGAATTGCACCTTTTTCATTAGTCAGAGTTCAAAAAGCCCCCACGAAAACTACACTTGTGTTACTTCTTCTAGTTAGATCTTCTGGTTCTTTGTTCTTGTTCCTGTTGATACTATGTGAGGGCCACCTGGCCCAGGCCAGGCTGATAGGCCTCCATTTCACTTTAAGCCATGCACAACTGCAGCGACCACAAAAGACTCAAGGATGGAGTAACGGTACATCCTTCTAAATGCAAATTGTAGTCTGAAAGATTCTGTGTCACTCTGTCAGATGAACACCACAGCAGTGCAGATGGGCTTGAAGACCACTACGGCAGAGCAGACGACCACCACAGCAGTGCAGATGGGCTTGAAGACCCCCACGGCAGATCTGGCAACACTGGAAACCACCAAGGCTGATCAGGTAAAACTGAAACATGAAGCACAGAGAGGTTAGTGTTGGCCATTAGGGCCGTAACAGGACAGGCAGGGAGCTCAGGAACGCCTTCCAAGGCTATGACCAGAACTTCCTCTCTGGTTGTATTGAGGTAGGCAGACAGTTCAGGAACGACCTCTGTGGTCGCGTCAAGACAAACAGGCAGTTCTGGTAGGACCTTTACGGTTATGTCAAGGCAGACAGGAACCCCAGTGATCACCTGCACGGTCACATCAGGGCAGACAGGGAACTCAGGGATGACCTCCGTGGTCATAACAAAGCAGACAGCGAACTCAGGGACAACCTCCGTGGTTGTATCAGGACAGACAGGAAGTTCATAGGTCACAAGGCTGATGATGACTGAAGACTCTGGTGAGGCACCCATGATGTCTGGAGACTCTAACGTAGTGGCCATGACGGCTGGAGGTTCAGGCGTGGCAACCATCTTGTCTGCAGACACAGGTATAGTGTCCATTTTGTCCGAGGACTCTGGTGAGGCACCCGTGATGTCCGAAGACACATGCAGAGCGGCCATCTTGGACAGCAAAAAGGACAGCAAATGTCTTTGTTCATTTTTGATTATTTTCAAACCTACAAAGGTGTACATAAACTTTGGAGTACAACTATATATCTATATCTATTGCTTTCATTCAATTGAGCCAATTACAATAATGGACTGACTCTGTTTACAAACAATTGTTTTCCTTCTATTTTTTTTTGTTTTTGTTTTTTCCTCAAGGTATTTTTTTTTTTACTTTCCTGCCTCTTTGGAACATGTCCATTTACGCATACTGTGTAGAGATGGACATTTGAGGTTTTCTGCCGATGGAGAGCTTCTGGGACATTGACATTGTCGCAGAGACGAACTCCGCGATTCCCTCCTCTGGCCATCGGAGGGAACCCTCTCCCGAATACTGACATGCACACACACTCACGCACTACATTTCCCATCAGCCCCGTACCTTGGACTAATCACCACACCCAGCTGAAGCTCATTTACCGGACTATTTAAGACTCTCATTTCCCCATCACCATTGCGAA
Source organism: Elopichthys bambusa (assembly GCA_037101425.1). NCBI lineage: Eukaryota > Metazoa > Chordata > Actinopteri > Cypriniformes > Xenocyprididae > Elopichthys > Elopichthys bambusa. The sequence continues at coordinate 26,593,769 of CM074450.1, read as the reverse complement.
GTCTTGTATTGCCACGGTGTACATTTCTGAGCGTTTTCTTGTATTATTTGCCTGCCTGTTACTGATGCTGTTTGCCTCTCGTTTACGATTCTCTGCTGCCCGCCTTTGGACTATAAGTGATATCCGGCTGCCCTGATTCCTTACCTGTACCCTGAATACGATTCTGCCTGTCCCTTACCATTCCTGTTTGACCCTGCCTGTTGTACTACACATTCTTCTAATAAAGCCTGCTTATAGATCCCAACTCGAGTGACGATTTGTTACAGAAGACTTCGCCAAGACAAGATCCAGCGGCTTTCTCTCACCTGTATGCGACCATGTCAGCACAAGCCAGCCAGCTCGCTGCACACCAACATCAGCTCAATCGCATCACGTCACTCACTGAGGAACTGGTGAAAGCGCTACAAGGTCTCCACACACCTGCTCCAGCGGTGCCTCCGACACCCGCCGCGGCTGCCATTACCCATGCTGCAGGAACGCCGCCGCTGGGGAACCCACGCCTCTCACTCCCAGAAAAAATTGATGGTGATCCCACTAAATGTAAGGGCTTCATTCTTCAATGCTCCCTCTTCATTAGTCAGCAACCTGCACTGTACACCACTGAAGCAGGAAAGATCGCACTCGTCTGTTCATTGTTCACCGGGAGGGCTTTGGAGTGGATTACCGCTGTTTGGGGAGATAATGGGGCAGCTTTTCCCTCGTTTGAGTACTTTATGCAGAAATTTAGAGAGGTTTTCGATCACCCCAATGACGGAAAAGGGGCTGGTGATCGCTTAATGGAGCTTACCCAGGGGCGTAGAACGGCGGCTGAACACGCTCTAGCCTTCTGCACGCTTGCAGCACAAACCCATTGGGTGAGTGACACACTTAAAGTATGTTTTCGAAGAGGATTGTCTCATGAATTACAGGCAGAGCTCGCCTGCTGTGACGAAGGCAGGAGCCTGAATCAATTCATTGAACTTACCATCCAAATTGACAATCTCATGCGTTCCCGTAAGACCAGTCATAAACGCAATGTTCGTTCCTCTCCTCCCGTGGACCCAGAGTATTCAGAACCCATGCAAATGAATTCCTACCATTTATCTGAAGAGGAGAGAAGTCGCAGGCTGACCCACCGTCTATGTTTGTACTGTGGTCATGTAAGAAACGTTCCCGCCCTGAAAACCCACGGTCGATGAGTGATGCTAACCCTTATTACAGCTCTGACATGTGCGTGTCTGTACCCATTACACTTCTGTTCAATGATCAACGCCTAACCACTTCTGCATTACTGGATTCAGGGGCAGCGGGAAACTTAATGTCCCAAAGTTTTGCTGAACAAAACCACATTCCGTTAATTGAGTGCTCTTCTTTTCTCACAGTGGAAGCAAAAGACGGCTCTGTCACAGACAAACTCCGTGATTCCCTCCTCTGGCCATCGGAGGGAACCCTCTCTTGAATACTGACATGCACACACACTCATGCACTACATTTCCCATCAGCCCCGTACCTTGGCCTAATCACCACACCCAGCTGAAGCTCATTTACCGGACTATTTAAGACTAATTTCCCCATCACCATTGCGAAGTCTTGTATTGCCACGGTGTACATTTCTGAGCGTTTTTCTTGTATTATTTGCCTGCCTGTTACTGATACTGTTTGCCTCTCGTTTGCGATTCTCTGCTGCCTGCCTTTGGACTGTTTATTGTTACCTGGACTGTGAGTGATATCCGCCTGCCCTGATTCCTTGCCTGTACCCTGACTACGATTCTGCCTGTCCCTTACCATTCCTGTTTGACCCTGCCTGTTGTACTACGCATTCTTCTAATAAAGCCTGCTTATGGATCCCGACTCGAGTGACGATTCGTTACAGACATAAACAGCACTTTTTCCTACAACTTCAAAAAACTTGGTGACAGACAATTTTGGTTTTCTTGTTTTTGTGCCTTTGGAATTCATAATTTTGTTTTCTTTTCAAAATTGCATTCACTGTAATGCTGGAGTAAGATTTTAGAAGAAACCTTTTGGTCCTGTTTAATGTTGGTTTTAGTAAAGGTTTCAGAGCTTATAAGTAAGGTTCGGTAACACTTTACAATAAGGTCTCATTTGTTAACATCAATTAATATATTAGACAACATGATCTAACTGTGCATTCACTTTTTTTTACAGTATTGATCTTCGTTAACATTAGGTAATAAAAAATATAGTTTTTTTTTTTCAAGTTAGTTAATAAAATGTATAGTCATTGTTCATGTTAGTTTACAGTGCATTATCTATTAACATATGCAACTTTTGATTTTAAGAATGCATAAGTAAATGTTAAAATTAATATTAACTAGGATTTATAAATGCTTTAAAGTATTTTTCATTCATAGTTCATATTAACTAAAGTAGTTAACAAATAAAAAGTTATTGTAAAGTGTTACCCAAAGTTTTGAATCTTTTCTTTTCTTTACATTTTGTTTGTATTAATTCATGGGTGTTATCTTATTTATCATCTTATAGATCATACAGAATAATTTTTTCTGAAAATTTAAAAATGCAGAAAGTATTGTGAATGGTAGGTTTAGGTTTAGGTACCTTTGTATGTGAGGGAGAAAATTATAAGCCTCACTGTCCTCCAGACTCTTTCTAAATGAGTTAAATCCTAAAGTGTTGTAATTGTGTTACATTCACATAGACTTTCTGTTTGTTGTTTTCAACGGTCACGTGTTCCTTTGTTCTAGTTTCCCACCACAATCTGTCACCATGGACATTAATCACGTTCATCTCAGCTGTTCGTCGTTTGAGTTCAATCATCTGTGTATTTAAGTTCCTGTTTCTGTGGATTGTGTTGTCAGGTATCATTTGGACGTTTGACAGTTTGTGTTAATGCCGGTGTATGTTCCTGTCTGTTCTTGTATTCTCCTATCGGATTTTCTAGTAAAGACTCTATCTCCATCTCCTCGTTCGTGTGCTTAATTATCAGTACGATTGTAACAAATTGTTTGTGATTGTGTACAGTGTTGGGTTTATCTTGTGCATCAACAAAAAGGTTTTTATGTATTTGTTTTTTAGATTGTTTTGTCAGTAAATGTAGAGGGTTTCAATTTGCATTTGTGTTGATTGTAACTTGGTAATTAAGTTTTAAAATATACTAAATTATATGTAAATAATGTAATTACAAATGTATTAAATTATATAATAGTGTACATGTAAATTACATTAAAGTATATTTTAGTTCACATTAATTGCTTGTCAGTACATTTGGAAGTACACTTTTACCATATTTCAAAGTACATACATTTTTTTTTATTAAAGTCCCACTTAAGTGGTTTAAAAAAATCACTCAGAAGTTCAACTAATTGCATTTAATATGAACTTAATATGTGATACATTTAAAATTAATTACAAATAGAATGCACTTAAGCAGCTGAAAACATTACATTTAATTCACACTTAAGTGTATTGATAACTGATATTAAAATACATTTTAGTTCACATTAATTGCTTGTCAGTACATTGAGCAGTGCACTCCAACTATATTTTAAAGATACTAGAAGCATGTACGAAGGTTATCATAAAGTTGTATTAAATTCCCACTTAAGTGGTTCAAAAAAATCATTCAAAAGTTCAACTAATTGCATTTAATAAGAACTTAATCTGTGATACATTTGAAACTAATTACAAACAGAATGCACTTAAGCGGCTGAAAACATTACATTTAATTCACACTTAAGTGTATTGATAACTGATATTAAAATATATTTTAGTTCACATTAATTGCTTGTCAGTACATTGAGCAGTGCACTTAAACTATATTTTAAAGATACTAGAAGCACGTACGAAGGTTATCATAAAGTTGTATTAAAGTCCCACTTAAGTGGTTTTAAAAAATCATTAAAAAGTTCAACTTATTGCATTTAATATGAACTTAATCTGTGATACATTTGAAACTAATTACAAACAGAATGCACTTAAGCGGCTGAAAACATTACATTTAATTCACACTTAAGTGTATTGATAACTGATATTAAAATATATTTTAGTTCACATTAATTGCTTGTCAGTACATTGAGCAGTGCACTTAAACTATATTTTAAAGATACTAGAAGCACGTACGAAGGTTATCATAAAGTTGTATTAAAGTCCCACTTAAGTGGTTTTTAAAAATCATTAAAAAGTTCAACTTATTGCATTTAATATGAACTTAATCTGTGATACATTTGAAACTAATTACAAACAGAATGCACTTAAGCGGCTGAAAACATTACATTTAATTCACACTTAAGTGTGTTCTTTTAAAGTATTGTAAGAGGGGCTGTAGACCATATGAGGAAACTCCAATCTCTTTAGAATGGGTCCGTCGAAATAATGCAGGCATACACTTTATGTGGAACTTTACTGACTTTTATTTGTCAACGTTCAGGCATGAAATAAACTCACAGCTCGCATCACAAAACATTTCTACCCCTACACATCTACTGCGTATTTTTTCCGTCTCACATGACAACCACTGCGCATTACGTCACATACACAAACAAACCAGATTATCCCACTTATATAACAATTGAATACATACTACAAAACAATAAAAATAAATCTCACAGTATATTATTTGTGCAATAAGTACACTTTATAAAAGTATACTAAAGTGCACTTTTTTTTTTTTCACAAGGGTATATAATCATTCGTCACCTGTATCCTTTCCGCACGCAGGCTATGAATATAGGTCAATTTCATTGACGTTGTATACACATATTCACAGCTGGTCACGACTAAAAATGTTTACATAGCTTGAGTGTAACTCTTGATAGGGAACATTGTTTGCTTGTTAATACAAATGATCCATTTGTTACCAATATCCAATTAAAAGAGAAGACAGCAGACACTATACCTTCACTCTTTTGAGTCAACCTTTTTACAAACATATTGTAAATACAATTGTTAGGCTTAGTGCTAATTCAATTTACATTGTTGTAATTACTCTTCCATTCAAATAGTATAATGTCTGTCTTCTTATCACACTCTAGCTGTCACAAACTGATGTGGTTCACAAGATGAAGACAATGTAGATCAGTTACCAACTTTCTTTAATAAACATGAAGATAATACATAGATGAAGGCGAAGAGAATTATGTATATTAATATGGTCTTAATAAAATATTATATATGAAGTATGTTGTAGATTACTAGTATCGACAACTAAGACAGTTGAATATAATGGGAAATATATACTTTACAGGAGTTAAAGTGTGACAAACTGTTACACTCCTGTATTTCCCATCATTATCCATTGTCTTAGTTGTCGATACTAGTAATCTATAACACATCATATTTACAGTTTGTCACAAACTTTCTGCTAAATATTCTATATGATGATTTATTTTAAATTTGTGGCTGCAGAAAACATAAAAGCATTGAAATAACACGTTTAGTAATCAAACACTCATTATATTATACCATGTTAACAACTGTACATGTTGGGCCTGTGCAGTTTCATACATAAATCTATGTCTTCAATTTGTTAAATATACAAAATCTGATTCATGTCGAAATTCACAAATGGAAAAGTCATCCTTTAAGGCTGAATTTCAGTGAGTGAGCGGTTTATGCTGATTCTTCTTCTGTTTAAAGCATGCATATTTTTAAACTTGCCCTGAATGGCACAGAGTATGGTTTTCCTGTACGCACTAGATAAGAAGTAATAGACAATTGGGTCCAGGCAACTATTTAGAGCAGACAGTAGCAAAGTACTCTCATTTAAGATGTGCAACAGTTGTTGGCTATGAAGATCCCCGATCACATTCATCTGAGCCAGAACATATGGGATTCGTATCGCATGGTAAGGCAAGAAACACAAAGTAAAAATAGACGGTACCAAGAAAGTCTTCACGATGACCCTTTTTTTGCGAATCTGTGCCTTAGAATCACCATTACCCATGGACATAGTCCTGAGTTTATTAGTGATCTTCACATAAAAACAAAGAAAGGCCACATAAAAAACAAGGAAGAGCACCATTGTTGTCAGGTTAATGGTCCCACCGACAGTTCCCTTGCTGTGGAAGTGGAAGCAAACTTTGTCGCACGGATGTTTCAGACTGTTGCTTGTCATAAAGGGGATCATTCCTGAAATGAGGACTACCCAGACGATGTAGCTTGCCATGTGGCTCCACTTGGTCTTTTGGATGCTGAAGACCCAAACAGGCTTGACGATTTTCAAGTAGCGATCCAGACTGATGAGGCTGAGGAACAGGATGCTGGAATACATGTTCAAGTAGAAGAAGATGCCCACCACCTTGCACAAGTAGAAGGGACCTACTTTGTTGTGGTAGTAAACCCGGACAGGCAAACACAGGACCAGCATAGTGTCTGCCAAGGCGAGGTGTCGCATGTATACGGCCGTGGAAGTCTCTGTATGCCGCCGAAGAAAAAATATGTAAAGGGTGATGGTGTTGCAGAGCAGACCGATGCAAAAGATGAAAATGTAGCCAATGGACAAGAAGGGTGAAAGTATGCCATCATGAATATTGCAGGACCCGTTCGTGGTTAAATTGTCTTCCTGCAACATTGTGACAGCCAAAAAATTGGTGTACACTTGCCGTCCACTGCTCCTCAAAAATCTTGACACACAGAGATATTTGGTGATCCTAATGGAGCATAGGGGGGAAAGGTCAAAGAATGGTCTGTATTTTGACACGTTCTTACTTGATCTTTCCTACAACTTGTTGAATTGCTATTGGACAAATGCAAAGATACCAAGAAAAGAATAGCACTCTTACCTGTGGTTTGCTTGCTCTTGAGTGTGTGACTAAGTGCCAGTCTGTTCAGAATCTGCAGAAACTATGCAGGAAATTCTGCCCGTATGTAACGTCAGACCTGGTTGCTGTGGTTGATGATGCTATTAACCCCAGCAGATATGCAAATATGTCACAGTGCTAGATAAACCATGTTTCATTGCCTGTTTTTACCCCAACACTGTGCACAGTTGAGGAATATACACTTTAGAGTTCTTTGGCTTGTAACAACCTTACAAGAACCTTTCATCAAAGTTTTTTTAGTAGATTTAATAAGATTAAACTAAAGATTGAACCCTCTTTTGTTACATATAATATACAGTTTGTACATTATGCAAACTATTACACCTATGGAGAGTCCCTGTAAACAACATATACAAGTGTGTGTGTGTGTGTGTGTGTGTGTGTGTGTGCGTGTGCGTGTGCGTGTTTAGGTTTGGCTATATTATTATTAGGGCAAGATGATTTTCTGATCATTTCTTTTTTCCCAAGCACATTTTACCAATTTCAAACCACATCAATCTTAATAACTACTATTATGTTTGTATTTAATCATTTATAAATGATATATAACTGTTAAGGAAGGCTGGAAGTGAAAATGCCTTATATTCAGGTGTGCATAAGTATTAGGCAGATTTTCTTTTAGATAAAATGAGCCAAAAAAGAGATTTAACTCAGACTAAAACGTCAAAAATTATTAAATGCCCTTGAGAAGAATGCAATACTAATGCAATGCTAGAAATTGTAAAGTTAAAGCATGACCATTGGACAGCAAAATGCTCATTGGTTCAGCAGGGTCAAACAAAAACAGGTGGAGAAGAAAAGCCACATGTTAACTGCAAAAGAATTAAGAATTAAGGTGAAGAATTACGTGTGAAACCATCAGGAACCGTTTAGTCTCCAGCACCACAATTTTCTAGAACTGTAACCTACCTGGAGTCTCCAGAAGTGCAAGCGATATCAGAATCTCAGAGAATTAGGTTAGGAAAAGAATCCTAAAAAAGGACCCCTACTTAATAAGACAGACAGGTTGAGAGTGATTCTTGAATGACCAGCACCACATCCTCTTGTACCACTTGTCACGGTTCAGGGTGCTTCATCGGCTTCCCTGTTGTCTGTGTCCTGTCATTTTCTGCAGCTCGTGACCTGGGCAATCACCTGTCGCTTGTTCCCTTCCTCCCTTTTATTCTCTGCTGTGTCTGCCCCTTGTTGTCAGTAGATTTCGTGCTGTTGTTTGTGTGCGGTTGTACTTGTGCCGTGTGTCTTACCTTCTTCCGCTGTTGTGCTTAGGACGCCTAGACGAGGAGTCTTTCAGCTGGCCGTGTGCCCGCTATCCTCAGTCTCGTTTCACGTCCCGTTGGGCATTGCACCTGAGGTGGTGGTCTCCACAGCCTGTGTCCGCAGGTGTCTATACGGACGGCTCTGGAGTTGTTACACCAGTTTTCTGTTCGTGTGTGTGTGTGTCACTACACACATTGGATGTTTATTGGATTTTTTGTTGTGCCTAATAAACTGTTGCACGAACCCTCTGCGTTTGAGTTCTCTCTTCACGTTCCTGACACCACTGTTTGAAGAATTTGTACTGATGCACTGTTTTTACATCAAACATTCCATACATTGCATTCTGTACTGTGCAAGACGACCAGCAGATGGCGCCATAGACAATGAATTATGATACATTTAATTATGATACACTCTCTTTGACTAATATATTTTGACTATAATATAATATAAGACTCCTTAATATAAATATTAAAAACCAATGGTTCCCAAACTTTTGAACAGGGTTATTTTAATAAATTCAGCTATTTTTTTTTTTTGTCTTGTGGACTATATGTAAACATTTTTTTTATGTAAAATATCTTACATAGGACAATACTAAATATAAAAAGGCATGCATTTTGTATGATCTCTCTTATTTTGTTAAAATTATTCACATTTTTACAGATTCTGCTATTACATGTTTATTAGAATTTAATGCAGGTTTCACAGAAGATAAAGACAGAATGTCATTGTTAGGGGAACAAGGAGGAACAAGAAAAAAGGAACACATGTTTAGCGATGAAGAAACTATGGCATGAGCAGCTCGCTCTCGGAGACCGTAACTCTGCAACTATGAAAGGTCATACGTATAAATGCACTGGTGACCTCTCACCTCTAATCACATCAAAAGAAACCATCTGATCAGTCAAGTCTTTCACAGATAATTTGCTTTAAAGACCCACTGAAGTGCCTTGAAACATGTAGCATTCTTCAATGTGTTGACGTAATTTCCACAAGACAAGGCGGCGCATATCGAACAGCTCCTCACCTTTTTTAAAATGGCCAATAGCGTTTTGTTTCACCACTTGGCCTTAGTCATTGAGCTCGTTAAAGCCACAGTTTCCTCCTAATCTCTAATTGTTTCTCCTCCTAATCTCCCTCCTATCACTTTAAAATATAGCATCCTGTGCAGAATTCAAATGGGTCTGATACATTTTGCGCATATGATCCACTCTGTGTCGTTGTGTCTCTGGACCGGAGCAGACTGTGTGCACGCTGCGGAGGTTCACGTGACACTAATGTGAAACCACACGTCATTCCCCCCAGTGGAAAGCATATTTACACTGTCTGAATCGTTCCCTATCCCCTATATAGTTCACTATGTGCCGTTCACTATGTAGAAAATAGTAAACGTGACAACAAGTGACCAATTTTAGCCGCAGCTTCAGTGCCTATTCAAAATGTAGGGGGCGGGATTTTAGATTCTAGAAACCATTTGATTGGACAGAAAATCTTATGAGAAGCTGAAGTGCAGAGTGATGTCATCAAAATCATTGATCCATATTGGCGGAAGTGAGGGTGATTTCACACCTGCCTCATTTAGTTTGGCTTAATCGCACTAGAGTTCCCCCTTGGTGCGGTTCGTTTAGGCAGATGTGAATGCAGCAAATGCACTCGGGTGCACACCAAAAGCGAAAGAAAAGCAGACCAAAGCCACTGTCGGTAAACACAATCCACCGTGCCATCTGCAGATGCCAACTAAAGCTCTATCATGCAAAAAGGATGCCATATGTGAACATGGTCCAGAAGCGCCGTTGTGTCCTGTGGGCCAAGGCTCATTTAAAATGGACTGTTTCAAAGTGGAAAAGTGTTCTATGGTCAGACAAGTCAAAATTTGACATTCTTGTTGGAAATCACGGAAGCCGTGTCCTCCGGGCTAAAGAGGTGGGAGAGCTTCCAGCGTGTTATCAGCGTTCAGTTCAAAAGCCAGCCTCTCTGATGGTATGGGGGTGCATAAGTGCATACGGTATGGGCAGCTTGCATGTTTTGGAAGGCACTATGAATGCTGAAAGGTATATAAAGGTTTTAGAGCAACATATGCTCCCCTCCAGACGACGTCTGTTTCAGGGAAGGCCTTGTGTATTTCAGCAGGACAATGCAAAACCACATACTGCAGCTATTACAACAGCATGGCTTTGTCGTATGAAGAGTCTGGGTGCTGAATTGGCCTGCCTGCAGTCCAGATCTTTCACCCATAGAGAACATTTGGCGCATCATTAAACGAAAAATACATCAAAGATGACCACGAACTTTCCAGCAGCTGGAAACCCATATCAGGCAAGAACGGGGCCAAATTCCAACACCAAAACTCCAGAAACTCATTACCTCGAAGCCCAGACGTCTTCAAACTGTTTTGAAAAGAAGAGAAGATGCTACACCATGGTAAGCCTGTAGCAGTCATCAAATTTGAAATTAGATCATTTTTTTAAACAAGTTTAAACATTTGTTATGTTATCTATGTTATATTGTGAATAAAATCTTGGCTCATGTGATTTGAAAGTCTTTTAGTTTTAATTTTATTCAAATTTTAAAAATGTCCCAACATTTACAGAATTCGGGTTGTACTTTGTTTGAGCTGACCAGCCAACTTTGGCAGTGTTCATTGATTTGTGTTTATGTTTGTTCAAGCTTGACAATTTTGCCTTTCTGTTTATTTTCTAATATGCATTTCTAATTACAGATAAGTACAAAGATTAAATTGTAAAAAGGGATGCTTATAAGAGAGTATACATCTGAAACTGCTAAGGACTGTGAAGGGTTTCAATTATATTACCCACCAGGTACATTGTTCTTAGCCTACTGTCATTCTTAAAAGGAAAACAAATCATTAATCATGTTGTTGTTGTTGTTTTTCAGATCAGCTGCTATGAAAGATAAACTGAAATCCGAGTGCAGAGACAAGCTAAGAAGAGTCAAAAGGTCAATTGAGAAGTCAACAAAATTCTAATGAATATCAATGCAAATTATAATGCATACTGTATATTCAATCATGGATACAAAACTGTTATTCATTGGTTAATTTTATATAAATTCTTTTTTCCCTTTCACAGATCCTCAAATACTACAGTGTCTGAATTGCAAGACCTCAGTTGCAGAAAATGCAAGTTATGACCCTCCACTTGAAGATGAAGATGTGACATTTAAACTCTTCTGTTTCTTTGTTTGGTTCGGGCATTTGCATGCTTAAATTTGTTAAAAATAAAATAAAATAAAATGCACTATTCACTTCTGCACTTTGTTTTTCAGTCACTTTTTTTCAGAAAATTGTAATGCGGGTATAACTGAAATGTTTTTTCATTTATTTGAATGTATTTTGGTCAAAATATTAAATGCTGCTGTACTTTTTTTTTTTAATGTACTGTGTACACACAATATATAATGCATTAAAGTTTGGTAAATTTCAAAGTGTGTGTGTGTGTGTGTGTGTGTGTGTGTGTGCATGTATATTGTTTGTTTGTTTGATTACTTTATTTCGAGCCATAAAAAACTGTACACAGAAAAATAAATATATTGTACAATATTATACATTATACTCACACTGGGTAACAATCAGAATAACAGTATCTATAAATATATTTCAGACACGTTCACAGTTTGTATATTATTATAGCTCAAAAAGGAGTCGGAAGAAGTTATTTAACCCCACCCCCTATTCATCCTAATGAATGGTTACTAATATAAAGAACAATGTATTTATATACAATATCTGACATATATCATACAATATACCTTAATAATTACATCTAAGTATAGTACATTACACACATATGCCTGTTTGTCTATGCTGTGCATTAAAAGAGACAAGATTTTGGCGAGTCAGCTGCCAGAAGGAGGCGCTCTCCGAGCAAACGAGCCTCCACTTGCCAGCCCTGATCTGAAAATTATGCAGTAGATTTAATTACTAAGATAGTGTTTTTCCATGTAATTATCTCTATATTTATCACCATCAACACTATCACCACTTTCTTGAATTGATTCAGTTCACGTTCCTGACCACAATTTGATTGTTATATATTGATATAATAATAATAATAACGATGATAATCATAACAGCAGCAGATATGTTGATCATATGCAATATACCACACTACTCACTTATGTCTACACTGTAGGTTATAACATTATCTCTTCTGGGATGCTATTTTTATCTTATTATCAAATCCGACTACTATAATAACCTAATAACCGTTATAATATAATCATGATAATCAGTCAGCTTAAATCACAATATGTTTTCAGAGACCAGTATTATAATATAGTCATATTCATTCATCGTATAATATATATAAATCGGTATCTTATCTACTTTACTATTCATAATGTATTATATATTTAAATCAGTTTATTATTTACTTAATTATAAGTTATGACCTTTCTATAATAATAATACATAACCTTTTTTATTAAAGAATGACCGATTCCATTATATTTTATAATACATGTGAATACCCATAACAGTCAAACACCACCTTCCTCATTCATGTAATGTGACAAAACCATTTCCTTATATCTAATTTTAAAATGATGAATATTTGGACATTACTTGAGCTGTAACCCCAATCGATTCCAACGTTTAACTCCACATATAGACACACACAAACTTTTCCTTGTGGTTCCTTTAAAGTTACCAAACCCCCTCAGATTATAACTCCCTTCTCACTGCGAAAAGAGCTTTTGAATATTCATAAGAAGTGTACTTTTACTGGCTTTTTTTGTATAACAATTGCACAGTATAAAAATCAACTAAATCAAAGAATTTTAACAATTTAAATTGCAGAAATAAACTATTTGTGTGATCACAAAATCCTACCTTATGAATAATTCTTACTGCATGTTTTCAGTATATATACTGAAGAAAGAAAAAAAAACAGCTTTATAATAAAAAGTAGTGTAATGCTAATGCATTTTTAATGATCTGAAATTGTACTGGAAATATTCATAAAGCACATTAAACCGATGCTTCAAATATACTCTAAATGTAATTCAAGAAGTATTAAAAGTACATTTTAAACATATTTAAAGAAATACACTTAAATTGCACTAAATGTACTTAAAATGGGTCCATTTTAACACAATTTCAATGTATTTAATATATTGCAAATAGCTTAAAATTGAACTTAATTGCATCTTTAAATACACTTATTATACTTAGTTATTTCAAAATAATACTTTTAATATGCACTTAGTATAGTATAGTTTTAATATATTAAGTGTGTCCAAAAAAAGCACAATTTAAATATATTTTCTTTTCACCTGGGTTAGTTCACCCAAAAATGAAATTTCTGTCTTTAAGTACACACCCTCATGTTGTTCCAAACCCACAAGACCTTCGTTCATCTTTGAAACACAAATTAAGATATTTTTGATGAAATCCGAGAGCTCTCTGACTCCTCCATAGAATTGATAGAAAGCAACGAAATTACCACATTCAAGGTCCAGAAAAGTAGTAAGGACATCATTAAAATAGTCAACGTGACTGAAGTGATTCAACTTTAATTTACATTTATTCATTCTGCAGATGCTTTTATCAATCAAGCGATTTGTCGTAAAGAGGCAAATAAACACAAGAAGTGCCCATAATACAAAGTTTCAGACATTGCTTAGAGTAGCATAAACTGGATTTGGGAGGGATTAAGGGAAAGTGATGAGGTTAAGTGCTCATGGAAGAGATGAGTTTTCAGCTGTCTTTTGAATATTGTCAGGGATTCTGCATTCCAGATCAGAATCAGAATCAGAATGAGCTCTATTCGCCAGGTGTGCACAAACACACAAGGAATTTGTTGTGGTTTTCTACAGGAGCTCTTGGTACACACATACATATGACATGAGAGCAGAAAGAACATTTAAATAAGTAAACTAAGAAAATAATAATTAATAAGTAAAATAAAATAAATAATAATACTAATGTGGTATACATCTGGAACAGAAGACATACAGATTTGTATTGTATATACAGCAGGATGAATAGAATATATATACAACAAATTTTTACTCTCTCTTAAGTACTAAAAGTGAATACTAAAACAGGATTAATTGCTATCTTAGCTGTTTAAGCTGGAGATAGCGTTGGGGGAAAAACTGTTCGCTAACACTTTAGAATAGGGAACACATATAAACTATTAACTACGACTTTTCCCTCAATAAACTCCTAATTTACTGCTTATTAATAGTTAGTAAGCTAGTTGTTAAGTTTAGGTATTGGGTAGGATTAAGAATGTAGAATAAGGTCATGCAGAATAAGGCATTAATATGTGCTTAATAAGTACTAATAAATAGCCAATATTCTAGTAATATGCATGCTAATAAGTGACTAGTTAGAAGACCCTAAAATAAAGTGTTACCAACTGTTCTTATGCCTAGATGTTCTAGTGCACAGATATCTGTAACGTCTGCCTGAGAGCAGAAGTGCAAACAGGGTGTGTCCAGGGTGAGAGGGGTCTGTGATGATGTTACCCACCTGTTTCTGAAGTGCAGGTTGAGAAGCAGGAGGGGGGAGGGTGGGTGTGGGATGTGAGACCAGGCTTTTCAAGTCAAGTCAAGTCACCTTTATTTATATAGCGCTTTTTACTATGTAGATTGTGTCAAAGCAGCTTTACATTGATAACTGGTACATTATTTTGGCTGCACAGCAGCTCTTAAAGAATAGTGTCAATGCAGACAGATGCAAAGCACTGTTGAATATCAAATGTCAAATATCAAGTGTCCCCAACTAAGCAAGCCAAAGGCGACAGCGGCAAGGAACCCAAACTCCAACAGGTGACATCAGGTGGCAAACAGGTGTTAAAATGGAGAGAAAAAAAAAAAGAAAAACCTTGGGAGAAACCAGGCTTTTCAAACCTGCAGTAAAACGTATTCAGCCAAATGTTGGTTCTCCATAGTGCTGGGGGATGGGGTCTTGTAGCTGGTGATGGTTTTCAGGCCCTTCCACACTGATGCTGGGTCAGTAGCTGAAAGTTGGTGTTCTAGCTTCTTAGCATAACTTCTCTTTGCTACACTGATGTCCTTATTCAGTGTGTATTTGGCCTGTTTGTACAAGACTTTGCTCCTGTAGGCATCCTCTTTGGCCTGGCAAAGCTGTCTGAGTTTTGCAGTAAACCAAGGTTTGTCGTTGTTATATGTTAAAGAAGTCCTGGTGGGAACACACATGTCCTCACAGAAACTGATGTAGGATGTCACGGTGTCAGTGAGCTCATCCAGATCAATGGTTGCAGCCTCAAAAACACTCCAATCACTGCAGTCGAAACAGGCTTGTAGAGCCCGCTCTGTTTCGCTGGTCCATTTCTTTACAGTTCTTACCACAGGCTTAGCAGATTTCAGTTTCTGCTTGTAGGCTGGTAGAAGATGAACCAAACAGTGATCAGAGAGTCCCAAAGCCGCTCTGGGGACAGAGTGGTATGCATCCTTTAAAGCAGTGTAGTATGTCCAGTATGTTACTGACCCTAGTGAGGCATGTGATGTGCTGTCTGTATTTAGGCAGTTCACGGGTGAGATTAACTTTATTGAAATCACCGAGAATGATAATGAAAGTGTTTGGGTAACACTGCTCTGTGTGTGTGATCTGATCAGCCAGCTGTTCTAGCGCCGCGCTCACGCACGCATCAGGAGGAATGTAAACACTCACCAGAATAAACAAAGAAAACTCCCGCGGTGAATAAAAAGGCTTACACAGTTAATGAAGAGAGCCTCCAAATTAGGGCAGCACATCTCCTTTAACACTATCACGTCTGTACACCAGCCTTTGTTGATATAAAAACATAATCCACCGCCTTTCGTTTTCCCCAACGACTCGGTGACGCGATCCGCTCTGAACAGCTGGAAGCCCGGCCGATGAAGCGTGCTGTTTGGGATGGCTCCTTTCAGGTTTCCGTGAAGCAAAGTGCAGCAGAGTTTGAAAAGTCCTTGTTCGTGTGGGTGAGGAGAAGCAGTTTGCCTGTTTTATTTGCTAGGGAGCGGAGATTCGCCAGATTAATACCCGGCAGCAGAGTCCTAAAACCGCGCTGTCGGAATTTCACGAGCGCGCCGGCGCGCTTCCCTCGTTTTCGTTGTTTGGAGCGCTTATTATATACGATCGCAGCTCCTCCAACTAGAATGTCCACTAAAAAGTCTGAATGTTCAAAAGTCGGCAAAAAGTTATTTGGTGTGTTGTTTCTGATATTTAGGAGTGCGTTCCTAGTAAAGCTGATCGGAAAAAAGTTACTCAAAACAGGACAAACAAACAAAAATAACGTAAGTACCAAGATGCGGGTACAAACCGAGGCGGCCATTCGCGGCGCCATCTTGTTCTCAGACAAGTTTTCAGACTTATTCTGATCATTCCACCAGCAAGGAACTGTGAACGAAAATGTTCTGGAAAGTAATTTTTGTGCCTCTCTGTGATGGCACCACAAGCTGTCGCTCACTTACTGATCTGAGGCTTCTGGAGGGGATGTAGACTCATAAGAGCGAGTGGAAGTAGGCAGGTGCTGTGGTAGATCTGCAAGCAAGGATCAATTAATTGAAGTAGATGAGAGCTGCAACTGGTAGCCAGTGCAAAAACATAAACAGAGGTGTGACGTGGGCCCTCTTGGGCTCGTTGAAAACAAGATGTGCCGTAGTGCTCTGAATCATTTGTAGAGGTTTGACTGCACATGAAAAAGGGTAACTTTGAAATAGGCAGAAAGTTAGATACAGCAGCTGGATACAAATTTGGCTTTTTTCAAAAGAGGCTGCACAATAGCATGTTTAACCCTCTGGTCCTCTTCAGTCAAAAATGACCAAAAACGTTTACGTTTTGAAATATTAAATTTGTTTGCTTCATCGGATTGGGATGAAACTTGGTGACTTTTCTCACATTAGTTATGTGAACACACAAAAAAATCAAGCACGTGATTTGGATGTGTTAAAGGGTCATAAAAAATAGTTACACTTGGCTCCTTCGCAGTCAAAAATGACCGCCATAGGAAATGAATGGGAAATAAAAATAATAATAAAAAAAAAATAAAACTCTGAGAAACTTTTGGTGGTACAAACTACAAATCAGACACTGTGCAGAAAAAAAGTGTGCAGCAATGAAAGGGTGACACTCTAAAATGCCAAGAGTGCAAAATAGACACATCCACCCCCCACCATCCTCCCCTACACATATATATGAACTAGCACGACTATAACACAGAGCAAGTTTTTGCAAAAGTGTGAAATAAAA
Source organism: Elopichthys bambusa (assembly GCA_037101425.1). Classification (NCBI taxonomy): domain Eukaryota; kingdom Metazoa; phylum Chordata; class Actinopteri; order Cypriniformes; family Xenocyprididae; genus Elopichthys; species Elopichthys bambusa. The sequence goes on along the minus strand of CM074450.1, from coordinate 26,576,510 downwards.
ACAATAATATAGCCACAAACAAGTAGTAGTAAAACAAACAGCAAGGAAGATGTTACACTCTAAAACATTGAGAGTACAAAAAAGACACATCCACTCAAACACACACTCGCTTACACATGCAAAGACACACACATACAACAGACTGTTACACACACACAAAAGAACTGGTGTGGCTGAAACAATATGGTAAAATTGAGCCAAAAGACTCAAATAAGAGGTTGAAATCAGATCAGACCCAGATTTATTATGCTATGATAAAACATACCTGTTCATTTACATTTTTATTGAATTTTGCTGTAAATGTCCACTTCTGTGTTCAGGTTTGACTGTAGTAAAATTAATGCAAAAACTCACACTTCAAATTAATATTTCAAACAAACCAAAAAAAAAACTTTGACAAAAAGTAGTCTTTGAGAATGTATAAAATTTAAAATCCACAACTCAATAAAAATAAGTATTTATGTCCAAAAACACTAAATAATTTATAAGCCACTTTATATAGAACTATATAGGAATTCGGTGGTTTCACCATGGCATTACAAAAGTTTTTCTTTTTTTACTCCCAACAAATGTCACTAATCTACCTTCAAAAAATTGGATTTTAAATGCCTTGTCTCTATTTTAACATGGAATACTGCTTTAATTGAAAAATAATAATAAAAAAAAAATTAGAAAATTTTGTTTATTATTTTCAATGGGGAAAAATAATTAATACAAATTTTATAAATATTGCATAATATCATAAAATACCCTCAAAATTCTAAATAATAATCCAAAAATATTATTGAACAAAAATATATTTCATTGGTTTTCTGGAGGGAACAAAAGTTACATTTTAAGGCTTTAGTCATTTTTGACCTTGAAGAAGCCAAGTGTGACTCCTAAACGAAGAGGACCAGAGGGTTAAAATGATTAGGTACCACCCCTGTTAAAAGGCTATTACATATTATAGATAAAATGATGGGTCCAAGAATAGCAAAAGCTTGCTTTACCAACCTAGCTGTAATAATATCCAAAGAACAGTCAGTTGGTTTCATCTGGCCAATAATCCTAATGATTGAAGGGAGATCAAAAATTCTAGCATTTTGGGTGATTTACGCAGTTATCTTGTGCATCTATCTGAGAAACAGTATTTAGATGTGCCCAGCAGAATGTCTGTGTTGTGTCATGATATTGAGGTGGGAAGTGCATGAAACAGCATCCTTATAGGATGAATCCAAAGAAACGTGATATTATGAAGGGCGTGGTAGAATATATATTAAAACATGGATTAGCTGTACCAAGCCAGAGTCCATGGAGCTCTCCATGTTTGCTAGTGCCCAAACTAGACTCTACATATCGCTTTTGTACAGAATATCGAAAAATTTATAATCTTTCAAAACCTGACTCATTCCCACTGCCCTGTATTGAAGATTGTATTGATCGGGTGGGAGCGGTAAGATATGTGACAAAGGTCTGTTTCAGAAATTTCCACCTTTGTCACTCCCGACAACTTTCTTCAATATACGGTTCTTGCGTTAGGGGTGCGAAATCCACCTGCGACGTTTCAAAGGCTTGCGCAGAAGGTTTTATCTGACGTACCGAAGTGTGATGCGTATATAGATAATGTGGTGTTTTATTCAGACAGTTGGACAGAGCATATGAACAATCTTGAGTTATTATTTACTCGATTGTCAGATGATTCTCTGACTATAAATCACGCAAAATGTGAATTTGCGAAAGCAGAGGTGACGTTCTTGGGAAAGAAAGTAGGGCAAGGAAGTGTGAGCCAAGGTTTTTTGCGATAATAGACTATCCCTCTCCCATCTAATAAATGTGAGTTGAGACGTTTTTCTTGGAATGTGTGGGTATTATAGAAACTTTTGTCAAAACTTCTCTAGTGTGGTGTCTCCACTTACTGATCTACTTAGTGACAAATGGAAATTTGAATGGTCTAAGGAGTGTGAACGTGCTTTTCTATCCGCTAAAGATCTTCTGTGTCACGCACCCGTCCTTACAGCTCCTGAGTTCGATCGCCTTTTTGAATCGGGGACAGGTAATTTAGTATTAATTCTTTTAGGTAGAGGGATTTTTTTTAAATTTTCTTTTATATGGGTCCTCCACTTGAGGTAATGTTTTTGGATTATTTGTAATACTTTATTTTATACCACTTCATACTCCTGCTTTATAAATAAAAGGCAGACACGCCACTAAATTGAAACCCAAAAACACACACACACACACACACACACACTCATATACACTGCCCGGCCAAAAAAAAAAAAAAAGTTGCTGTTTGGATTTTAATAGGCAAATACTTAAGAATCTATGAATGTATCATTATTACAGTGATTATTATGTTTCTAGCATGTTATTTGTTTGGCAACGGTTCATTTAGCCCTTAAAGATGAAGTATGTAGCTTTTCGTTTTCTTAAACAACCATGTAGGAACACACATCATGGCCCGATTCCAGGATGACAATGTCAAGATTCACCAGGGTTAAAATTGTGAAATAATGGGCATAAAGAATCATTTTCACACTTGAATTGGCACCTCTGAGTCCAGACCTTAATTTCATTGAAAGTCTTTGGGATGTGCTGGAGGAGACTTTACAGAGTGCTCACCTCTTGCATTGTCAATACAAGATCTTGACAAAAATGTATGAACCTCTTGATGGAAATAACATCACAACATTATTTCCATTGAGAGGGGCATCATTTTTTGGTCAAGATCTTCATTTCCTGACCTGCTAGTTTTTTCTAGATATTAAGTTGTCAGTTTAATGTAAGATAATTAAGATTTGAATTATTATCAGTATTTTAATCATTTGTCGTAATGTATTCGCAAAAACAATTTCCTGGCTGTAAATACTGAATGTATTTTTATTTCTTGAAGAATGTTTGTCCTTTTTACTAGTTGTATTTTGTTGTCTATTTTGTTTTCATTTTCCTCAAGCCCAGTAAAAGAAATGATCTGTACATGAAACACCATCCAAGAAACATCTTTAGATGAAACTAACAAACAAACATACAAAGATATCTCAATTTGAGATGTTCTATTTCAGCCTGTTTATTTTAGATTGAATGAATAATTAATATTTGTTTAATCAATCTAATGGTTTGCTGTATACTGTATGTGGATATTTGAATTTGGAAATATTCAGAGTAGAAATTAAATTCCTAGGTTATGTGTGACACTACATTTGATGTGTATTACCAGAATGACTGCTCTTATTTCTGATTGTGTCGTATATGAAACTGGGGGAGTTTTTGTAGCGTGGGTTGGAAAGGTTTCTGTGACCTGTTCATCATTTTCTAGCACTGAGCAGCAAATTTAATGTTAGAAAGTTCAAGGTTTCTTATAGTTGCATTCGTGGTTTGACTGGCTTGCATTGATACAAGCTCTTTTGTCGCTTCCTGTGTGGGTGATAGCAGTCTTGTGCAGCTGTGCAGTGAATGTATGTGAAGTGAGTTGTTTCTCGTGGTTTATGAATAAATTAAATATCTAGATAGGAAAGAAAAAAAAAATCCCAAAATAAGTAGCATTATAGTACATCATAAACACTATAAACAAAGTTTTTACTTTTACTTGTACAGAATGTGAATAGCACAATCCAGGTCAAACCACTTCAGCCACACAAGGTTTTTCATATCAGTTTGCTATTTGACATGTTCATGACTTGTAATGTGATGGTGAGGAATTTATCACATAGTTGTCTCAACCCTATCTTATGAATAATCATATACAAATGATAGTTCAGCTTGACATCACTCGAGTTGTTTTGAGAGGGTAAGGAATAAAAAAAAAAAAAAAAAAAATTATGAATATATTTGGAATCAAATTAATTATAAACACACAGTTAATAAATGCACTAATACAACCCCTATTCCAGAAAAGATGGGACATTTTGTAAAATGCAAAAAAAAAAATCAAGAATCTGTGATTTGTTAATTCTCCTGAACCTTTATTTAACTGACAAGAGTAAAAAGAAAAGATATTTTCATTGACCAAATAAATTGTATTTTGTAAATATAAACATATTTTGATTTTGATGGCTGCAAAACTCTCCAAAAAAGTTGGGACAGAGGCAAAATAGATGTGAAAAGATTATAACAAGTAAGCAAATAAAGCTTTATTTGCATAGCACCGTTCAGAACAGTGTTTACAAAGTGCTTTACAGAAGAGAAATACATGGAGAGAAAAAAAAAATGCATATGCGTTTAGAAATAAGATCAAGGAAAGGGCCTATTGAACAAATGTGTTTTGAGATACCTTTTAAAAGTGCACAGTGAATCGATTGCTCGTAGGTTGTCATGTAAAGAGTTCCATAGCTTGGGACGAAATGACTAAAGGTTGACTCACCAATTTTTTTAGCTGTGTTTTTGGCACAACAAATTGCTATTTAAAGTTCGGAATGATCTTACTGGAGTATATTTATTCAACAAATTAGAAAAGTATGTTGGGGCAGTTCCATGAAGACATTTAAAAACTAATAAGAGGATCTTGAATTCAATTATGAATGGTACAGGCAGCCACTGAAAGGACTTGAGTGTAATTTTAGAGTTAGCATTCATGCAGCTGCATTCTGAACTCTTCGTAAGTGTTTAATAGAGCTCTTTGGTAACCCAGCGAAAACAAGTTTCTCATTGTCAGAAGGGAAGAGAATGTCACATACTTTGGAGATATTTCTGAGGTGATAATATGCTGTTTTAGAAACAATGCTAATATGTATTTTTTATTATTATTATTAAATAGATTATCCCAGTTAAACTGTTTGGAAACAGTCCACAATTAGCAGGTGAATTGATAATAGGTGAGGGTATTGTGTTTGGTCTTCAAAAGCAAAGATGGGTCAAGGCTCAAATTTCACAAGAGAATTGTTAAACAATTCAAAAATCAATATTCTCAATGCAAGATTGCAAAGTATTTAGGTCTTTCATCATCTACCATATAATATAGTGGAAAGATTCAGGGAATCCAGAGAAATCTCAGTCTGTGCAAGGCAGGAAACTTCTGTTGAATGTGCATTACGTTCGAGCCCTCAGATGGCATTGCATGAGAAACCGTCATGCTACTGTGTAAAAATATCCACATGGTATTTTGGAAGTACTTTGGAAAACATCTGTAACCTTGTATAACCTTGTTCTTATATTTGCCAGTGGGATCATGCTTCAATCTTTCATATGTATTATTGTTAATGAGAAGTGTGAGTACCTTCTCATGATAATCCTCTGTATTCAACACCACTGTACATCTTCCCTTATCCGCTGAAAGGATTGTGATGTTCTGATCCTTGCTCAAAGAACTTTCTAGTCTTTACTAAAATTAGGAGGTGGTGGCTTGGCAGTAGAAAGAGTTCATTGAAATTTTTGCGCAAAGCTGTTCGGCCTCCACTTCTGGAATGTTGTTACTCCGAATATCAGATTCTTTATGTTTGAGACATTATCTGTTTTCGATACAATGCCATGGCGCTGTATGGAGAGATCAGTGTGCTCCACCTTGTAAGTGGCAAAGAATACTATCAACTTTGGCAAGCATACTATGTGGTTAACCATGTGAAATAGGTGTATATTTGTTACTTCCTATGTTTTTACAACTGAGGATGGTGTTTGGAGGAGTACAGAATCTGGCAGCAAGTTTTGGATGATCATTTTTAGTCCATCTCTGCAAGACTGAAAAATGAATTCCAAAATTCTTCAAACAGTGGTACAAGAGGATGTGTAGTCACTCTCAATCTGTCTGTCTATAAAGCCTATAAAAAAATCATTCTTCATGTATTTTGCAACACTTCAGTATGTGATTCTCATTAATTAGGGGTCGTTTTTTAGGATACTTTGCCTAACCTAAGTCTCTGAGATTCTGATATCGCTTGCACTTCTGGAGAGGTAGGTTACAGTTCTGGAAAATGGTGGTGCTGGAGACTAAACAGTTCCTGATGGTTTCACACCTAATTCTTTACCTTATTTCTTAATTATTTTGCAGTTAACATGTGGCTTTTCTTCTATGCCTGTTTTTGTTTGACCCTGCTGAACCAATGAGAATTTTGCTGTCCAATGGTCATGCTTTAACTTTGCAATTTCTAGCATTGCATTAGTATTGCATTCTTCTCAAGGGCGTTTAATAATTTTTGACATTTCAGTCTGAGTTAAATCTCTTTTTTGGCTCATTTTATCTGTAAAAGAAAATCTGCCTAATACTTATGCACACCTGTATATATGGCATTTTTACTTCCAGCCTTCCTTAACAATAATATATAAATGATTAAATACAAACATAATATTAGTTATTAAGATTGATGTGGATTGGAATTGAAACGTGCTTGGAAAAAAAAAAAAAAAAAAAAAAAATATATATATATATATATATATATATATAATCAGAAAATCAAACTTGACTAATAATTCTGCACACGGTGTATAGCCAAACCTATACATCACAAAAAACTTTTGCCATTTTATGAATTTAAAAAAAAAAAAAAAAAAAAAAAAAAAAACAGTTTAGTATTTTTTAAGTCGTTTGGTTTATGTTGTAATACCCATGTCATTATACACATTTGTGTCCTCATAAACCATACGTGTACATAAACACACACACATATACACACGTTTGTTTTTGTGAATTGTGGGGACATTCCATAGGCGTAATGGTTTTTGTACTGTACAAACCGTATTTTCTATCCCCCTACACTACCTCTACCCATCTCAAAAAAACTCATTCTGTATGATTTATAAGCCTTTTGAAAATGGGGACATGGGGTAATGTCCTCATAAGTCACCCTCTCTTTGTAATAACTATGTCATACCCATGTCATTATACAAATTTGTGTCCTGATATGTCACAAAAACGCACACGCACACACACACATACAGTAAGTGAGATATAGTACATACTATAGTCTAAATGGTAGACATTTGTCCAGTGGTAGACATGAATGACAGGGAAAATCAAACTAGAAAAAAATCCTATAAACTTGTATTGAAGGAGGGAACCAAGTGAGAACAGAATATCAAAGAAACTTTTGCTTCTACTTCTGCCAGTAAACAACAACCCTGAAAACTCTCAAAATCTAGTTTATACTGTAGTTATCTAACAAAAGAGGGTTCAATCTTTAGTTTAATCTTATTAAATCTACTAAAAAAACTTTGATGAAAGGTTCTTGTAAGGTTGTTACAAGCCAAAGAACTCTAAAGTGTATATTCCTCAACTGTGCACAGTGTTGGGGTAAAAACAGGCAATGAAACATGGTTTATCTAGCACTGTGACATATTTGCATATCTGCTGGGGTTAATAGCATCATCAACCACAGCAACCAGGTCTGACGTTACATACGGGCAGAATTTCCTGCATAGTTTCTGCAGATTCTGAACAGACTGGCACTTAGTCACACACTCAAGAGCAAGCAAACCACAGGTAAGAGCGCTATTCTTTTCTTGGTATCTTTGCATTTGTCCAATAGCAATTCAACAAGTTGTAGGAAAGATCAAGTAAGAACGTGTCAAAATACAAACCATTCTTTGACCTTTCCCCCCTATGCTCCATTAGGATCACCAAATATCTCTGTGTGTCAAGATTTTTGAGGAGCAGTGGACGGCAAGTGTACACCAATTTTTTGGCTGTCACAATGTTGCAGGAAGACAATTTAACCACGAACGGGTCCTGCAATATTCATGATGGCATACTTTCACCCTTCTTGTCCATTGGCTACATTTTCATCTTTTGCATCGGTCTGCTCTGCAACACCATCACCCTTTACATATTTTTTCTTCGGCGGCATACAGAGACTTCCATGGCCGTATACATGCGACACCTCGCCTTGGCAGACACTATGCTGGTCCTGTGTTTGCCTGTCCGGGTTTACTACCACAACAAAGTAGGTCCCTTCTACTTGTGCAAGGTGGTGGGCATCTTCTTCTACTTTAACATGTATTCCAGCATCCTGTTCCTCAGCCTCATCAGTCTGGATCGCTACTTGAAAATCATCAAGCCTGTTTGGGTCTTCAGCATCCAAAAGACCAAGTGGAGCCACATGGCAAGCTACATCGTCTGGGTAGTCCTCATTTCAGGAATGATCCCCTTTATGACAAGCAACAGTCTGAAACATCCGTGCGACAAAGTTTGCTTCCACTTCCACAGCAAGGGAACTGTCGGTGGGACCATTAACCTGACAACGGTGGTACTCTTCCTTGTTTTTTATGTGGCCTTTCTTTGTTTTTATGTGAAGATCACTAATAAACTCAGGACTATGTCCATGGGTAATGGTGACCCTAAGGCACAGAGTCGCAAAAAGAGGGTCATCGTGAAGACTTTCTTGGTACCGTCTATTTTTACTTTGTGTTTCTTGCCTTACCATGCGATACGAATCCCATATGTTCTGGCTCAGATGAATGTGATCGGGGATCTTTATAGCCAACAACTGTTGCACATCTTAAATGAGAGTACTTTGCTACTGTCTGCTCTAAATAGTTGCCTAGACCCAATTGTCTATTACTTCTTATCTAGTGCATACAGGAAAACCATACTCTGTGCCATTCAGGGCAAGTTTAAAAACATGCATGCTTTAAACAGAAGAAGAATCAGCATAAACCGCTCACTCACTGAAATTTAGCCTTAAAGGATGACTTTTCCATTTGTGACTTTTGATGACTACATGAATCAGATTTTGTATATTTAACAAATTTAAATATTAAGTTTGAAATTGCGTACATTATTGGTTGACAGTTTGGGCACACATGACTTAATTTATGTTTCATATGATCCAAAAAACATTGTCTGCAACAAAACCGTAGTAATAAAAAATGAGCAGGTGTGTCTAAAGCTCTGACTGGTAGTGTAAGTGTATTTAAGAATGACTTGTGTTTCTGTAAATACTGAATATGTAGCTGTAGCATTTGCACTAGAGCAGTGTGTGTGGTCCCAAAAACAAAAACAAAATGGTTTCTCTAAAATTAAACATGGATTTATCTATGAAACTGCACAGGACATATACAGTAATTAACAATATATAGGAAAATTTGTGTTTTTATTATTATTATTTATTTCTAAATGTGTTATTTCAATGCTTGTATGTTTTTGACAGCCACAAATTAAAAACCTCCTCATTGTTTATCCTCACTGCAAGTGAACTTGTAGTGGGTCATATTTTTGTTAATTTATTATATTTTCAGTTTTTGAGGATGTCACGCATCATGTCCATGTTGGCATTTTATTATCTGACTAGATTCTACCAAGTAACTTATTAATCTAATGTTTTTTTTTTTTTTTTTTGGATGCACAGCTGTTGAGTGCAGCAACAAAATAGGGGAAGCATTATCAGTTAAGCACAACTGAGCCTGAGGACTCTGTTTATTTGTGAATAGACTTTTTACATTTCCTTTATTAATTTATTTTACTGAGAGCATGACCTTTATTTGTGCAAGTAAAGTAGGTCATTTTTAAAAAAAATTTTTTTATGGTTTTCCCTTATGACAAAAATCCCATGTGGTTGACACCAGTACTGTTGTGTCATGAGTGTCACCCATTCTTATGGTGATACATGTGTATATGTTAACCACAAACTTTTTTTTTTCTTCTAAACATGAAAGCAATGTGGGGAAATATTAAATGTTGATTAAAGGATATTTGCACTTTTTATTTAAACAATTGATTTGATTTTGTTGATTAGCCATGCTGCATACTGCATTAGTAACCTAAAAAATACTATGAAACAGTGCATGTTTTTATGTATTTGCACAATTTGTAATGTAAATGTATATATTATATTGTTCATGAGGATAAAAATGAAAATAAATGCAATTTAAATATAACATCTCACTGTGCATCAGTGCATTGTTCGTTTCAGAAAATTCTGTTCTCAGCTGATCTCTTAGAATGATAGGTTTAGTGAGCTTGATATGATGCTCAAAGCTGCTTTGTGAGTTTAAAGTTGTCATTAGTTTCTGATCAACAGATTTGCAAATGGTGATGATGAGCTGAGGAGAGTTTTTTTTTTTTTCTGCAGCATGTGGGTAACTTGCAGGATCCTGTTTGTGACTTGATGAGTTTCAAGTTCAGATAATTTTCCACTTAAAGGGTTAGTTCACCCAAAAAAAAAAAAAAATTCTGACATCACTCACCCTCATGTCATTCAAGACCTTCGTTTATCTTCAGAACACAAATGAAGATATTTTTGATGAAATCCAAAAGATGAGGTTTATTTATCCCCCATAGAAAGCACCATAATTCAAGGTCCAGAAAAGTAGTAAAAACATCATTAAAATAGTCAACGTGACTACAGTGGTTCAACCTTAATGTTATGAAGTGACGAGAATACTTTTTGTGCGCAAAAACAAAACAAAAATAACTTCTTACTACATTACAATAGCGGCTCAGTATTGGCTGTTCACGTGTACAAACCGACACATACGTGTGATGATGATGCAGGAGCCAGCCAATAAGTTGCCGTTCTGACGAACTACACGGAAGCTCTGCACTGCGTAAACTGCATAGGAGACTGACAGGGTAGAGAAGAAAATGTTGAATAAAGTCGTAATTTTTGTTTTGTTTTTGCGCACAAAAAGTATTCTCGTCGTTTCATAACATTAAAGGTCTTGGAGAAGATTGCTTTGAATCAAACAGACCATTTTGATTCAAATGAAATTCTTGAAATCTTTCCGTCAGTTTTTAGGGCATACCATGCTGAGTTGGCTTTAATGAGAGTTTTAAATTAATTACTGACTGCGGTCAACTCAGGGGCCTCAGCAGTACTTGTTTTATTGGACCTTAGCACAGCGTTCAGTACCATTGACTGTGAGACTACTTTTATGACTTGAAAGGGTAGTGGGAATCCATGGTACAGCGTGCATATGCTTTAAGTCCTTTCTTTCAAATAGAACCTTTTAAGTTAATGTTGGTCAATATTATTCACTATCAGTTTTGTTGTTTAGCGGGGTTCCACAAGGGTCCATTCTTGGCCCGATTCTGTTTTCTTGGTATATGGTTTTCTATGGTTTCGCAAACATGGAATTTCTTTTCACTTTTATGCAGATGATATGCAGATGTATTTCCCTTTGCAAGTAGCAAGTAGAGTCGAATTGTATACATGAACCGTGGCTGGCTCTAGGCATGGGCAAACATCTGCCTTGCCCACCCGATCAAAATTTAGGATCGCGTAAATTTTTTTTTTTTTTTTAATGATTTGTGCATCAAATCAGAACAATCTGAGGTGGGCTGTGTGTTGAGAAGTTTGATGAAGGGCTGTAGAATACTCAAACAATAATAATAATTAAAAAAAAAAATTGCAGTAGGCTAATTTTTATTTTCTTAGCTGAATGTATATGGCGAGGCACATTACACTCACGCATTTCAGTGTATGGCGGAAAAGCAGAGGCTGGCAATCACACAAGCCAAAACAGGCCGAAAAATGTGCATGCTATGAAGGGGGGTGTTACATTCACATGGACTTTTTGTTTGTGTTTTCATCTGTCACGTGTTCCTTTGTTCTAGTTTCCCGCCACAATCTGTCACCATGGACATTAATCACATTCATCTCAGCTGTTCCTCGTTTGAGTTCAATCATCTGTGTATTTAAGTTCCAGTTTCTGTTGATCATGTTGTCGGGTATCGTTTGGATGTTAGTGTGTGTATCTCCTGTGTTCCTGTATGCTCCTTTGGATTCTCTAGTAAAGTTTGACTCCTGATATTATATTCCTCTTCGTGCGTGTTTCTACACACCTAGTACTGTAACAGAATACCCGACCAAGACTGTAAGCGACGTTTTTTTTTACTTAGTATTTTCTCTTTGGTTTTCGTGCTCAGTCTTTTTTTTTCGTTTTTTCACTCCTGCTTGCATTATGTTCCCAGATGTAAAACTCATGTGCCTTGAGCAGGGAGAAAGCTCCCTCGAGAGACATTTAGAACTGTTTTTGGATCTCGCACATCAGACCACCTTCCCGGACTACTGCCTGTGCACGTTCTTGCACTTTGGACTCAATTCCACCACACGTGCACAGCTGTCCGGGGAGGGTCCTCGAGGGAGCTTCGTGTCCTACGTGGAGTGGGTGCTAGCGTCATGTGGATCACCTATGACCGTAGGATTCGATGACAACGACGCCAGCCCCACTTCCCAGCCAGTGCCCAGCCAGAACCACCGAGACGGCGAGGATATTCGACCTGAGCCCACCGCAGGTAGTACGACGGAGACCGCCGCGATTGAGCCGCCCACGCCCACAAGAGCGATCGGGGGTCACATCGCCACGGAGCCCGAGCAGCGTGTACCAGACCAGGTGTGTGAGCCGGCCGATTCTGTCATCGCCGAGGGAGTGTTGGTGGACCTAGAGGGTCCGGAAATGAGCCCCGCCCACCCCCCCGCTACTGAGAGTGAGTTTGCTGAGACACTGCTGGACTTAAGGTGTGGAGAGGAATCCTGTCTTGCCCCTATACTGTCTTCACTCCCTCTGGTTCCGTCCAGCCCTGAACTGCCTGTCTCCCCGCTGGTTCCGTCCAGCCCTGAACTGCCTGTAGTAAGCTCCGCCTCCAGCTTCGGATGGTCACGAGCTGCCTCCTTCCATCGCTCTGACTCCTGCGCCTACGCTCCTCCCACCCTCGACCTCTGAGTTGACCATCGGCCTTCCGACCACGCCGGACTCCCTCGGCACGTCGGCTCCACCTGGGTCAGACATCGCTTCGCCTTCGGTGCGGACCTACGGACCATTCGCTGCTCTCTGGCCCTCCACCCCTTCCACTACGGCTTGCTCCGCCCTACCTCAGGCTCCGTGTTTCTACACACCTAGTACTGTAACAGGGGGTTTTAGCCTGAATTACTTATATGAATTAATATATACATTTCTATAGCTCTATACATTTCTATAGCTTGATTTTAAAGTGCCATATGGCCATATACACTAAAATGGGTCATATGATGAGCAGTTAAAATTTATTCAAGAACGTGCATTTATTTATTTAAAAAGTTGAACTTATTTTAACTTAATTTTTAGAAGACTGCGTAATGCAAGAGACGTTGCAAAAATATGGATGCAAGACACGAGCGCAACAAAGTCTGTCTAGCGCGTTGAGGTCCTGTACATCTTGGCATCATGGATTCTATCAAATACCAACAGATAAAAAATCAAAACCTGATAGCCTCTGCTATAAATCATATAATGAGCCATGTTTGGATCTTCCAACAGGGCAGTGATCCAAAAACAAACACCAAAACCAACACAAAAATGGGTCACTAAGCACAAAACCAAGCAATGGCCATCCCAGTCCCCAGACCTGAACCCTATAAAATGAGTGGGGTGAACTGAAGACAAGAAGCACCAACATGGATCTGGGACTCTTTAAGAGGAATGGTCTCATTATAGAAGAAGACTGTTATATTGGCAAAACGAGGTTGTTTAATTAAATACAAATAGTATTTAATAAAAAGGGGCAAATAATTTGTTTTGGAAAATTGCCCACTCGGTGCCCACCCTTCTCTAGCTGCCAAGAACCGGGCCTGACATGAACTCAAACTATGAATGTCGTTAATTTGTTTGTAAATTTAAATGAAGTTAAAACTGAAGTTGTATGGTTTGAAGCACCAGGAGCAGCTTTGCCACCTTTTGCAAGCCAGCGGAAACTGTCCTTTGACAGTGATCTTAAATTGTATTTATTTTGTGGTTAAATCATGTTTTTATTATTTGGAATAATAGCAAAGGTAAAACCATTAAAAACCACTAAATTTCGAAGAAGTTATGACTACTGTAACTCACTATACGTGGGTATTAACAAATCATTACTAAACCGTTTACAATTGGTACAAAATGCTGCTGCGAGGCTCTTAACAGGTATGATATATTCATTAATTGTATTATTAATACATTCAATTAAATATTAATAAACACTACCTCTCTGCATTTTCTGCGATTGTTTCGGAGCAGCCCACGCCGTTTTTGTGTGAAATACAGACTGAACGGTGGCTCAAAACACCCAACCGCATCAGTAACATAGTATACGCAAACTACATCTCTCAGTTGGATAAAGAAAACCAGTGTCACTGGTTTTGATGGATGTCGCTGTAATGAAGGTAAAGATGATTTCAGTGACATACAGGTGTCATACATTAGGCATGCGCAAGTCCGTTATTATTAATCCGCAAACAAACGCCTGCGCTCTCGTCTGGCACATTCTTTCTCTTCTCCAATCCTGAAGCTCTCTCGGATAGTGTTTGCGTGTCACCGGTGCAGGTGTTTTTTCAAGTGCTGTTTTCTAGAAAATTCCCTCAGTCCCGCACATAGATTGCAATGTTGCACTTGACTATTGTGTTCTTGTCCTTTTCTCTGAAAATAATGGGAGTAACTATGTCCATCTCACAAATGTAGAATCCGTCTCTGCAGTCATCTCAACCATCGAATTCCAGCAGCAGGAAATAGACATACTATCATAAAAAGATGGCAGCACGTGTTTTGCCAATTCCTGTGTGCCCACCAATCGGAGAGGAATGCAATTCTTCAAAGATCACCCTCGCTTACTCTTTGGTTCTGATGACTCTTCTGATTTCCTAAAAAAAGGTCTCCATCTAGATTAAAGTGAACATATGAAAAATTAAAAGGACATTGTAGTAAAAGAAAATCAAGATGGCAACAGACAAATAAACATGATTGATATTTAAATTTAATATAACACTTTATATATATTTTACCAAACAATCAAAACATTTTAAAATGGTTCACTAACCAGTGGTGCATGCCACATTTTATCTTCCATAGCTGTTAAAAATGCAGATAAATTAAAAATAAATAAATAAATAATAATAATAATAGTGTATATATATATATATATATATATATATATATATATATATATATATATATATATATATATATATATAGAAGTAAAGTAGTAAAAAATGCCCGGGAAATAGTCATAAACTTACCCTACGTGAAGAAGTTTGTGCATCCTCATTACTGCTGTCTGTCCTGGCATAATGAACACAAACTGTCAAAAAAAAAAACCTTACAGGTAGAAATTCAAGTGCAAGTAGTAAAAATAAACAGAAATAGTCCAAAACTTACCTTACACAAAGAAGTCCACACACCAGCAGCACGAAATTATGGGTGTGGTGGTCAGCGTGTAAAAAAAAGATGCAATATTGATGTGCGCATGCGCAGTAAGCCCCGGTGGGGCAATCTGACAGGTAGGATGAAATGTCAAGATACCGGCCCTTGATTCTGATTGGTTGAGCTGTGTTCGAAGCCGTTGTAAATTACTCTACAAACATACACCTGTGACCTCATTACATGAGTATTACTGCACCACTGTGTCTCTGTGTTGCTTCAATTCCATGTATTGTGTATTTAATGAAAAGTAACTGTTGTTTATTATTTATAAAACGGTTAGTTCGGTAACACTTTAGTATAGGGAACATGTATTCACTATTAACTACAACTTTTCCCTCAATAAACTCCTAATTTACTGCTTATTAATAGTTAGTAAGTTAGTTGTTAAGTTTAGGTATTGGGTAGGATTAAGAATGTAGAATAAGGTCATGCAGAATAAGGCATTAATATGTGCTTAATAATTACCAATAAACAGACAATATTCTAGTAATACGCATGCTAATAAACAACTAGCTAAAAGACCCTAAAATAAAGTGTTACCGTTAGTTTCAGATTGGCTAATAGCTGTGTTTTATTCATGATTCACCCAGTTCTGTGTAGTACTGCACAACACACTCAGCAAACACTTTTCTATGTAGAAGAGTATTTTGAGAGAGATATCGAGTGACCGAGTGAATTGCCTGCATTCAGATTTAGCATTTTCCTTCAGGTCAGTCCTATGTTCATAATAAAAAATCCGTCTGAATGTCCACTATGATCTTGTCTTTTTAACATTTGTATTTGTATTGTAATACAGCTGTTCGTTGTTCATATTAGTTCACAGTGCATTAACTAATGTTAACGAATACAGTTCTTGATTTAATAATGTATTAGTAAATGTTGAAATTAACATTAACAAAGATTAATAGAGGCTGTAGAAGTGCAGGTCATTACTAGTTCATGTTAATTAGTTAACTAATGTTAACTAATGAACCTTATTGTAAAGTGTTACCCTGAGAAGATTCCAGAGGGCGCAGGTCTTTCTAAAAGGTTTTTTTTTTTTTTTTTTTTTTTTTTTGCTTGTTTGTTTTAATAAAGAATTGTCCATTTTGATTTCATGGTGACTTCAGGGGTAACTATTACTTTTTCTTTCTTTCTTTTTTTCTCCGTGTGTGGGACGCAAGGGGGCGTACACGGTCTTAAATTTGAGTTCACTCAAGCTTGTCTTCGGCTCATTGAAATTAAATGAATTTGACACACTGACTGAATATGCACAGGAAAAGTTCATTTTCATTGCCATTATATTAATAGACATATGGATTAGTTTTCGTTCTCGTTGTTTTTCTTTTTATTATCCATATATTGGTATCAGGAAGCATCTTTGAACAATCAGCTGAAAATTCGCCATCTTGTTTTATGATATTTTCAGTTCCACAGGGAAACGAAACAACTTAAGTGGTAAACACAAAACTGTATTTCGATAGAATGTCAGCTCATTTTAAAATCTACTATGGAGAAGGCTTTGCTCATTAATATTTCTCGAACCGTCATGAAGAATCCAGTCACATTACCTAATTAATATTCATGATCCACGCCTTCAATAACAGGATTCGTTAATTCGCCAGAGAACTGGCGCCCGCCTACCGACGCTGTCTTTCAGCCAATCAATTTGGACCACTGCGCGAAATTCGCCTTACGTAATTAATATTCATAAGTTTAGTCTTTGCCATAGTAGAAATCGCTTGCAGGTCCCCGCTACGTTCTGTCAGGGATAGTAACTACGCAAGTGCGCACTGTAAAGGGAAGCTGCAGTGTGCCAGCCCCCTCCTCACACTAATGTTTATGTGCTTTGTCAGCTGTGTCTTGTCTCTTGCGCAAACTCCGGACTTCGAGCCCGAATCTCAAGCTTTATCTTCAGCTATCTCAAGCTTTCTTATCACGTCGTGTCGCTCTACTTGACCCACCCCTTTCGGACCTTGAGCAGACCCAACTCGGTCCAGACTATTTTTTTTTCTTTTTTTTCTACCCCCTCCCCCTCTTAACTGTGAAACATGACATTAAATTCCAATAAAAACGAACCTGCTGTCATTCTGGAGCGTGTCAACAGCGCGCGAACGGCTCTCTCCGACCTCTATCTGGAACAGCTGCTGCAGAATAAACCCAAGCCTGACAAGGTAAGAGGATTCGCATTAAACAACCCGATCTTACTTATTTCCTCATTTCAGCATTTACATTTGACGATCGGATGTTGATCGATAGTTTTTTATCAGTGTCACACACAGATAGAAGAGTTTCTTATGTAAGGGATGAAGATGTACTGGTCCAGACTGGTGCAGCCCGGTTTGACATGAGCATCATCACACTGCTGCTCATAACAACTTTCCTCTTAATACCATTAGATGTTTTGACGATTTCAGCTAAAATAGTTCGCAGCATAACTATCAGAAATTTTTTACATGACTCACATGTACAGGCACTGAATATATTATTGAATATTATTTTCGCATGACGCATCGTGACGTCACGTTGACAGTGGCTGGGAAGTCCGAGTCATTTCTGCCAATCGGTTCTTTCGAACAGCATTAACAGAACTTAAAAAAGATTCGGTGATTCTTTAAATGCCATGACGTTATGTCGTTGTCACGCGGTGCATATTACATTGGAGCCATATGTAGGCACATTTGTTATTTTATTATTATTTTAACTTTTATTAATAAGGGTGTTTGTTTGTTGTAATTTCATGTGTCTGATGTAGCGTGTATGTGAGTATGTCAAATATATTCCCAGTACGTTTTACATGTTTTATTTTTTTCTGTTTAGCTATTCAGCAACTTTTATTCTCCGGAGAATCGCTCAGACGAATTAGTCTGCTTTGTGAACAAATCTTTCAGACCGTTTTAGTGAACCGGTTCACTGATTCATTGAAAAGAAACGATTCATTTACGCAATCGCTACATGACAGCTGTGTGTGCGTCGTTTGTCTCTGAAACAAATAATTATATTAGTATATAATTTAATACTGGTACGTATTTTTTACACTGTGTCTTGAAACATATTCTTATGCTCTCAAATAATTTAAGACAGGCTTATTGTTTCTGCTTTTTGCTGATGTCATACTCGAATCACTGGTCATCTCAAATTACTAGTTTATGCAAAAAATAAGGAGTTTGTGTTTCTTAAAGATTGCTCTTTTATATCAGGACACCTAATAGAGTTCAGTTAGTTTATGTGCTTTGTCTCAGATTTTTATTATTTTTATTTATTTTTTTATTTATTTATTTTTTCTAGACACAAGTCAGTCAATTGTGGACATAAAATAAGAGTATTGAGTTGTAATATTTAATGTAGATATAATAGCTCAGATGATTTAAATGAATTCCATGAGCAATGGGTTTTTTCCAGGAGAAAAGAGTAAAGTCTCAATTTAAACTTGTTCCTTTCGAAGAGAAACAAGAGACAATAAAGTGATCTTTATCATTCCTATGGCTGGCAGAGATAATAATCATAGCATATAACATTCCTCCTAAAAGCACAATCATACTTTATATGACTATTGATAATTAAATCAATCATTGTAGTAATGTCTCAGATTCACACATCATCATTACTAATCTCTCTACTCTTTATTGAGTTAATGCCATTAACTGCTTTTCCTTTTGCTATGATTTTTCATGTCTGATTTTGTTTACTGATTTTTTTTTTTTACAACCAAATGAGCTGATTCCAATATCAATTGCTGATTGTTTTCTTTAAGCAACAGTTAAGAAATATTGAAAATGGTACATGAACATGAAATTAAATTACATCATCAGCAGTTTTTTATTAAAGCAAAAAAAAAAAAAAAATGGTCTGACTTTATAGTAGCTTTGTAAAATTACATAATACCAAAATAACATAATTTAAAACATTGTTATGTTATGATGTCAATTGTAATTTTAAGATAAAATAAGATTACAATCCTACACAGTATAGGCTATATTGCCTTTTTTATGGCTTCACAGACTTTGTAATATGACATTTTTGGAAATTACTCCAATGAAGTCACAGATTGGCCAAAAAAAAAAAAATTAATGGCCAGTTAACCGGTACATCTCTACCTGGGACATTGTGTTTGAAAAGGTAAAGACATTTAGTTGTGAAAGTCTAGTGAAGTAACAAGGTTAATGATTGTTTCCTGAGATAAACCTCTTAAGTCAGCGATGATGTGACAATAGTACTCATGTGGTGAGGATTGGATTAGTGGCAGGAGGTTTACCATATGAAGTCATATTAGTTCATCTTGGTCCAATGTGTGCTCTCTAATGGTTTGAGGGAGACCCACTGAAACTACCCATGCATGATTATGGATTTTTCCCCTTGCACTTCAAACAGAACGTCTAATTGGCCCTGTTTACACCTCTGGTATCACAAGTAGATGAGGGAGACGCATTCTAGTTTACACCTGGTGTTTTAATCTGTCTCATTTGTCCACATTTGACTGCTTCTGTCATGATTACTTCGATGGGAGGGTCTATGGGCGGGTCCCTGTGTTTTCGTCAAAACACCAGCGGGAGGGTTACATGTCGATGCACACTGATTGTACGTCAGAATTCTGCTGCTTGTGTTGTTGTTAAACAAATATGCTGCACAAAGAGTTGTGCATGTATATGTATGGGCTCTTTCAGATATTTTGATGCAATGGACGAAACAAGCTCACACAACTTTCATACTGCAAAATGAGACAACAGAAAAAAATGAGGAGAGCAGCCACTTTTGTTTATGCAATAATAGACCTTTAAAATGTTTAAAACCCACTGTCCAGTGTGCTTCCCAAACAACACATCCCACAATGATTATGCATTAAGTCAGTAGGTGGTCTTTTGTTGGCACTGATCAGGGAGTCGGCCATTTTAAATGCTGTCTCAATCGCAGAAATCCTTCCAGGGCACTTAACCGTTCGCTCCCTAAAAAGTCCCACAATGCACCGTGAAAGCCAGGGAGCATCGATGCTCACTATGCTCCCTTAACGGAAGTTCTGAGGCGCGAAATTTAAATCACGTGAGCCAACTCACTACACATAACGACGCGCGATAGATGTTTTTAAAAATATAGACAATTATTTTATTATATTTCAGCATAAACACACATCGCTAGACAGGTAATGAACATAATTTAGCTAACATTTATAATTTATTTACGGCTGAAATGTTGCACGTATATGTAAGAATTTATCATAATGTACTTTAAATAATATCAACAAGTAATGTCAGAAATATATCAGCTCTACTGTTGTGGACGTTGTCACGTCGTCGGAAATAGAGTCATTAGTAGAGATGCACTGATCAATCGGCCAGGGATTTTCCTCATGATCTGCCCGGATCGGTGATCGGTCGATCAGTCTCGCTTCTTACCGATTCCGAGCCGATCTGTTTTGTTACCAGCGGCACAGGCAGTAACGTCAGCTGCGCGTTCTCGCTCTCTTCTCTCCGACGGCAAAGTGACACACACCCGCGCGGGCGCCTCCTCTCCCTCCCTCTCTCTCTCTCTCACTCGTCTCATTCGCTCCGGTTAAATAGTGCTTGTATTGCGTATAATTTTAGTCATTCCCGCAGGTTTCGCGCTCACACCGAAAGCGCGCGCACCGCTGATCTATATTAGTTGAGCGGACAAGCCACGCGCAGTCTCAAACAGAGACAGAAGTCAAACAGTCACAACAAGTACTAAAATGAGTGGCTTACTGCGCTTAAATGGTCAAATACATACAAAATTATGTCAAAATGCCCGTCTTGGCGATTATTCAGATAAACACAGTCAGTTTTAGATAGTTAAATAGCTAAGAAAGAGAAGGCGTGTTGTGTAACAGTATTGGGTCCGTTCATAAACTCTTAAAGGGACAGCAGTCCAATATTCCTGCTGCTGTCTGTCATGTTATTTAAAGAACAAAAGACAAAGAAAATCACTTTCTGCTCTTGACTGAATACGTTTTATAACTTTAATGGTAAGAATAAATCTGTATTTAATATTTACAATAAAGAATACAGAAATTAAGGTAATCAATGTAAAATAACACTGGATGTGTCCATTTACATTTGATTACTTTAATTTCTATAGTATTTCTTACCAGAATGAAAACCTACTTAACCTGAAAAACTTTATAGCTCTCTTTATTGTATTGTATTTATTTGTGCTGTTGTCTGCAATTTTTTTTAACTTGTTTTTACTTGTTTTTTTTTTTTTTATGGAAATAAAACTTTGCGTTGAAGAAAAGTAGATTTTTGTATTATAGTTCTTAGAAAGAAAATCGTAATCGGCAAAAATCGGTATCGGCAGATCACGCTAACAAAAAAATCAGAAAACGGTATCGGCCAAGAAAATTGCAATCGGTGCATCATTAGTGTCCCAATGTGTAGTGAACCAGCGTACTTTACTGTCCTTACCAGTGCCCGAATTCGTGTACACGATATACTGATTCATGAGCTCGGGAGCTGATTGAGACACACCCACTGTTTACATCTGTATTTAGCTTTGTCCACTTGTGATTGGATCGACAAAAATGCATTTTAATGCCAGGGGCCGGGGGAAAAAAGGCCTTTGATTCTCTTAAAGGCACAATTTGTAATTTTCGCTGCTAGAGGTCGCTTATTCAAAACAAAGGCATAGCTTGATGATGCCTTGATTTCGCGGAATCATGGGAGGTGTTGTCTTTATGTCTACAGCCGGTGGAAAAGAATCCGAAGAGACTCGAGCAGACATCATGTTCATGGATGAGCTAATGTATTAAAAATTTAGTAACATTACTGTAGTCAGGGTGTGACTGAAAGCCATTGGATCGGATCAAGGCCACTGGAGCGATTGCTAATGAGAGATGAGCGCAACACGGCTTGAGAGCAGTGGAGCTTTTATTATGCCACAGTTGAGCGCTTCCGCTTCTTCCGGTCAAGCATATGTGAGGTAACGCAGCGCTGTTTATCATATTTATACATGTATTTCATACATTTGTGTGTTGAAAGTTGTTATAACGTTACTCTGTGCGTTCAATCGGTGGCTGCTATGAGACACTTGTTGCACACTGCAATAAGCTAGATCAATATTAGGTATGGTAAAACATGGTACTCGCGGTAAATCCAGAAAATGAGATTTAAACAATAAGACTTACTGTGTTGAACTATTTAACATGATTAGTTTTCTGTCGATGGATGTATCCAAACAGTTGCTCACCCGTCTAATAAAACACATAATATATGAAAGCGTCGTTGGTGTTTCCATGGTTTCTACAAGATAAAACCAGAAATCGAGGATAACGTGGGTATGATGTCATTGATAGGCGACGCATGGATTTAAACATTCTTGGAAACATTTGGGATAATCTTAAATACACAAGTCAACAAAATATATAACACTGTTCTAGTGGTTTTTAGATATTTTAATCCAAAAATATTACATATTGTGCCTTTAAAACAAGGCACAAACAAGATGGCAAATACTTTTCCTTGTTTTTTTTTTAGATATATTGGTGTAGCGATTACCAATAAATCTTTTTATGCAACAGTCAGTATACTAAAATCTAATGTTTACAATAAAGCTCCACTGTATAATTTTATGTTAAAGCTTAAATTGAAATCAAAACTATTTATTTTACAGTACAAAAACCTTAAATATATTCCGATTCTGACTGTCCTGATATTATCTGCTTACAAAGTCAGAAAATTCAGACCAATTCAGCACTAATATTTGCTGATAACATTATGGCATTGTCATATATAGATCAGAATATCACTTGTAAGTGGATCTTTTGACTGGGCAAGTAAGCTACCCTAGCATAAACCACTTGAACTCTTTCTAAATGAGAATCATGGAGACAATAAACAAAACAGTTTGTTTCAAACCCAACATCTCATCAGAATACTAAACCTGTATGTTAATATGTTAATATATCTTCTGCTCAGAGCATTATGGGTGCTGGCTTGCTGGCAGCAGCACCCTCTTAGTCATAGATCTACAGGGCTTCACTAGTTAAACTGAAAAAGCACAAGCTTTCTATAAATAGAAGCCATAATTTTCTCTGCAGATAAAGGGGGGAAGTCTGGAGAACAGTTTGGAGCTGCTTGTGTAAAACACAGTGTACCTGCATTGTGTTTGCTTTAGATAAAAGCATCAGACATGTAGCTTCCCTGTTCACACATGGGTGATTGTAAGTGCAGAGACTTTGGTAGAGTAGCTGGTCTACAGTGGAGATGGATATTTCACATGTAAACTTTCAGTACCGCAAACAATGGGTTCAAGCTGGTCAGGTAAATTCACTGCCCTGACCGACAGAAAAGTGCTTGGTTGAAAAGTGACTTATCGTTGACAATAGACATTGGGCCTTTTCTTTTTGCCTAAATGTGAGTACCTTTATACTGTATAAATATAAATTAGCTTAATATATATATATATATATATATATATATATATATTTTTTTTTTTTTAATGAGCTTATGGAAACTCTATGTGTTAAGGCCAATTCACACCGCACAGACAGCTGCCAACAAACATTTAGTATTTAGTATTTTATGAAAAATATGTCATGTTCACACTGAAAAGAGGGCGTACAAAACGAAAGAGGTTTTGATTGAAGCCGTGGTTGGAAAGACGGGCCGCATACTTGAATTTATGCAGAGAACTGCAGTTGATCTGGACAAAACTGTTTCATTAGAAATATTAAATACTCCAGCTTCGATATTTGTTCACTGTTTATGATAAAATTCAGTTGCAGTGACAGTAATTTCTTAATTTATGTCAGGAGTGCAAAATAATCATTTGGTAGCTTGTAATATTTTAAAACGCATTCATATTCAGTCATGCCAGCTGTGGTTTATTTGTGTTCACACAGCTAGTTTGATATTTATTATAGACAGAATCATCATTTCTATTCATTATCCACTGATTAATGCGATCTGATGACCATTAGCGGCTTCCTGCGCTGTTTCTGTTTTCACTTCCCAGAGAAATGTTTCTGCACATAAAACGTGAAGCTAATAAACACATGATTATGATTGTAGATAATTTATATGTGATTTTCTCACACTGCTCAGATATTTCAAGACCCGACAAACGCCGATTGAACACGTTCAGTCGGGTGAAAATAAACTCCGACCGGGGTAACACACTGATCCGACAAACTCCAACAGATGCGCAGTGTGAATTGACCTTAAAATATTCAAATGTAAATTCATCTGGTTATTCGGGTCAAAAAAGTAGCTACACTTTATTCCTCTCAAATTGATACACTGATCAAGCCACATTAAAAATCAAAAAAACAAATGACTATATGGGGAGAAAAGAAAAAGATTTGGCTGATCAGCACTGGCACCATCATGTAAGTGTTATATTTACATATAGCATGTGAATAAAAGATTGTATTTGTATGTGTTTTGCAGAGACGCATTTAATTTTTTTTCATCAGATAACAGTCTAATCGAACAAGATTCATGAAGTAACCCTTTCAGGCAGCTTGGTTTGGAAGATGACACAGCTAAAATTCAGTAGTGTTGTTTTGGCTTGTGTTCGCTCAATGCAGTCTTCATAGATCAGTTGTGTGTTTTGTTCCCAAGGGGCTCAAAACTGAAGAGTCAACACACTGCAGGTATCAGCCAGTCTTGTTTCACACTTTTTTTGGCAGTGCGTATCTCCAGAACTCTTCTTTATTTTAGATTTGTTTGCTTGCTTCGGATGGAGATTAAAAGACTGTAGAGTTTCAGAATGAAGTGATTATTTACATGATTTCAAATGCGTAGGAGTGTCTTGGTTATTGCTGATGTTCCTTTTTGTGGTCAGCACTGAAAATCAGGTGACCGTTAGACGTCTCAAGCCAACACTGGCCTGAAAACAGAGGGTTTTTTTTTCTTTGTCTGTTGAGTCACATGACAGTCCTGACTCAGTGAAACTCTAAAGTAGGAAGTGTAGTGAGCTGAATAAGGAGATAATGTCGCAGACCATTATTTTGCCATTGGGAATGAGGATGTGTTAGGGCCTGCCACATATTGTCCTCATATGCACTGCAAATGTTTGGGAGTGTACAAATAAAGTGCCTAATTAGCACTAGAGTCAATTGTTTGACAAGAACATGACCTCTGGCTGCTGTAAACTGCAATAGCTGTAGTTATGCCAACACTGAATTCTACTTGAAGTGTTGATTTCACAAGACCTGAGTCAACAGGTTTCTTTGCATGGACACGCATTAGTAGGTTCTCTTTAGCTGACCCACGCATTGATGTTTTATCAGCCAAATCATGGCATGCAACCTTTGCTCAGGATGTTTAGCTGTTTCCTATCAACATGTGACTTCCCTCTAATGAAGACAGCTTTGTCAGCAGTATAAAGCGATTTTACGGGAGGCTTTCTGATGATTGGTTTCCAGGCTTGGTATGGTTGGTATTGGCAGCGGCAGCTGGTGGGTTTAAAGTAGGGGAAGCATACTAAATTATAGTGGACTGGGGAATTTTTTTTCTTTTTGTGTGTGTGTGTGTGTGAATGGTAGAATGACAGCTATAACAATAAATATATAAACCTGACAAATGTCTTGAAATACAACATCTGAACAGTGTCTTGAGGTGTGGTAACCGTATTATAAGCGGAATAATTGACTCCGGTCCGTTAAATTATTATTAAAAAAATAATGCGAGGTGTAATGACCTTGTAACGTCATAACCACCTTGGGTTGGTTATTCCTTCCATTAATTATTCCTTACTTAGTTATTGTCCTTGGTGTGAACGGGCTTTTAATTGTTGTTTTTTTTGTTTTGTTTTTTTGGTCACACAGGAAATCCATCCTACCTTCCTTTGGGCCCTATGGAGTCCATTTTAATTTTTTTCCCAAATTCCATTTTTTTTTTCCCCCCCCATTTTAATTTTCTGGATTCCCTTTTAAAAGATAATTTAAATGATAATAATAATAATAAAAAGTTTAAATAATAACAATTGAATAATTTATCATTTTTTGTACAATAATAGGACCCTGTGAAATGTTTCATTTTTTTCAGAAATTATGGGTTGTCTATTTTAATTTTTATGAATTTATGATTTAATACAAATTTATTATCAAAAACAGTGGTAATCAAATGAAGGCAAAAACATTAACAATTTAATTAATCTTTTAAAATGTATTAAAATTCAATTGAACAATTCCCTTTATTTTTTGGCAAAGGAAGTGCTGTTACAATTAAAATAGTCCTTAAAGTCACCATGAAATCAAAATTAACATTTTTTTTATTTTAATGGAATATTGCAGTATTTATTAAAAATGATTTATGTGTGCACATTATTATTTAAAAAAAAAAAATAATAATAATGTGCCCTCATAATCTTTAATCAAAATAACTTCTCTCTCTTGTAACAACTTCTCTTCTCTGATGATGTGTTTACTGGCGTGAGGGCGGGGCAACCTGTCACTCACATGAGATCCACCAATAGCAAACCACAACCATCCAACTATCCAATCAATTCCTGATATTCTCGGATATACATCACAGTAGGGAAGAAAAGACTATCGCAACTTTTGTTTCATGCCGACTTTAAAAAACAAAGAACTGATTATCATTATTATTATTTCTGTCACAATTCCTTCAAAACTGAACTTAAACTTTTACTTTGATCAATGATTAAAAAAGTAGCCTTTATGACTCATGCATTATATTCAAAGCCTTTAATATCCCTTTAATCACTTTATCATGAAAGACCCTGGAAGTATCTCTGTTTGTATACTAAGTACACCACCAGAAAGCAGTGCTTTGTACCCTAAACAGGTTTGACTAGAGTGTTCACAGCAGTGTGCAATTGTTTAAGGGCTTTGAGGCATGAATCCATACAATTAGGAAACACTTGAGCACTGATTTGATTTCCTTAATGTGGTCTTCAAGATCTGGGACTCCACTTTTGTCCTGTTATCTCACTTTCACTAATAACCCTGTTACCTTCACTGTCACTATCCTTTAGGCTAACTTAAATGCAGAGCATCTTTGATACAAATACTACATTACAGTACTTTTCTCATGGAGGTTTAGACAAAAGCATCTTTTGCTAGTTGATTATGACCTGAATGTCATATAATGTGTCAAGTCAGTTTTATTTTTATAACGCTTTTCACAATTCACATTGTTTCAAAGTAGCTTTACAGAAAATCATAATGTTAATATTTATAATACCTTAATATATTCATGCATATAGTGACATTTTACAAATTAGAGCTGGGCGATACTATAGTTAACAAATTGTGACGATATATCGCAGACTTATCAAATTCATTTGTTCTATTTGTTAAACATTTTGCTCCAAAGCTTGTCATGTGTCAGGGATTTCAAATGTTTTTGCACTGCTGTTTTACACTAAAACTTTAGGTGTGTCAAGTTAAAAGAATGAAATTACTCATGACTTATGACAAGCAAGATTTGTCTCATTCTTTGCTTTCAAAAACAACCTCTTTCTGCAGTTTCTGATAACTTAAGGTCCATGGTCCACTGGAAGGGGTCAGATAAAATACATGTTGATGAATTGCCAATGTATAAAGCCATGCCATTATTTTTTCAAAAAAAAAAACAGCCACAAATGATTAAATGAGGAATGGTAGCTGTGGGGGTAAAGTGTGCCATTGGCTCAACTAAAATTGTTTCACTATATTCACATTATTAAACTTTTTGCTGGCTAGTTTAAGAAAATTCAAGCATTGCACAGAAAAAATATACTGTACTGTACTGTACCTTACAGTGAAAACAACAGACTTCTCTTTGGTGATGCAAACTTCGTTTCAGCGTGATTTTGTAGTATCCCTATTATGCTATTTTAAAGTTTCCTAATTTTGTTTAGGACGTCTCCTACAATAGGTTTACATGCATCCAAGGTCAAAAAAACATTTTAATTTTCTCATAATATACATTGCTGCATCACCTGTTTTCTCATACTGTCTGAAACAGTTTGAAAAAGGATTCAGTAAACCCTAAACCCCTCCTTTCCGATAGCCTGCTCTGCTCTGATTGGTCAGATGGTCCAGTCTGTTGTGATTGGTCTACTGCTTACAGCGCGTGTCAGAAACGAAACACCCATTACCATGTCTGTATTTCAGCTCCTGATCTTCCTCAGCACTTGATACACAGTGATATGAACAGTAACGATGGAATTGGTTTTACCGTATCAATTTGTCCTTATCATTTGGAAGTGTATGCAAATTGGATTTGATTTCGTAGATTGATTTCTGCTCAATTTCCTTCCCTAGGGCCTTTTTTGTCCATACAATTAAAGTCAATTGGCTCCAATACTGATTGGCTACCAACATTCTTCAATTTTTTTATTTTTTTGCTTTCCACAGAAAAACAAGTCATTAAGTTTTGGGATGACATGTGGGGGTATGATATTACATTTTATTTTTGGGGTTAATTTGAACTATGCCTTTAAGGAAAAAGTGTCACATCTTGTCCACTCTCCCTCATGTGGAAACGCCATGAAGACATAGTGGATTTCACAACGTGGGAAAACATCATACTTCATCACAATATCTAGCTGATACCAGATTATGCTGGTTATCAAAACCTGACATCAGCCAATCGTCAATCATCGTGTCTTAAAAGCCGAGTTCCAAAGTCCTGATCATGTAATAGTAGTAATGTGGTGTAAACTTTGCCCTGATCTCATGTCATTCATGCGTTGTCATGCATTTGCTGAATATCAACAGTGTACGTAAGAGCCTTTCTTAGATCACTGCTAGAAGGGTATATAGCTGGCATTTTATGCATGTCTTCATAGTATGATTAAAATGACTGACTGCTGCCCCCTAGGTCCACTGCTGTGTCTGTGAAAGCAGATGATTGACAGACTAAGATCTCTGTGATATCATTTTGCTCAAAAATAATGCTTGAGGGCAGGTTACTAGAAATAGATTTAAAGCATGACAGTAGTTGACCTGAAAAGAAAACTGTCCATAAAAGAAAACAATTTACTGAGAAAGCAAAACATTAAGCTTTTTATGACTTGCATCTGTGCAACAACACATAAAATCACGCTTTTGTAACTAAAAGTGTTTGTTCATGTACTTGAGTAAAAAAAAAGTTTAAGCCTAAAGCTACAGTCACACTATTCCTTGAGCATGTGAAATTTATTCTGACTGTAATGGATTAAATGAATGCTCTGTGGCAACTTCTGTAAAAACATAAATTCAACAACAAAAAATAAATAAATACATGATGTAAAAACCCAATCTACTTCATTTTCCTGCAATGCAGAAACTTTTATGTTCTTCTAATTCAGCTAACCCTGTTTACACCGGACGCGAGTGGCGAGACACGACAAAAACAATTAGAACCCATTATATTCAGTGATGCTGTCTACACTGGATGTGGTGCGACACGACAAACCCTGACGGTAAACTGATGCCCTCAGGGGTCGTATATATAGGCTAAAACCGGCCTGCAATGACAATGAGAATTAGAAGGAAATAAATACATATTCGGGTGCTGTAATATTAATAATAAATTAAAAATAATAAAATGTCTTTAATCACATATTGAGATAACCCATGTTATTTAAATGACTAAAATACCCTACATAGACAATAAAGAGCAATAATAATTCACCGCACTGCATAGGATGTATGATGCAACGACAATTTCGAGCGCACTGTTTAACTTTAACTAATTTGTTCAGTTATATCATTTATAATTTGAAAAGGGGAACGACACCAGTAAACTTGGGGTAAACATAAAAAATATATCATATTTAGTTTTTTTCAGGAAACGGCCAGACTTGAATAAATAGCAACACAGTAGCAAACAATACACAAAAAAAATAGCAAAACAAAAATGAATAATTAATCCAAAGTTTGAACATTTATGAGTAGGCTAAAACATCTTCATTTGAACGTGCGTTGTGTGACCGTTTACAGTAAGCCTACGCGTTGCTCAAACACAGCGAGAAAATAAAGAAATTATATCGGGGAAAATTTGACCTTTATGTATAAATGCCACGTTTTTTATTTAGTATTATCTAAACAATTTTTAACAACAGGGGATTGTAAATAACACAATTTGGTAACACTTTATTTCAGGGTATTTTAACTAGTTGTTTATTAGCATGCATATTAGTAGAATATTGGCTATTTATTAGTACTTATTAAGCACATATTAATGCCTTATTCTATATTCTTAATCCTACCCAATACCTAAACTTAACAACTAACTTACTAACTATTAATAAGCAGTAAATTAGGAGTTTACAAAGGGAAAAGACGTAGTTAATAGTTTATATGTGTTCCCTATACTAAAGTGTTACCCGCAATTTTAGTATAAGTCAATGACTGGGAGACTTGGATATTTTATTGAAAATCTGTTATGTACATTTGAAAAACAGTCAGGGGTAAATTTTACCCTATGGCGGTTCTAGTGTTAAGTGCTCACGCTACTTCTGACATGAAGAACAAAACAGTTGCTTTGTCGCATCCAGTGTAGACACATTGTAAAAGATCATGCCGTTCTTCTTTTGGTCACACATCTTCACGTAGGTCAGAGTTCACCAAACTTGAATTTTGGAATGCAGTGAAATGCAAAACATCTTCGCACAAGCTTGCATTTTTCCCCCTAAAACAGGCTAGTTTGTTAAAAAAACTGACTATCCGGCATAAAGGGAAATACAGAGATGATTAGAGTCATTATGTATAAACAGAATAACAAAGATTTGCAACTTTATTCTTATGTGAATAAAAATGAATAAAGATGGGAGTGTTTATATTTTAGAATGAAAATAATTTTTGAACCACTAATGAAAAGTTGGTTATAGAAAAATCAAACTTGTGTATTGGACTACTCGATTTAACATAATAACAGAGCATTATAGAAGGTACCATTATTACCTTCTTAGGGAGTTTGTTTAGTCATGCTAGTTGAAATCAAGCCCCCTCATCAGACAACATAACCATGCCAACCAGTTCCCAGCATTGCAGGATTTAATGAAGTGTTAAGATGTGTCCGTTTAATCGTTAACCCAGGACAGATGTCCACAATGACTCCTCAGTCCTCCTCCATATTACCACTCTATTTTATGCATAGACAAAGTGCTGATATATATGTTTGGATACACTTTATCTTTAGGTGTTCTTGTTACAGTGTAATTATACATTTAAGTTCTGAGTAATATTAATTAACCACAGATAGAGCTAATTATTAGGATCTCAACGGTGCGTTTCCTGTAATACAGCGCTTAATGTGATCCATGTTTGCATTCCCAGGCCGCCATGCAGACATACGACAGCAAAGCACAGCAAGTCTACAGCAACGGCAGCGCCAGCCATATGAACGGCAAAGATGTAACCAAGATGAGAGAAGTGGCCTTTGAGAAGAACCCCTCTGAGCCACTGGTATTATAGCTTTTATTTTCATGTGTTTCATGTCTTTTGTGTTTACGAAATTAAAATAATTGAATCATTAAATCATTTAAATTCTCTTTAAAGAAATATAATTCACAGATTAATTCTGTCATTATTATGTTGGCTTGACAAATCATACTAGCAACATGCTAATTCATGCTAGCAACGTGCTAATTCATGCTAGCAACATGCTAGACAAGCAAATGCATGCTAGTTAAGTGCTAAATCATGTTAGAAATGTGACAAAACATGCTATAAACATGCTAACTAATACTAGCAATCTGCTAAAAAATGTTAGCAACGAACTAAAACATGTTAGCAAAATGCCAATCATGCTAGCAATGTGGTTAAACATGCTAGCAACATGCTAATTCATGTTAACAATGTGGTAAAACATGATAATTCATGTTATCAATGTGTTAAAATACGTTAGCGACATGTTAATTTGTGTTAACAAAGTGTTAAATCATGCTAGAAATGTGGTAAACATGCTAGCAACATGTTAATGTTAGCAATGTGTGTTAAAATGTTAATTCATGCTAGCAAAGAGTTAAAACATGTTATCAAAGTGTTAAATCATGTTAAAAATATTTATTCATGTTAGTGTTGTTAAAATATGCTAGAAAAGTTGTAAAGCATGTTCTAAATGTGATAAAACATGCTAGCTACATGGTAATTCATGTTAGCAAAGTGTTAAAACATGCTAGTTCATGCTGCTAGCAGCATGCTAAAACATGCTAGGAACATGCTTATTAATGCTAACAGTGTTAAAACGTGCTAATTAATGCTAGCAGTGGCAATTCATGCTAGCAACATGCTAAAACGTACGCAACACGCTACTTCATGTTAACAGTGTTTAAAATCATGCTAAATCATGCTAGCACTGTGCCAAAACATGCTAGCAACATGCTAATTCATGCTAGCAGTGTGTTAATTCATGTTAATAACATCATGTTAACCTGTTAATTCATGTTATCAACATGTTAAATCATAATAACAACATGATAAAACATGTCAGTGACTTTTTTTTTTTTTTACTTTTTCTAGTAAAAACTTTCAACTTTAAGCTGTTCAAAGTTATTTCAAATTTCAGACACGGCTTTCTCAAGCCAACATCAAAGTTTGTGTTCAAACTTTACTCATCTAGTTTACTTGTGTTGTTCCATACTTGTACGCTGTTATTTATTTTTTCAATGGAACAAAAAAGAAGTATTTTAAGAAGATCTTATCCATCTAATGACAATTCATAGTGACCATGTCTGAAAAGCAGTTTTGAAGTCTCTAAACAGCAGAAGTGTAATATTGTCTTTTCAGGGTGTAACTCTTAAGCTGAATGAAAAGCAAAGGTGTACAGTGGCGAGAATATTGCATGGAGGGATGATACACAGACAAGGTACAGTGGATTCTTTGTTTGTTTGTGAATAATTATGCAGTTTCCATTAAGGATGTCCTGAGCCCGTATTGTGCTTTTTTTTCAACTGATCAGTACCAGCTATCCTAAGCCCGATCCTTTATTTTACGTCATCTGTCATGCAGTTGTCATGCAATATTACAAAATTTGACATTAAAAAGTGTAAAAGTCTTTATAAAGTAACACTTCACAACAGTGAAATTACAGCGGGAGGCTTGCCTCCTCTGTCCCCATTGACTTAAAACAGACACCCTAATACGTGCAGTGGGTTAAGTGGGGGTAATTGAGAATAAATGGGGGAAAGTCACGTGAGAGGAGGCAATGCCTCCATCACGCTTCAATTGGTTATGATCGGTTATGATTGGACATGATCGGTTCACATGATAAATCCCACCTCTTGTTTTCGTGCGCGTTCTCATCGGCCTGAATGAAGACAATGATGCCGTTAATGGGAAGACTAATTAAAAAGTAAGTAAACAGCTCAGCCATTTCACCGCTTTATGTCAAGTCAAAATGAAACTTGAAATGGCCTGAAACCATGATGACTGTGGGGGTTTTTTAGTGAGCAATCAGCTTAGGGAAATTAATAGTACATCTCTGACTAGTGTGTACAAGCTTGATGACTGCTGAAAATAAGTTGACTATTAAAAAGAAAAACTGAACATTAGTTCACAAATAATATATATTTATTAAATTGTTACTGCCTTTAGTTATTATTTTGGAATAAATGTAAAACATGCATAAAAACACTAACTTGATGAAATTTATATTTGGTTTTAATAAATAAAACATTACATGGTTATTGCAAAAAATACAAAATGAAATTGTATTTGGTCTCTCTTTTTTATGTTATGTCTGTTTAACCAGGAAAATGAAGAATAACGGACATAAATGTAAATGTGATTTACAGTATATAAAATGAGGACTTTGCCTCCTCATTTTAAAACACCACCACACACCACTGATATACAGGCCTATAAATATAGCCAAGCACTAGGAAAGTACAAGTATTGGATCGGGACTCAGTATTGGCAGATACTCAGTATTCGATGACTCGGATCAGATCAGGGGCACCAAAAAAACTTGATCGGGACATCTATAGTTTTCATACAGCTCAATGGATAACACTTTTTTCCCTTTTTTTTTTAAACAGGTTCTTTACACGAAGGCGATGAAATCGCAGAGATCAATGGGAAAAGTATTGCTAATCAAAGTGTAGACCAACTGCAGAAGATTCTGGTGGGTTGCTGTGTCATTTGTGGATGCACACTGAAAAAGAAGTACACTTAAGCATACTTTCAAAATGTGTGCTTGTTTCAGAAAAAACACTACTAAAGTGCGAAATGAATGTAATGCTTTCGTACACTTAAATGCAAGTTATTGTAACTTACTTACTTTGACATAAAAATACAAGTGTGTTAAGAAACGTAATCGTACTTTCTTTAAGTAAGTGGCCTTTTATTTGATTAATATTATATTATCAACAAGTACAGTGTTTTCAAAAATATATACTTAAAAGTTTTGAAGATTTGAAGTATGATTGAAGTGCACATTCAGTGTAAGTAACCAAAATAAGAATAAGAGACATTTTTTGCATTATGCTAAATAGAATTTTTCTGTGAAACTGAGCAAAGAAAGAGTCCGTGTAAATTGCTACTGTCTGCTACTACAGTTTCAAAGCAGCAGTTTTTAAGAAGAACTGGCACTCTGAGTTGTTTTTGTGGTCATGTTACTTTTGATTTGATGTTGTTGGATGTTGTTTAACATTACAGAAAGACACAAACGGTGTTGTCACATTGAAAATCATCCCCAATCAGCAAAGTCGCCCTATGGCATGTGAGGTGAGTGAAACAGCAGCTAAATCAATCTCACATCCTGCCTATTTCATGTTTCAATACATATATATATATATATTTTTTTATGATCACAATCTACTCATCTCGCTTTACCCTTTGATTTGTAAATATGCGCTCAAATTTGATCACTTATTTCTTTGTCTGTCTATTCTGTATCCTTGATTAAATTAAGGTTTGAGGTTTATCATGGGAATGGGAAACCAATGAAAGACACAGGTGACTATTTAAAGCATCAATAGCAGATAACTGTACACTTACTTTTCTCATTAGATGAAGTAACTTCAAACCCTCTTCTGCCATCTGCTGGTCACACAGTGTCAAACGGCACAGCAGTTGATTGTGAAACCTATAAAACATTGTTTGACTTTGTGATGAGCTATGGCAGGATCCATCTAGAGGTTTGCTTATCAGTTTTAGACTGTAGCTTGTAGATATTGGCACTAATAGCTATCTATCTCTCTATCTGTCTATCTATCTATCTATCTATCTATCTATCTATCTATCTATCTATCTATCTAATCATGTCTATCTGTCTGTCTGTCTTTCTGTTTTTCTGTCTGTCTTATATATAAAATCAGCATATTAGAATCATGTGACAACGAAGACTAGAATAAATCACAGGAATAAATTACAAAATATATTAAAATAGAAAACAGTTATTTTAAATTGTAATAATATTTGCTTATTGTAACAATAGTGCTATTTTACTGTATTTTTGATCAAATAAATACAGCCTTGATGAGCATTAAAAAATCATAATTATTCCAAAATTTTTGACCGGTAGTGTATGACAATTATTTAAAAAAAAAAATAATAATAAAAAAAACGAATGCATCACATAAGGGGATACTTTTTTCTTATTACAGCAGGATAATATTTATATACATACAGCATGATTTACAAAAGTAGGACATGTTCCTGGATCAACATCTTCTGTTGACCCTGGAAACATTTACAAAAAAGTTTTATTCAAGTGTGCTATTAGTATACTTCTTTTAAACTAAAAATAAGAAAGTACTCTTTCAGTCATGTACTTTTTATGTACTTATGAACATAGTAGTATGCGTAAAGTGCAAAAAATAATATATAAATAGTAAACTAAGTATTATGTTTATTTAAAAAAACTTAGAAGTATACTTGCAGTATAAAACTACTAAACTTGTAGTTTACAGAGAGTATACTTCAGAATGTACTTGCATAAACTAAATTGTGTGCTACAAGTATTAAAATAGTAAACTACAAGTATACTTATAAGTTTCACTTGTAGTACAGATGCAGTACAAATGAGAAATGTAGTTGTGAACTAGTTGTGCACAAAGTTTTCTACTGTTACACATATAGTACACTTAAAGGGGACCTGTAATGCCCCTTTTACAAGATGTAATATAAGTCTCTGGTGTCCCCAGAATGTGTCTGTGAAGTTTCAGCTCAAAATACCCCACAGATCATTTATTATAGCTTGTCAAATTTGCCCCTATTTGGGTGTGAACAAAAACAAGCCATTTTGTGTGTGTCCCTTTAAATGCAAATGAGCTGCTGCTCCCGGCCCCCTTTCCAGAAGAGCTTTAACAGCTCACGCTTCGGTTGCTCAACAACAACAAAGCTGGAAAATCTCACGCAGCCAAAATGAGGATTGTCAGTAACGGTGTTCAGCCTTACATTGTTCAAACCGGAGTCGGACACTGATGGAGAGACTCAGGAAGAAGTTACAACTTTTAGAATTCAAGCGTTTGTTGTAGTCCAAAAAGAAAATATCTCCCTCTGCATTGAACTTTGAGCGTCGTAACTTTGCAATTGTTGTTTATGCTCAAACAGCAACATTACACACTAACTAAAGTTAAAAAAGTGAAATCATAATCAATGACCCCTTTAAACGTATACTTTATATACTAAAAAGTGGGCCAGTTTAGTCTCAAGCAGTATTGAAACAGTATACTTACAAGTTTACTACTAGTACATTGATATTAGTATACTTACTGCATAAAATATACTTAAAATGTACTTGAACGTTACTTAAGTATACATAATAAAATTAACTTGAAGTATATTTCTTTTTCGTAAGGGGAAACCGACGCCTAAAATTTGAAGGCAATGACAAATCATCTGATAAATCGTCTTTATGAAGCACTTGTGATGGTTTTATGAGAGAGTAATGTTTTCCGGATAATGTTTTTGCAGATGTATATGAGGGCACAGTTTGACTATGACCCTGCCAAAGATGACCTGATCCCATGCAAAGAAGCTGGCCTGAAATTTCAAACGGGTGACATCATTCATATCATCAATAAGAAGGATCCAAACTGGTGGCAAGGGAAGGTGGACAGCTCCTCCACAGACTTTGCAGGACTCATGCCTTCTCCAGAACTTCAGGAATGGTACGTTCTGACCTGCATCCGTTTTCCTGTATTTGATGACAGATAAACATTTGCAAGGACTCAGTAATGTACATTTAACATCTCCCTGTTTTTCACAAGCTAAACATTTCTGATGTTTCTTCAGGCGAGTAGCAAGCAAAAGCAAAGCGACACGGGAAGTTGGACAGTCCTGCAGTCCTTTTGGCAAGAAGAAGAAATGCAAAGACAAATACCTTGCCAAACACAGCTCAAGTTAGTGAAGCTCACCTCTTTATAATTTCAAAGGCTTGTTTTTTGTATAGAGCTGTAGTAACAGGACAGATGCACTTGTCAGGCATTAACTGATTCATTTTTTCTTCTTTAGTCTTTGACCAGCTTGATGTAATATCCTATGAAGAGGTAGTGAGACTTCCTGCATTCACCAGAAAAACTCTGGTTCTGATCGGTAAGCATCATCAAACCTATTAACTTTAAATATTATGTCTCCATTGTCTTTGACACAGCTCAGACTAACAGGGAATTCCTGGGAATGGAGGATTCATGTGTCATAGCATGGTTGCAGCAGGGTAGAATAAAACGCAGAATTTAATCGCAGCAGTTCGTTCATTTTCCAAAACGTAAAAAAAAACACTCTGAAAACTAGTGATGGGCGATTTCAAAACACTGCTTCATGAAGCTTCGAAACCTTTATGAATCTTTAGTTTCGAATCAGTGGCTTCGTACGTCATAACTGTTTCGAAACGTTTCTCTGTGAACCCATGAATCATGCGGATTTACTGAGATTCGCCCCCCAGTGGTGAACTAATGAACAAGTGTCTGTAGTTTTTACCTGATCTCTGATCAGTTTTATGCATTTATAGACGTTTCAATTACACATTAGTGTAATTAAAACGAATAATAGTAGTTGATAGTCTTTTATTGGCCTGTTTAGCTGAGCCATTCATGGAACGAACAAAACAAGACCTTAATATTTATAAAAGAGCACATATTACACAGACACTTGATATTTAATATTATTAGATGATTATTTAATTGCATTTGATAGATTTTACTTCGAATAAAACATTTGCAATGTGTTTGTAAAAGGTGTTTTTATTCATGTTTGGACTGATTTTTTTTGTTGCATTTACATTGTTCTGAACAGCAGGGGTCACCAGCGTGTGGCGTTTCGAACTCTTCAAAACAGTGAATCATTTTTTTGTCATCTCCGTGTAAACTGCAAAACCGTGAATCTGTGAAAACGGTGATGTCATGCACATGCGTATTACGTGTTTAGTCTATCAACCTTATTTTGATAACGATGAGATCGGACACTGAACAGACACAGGGCTTAAATACACAGAGAGATAATCAAAGAAACAAAGAACAGGTGTGTAACTAAATGAGTAACCATGACAACCAACTCAAAGCACTCAGATAGGCGGACAGGCAGACAAAACCCAAACTAGAGCACAAAGCAAACAGACATTATACAGAATACATATCATCATGGACACTTTTCACAGACCGTGATGACGTGCTTACACAGTTATTAACGTCGTAAATCTAGCTCAGGTTTTTTATATTTTCTTTTTCAAGTATATTTATAAAACTATATTACCTTGGCATTACATTTCATAAAACTAGTTAATGCTGTTGTGAGTATTTCTAATACAACGGTTTATTTTTTTTTTTTTTTTTTTGGAAAGGCATCAAAGCGCTATTGAATTAAAAAATATATATTTTCTGAATTTCTATTCACCACTATAGAAGTTTATCAAATTATGATGATTTCAGCTTCTGAAAACCCCAGAAATACGAAAAGTAAATAAATAAATTGCCACGTAGATCCACAAAAATTAGCTTAATACTGGAAAATGTGCAGTTGATTTCAAGTTTACAGGTTAAAATGTGTAATTTGATGTTTTGCTCTTGTTTAAAGGTGCACCTGGAGTTGGAAGGAGCCATATTAAAAATGCACTGCTGAGCAAATATCCTGAGAAGTTTGCCTACCCAGCACCACGTATGTACAGTCCAGCTGCATCCCTTCTCACTTTTTAATTTCTTAACTCCAAAGTCTTCCACCTGTGTTTACGAATGTTAATATTTAAACAGAGCAAAACTGCATTATATACGGTCGCAAATCCACATGGATACCCTGCTGAAAAATGCAGCATTGCTGTTGACTAGCATGCTCGGATCGGCATGGGATGCTGGTTTCTGGTCTGCTGGTCTCCAGCATGGGAAGCAGGAGTGCTGGTGGACCAGCTCAGTTTTGCTTGAGAACAGCTTGACTGTTAGTGTTGGGTATCGATACAGGTGTCCCGATTCGATTTCCCATTCACAAGATCACAATTCGATTCGATTTTCGATTCCATTCCATTTTTTCCCCCATTGATTTTCTATGTAAGCATGCGTTAGATGGACATCTTTGTTTGTTTCTTTTAACACAGCGCTCAAGTTAAAAGAAGTTTGACGCTTTTTTTAAATTTAAATTCCTTTTTTTAAAATGCCCTGCTTCTTGCGTTGTAAAATGCAAAAACATGAAACTCTTAAGGGTGTTTTGACAACTTTTTGCTGCAAAATTATTTTATAGTTTTATTAAACTATAGATTAATTGATTATATATTCACTGTAAACACGTTATACAGAGTTTTGCTTTTCTTATTTTAAGGATGTTTAGTGAAAAACATTATTAATATATTTTTTTCTTTGCAGACACCACTAGACCACCAAAGAAGGATGAGGAGAATGGCAAAGAATATTACTTTATTTCCAACGATGAAATGACCAAATGTATCGTCGGGAATGAGCTACTTGAATACGGCAGTTACCAGGGACACATGTTCGGTACTAAGATCGAAACTGTCCACAAGATTCACGAACAGGGGAAAATTGCTTTGCTGGATGTGGAACCACAGGTAATCAAACACTGTTGCGTCAGCTGTCAACTAAATTAGCATAGCATTTGATCCTTAGCATTGTGGTGACAAGTGAGAACACCACAGAAAACACCACTCATGTTTTCTTAAAAATCTAGTTTGTTTTTATTTCGATGAACCGTCAGTATTTGTAGCTTTGTCAGTCAATTGCTTTCTGAACTCTTTGTGGTTTTTTATCAGACGCTGAAAGTGCTCCGAACGGCAGAGATGGCTCCTCTTGTGATGTTCATTGCTCCTACTAACACTGCCAGTCAGGTTGGAAAAGTGATTATTCAGGCTTTAAACCCCAGGGGCTGGATTCACAAAACATTCCTAAAGTGATAGTTCACCCAAAAATGAAAATTATCCCATGATTTGTTTTGCTCTGTTGTTTTGCTCTATCCTTTGCGCTTACACATTCGTCATTGTGTCATGCGACGGGTCACGCTTCCGCCATAAGTTGACTTGAGTTTGCTGGAAGCTGGTTATTATAGTTCATAAAGTTGTAAATATGGATATTTTTCTTTAAAAAAAAAAACCCTTTATTAACCCCCTGGAGCTGTATGGATTAATTTTATTGATGGATGAATGCACTTCAAAATCATGAGTGCCATTCACTCCCATTATAAAGTTTAATAGAACCAGGATATTTTATAATATAACTCTGATTGTGTTTGTCTGAGAGAAGATAGTCATATACACCTTGAGGGTGAGTAAATCTTGGAATAATTTTCATTTTTGGGTGAACTATTCCTTTCAGAACAAAATTGTTCTTAAAGGATTAGTTCACTTTCATATTAAAATTTCCTGATAATTTACTCACCCCCATGTCATCCAAGATGTCCATGTCCTTCTTTCTTCAGTCGAAAAGAAATTAAGGTTTTTGATGAAAACATTCCAGGATTTTTCTCCTTATAGTGGACTTCAATTGACCCCAAATGGTTGAAGGTCAAAATTACAGTTTCAGTGCAGCTTCAAAGGGCTTTAAACGATATCAGACTGGGAATAATTCAGCTTACGGCGCCAATTCCGTTTTTTCCGTAAGTTGAATAGGGAAGGTGTAGGACATACAGCGTAAGCTTTTTGAAGAATACGGAAGGCGGTCTGGCGGAAGCACTTGCGAGGCGATCATTTGTGTTTATAAAGCATATACATTTTTATTTTAGAAAATGACCGATCGGTAGATAAGACCCTTATTCCTCGTCTGGTATTATTTAAAGTCCTTTGAAGCTGCACTGAAACTATAATTTTGACCTTCAACCGTTTCAACCGTTCCAACGGTCTATTGAAGTCCACTATATGAAAAATCCTGGAATGTTTTCATCAAAAACCTTAATTTCTTTTCGACTGAAGAAAGAAGGACATGGACATCTTGCATGACATGAGGGAAATTTTTTTTTTTTTTTTTATCAGGAAATTTTCATTTGAAAGTGAACTAATCCTTTAACTGCTGTTTTCCTCTTATTTTCTTACTTAAGAAAAAAAGTTAAGAATATTTTGTATTCCCCATATTGCTTCTTAAGAATGTTCTTAAGACAAAACTTAAAAAGAATTCAAATTCGTGAAAATAATCTTCTTAAAAACTAGGGCTGTCACTAATTATTATTTTGGTAATCGAGTAATCGGTTGATTATTTTGATGATTAATCGAGTAATCAGGGTTTTTTTGTGTGTGTGTGGTAATAAAAATAGACAAAAGCCATTAAAATGACTTAAAATACATGTATAATAACAATGAGGCAATAATAATTGGTTCAAATAAAGTGTCTAAAGCAAGTAATCATATGGTTTTGTTGAACAAGGAATGGATCATGTTGTAAAGTGTCACAACAACAATTTGTTATAATACATAATGTAATATACATAATATAAACAATCAGTTTAAGTACATTATGTATTATAACAAATGCCAACGGCCTGGTGATTGTTGTTGTGACACTTTACAACATGATCCATGTCCACTTAATCTTTAATATTTGGCCACTTCTTTATGATAAAAATGCTACAGCCACTTTCATGTGGACATCAAAACATGCAAACTCAGAGCGAGGGTTTAAAGTTTAATTTTGAAATTGAGATGAACAAAAGTGAACAACAGCAACCCAAACTCACAGCATATGCAAAGATGGAGTTTGTCATTCTGAAGCGCAGTGCATATATTTATTTAGAAGTTGATGGCTACCGTCAACTGTCTGCTTACTGACATTCTTTAAACTATCTTCTTTTGTGTTCATTTTTGGCTGAACTATTTCAATAAGATGCTTATGACCTTAAGTTTATAACAAAGCAATCTTATCCTTTGTACACAAGATTTGTAATCTAAGTTTCCATTTTACTTTTCAGTCAGAGGCGTTGCAGAACATCCAGAAAGAATCCGACGGCATCCTCAGTGCATACCGCCATTTCTTCGATGAAATGCTCGTCAACAATGATGTGGATGAGAGTGTTAAGGGTGTAGAGGAGGCCATCGAGAGAGCCTCCTCGACCCCCCAGTGGGTACCAATCTCATGGGTGTACTAAAAACCCCAGTCCCTTTCCTCAATCTCCCCTCCCAAAATACCATACGAGTGAACCACTCTCACACGTTTGCACATGAATAAGTGGTTTATAGAATGTTTGAAAAAAGCAATAAGTTTGTTCTTTTTGTTTAATATGTGAATGATTTTCAAATGCCAGAGTGCTGTAACCATACCAGTACAGTATATATAGCATTAAGCGATGACATTGTTAGCGATGCAAAAAGGACCTCTACTGTGATTCCAAATACCACTCAGTTCATTAAGGTCTGTTGGTTTTTGATCTTCCCTGGAGTTTCAATGTGTTTTTATACCATGTGCCATGGTGTTTCTTCTTAATTACATTAAAAGAAAACATGTTAAAAACACAGGGAAATAGTATCAATCTATATTTGAAAGCAGGTTTGTCTTGTCCTGAAATGTTTCTCATAATGATATATGTATTTACCTCAAGTCAAAATGTAAGGCACTTTTAAAAGAACTGAATAAACGTCTCCCTACACTTCAGTTGTGACTCTCTGTGTTAAAGAATGGAAAACTGGTACCGTGACTATAGCCGTATTTAACCCTGTTAAACAGTCATGTGTTGATATTTCTGGGAGGAAACAGACTTTTGTTCTACAGTACAAGTCAAGTCAAGTCACCTTTATTTATATAGCACTTTTTACAATGTTGATTGTGTCAAAGCAGCTTTACATTAATAATTGGTACATTATTTATCTCTTAAAGAATAGTGTCAATGCAGGCAGATCAAAGCACTGTTGAATATCAAATGTCAAATATCAAGTGTCCCCAACTAAGCAAGCCAAAGGCGACAGCGGCAAGGAACCCAAACTCCAACAGGTGACATCAGGTGGCAAACAGGTGTTAAAATGGAGGGAAAAAACAGTACAAAAGTTCTGTCAGGTCTACAGACTTTGATAATATGAGTCTTAAGCAATAGCCAGAATAAATGACTGTGTCCAAAACTGAAGGCAGACCCCAACGCAACCTCCAATTTAATGGAAAATGTATGATATACAGTCGTGCTCAAAAGTTTACATACCCCTTGCAGAATCTGCAAAATGTTAATTGTTTTAACAAAATAAGAGGGATCATACAAAATGCACATTGTTTTTTATTTACTACTGTCCTGAATAAGGTATTTTACATAAAAGCTTTTTTTTTTTTTTTTTTGCTCCAGAAGAAAACACGATGCATTAAGAACCAGGGGGTGTAAACTTTTTTTAATTTGAAGATCAAGGTAAATAGTACCTAATTTGTCTTCTGGAAGACATGTAAGTATTTTCTGTTGCTTCCAAAGGGCGGTACTAAATTAAAACATTATGATATTTAAACAAAACGTAAAGAAATATGTACACATCTTCATCCTGTTCATCCTCAGTGTGAAAAGACGGATCACAAAATCATACAGTCACTGCTGGAAAGGGTTCAAATATGCAAAGGATGCTGGAAAATCAAATTTGCAGGACCTGAAGGATTTTTCTGAAGAACAGAGCTCAGTTTAACTGCTCAGAACAAACAAAGGACTCGTGACACATCCATCACAAAACAAACAGCTGTGGATCATAACCACACACAGTATTAAAAATATGTAAACTTTTGAATAGGGTCATTTTTATAAATTCAGCATTTTTTTATTTATTTATTTTTTATTGTGGACTATATCTTATTCAGGACAGTACTAAATAAAAAAAACACATTTTGTATGATCCCTCTTATTTTATTAAAATAATTAACATGCAGATT
Source organism: Elopichthys bambusa (assembly GCA_037101425.1). Lineage (NCBI taxonomy): Eukaryota > Metazoa > Chordata > Actinopteri > Cypriniformes > Xenocyprididae > Elopichthys > Elopichthys bambusa. Next base: position 26,532,326 of record CM074450.1, on the reverse strand, counting down.
CTGCAAGAGCATGACTGTATATATCATCTAACCTATATAAATACAACCACTGATGTTAATAGATAAAGTCATAGACTGTGAAATTAAATAGTTAATGACTACAATGCATATTTTGTATTAGAAATAGAGTCATGAGTTGATAAAAATTAAAAAAGGATTATATTTATAAAATTGTTTACTTCTTTCTTCCACTTTTTCATTGTATTCCATGTTTTAGTTTATTAAAAGTTTAGTAATAACAGCCTTGCAAACTGAACATTTCAGAAGATAATTAACACTTTTTTTTTTTTTTTCTTTAATAGCGCAAATGGGTTTGGGGAATATTTGCATATGTATACTGACCACTAGATGGCTGTATAGGATTGTGTTTTAGGTAATAGAGAATAATTAGCGAGTGAACTATGTAGTGCACTTGCTGAATTTAGAACCGTGTACTAGCTCTTACGCTCTATACAGCTCTTTCTTTTTCCGCCATATTAAGATATGGTAACAATTGTAAAGTATTTAAGCTTAAGTAGTAGATCAATAATAAAGCCTCTCTACAGAAGACATAGTATCATTATTCATTTTATTTATTTTTTATTTATTTATTTTTTTCATTCGACAGTGTCAGTAGGCTACAGTCCGCTTGATGGTATTTTCTGAAATATTAATAATATTTGGCGTGTTGTATTCTCGTTTTGTCCTGTGATGGCGCTACAGATCACAACCGTCTGACTGACATCACAGGAAGCTCACAGGCAAATCTGATCTGATGAGGGCTGTGGCTTTGCCATTAACTAGTTATACAATTTCATTTAGACAGTTTGCTGCTTGCATTGTGTCTATACGGGGATTTTCGTTATCTTCTCAAGCTCGCTGAGGATGGCTGAGCCAAGCGGGAGATATCAGCAGGTGAGTGAGCTCCACTGTGCCTCGACGCAGTTGTTTTTAAAGCAGACCAGCGGCAGGCGCGTCCACGGCGGAAAGCGTTTTCGTGAAACACCGAGGCTCTGACAGGATGCAGGCCGCAGTGTTTTGAAATGAATAACACGACCATTTAAATGATTGCGACATGACAACACTTGGATCGCGCTCATATGGTGCTGAAACAGTTCTTTATTTTAAAATAGTTGGCAATGCTAATATGTTTCTTGCTTACGTCAAAGTTTTCATTCATGCAATATAAGCCACGTATCTCATTTACCATGCAAGAAAATAAAATGAATGCAGAGTTACTGCAGATTTATGTAGAAGGAACCAGCCTTGACAAGTTGACAACATAACTGGTTAGATTACTGATAACTAGTGGGATATTGTATTACAGTGGTCTCTACAACAGCAGCCATGTTTTTTTTTTTTTTTTTTGTATTAAGAAACAACCTACTCAATGTTTTATCATGGTTATTACACTGGCCCTTATGGTGCAGTGTTTGGTATCAGATGGTAATACCGTGGTTATTTGATACTACTATTATAGAATGAAAACAAACAAACAAAAAAACATGGTTTTCCCATAAGACATGACCGCACAACATTGTATTTCCATGCTACATGTTTTAAAGACCATGATGTTGCTGTTACAAAACAATTAGCTAACTATTATAATACCATGGTACATTTTAAACCATGTAAAGCAAAGCCTATAGAATAACAGTCAATTTAAATTACTGAATTGGAGCAGGTTATTGAACCTCTATACAAAATACAAGCATTTGACATCTTAGCATCTAAAAAAAAATGTATGTAAATCAATGAGATTTGTAACCTTAGATCAGACTACTTGCCTAAAATGCATATACACATCAGTTGTCACTCTATATCTCCCAAATAATGTATTATTAAGATATTTAAATGCTCAGTTTTATTATTAAAGGTCCGTTGTTGTAATTGTGGGGGACAAAACATATGATGCAATGCAATACAATAAAGATTGAGAATACACATTATTTAAACTTTCCTCAAAAGCCTGATGCATCTCATTTGATACTCACATTTTAACATGATTTTTCTAAAACATTATGTATGGATAATCAAGTAAACCTAAGTTGCTTGAATGTCCATCTTGAAATATTACTAACAATATAAAGGTTATTCCTACATTACTTTATAAAAAACATTAAAATTTCACAGCAAAAAGACACGTGAACCACAACCGGAAGGGGCCATTTTTAAAATTATGCTAGAAGGCCTTTTACTTACTAAAAAGGTTAAACTACCAATCAAAGAACAGAAGGCAGTGTTGTGGATTTGGTTCAACAGGTTTTTCAGTAAAAGTTTGAATTATGTTGATAATTTAGAGGCCTTCGAAATTCACGTATCAAATTTGAAACGGTAGGCTTTATCTGCGTCTACAAAAGTCTGACGTGTTTTATTATAAAAGTTATAATAAATAATAAAAGTTTGCATTGTCCAGATTCCTTGAATGTTGTTTTATGTAATAAATGTTTCTGGTCATAATTAAGGAAAGGCAGTTTGGTAGCCCAGTTTTTACCTGATTTATGAAATGTTGAAGGTGAACTCTTTCTTGGAACAAATGTGTGTGTTTGCTAGTATATGGGCATTTGATGAGTTTATGGAAATTCATGTGAGTTACATTTTAGGATTACATTTGTCATGGTCTTGCACAGTTTTTAGGGAATATTTAGGATTGAAATTGAAATTCTCTCATTTTTCACCTGCCTTTAGACCAAGGTTGTGTTTACAATGCAACCATTTCACAATCAAACTTTAGGATTTCATGCAGCCAATGAACTGTCTCTTGTGTCCCCAGCTGCCCAATGAGGAGGATCCAGAGGAGGGACCTCAGGTGGCCAGTGATGCTCCGCCCCCTTACAGCAGTATTGCAGCGGACAGTGCAGGTATGCAACTTTTATATGGCTAAATCGGTTTTAATTTTTTCCCAAAATGACATGTTTTCTGTTTTAATTTTTCTGGATTTCATATTAATAGTTTAGTTAAAACTTAATCTCACCTCGATTAGACTAACGGCAGAAGGCTTGCACTCCGTTGCAGCTTTCATTGGCCGAGGACCGCGCAGAGGCCATCTGACTGACATGTCAAGCAACCAATCACAGTTTGTTTTGTACAGCGTCATTTTTAAGGGTGTAAAGATGATGTCCCTGCAATAAAAGATTGGCATGTAAAATGTATTTTGGATGTACTTTGAAGAGTCTATGCCTTGAACTTCACATACTTTAGAAAATCCAGTGGTTAGTTGATCCTGATAAGCGTCCTGATCCTGACTTGCAGCTGTGATCCTGATTTCTTCTTTCATGAGGGGGTTTGGCATCAAGGCGGCTTTGTTTCCAGGCGGGCCGTTAAAGAACGCGACACACGTCTCCCAGAAATCCTGTATAATTCAACCAATAGATGATAACTCCTGAAGTGTTTCCCATTTTGTGTGTGTCAGACATTGCATCAGATGTTCAGCCAACGGTCCGTAGGCATTAAACCCTGTTTCCACCTGGTATTAAGATGCATTTTGGTCGATCGGATCATAAGTGGATGATGCTAAATACAGGTGTAAACGGGGTCTAAAACATTTTGAGCTTGTCCACTTTCAACCACTTCCAGAGGTAGTTGAAAACGCATTCAACCGGATTGCTTTCATAGTGCTCATGTGGTTGAATGTGTTCAAACAGCCACAAAAGACTTTCCGTCTACTCTCCTCCTACTGACTTAACGCGTAAACATTATAGGAAGCGTGCTAGCCAGACGGGATTTAAACTTTATCAGCTGAAGACTCAAGTTTGGTTTGAAGACTAAAAACATACCAAGCACAATGTTCTCTAACCATTCCTGATTTCTAACACACACTCACAGCGTTCGACCGGTCTTACGGCCGTCAGAGCAGGAATGAAAGCTGATGCTCTACGTATGTTTTCTGTCATCTCCAAGTGCGTTAATATGTAAATTGCACAAGCTTATTTCATCCATTAGATCGAAAAACCCATACATTTACCTGCCCATAGACCCTCCCCTTGAAGAAATCAGGACAGAAGTGGTTGAAAGTGGACAAAAGAGACAGATTAAAACACCAGGTGTAGACAGGAATGTGTCTCCCTCGTCCACTTGTGATCTGATCGACTAAAACACATCTTAATACCAGGTGGAAAAAGAGCCTGAGACAAGTTAAAATGTAATAATCAAAAAGGATGTCTAATCAGTTGAACTCAAAAAATGCTAACAGTTTTTAGCAATAATAGTGCTCTATAAATAAATCCTGTTTTAATTTTTCTGTGCTTTATGATTTATGACAAATTTATAGGCATCAAGTTTTTTTGTGCCCCCGATCTAAATATTGAGTATCTGCCGATAACAAGTCCCGATCTAATACTTTTTTTTTTCATGTACATTAAAGTTATTAAAGGATTAGTTCACTTTCAAATAAAATTTTCCTGATAATTTACTCACCCCCATGTCATCCAAGATGTTTGTCTTTCTTTCTTCAGTTGAAAAGAAAATAAGGTTTTTGATGAAAACATTCCAGGGTTATTCTCCTTATAATGGACTTCAATGGCCTCCAAACGGTTGAAAAAATTATAGTTTCAGTGCAGCTTCAAAGGGCTTTAAACGATACCAGACAAGGTATAAGGTCTTCTCTAGCGAAACGATCTGTAATTTAAAGATTTTTTTTTTAGAAAATGTATAAGCTATATAAACAAATGATCGCCTTCCAAGTGCTTCCACCAAAACCGTACTTTCGTATTCTTCAAAAAGCTTACACTGTACGTCCTACGCCTTCCCTATTCAACTTACGGAACGAACGCAGCGCCATTTTTTCCGTAAGTAAGTGGAAGCACTTGGAAGGCTAATCTTTTCAAATCAATCCAGTGTATACAGGGATGTGCAGAGAGTTTCTCAGTGGCTCAAATGTAAAAAGGGGCATCTATCACTATGGAGCAATTCCAATATAACAGTTACTACAGTAGTTATATGTATAGGCCTATCAGTATAAAGACAATAGTAGATGTAAACATCTGCTACATTGGTAGACATTGTAAACAGACTGTGTGGTCACAATTATGAATATGAGAATACTGATATAAACTTCTTGTATTTTATATGCAGAATAATTGCATCAAAATAAGTGAAGATAAGGTTAGAAAGCATGAAGCTCAGAAGATGCAGATTACTTAATATTAGCAGTCTTTTTGTAGTTTACTAGTCCATATCATGATTTAAGTGTATAACCCTTTTCATACAAAAAAATCCACATTGTGGAAATCATAGTGCCCTAATTAAAGGAGACTTTTTCCATCACATTATGCAATAGCATGTATATGTAAGTAATCACTATTCATATTTTTTCCCTCTTCTCAGCATATTTTGATTACAAAGATGATGCAGCATTTCCCAAGCCCCCATCTTACAATGTAGCCACATCACTTCCGTCGTATGATGAGGCTGAAAGAACCAAAGCAGAGGTTATCGTCCCACTGGTGTCAGGTCGAGTAAGTACCACGCATCTCACCCACAAATTGAACCAGCTCTGGGACAAAAGTCCTTAACAGCATCACCACAGGAAATACTGTTTTAATGTGATGTAGTTTCCCCTGTTCACTGCTCTGTTTCTCTGCCACACACTGCTTGCGTACAGCACAGGGAACGCCTGGACACATTCGATGATGTAACTCGCTGTGCGCTGGAGGTACAGTAACAGAGTGTGTGAGACTGTAAAGTGTGATGGTACAGGTGACGTCCATCGAAGACCCCAGAGCCCTGTGTTTCTGACTTGAACCTCAAAGTGCTGCATGTCTTGACTAGGGAGAGGCTATCTATCTCTCTGAGCATCTGTCTGTCCATCCATCCATCCATCCTCTGTCTTTCTCTCAGTATATCTATCTGTCTATATATCATCTGTCTCTTTCTCTATCCATCAATCCATCCATCCATCCATCATCTCTGTCTTTCTCTCAGAGTATCTATCTATCTGTCTGTCTGTCTGTCAGTCTTGTTTCTGTCTGTCTGTCTGTCTGTCCATCCACCCATCCACCCATCCATCCATCCATCCATCCATCCATCAGTCTTGTCTCTGTCTATCTATCTATATATCTATCTTTCTCTCAGAGTATCTATCTATCATCTGTCTGTCTTTCTCTCAGAGTATCTATCTATCTATCTGTTTGTCTCTGTCTGTCTATCCGTACATCCATCCATCCATCTAGTCTCTATCTATCTATCTTTCTCTCAGAGTATCTATCTATCTATCATCCGTCTGTCTTTCTCTGAGTATCTATCTATCTATCTATCATCTGTTTGTCTTTCTCTAAGAGTATCCATCCATCCATCCATCCATCCATCAGTCTAGTCTGTCTATCTATCTATCTTTCTCTCAGAGTATCTATCTATCATCTGTCTGTCTTTCTCTCAGAGTATCTATCTATCTATCTGTTTGTCTCTGTCTGTCTATCCGTACATCCATCCATCCATCTAGTCTCTATCTATCTATCTTTCTCTCAGAGTATCTATCTATCTATCAATCATCCGTCTGTCTTTCTCTGAGTATCTATCTATCATCTGTTTGTCTTTCTCTAAGAGTATCCATCCATCCACCCATCCATCCATCCATCATCTGTCTGTCTTTCTCTCAGAGTATCTATCTATCTATTTGTAATTTTTTCCCGATATTCCCGACTGTTATAATCGATATTACGATACATCGTGTGAGACATCGTCGATATAGGATAATATTGTCATATCGCCCATCTCTATCACAGATAGAAAATTTCCATGTCAAAGAAGGCAGAGTCTCAGAGTTACACGTACCTATTACATGATCGCCACAGACCAATGGTAGTTTGAAGGTGTTTACAAGCCGGACCGAACTTTTCCAGAAAGCTTTCTTTACCAAGCTGTTTCGAACACAACGTTTATCACTTTGGCCTGATTTTGTTCAAAATGACGCCACACCAGATCGTTCTTTGATTTTGCTTGAAGTATATCAGGGTCTTTAAGCTACATTTCTACCAAGTTCACTCTTAAAATGTTGCTTTAGTGTGACTTGCGTTAATGTGTGTATGTGTTTTTTTTTTTGTTTTTTTTTTTCTGTTTCTGTGAATTTTATGCACAGTGCATCCAGTCCCATTTCTTTTCTATCATTATTAAATTCTGTTCTCTCATTTAAATGATCACATGTTTTTTCCCAGTGTGTTATTTTAGTCTTGTTTCCTGCTCTGTCATACATTCAGAGTTGATACACGTCTCTGTCTCTGTGTTTTCCTGCAGGATGATGACTTTGTGGCCAGAGATGACTTTGAGGATGCTGACCAGCTGCGGATAGGCAACGACGGCATTTTCATGTTGACATTTTTTAGTAAGTGTTTTCAGAAATGATGGAGGATTCAGAAACAGTTTTTGCACTTTCCCTTTGTTCTGTTATCTCCTTCCGATCAAGCGGGACTTTCCAAACATAAGTTAAGGCTTGAATGTTGACAACCAAATAAAGAAACAAAAAGGAAATGATGGTGATGTGGGTCATGTTTTTTTTTTTTCATTGTAGTTTTGGGAATGGGATGATGGTACAGGAAAGATTGCTAGAATAAACAATTCCACATAATCTTTAGAAAATGTTATTATAATTACAATTTTAAGATTTTTTTTTTTTTTCCTCAGTGGCATTCCTCTTCAACTGGATTGGCTTCTTTCTATCATTCTGCCTTACAACCTCAGCAGCCGGGCGTTATGGCGCCATATCTGGGTTTGGTCTGTCACTCATCAAATGGATCCTCATTGTACGGGTATGCTTCCACCTAGACAACTGCAGCTAATTTTACACATTTTGTTTTATTTATTATAGTTTATATTGATTAACCATTTTTTGCTTGCCTGGGAACATTAAGGAAGCACATTACACCGCATTAGTAATCACCACAACAGCTCAAATCTGATTAAATGAGTTAAACAGGCTGTGATGTATTGTAATGCATTTTCTTCATGACATTACAAGCCTGAACATGATTGGTGTTTTATTCATGCTTTTCTTTCTCACTCTTCCTCTCTCTTTGCATTCTCAGTTTTCCACTTATTTCCCTGGTTACTTTGATGGACAGTACTGGTTATGGTGGGTGTTTCTGCTGCTTGGTGAGTATAAGGAAACTAAACACAACTTGTACTTTTCCTCTGCTTTCCAGTCGAAAGACATGAATGATATCCATTGATCTTTGTGTGAAATGTTTTGGTCGTAAAGTAGGCCTAAAGGGTTAGTTCACCCAGAAATGAAAATTCTGTCATTAATTACTCACCCTCATGTCGTTCCAAACCCATACATCTTTGGAACACAAATTGAGATTTTGTGATGAAATCCGAGAGGTTTTTTTATCTCCTATAGAAAGCGATGAAATGACCACATTCAAGGTCCAGAAAGGTGAAAACATCCTTAAAATAGTCAACGTGACTACAGTGGTTCAACCTTAATGCAATGTGAAGACACATTGCAGAGCTTCCATGTTCTTTATTTTCTGTGTTCTTCCGTGACATTATTTTTTTGTTTTTGCGCACAAAAAGTATTCTCGTCGCTTCATAACATTAAGGTTGAACCACTTTAGTCATGTCGACTATTTAAACGATGTCTCTGCTACTTTTCTGGACCTTGAATGTGTTCGTTTCGTTACTTTCTATGGGAGATAAAAAAAACCTCTCAGATTTCATCAGAAATATCTTAATTTGTGTTCTGAAGTTGAGTGAAGGTCTTTTTGGTTTGGAACAATAGTTAATGACAAATTTCATGTTTGATCTAACCCTTTAAGTTGTATTTCAATACATCTCAAAACTTAGTTTGGAGTTTCTACAGTAGTCAACATTTGAAGTGGATCAAGAAAGTTCATCAAAGTTGTCCTAAGAAGAAGGTTTTAGGACAACTTTGATGAAAGGTTTTGATCCTCTTCATATGTTGACTACTATAGTTTAATGATATTCAAAATTTGTAGCGAGACTTAAGCATCCAGAAAATTATACTTTGTTGAATGGAGCAAGAGGCGCAAGTGCTGATATGAGTTTCCATGACCTACAGGCTTCCTGCTCTTCCTCAGAGGCTTTATCAACTACGCAAAGATCCGAAAAATGGCAGACTCCTTTTCTACTCTTCCACGGACCAGAGTTCTCTTCATCTAGGTAAATTGTGTAAATGTGTGTGCGTGCATGTTGTTTTTTTGTTTTTTTTAACAAAAAATTATATATAACAAAAAATATATATGTGTATATGCAATATTAAATCAAAAGCCCTTTTCTATTCTATTATGAGCACCCTCTTTTTAGGATCCTATGAATTCCTGATGAACTATCACCCCCCCCCCCATATAATAATAATAATTATCATTATTATTGTTGTTAATGTATACAAGTTGCAAGTTTCATAAGTTGAAAATACTAACTGGCCAGTCAAGTAAAGTAAACACACAATGATATATATTTTTTAATCTACTCTAGTCACCGGAAATGAAACCACATGTATGGGCCACTGATCCAGCGGTGGAAATGTATTTAAAAAAAAAAAAAAAATCTGTAATCTACTCATCTGAACGGAAGACAGCGGAATTCCAGAGCGCTGGAGGAAGAACTTTTATTTTCCACCCTCTGCTTTTGAAAATGCTGTTTGGGTGTCAGATAGCAGGATACTCTTTTTACGTTTCTAGATGTAAAGTAGTGGATGCTAACAGCTCTGTACCTGTTCTGAAATCATTTGTGGATTGATGTTGAGTGCTGTTTTCCATTTTCAGTATTTTTCGATGTATTTAAAAAAAGCCTTCTGTATGAGATCTTGTTTGAAGTAAAAGCATGTGCTATGCTCCCTGTTAACCAGTAGGGGGAAGTCTTGCTTTTTTTTAAATTTCAGTCTTTTTTTTTTTTTTTTTTTTCCCCCTTCATTCAGTTACATTTGACAAGAAGGCAACCAGTCACTGCTGGTCACCATTCATGAAGAGCTTTTCACTTTGTGAATGGCAGTGTGAAATGAATTGAATCTAAAACAGTCAATGCTTTTCTTTTCTTCTATTCTCTTCTACTGTTTTTCTTTCTCTGTGCCTCCCCACATGACATGAAATTAAAGTTACTGTTTTTAAGTTGTCACTTTTGATGTGGTTTAGACATGTTTTATTGGCTATGTAGTTATTTGAAATAGCTTATTAAGACCAAAGTTAAGATCCAGAAGGCACATTATGTTTTTACACTGCACATTTGGCATCCACAAAAGGGCTCCTAGAGCACCATGTTTGAGTACTTGCAACTTTTTACAAAGAAATAAAAACTGATATTGTCTGCGTTGCAACTCAAGCAGTTAAACCTTTCTTCTTTTATACTATGAGGCTGATGGCGCTGCACATTTTTTCTTTGAATATACATTTAGCCGGATGCCTCTCCCCCACCTTGTGCAGTGGCCATGATAGGGGCCCGTTTGATCTCTCTCTTGTCTAATCATGCATGATTTTGCTTTGGCTTGTCTGCTCTTGTCACCTTGGGTCTCGTCCATGACACAGGAAGTTACTCTTTTGTGCTGTTTTTCATGCAGCTTTGCGGTCACCCTTCGAATTCCAGTGGATGTGCACATGTATTTGCCTGTAAATAAGATACTGCTATTAAATGTCTCTCGTGTTCAACGTTTAGTGGTAATGTTTTTGCTACATCTTTCTCATGAGGTTAAAGTATATCCAGGTATGAGAAACTTTTAAAGTCAGCTTTGATAAACATGAATTAAACGCAAAACTAAGAACTTATTCCATATTAAAAGTTGTAAACTGTCATGTTGTACAAACCCCCCCCCCCAAATCATGGCATTTGTGAATCAGTAATTATTTATAAAAATAAAGGTAATGCTTTATTTTAGCGTATTTAATCGAGTTGCTTATTAGCATGCATATTGTTAGAATTTTGGCTGTTTATTAATACTTATTAAACACCTATCAATGCCTTATTAATCCTATACAGTCTTAATCCTACCCAATACCTAAACTAAATACCTGTCTTACTAACTATTAATAAGCAGGAGTTTATTGATGGAAAAGTCGTAGTTAATAGTAAATATGTGTTCCGGTAACACTTTAGTATAGGGAACACATATAAACTATTACATACAACTTTTCCCTCAATAAACTCCTAATTTACTGCTTGTTCATAGTTAGTAAGGTAGTTAAGTTTAGCTATTGGGTAGGATTAAGAATGTAGAATAAGGTCATGCAGAATAAGGCATTAATATGTACTTAATAAGTACTAATAAATAGCCAATATTCTAGTAAAAAGCATGCTAATAAGCAACTAAAGTGTTACCCAAAAAAATCTAAACATCTGATAGATTTTTCATGTAGTTTTTCTTTTTTGTTATTGACCGTTTTCTAACAGCAAAAGCCTCTGCAAACTTTTGAAAGAATGATCTGTTACTGAAGGTTTGTTTTCATCTGTTAGCCTGAGTTGCTGAACCAATAAAACTAGTCCGACCTGATTTCCTTGGTCGGATGTAGAGGAAAAATATTCATGTCAACAAGGGCAAATTTCTGTTGTGGTTGCAGCTGGAGACTATTGACGGGCAATATATCATGTCAGCGAAATGAAAGTAATGAATCATGTGGAATGTAGAATATAAACAGCTGGTTTTGAATACAATTATATTTTTTTTGTGGTGATATTTCCCGATGTCCATCTGATAGCTCGTGAATGCAGTGTTGTTAAGTATGCGAGTGGGTTTGAGGAGCAGGCACAGGCTGTCTCCTGTTATTGCCTGTTTGTGCCGTCCATTTGAGGTGTGAAGCCAACAGCTCTCATTCCTCCTTCTGGTGTGACTTCCTGGGGGAAGCGCACAGCATTTAATAACCTAACACTCTCCTACCACTGACAATCATCTCCGCAAACACAAACACGCTCATGCTCTGGGGTCCTAAATATATCCCAGAATAACTTTCCAAGAAGGTGATCAGAGTCCCATTTGAATTTGGAGGGAGGTGTTTGGAGAGACTAGTGTTGGGTGATATGCTCAATTTTCATATCGTCCAATCGTCAGCCTGTTCGATCGGCGATACACGATATCATTGTGCAGAAGGGGATGATCTTTAGTCGTTTATTTAATTATTTATTATACTTATTATAATTACGGAAATTGAGAATCTTTATCATTTTGCAAGCAAAGATGGAGTGTTTATTAATAAATCAGGTTATTTTCCGGTAGTGTGGTGAAAATATAGCCTATAATCATTCGTAGCTGACTCAGAGTATTCCATTTATTACGTCTTGTGATGTAGGCCTAAACAGTAGGCCTATTAAAAACCGAAGAGTATTTTAATGCAAGCAAGAAACTCACGGACCCATATTATCCTCTCATGCTGTTACGTATGCAGCATTTTGACTGTACTTCTGCACGAGATGAGAATACATTTTAAGAAAGAGTCAGAGTTTGCTACCGTGCGAAAAGCTTGTTCTGTCTAGATGTGCTTTCCTGTCATACAGCCTATCACATATATGTGCACTTCAATAAGCCCAAAGAACGAAAGTTAATGTTTTTACATGCCAGGAGAAATTGAGGTAAGGGGCAAAAATCTAGCTGTGTCGATCATTTTATGACTTTAAACAGATAGTTAAAGTGAAAGCAAAACTTTTGGCATCTGTTGCTGCATTAAGCGCATTCTCTCAGAGACGACGAGATGAATCTACCTCAGTGCTGATAATGTATTCTATATCCTAGATCTTAATAAACTGCCTTAATATTTCTCTTATAGGCTATTTCTCACAGACCATACATTAATGACAGTGAAAATGAGAAGAATCAATCAATACTTCTTGTTTAACTACGTTTTTAAGGCGTTGTTTGAAGCTGCTTTTGATTTACACAAATGACTGATTTGCCTTGTTCTTAAAAATAAAGGTTCCAAAAGGGGGGGAGTATGCAGCGATGCCATAAAAGAACAATTTTGGGTTCCCCAAAAGAACCTTTCAGTGAACTGTACTTAAGACCCATTTTTTTCTTAGCATGAACAACATTTTGAAGTACCTTTATCCCATTTTAAAGTCTCCTAATTTTATTTTGGAGGTCTCCTACAATAGGTTTACATGCATCCAAGGTCAAAAAACACTTTAATTTTCTCATAATATACATTGCTGCATCACCTGCTTTCTCACACGGTTCGATAAAGGATTCTGTCTCTCTAAACCCCTCCATACTGAGAGCCTGCTCTGATTGGTCAGATGGCCCAGTCTGTTGTGATTGGTCTTCTGTTTACAGCGCATGTTGAAAACGGCCTTTACATTATCAGAATTTCAGCTAGTGTTGCCAAGTCTGTGGTTTTCCAGTGGAATTGGGCTACATTTCCGTTGTTGCCGTGGGTAAAAATGTTTTCCGCAGGTTGATTTCGGCACCCCAACACCCCCAAAATACCCCCCAGATGTACAAATTCAGTGGAGAATTCAGCCGCCAGATGGAGAAGATTGCATTGAGCTACTTTTGGCCTACTTTTGACTGGCCATTGGGCTACTTTTGTTGCACAGACCTGGCAACCCTGATTTCAGCTCTGGAGACTTCCTCAGCACTTGTATACAACAGTAATACAAACAATAATGATGGTGCTAGTTTACAGTATCAATTTGAGCGCAAGTCCGATATTGAAACATTGGAAGAAATAGCTGATCACCAGTGCAGAAAACATGTCGACAACACAAACCAAACTCTTCCAGTCTCGGCAACAACTACAGTGTTTGAGGGCGGGTCAAAGTAGACGTTGTTCGTAGGCAGCCAATAAAGACCATACACTGTTACAAACCTTCTTAGGTTTGAGCAGGAAGTGAGACTGGAATTACTGATGACTCGTTTCAGGCAGTTCAGAATCACTTCTTTCTTTTGGGAGACAACAATTACATTTATTGTGCACTTTGATCTTTGAAACTTTGCAGACTTTGCTGCTATATTACACACTACATGAAAGGTCATATCCGGAAAAGCATGATAGGGGCACTTTTAATAATCTAAATAACCCTTTTCCACTATATAAAAAACATTTTCATCATTGATATGCTTTTATTGTGTTTGTTAATAATTTGAAGTAAAAAAAAACCATGGTACTTCAATGGTACATCTCCCAAAAAAAAAGAAAAAAAAAAAGTTTGTTGGTAGTACTATACATTTTTGGAGATGTTTGATGATGTAAATGATAGTTTTTGACATAATAATGCTATCAATTTTAGAACATGTACAATGGCAGTACCATGTTATTTTTGGGATGTGCATCATATTTTAACACCCTTTCTTTGAATACTGTAGTAAATACCATGATGTATTAATATGGTAATTATTTAGTACCATGAAATAAATTAAAGTACCACACTATTACCATCACATGTACCGTGGTAATACCATGATTTTTTTTTAACACAGCAGTACTTTTTTTGTTGTATTGTTGTAATTTATACACATATTCTTATTAAATTACATGTATACAATCATTGTTATTAAATTACATGTCAATACAATGATATATTATGGTAATCATTCAGTACCATGATATAAAAATTAAAGAACCATGCTATTACAATCTGATACAATCAATGTACCATGGTACCGCCTCAGCACTTAGTGAAGGTGGGGGTGGGGAGGATTTAGTCACTTATGACTCATACAGCCCCCATATCCCCCCCACCCCATACTCACACATTTGGCATAGATGTTTTGTTGGTGTGTGTGTGTGTGTCTCTGTGCTGATAAAGTCAATCGAACGGCGCAAGGACTCTCGCTGACTGGTTACCGTGGCGAGGGCGGACCAGTTACCGGGAGTGACGGCCAAGTGATTGGTGACTCATCGACAGCGGCTGCTGCTGGCGGTGATGAGTCCAATGTATTCCTCTCACACTTGCTTTCCACACCTTTCTTTATCATCCCTCTGTTTATGTATGGCGTTCATTCACAATCTCTCTGTATTTGCTAATCTTATATCACCTGAATTCCGCATAAGCAATCAGTAACCATCATATAAACTGCTGCCATGACTCTTGCTTTTTTTGGTTTTATGAGGCCCCACAGCCCCATAAATAAATCCGAAGAACCTCTTCATCGACAATGAACCAAAAAATATGCAACTTTTGAGTCATATTCAACAGGATATCAATATAACTTCATGTCTAGTGCAGGGGATTTCAAACCTGTCCTGCAGCCCCCGTAGCACTGCACATTTTGTATGTCTCCTTTATCTGACACACCCAGTTCAGGTCTTGCGGTCTCTACTAATGAGCTGATGAGTTAAATCAGGTGTATTATATGAGGGAGACACATTAATGCCAGGTCTTATTATCGGTCGATACTAGGGTCCCTGGTTTTACTATTGGAAAAAGCGTAACGGCTAAAGGCTGATTTATATTTCTGCGTCGAACGTATGTAGCACACACAGCCTATGACGTAGCCTGATGTGCACCTTGTAAAAATGCATCAATTCTACGTGAACCGCAATCGCTCTGATTGGTCTGCTATAGAACCCCTCCATCAGGTCAAAAAAAACTACACTTCAATATTTAACAACTCAAGCTGCAGCAAATGTTGCTGTTTATTTGCCGGCCAGGGTTGCCAGGTCTGTGCAACAGAAGTAGCCCAAAAATAGCCCAATGCGATTTTCTCCATTGGGTGGCCGAATTCTCCACTGAATTTGCACATGTGAGGGGTGTTTGAGCGCCGAAATCGTACATACAGGGGTGGAAATCAACCCGTGGCAACAACTTAAAAGTGGTCCAATTCCACAGGAAAACTTCTCCAAGAAA
This sequence comes from Elopichthys bambusa, assembly GCA_037101425.1. Classification (NCBI taxonomy): domain Eukaryota; kingdom Metazoa; phylum Chordata; class Actinopteri; order Cypriniformes; family Xenocyprididae; genus Elopichthys; species Elopichthys bambusa. The sequence goes on along the minus strand of CM074450.1, from coordinate 26,516,627 downwards.
GTACACAACAAGCTGCTTCTTCTTCGGCTTTTGCCTTGATACTGTGGGTTACACCATCAACATGCCAGTGGACGCTGCCTACTAGCGGTCTGCATGTGTAATCGCACGTTGACGCAGACGTATAAATGAAAACCGACGAGTAGCCTATGGCGTAGAGTATCAATCAGCCTTAACTTGGATTATGTGTGCCTTGATAACCAATCACATTACAGCCTTGACATAGGTCAATCACTGGTTGCGGATACCATAGAAAGGAACGAGAAGTGCCGTAAGTTATACCTGTTGCACATTTGTCCTCGACTTCTCTTATAAAACAGCCTCTTTTTTTTTTCTGTTGTAAAATGGATAAATCCAAAACAAATATTTAAGAGCGAACATGTTGAAGTTCTTTCCTCACAAAAGCGGCTTATTCAGCCGTGTAGTGAAGCTTCTCCTCCATTGACATAAATTAAAAACCATGGCGTCCAATCGCAGCGTTAGCAGACATTACGCTTTTATTTTGGCTAAGGTTGCAGGCTTGCCTTCAAGTGGCTTTGCTAATGCTGTATTCACGCCATCGTAATTACCGTAAATAAAGCTCTGTATGCTTTTGAATCGCTCTCGCGCTACTTTGATGTCATACGCCAATCGGTCTGCACAGCGCCACTTTAAGTTAAACACATCTTAAATCTGCAGTGGTCAGGTGGTACAGCGGCCATGTGGTACAAGTCGTAGCTTGAGAGTTTACACACTGTAACTATAAGTTCTACAAGCACGTGAAGGCTTTTTATAGTTCAGAATCGTTACGGTAATTATGACATGGCGTGAACGAACCTAAAATGTGCAGTGCTGGGTGTGCTCCAGGACAGGTTTGAAAACCTCTGGTTTAGTGTATACATTATAAGGTTTTTATGTCATCCAGCATCAGAGTATGGTAGCCCCTCCCCCTCCAATATGTAATTAAAGCTGTGACAGATGAGTGCATGAAGTGAACATTTCACCATTTTTTTGGTTAAATTACTGCATAGTTTGGGCATTTGAAGTGCATTTTTTAATGTGAACATGCTACTTATTTATACTAAAAAATGGCATACAGTAGTATAAGTATAAGAGTTTTTAAGTATTCACTTTTTAACTAAAACAAGCTACATTGTGTGTTTAAAGAGTTCTGGGGTCTGGGTATCAGTGATGGAAACGTAACATTTTTAGGGGGGGGAAAGTAAGCATGAAGCATAAAAAATGTTTTGGATGCTATACGAATTCGCCACCTCGTGAAATAGTTACCTTTCCTCATGAGATCGGATTGGAGAAACTGTCTAAGAGTGAATTTGAAAATTAAATCAAAATGAGATGTTTAACATACTGTAAGTTATGTCACTCTTTGTGAGATGGAATTTAAATGCCATAGAAGAAGAAATTTAAAGATGCAGTCCATAACTTTTTTTTTAGTTAAAAATCCAAAATCAATTTTTGAGCATGTACATAACCAGCCAGTGTTCAAAACTACCTCCTTACCTTAGCCCGATTCACAACGGTAAGCTTGTAACAATGTTTTATAATAAGAGCGGTACTGGTGGGTTTTAGCGGGAAATTCGAGCTTGTAGCCGTTCGTCTTTGCGCCATTACGTCATGTCTGTTTACATAAAGAACGAGTCCCAGCTAGTAGGTTATATATCATGTGAGGATGCTGCAGGTGGTGGATCATTTATAGCCTTTTCTCACAGCAGCTGGAATAATTAAATTTATCATTTTGACGGCGGATTGTGTGGTATGACAAATTATAGAGATTAAAGATAGAGATTAGACTGTACAGAAATCAAAATCTACAGATAACGCTAATACACACTAGTCACGCAATGCTGATGTTGTTAACATTAACAATTTGCGAACAAAGTATAACAATAATAATAATTTGCACAGTTTGACATGATCCGAGCTAAGCGATCGTTGGACTTAATCACCATTGGCAGCGCAATTTATTGTAATGCTTTTTTCACTCATTTGGTCAGAACAAAAGTGGCAGATATTTTACTTACTTGTTCAGATGACATTTTTCGGTGAAAATTCTAATTTTGGTCATACTTCCAAGACTACAGTCTGTGATTCTGAAGTTCAGTATCCACACCGGTGTGGGGACTGACAGCAAACATTCATCCGCGCTGAGGAGCCGTGCCGATGCACAACCCACATAAAGATGATAATTCCACAAATAACTGCAATTGCAGGTTTCAAACAGAGATGGCGACAAAGTGCGACAAAAATTACGGTCTGCAGCCTTAATGATATATATGTACATATATATATATATATATATATATATATATAATTTTTTTTTTTTTTTTTTTTTTATTAACGGTTTAAAAATGAATAATTTACCCAAACATTCTGTTATTATTTACTCACCCTCATGTTGTTTCAAACTTGAACTGTTTTGTCCATACAATAAAAGTCCATATAATTAAAATCAGTGGGTTCCAATTTTGTTTTGGATCCCACTGATTTTAATTATATGGACATTTTTGAATGGGTCAAAGACATAATGTGCATATTTTTGTGTCCAAGTGCATTATTTCCTTTTAAAATAATTTGATAAATTCATGAACCATATCACATTCTATAAAACCTATTTAGTTCAGCTGAATTCATTTTTAGTACAAATAATGCTTTTTTTTGTTATCTTAAACCCAAAATGTCAGGTGGTGCAACTTTCCAAACAAATTAATGGGAATTTCATAAAATTTTATTTTACATTAAAAAAAAAAAAATGTAAAATTGTGTCTTAATAATAAAAAATTTAAAACTAAATACTGTGGCATAATTTTAGGTTTGAAACCTAACAAATTGAAAATTGAAATTTGATAAATATCAGTAGTTTTAAAGCTGTTGAGATCATTGAAAAACTTTTGTCCAGCAATTTGTATACTCTCAAATGTCAGGGTGGCACAACTGTGAACATGACTGTTTTATTATGAATTGACATTAAATAGGTAATAACATTAAATATGATAATGCATCATCCAGACGACCCCAACTGATCCTTGTGGAAGAGTGAGAAGGTTTGTAGATCTCTCTCAAATACTGGTAAAAACTGCTCATTTCAAGTATGTGTACACTTTCCATGTCAGGTGGTACAACTACAGTATATACAACTATTTGGTTGTACCGCCTGTCATAAAAAGTAAAAAAAAAAAAAAAAAAAATTTAAACTCTTTGAAATGTTATTTAACAACTGAAACTTGTTTAAACGCATTGTTCATGACTCAAAAATATGCATTACATCAGTTTTGAAAAGATTTTTAAAAAAGCACCTGAGTGAGTAAATTACATTTTAATATTTTGGTGAGATATCCTATTAATAAACATTGTAATGTTACCCCTAGATGGGAATCAATTCTGTGGCACAGAATCATGCAGTGATGTAAGTGTCCTACAGAGTCTTTGAGATGCTCAAATGCTGGCCAGCTTTATTATCCAGCTATCTACATCCACATTTCATATTTTTATGAATGAGGAGAGAGACTGAATGCTGGGATGCTGCGATTGGCTGCAGAGGACCCATTCAACCACCCGCCCCCCAAACACACACACACACACACACACACCGACACTGAGAGAGAAAGAGCAAGGAGACGTCATGCTACGCTTCCGCAGTGCATCAAGGGAATCAGACTGCCTCTGACTCATGCTGGAGAAATTGAGAGAAAGAGCGAGTGGGGAGGGCTCGCTCTTCATTCTGATTTTCTTGCTCGCTGCTCCTGGAGCCCAGTGATGTAATACAGGTGACCTATTCGTCACAGACCACCCCCGCTTCCTCCTGGCAGCCGATTGGCTGAGTGGTCGTATGAATGAGCCGCTCTGTTCCCTGTGGGGAGGGGGTTTGGGTGAAGTGAAGCAGAAGCACGTCACTTGTTCATTGAGAGAAAAAAAAAAAAAGGGAAGTGGAGAAAAAACTGTGCTGGCTTCCTTGGCAGCAGCTCTGAATAGAGCTTAAATGAGTTTGCATGCTGATCTCACTCTTTGTCACACATGTAGGCAGTGTGTGCATAAAGGTGACAGTGAGTGTTTGCTTTACTCTGCGTGTGTGCTGCTGGATATACATTATTAACTGCTACTGTATGATCGCTCATTACAGACAATGAGAATGTAATGGCTATTGTTTCATAATCATTGCATTAACACAAATATTAAGTGGACTGTACATGGAAGCGTAACTGAACCGTGTCTCCAGCAATGAGAAACAAACCTTGTAAATTTGTGATGTCAGATGCAATTTAAAAAGCTTTCCACCTCAATTTCTGCTGAAGTCCTATTCTGTTTTACTCTATTCAGTTCGGTTCCTCTTTGTTTTTTGTACTATACTTTCTACTTAGTTCAATTCTGCTCTGCTTCTATTCTACTCAGTTCTATTCTTTACTGTTTTTATCCCATTCCATTCTGTTTCTATCAAATTCTATTCTGTTCTATTCTTCTTTTGTTGTATTTCTATAACAATAAAACAGTATTTCTAGTTCAGTTCTGCTCCTGTTGTATTTGGTTTCTATTATATTTTGGTCATACATGTTCTGTTATGCTCCTATCCTATTATGTTTCTATTCTATTCTATTCTATTCTATTCTATTCTGTTCTGTTCTGTTCTGTTCTGTACTGTACTGTTTTTATTCTATTCTATTGTTCCTATCATATTCTATCCTGTTCTATTCTTCTGCTGTTCTGTTTCTATTGTGTTCAGTTCTGCTCCTGTTGTATTCGGTTTCTATTCTATTCTGCTCCTATCTTATTCTGTTTCTATTCTATTTTATTATATTCAGCTCTATTCTGTACTGTTTTATTCTATTCTACTGTTCCTATCCAATTCTATCCTGTTCTGTTCATCTTCTGTTCTGTTTCTATTGTGTTTAGTTCTGCTCCTGTTCGGTTTCTATTCTATTCTGCTCATACATGTTCTGTTATGCTCCTATTCTGTTTCTATTCTATTCTATTCTACTCAGCTCTGCTCTGCTCTGTACTGTTTTGTTCCATTCTACTGTTCCTATCCAGTTCTATCCTGTTCTTCTGTTCTATTTCTATTGTGTTCAGTTCTTCTTCTGTTGTATTCAGTTTCTATTCTATTCTGCTCATACATGTTCTGTTATCCTCCTATCCTATTCTATTTCTGTTCTATTCTATTCTGATTCTATTCTATTCTACTCAGCTCTATTCTGTACTCTTTATTCCATTCTACTTTGTTCTTATCCAATTATATCCTGTTCTATTTTTCTTCTGTTCTATTTCTTTTGAGTTCAGTTTTGCTCCTGTTGTATTTGGTTTCTATTCTATTCTGCTTTTACTTGATTCTACTCCGCTTTATTCAGTACTGTTTTTATTAAATTATACTGTTTCTATTCAATTATATTCTTTTTCTATTCTTCTGTTGTATTCTGTTTATATTCTAATCTGTTCTGCTCTGCTCATACTGTTATGCTCTCATTCTCATTAGGTTCTACACAGATTGATTCTATTCCATTCATTCTCTATTTTGCTCTGCTCCCATCCTGTTCTGCTTCCATTCTATTCTGCTACTGTTCTATTAGTAATCTGTTCTATTCTTCTCATGTTCTCTATTAAGTTCAGATTTATTATATTCTGCTCCTACTCAATTTCTGTTCTATTCTGCTCTATTCTGTTTTGCTTTGTTTGGCTGGTTTCTATTCTGATCTGTTCTGTTTTACCCTCCATCCTCCACTGTGTTCTGTTCCTATTCTATTCTATTCTATTCTATTCTCAGTGTTTATATCTTATATTATTTGCCTAGAAGGCTCTAGTTATACAGTTTTGCTAGCATAAGGATATGTATTGACCTTTTTTGTGAATGACTTCATACTGTGTGTATTTGAGTAGATAGTGGAGAGCTACAGCTGTGTGTATGTGAGTGTGTTGTGTGTGCTGGGCTGGAGAAATGCGTTTGCGTGTGCAGACCCTGGCCGTCTCTGCCTTGATCCTGAATGAGTCACTGCTGCAGTACTCTGTGGGAGGGGCTAAGGTTGGATCCCCTGCTGCAAACCCAGTTAAACATACTCGCATGCATGATCTCTCTCTCTCTCTTTCTCTCTCTGTCTCAGTCTCACACACACACACACACACACTGCACGCTGTCACATCCGGCCCTCAGGTCTACAGTGTGGCCTATAATTAGCCGCCTGCACAACTTGATGATCTAGAATGATCTAACCAAATTCTTCAGAATACCATTCCACTGAGGTGAAGAAATAGAAAGGTGGTTGAAAGAAAAAGAAGGAAGAATAGGTGCTGAGCTGGAATCTCTAATGAGTAAACCCAAAATGCCGCTGCTGCCTCTTGTGCAGTCCAGAAACACTCTGGTGTGTGTTTTTTTTTTTTTTTTTTTTTTTGACTGTCTTCCCAAAGCACTCCCAAACAAAATGTGTTTTTGTCATTAGGGTGAGTTCATGGTGGGAGAAGAGGCCCCTGTCTGCTTTCCCAAAGCTATTAGATGTTCAAAAACAGCACAGCGGCCCAGCAAACAAAGCAATTGCAATTGAACCTTTGGGGACACCTGGATCCAACCTGGTGTCAGAAATTTTTGTCATGATTATTAGTGGATTATCATGTCCTACGACTTGTTTATAGCTGGTTATTACCATTTAAAAAGCTTGTTTAGTGGTCAAAGCATCTGTTTTTTCTAGCTAGGAAGCAGTTATCATTGTATTTAGTGCAGATTTGGTGCTTAACATACAATGGTATCCTGCTGTTAAGTGGGCTTTTAAGGCCACACTAAGATCCCTCAACTCATCATGTCCGCATCACTGTTTGCTGTTGTGTGGAATCTCTTCTCGGGATGAACAGTGAGTCATACACTCCCCCGTTGCTGTTCCTCTCTGCCAGGAGTGGGATCTCAATGGAATCACTTATTCTTGCCTGACTAACCCATCTCTGGTCGGGTCTTCCTGCCTCCACACTGGCCAGGCAGGAGTCTTCAATGCATCATCCAGAATATATTACACCTAGACAGAGAGAATCAAATTCAGTCAATTTCCTTACAAGACAGGATGCAAAATGAATTGATAGATAGATAGATAGATAGATAGATAGATAGATAGATAGATAGATAGATAAGAGTCTTAGTGCATACTTATAGTTGTCTCTGCACATTAAACTGGGACAAATGTCAGCATAAAAAAATGACATGCATTCTTATGATATAGTAATCAAGGCTAGGGTTCAGAGCAAATTAATTAATAATACATGTCTTACTTGTATTGACGGTAATGATGACGTCTGTTTGCACAAAAATAAAATGATTTCTCTGCCCTCTACTCGATCCGTAAACATGTAAGATGAATTGAGCAACTTTATATCAGAACACATCTAAATATCAGTATATCAACTCTAGCACAGGAATTGCTAAACAGCAAGCAGAAAAAACAGAGGGCTGTTTACTTAGCATTAGCATTCTCTCTCTTCTGCGGCAAACTGGCCTCCAGCTGCAATCGCATATGGAACCTATAGATCTTGTTTTTGGTCTTGTAGAATGCATTCCTTTGTAATGACATCTCGACCGGAGACTGTATCATCCTCTCAGCGGCCAAAGGGACCGACCCTGAGAATCTTTTGGAGTTTTGCATAACTGTTTAGCAGTGGCAAAGTTTGTACGTCTTTTATAAAAGAGTTGTAGGTAGGACTTGGTAGTTAACTTAATCTGGCAAGACAGCTCAAGGCAAAGGGCACCGTATTCTCAGTAGGCGACATAACCCTGTTATATGAACCATTACACAAGGATCCTGATAACTGCCTAATGGGTTAAGTCTGTAAATGGATGTGGTAACTCTTTTAGGTTAAACTGTCAAAATGCATTGTAGGAAGTAGTCATTCATGCTTGTTATTATGACAGCAGCCATTTAACTAAGGTGATAGTGGAGTGTGCCGCCTCAGTGAAAAAGCTATTACAGCCTGACCCTGTAGTCATGGAATTTTATATCCTTAACTTTTATCAGGCCGAAAAAAGAACACATGAAATCAAAATTTTACCCCATATCCATTAGCTATGAGGTCATATATGCTGGTGTGCTCTTTAAAGCTGACAAACTAAACACATTTTAAAGACATTTGGAAGAAACTTGTATTCAAGTTACTTCGCTGCCTATTGACTCCATAGAAAGTTACTTTATTTGGCTGCATCTTAGGCCCTGTTTACACCTGGTGTTAGGATGCGTTTTGGTCGATCAGATCACAAGTGGATGATGCTAAATACAGGTGTAAACAGGGTCTAAAATGTTTTGAGCTTGTCCACTTTTGACCACTTCCAGAGGTAGTTGAAAACGCATTTGACAGGATTGCTTTCATGGTGTAAACGCTCATGTGGTCGAATGTGTTCGAGCAGCCACTAAAGACGGGCTACTCTCCGCTTACTGACACAATAAACATGGCAAGCACGCTAGTCAGACGGGATTTAAACTTTACCGGCTGTCAGAGCAGAAATGAAAGCTGATGGTCTCTGTAAGTTTTCCTGTCATCTCTGGTTGTGTTCATATGCAAATTGCGCGTGGTTATTTCATCTATTAGATTGAAAGATTTGAAAAAGCCCATATATTTACCAGCCCACAGACCCTTCCCTGAGATAAATCAGGACAGAAGTGATCAAAAGTGGACAAAAGAGATGGATTAAAACGCCAGGTGTAGATGGGGATGTGTCTCTATCATCCACTTGTGATCCAATCGAACAAAACGCATCTTATTACCAGATGGAGCCTTGTAAGTAACTGTTTTAGAATGTTCTCCACAAAGGATACTTGTGATGCTGCGTCGGAATTTGGCCAATTGGGCAGCATACTTACTGTACTGCAATGGTACTGTAAATAAGTTTTCCTCAGCTTTAGAGGTACATTCAGTGATTGAAAAGCGTTACTAATACTCAGCACTTGACCTGTTGGCCCAAACACATTCCCTTCTTCACTAGAAGGGTAAATTGCTGGGCAAACATGGCTCTTTTCCTCAATGTGAGGTGTGGCGACGGGGGGGGTGGAGGACGTGGTGTGGGAGTGTACTGAGAAACGGAAGGGGGGGCGGAGAGAGCAGTGAAGATGGGGCTGGGAGGAGGGGGGGGGGGGGGGGGGGTAATGAAGGTGTAATTTGGGAACCATCTGTAAGACGCCTGCAGGGCTTCCTCTCCAAAACCTCCCCCTCTGGAGGGACGCAGGTGCTAGAGGCGGAGTAGGAGAACAGGGGAGTGGAGGAGGAGAGGAAGGGGGATGCAAGAAAAAGAGACGGTGGTAATTGTAGATAGCTAGCTTGCTAAAACGTCATCAGCTCTGGAAGTCTGAGTTTTGGGACAGGGAGTCTACGTGATGTGGATGGCCTTTGTTCCTTTGACCTTCTTAAAGGTCTTAAAGTCGAGCGGTGTGCCCTTAAGACTTATGGATGCACCGAATTCAAAGTGACCTCGGCATAAATGAAGGATGATTACACAGTTCACACCCACAGGCCTTTCTTCCTATGTTTAATTTGGGAAGAGGTTTTGTAAATTGGAGAGGTAATGCTCTTAAGCTTTTAAGCTCGAGTTAAAATGGATGGTAATGATTGGAAAAAGACAAGAAAAAAACCCAATGACAAGATAATGTCCAGAAAACATGAAAGGGGGTGGATGAATTTGTGTGTAGCTATGTTGTCCTATTTTTAGCAAGTACGGCTAGTGGGCTCCTGAGATTCTAGCGTGGAGATTGGCGCAGAGTGCGTGGGTAATAGTCGGACGCACACTGCCCTTGGTTGCAATTGCAACATCATACTGAGCCTCATTATTCATAAAATTTGTTCTGACGTTATGATTTTTAGTGTAGAGATATACGATTACCCCAGCATGTTGGATGTACACGTTGTCTCCTGAACTTGACAGTGTTAACAGGGTGTAACAGCTGTAGTAATAGACTGAAAAATGCATGAGTTGGATTCCTTCCAATTCCATTCACAGTTGCAGTGCTCATTCTAGCATTCTGCCTGTGCTTTTCCTTCCATTTTAACCACTTGCACTCAGTCTCTTTCTTTCCTTCTCTTTCTCCCTTCCACCTACTCATGAAATGACTCCTACTTAGAGTTTATTAAGAAAAGAAAAGTCTCAATGTTTGTACCATCCCTGAAAGGACACCTTTGTTGGGGCATGAGCATTAGGGGTTCACTGGTTGAATTCCCTGATCAGTGGGATTTCCAATTTGAATGAAAAAAACAAAAACAAAACGGGTTGGTAAACTGCAGAGGGATGACCATCACCTAATTTGACTACGTTTGGCAAACAGACGGAGTTAACTTACAGTAGGTAATCTCGTTTGCCACTCGAAGGGAACCACACAATTAATTTATAGTTATTAACTAATGTTGTACTTCTTGTTAAGGACAAATATGGCCATTGCCATAGAAGATTGGCTGAATGGTGTCATTAGTACTATCTGAGCATGTTTGGTGGAACTTAGTCTCGGTGGAGTCAGGTGTAAGGAAGTCTGCTGCTGGTGCTTACACTCGTTCTTTAATCAGTTCAGCCCTCTCTAACAGTCTCTCTCTCTCTTTCTTTGGAGTGAGTGGGCATGGCTGAGGCTCCTTCCTGCTTTGAAATCCTCTAGTCAAGCGTGCTGGCTCTCGCCACCGTAATGGGTTTAAGAGGCTCTCCTGAGCCGCCGTGGCTTCCTGCAGAAATGGCTCCTTCCGCTGGCTCGATTCTTGTCGGGGAATGTGGCAGGTGGCTGGGCTGTGCCTGCTTCTTTGTCTTTTCTCTTTTTTTCCTCCCCTCCACCCCTCCTTTTCTTCTCTCTCTTTTTCCCTTGAGCAAGAATGAATGAGGCATTTAACCCCTACAGCCTCGTCTGTATTGTTGGCACTTCCTGGTGACTTTGTGTTGTTTGTGTGGAGTGGCCTTACATGTGCAGTGTGCCATGCTGGAGTCAAGTCTGTATACAGCATGAAGACGGAATTATGACGAATAACTCTCTGAGGTGGATTTTAACAGCAATACTACATAAAAGAAGGGTTTTTGAAGTTCGTTGAGTACTAAGGACAACAGCACAGGCATTCAAACAACCCAAAGCGCGGTAATATTACTTCAGATGGTGGTAACAATTTTTTGTGTTACCCACTTCAAAATACATTTTCAAGCATTTTGAAAGTTACTCATGCAGTGTTCCTTGTTTCTCTCCAAGCAGAGCTCTAACAGTGCTCATCAGAACGACCAGCAGATTTCCTCTAATCTGGCATACCGCACATTCCCAATTTCCCACACTGATCCGCCACCCTTCCATTCGGCTCAGCTGTGCTTCCAGCAGGACCTCAAGGCTCTATCGCGAACACACTGCTGTTAGTACAGAAACAAGAAAAGAAGAAAGCCTTTACATGTGGCCATACAATAAATAAGCTCAGTAAAATAGAAGTAGTTATTATTTATCATAACGGGACAAACCACGATAGACTGGTTTTCGCACTGTAAAAAAAATAAAATGTGCAGTTTTACCTTCAGGACTCTTCTCTCTTGTTGGTGTAACATAATATATTTGGTTATTTATTCATATTAAAATATCTATATTTAATTCAATAAATCTATTCTATTAATATAGAGGAAGCATTTTTTTTTTTTAACAATAAAACACTACCAGTTGCAAATAATTGAGCTGCCTGTATACTTATTTTTAGCACAATTTTACTTCACATTATCGTCAAAGACATATCTAAAATCTTCAAAATCTTTGCACTTGCTCTCCAAAGGTAAACAAGTCTTTGAGAACTCCCAGGGGTAGCTCAGGGCTGTGGGACACAAAGGCGTCCTCTCTTGTTTCTTGACTCTTGTTGTTTTGAACTCCATCTTCACGCCTTGACTGTCACACTCCACTGAGGCTGGATAGGATGAAGAGAACTGGAGAACCTTGGTGATAGAGGTGCTGGTAGCTCTAAGAGCCAAAATAAACCCTAGCCCCCTTTACCTGAAAGCGATGCCAGCAATATGCAAAACAAGCTAATTTAGCTGTTCTTTGAAAGTAAATTCAAAGTTATTTGTGCACATTAAAGGGTTAGTTCACCCAAAAATGAAAATTATACCCTCGAGCCATCCTAGATGTATATGACTTTATTCTTTCAGACGAACACAATCAGAGTTATATTAAAAATATCCTGGCTCTTTCAAGCTTTAGTATAATGGGAGTGAATAGTAACCGAGAATTTGAAGCCCAAAAAAGCACATCCATCCATCAAAAAAGTAATCCATACGGCTCCAGGGTGTTAATAAAGGCCTATAATAAAAAAATATCCATATTTAAAACTTTTTAGACTATAATCACTAGCTTCCGGTAACATCTGTCTGCGTGTTCACGAGAGAGTTGAGTTCCGGCGTATGACATAGGATGTAGGAGAAGCGTAAGCTTAGGTGATAGTAGATGCCTCTTGCAGTTCAAACAAATAGAGCTGGGCAACAAAAGACATTTCTCTTTAAAAATTCTTGTTTTAGACCGGTGACCGGTGTTTTGTTTTGCTCTATCCTCTGCGCTTCCGCGTTCGTCAATACATCAGGTAAAAGTTGGATATAAAGTTATAAATATGGATATTTTTTCTTATAAAAACGCATTGCTTCACTTCCAAAGGCCTTTATTTACCCCCTGGAGCTGTATGGATTACTCTTATGATGGATGGATGTGCTTTTTGGGCTTCAAAATCTCAGTTACAATTCACTCCCATTATAAAGCCCGGAAGAGCCAGGATATTTTGTAATATAACTCGGATTGTGTTTGACTGATAAAAGAAAGTCATATACACATAGGATGGCTTGAGAGTGAGTAAATTATGGGATAATTTTCATTTTGTGTGAACTAACCCTTTAATGCACATTTATTAATCTCTGACATTACAACACATTACAATAGTGCATATGATTTCAAAACATATATAAGCATTTATGCATTGCCATGAGAACTGCAGTAGTTTTGCCTGTTTTGGCAGAGTATAATACTATACCACCTATACTATACTAAATACGTACCACATACTGCCTGCTGCATGATGGGCAGTATATACAGTATACTTTTAAAAAATGCTGTGTGAACTAGTATACATTATATGCAACAATAAACTTTTTAAAATAGTAGTTAAACTACGTTGATATCACATTACATGACCTCATTACATTGTGCGATTTATTTAGCAGTTATCATCCCCAAAATAAATGATGTTATTTTGCAATTTAAATAAAATTTTAAATAAAAGCATCTTTACTTTGGGCAGTTCGATTATGTAATGACTCAAAAAAGAAATATAAATGTTGAGTGTATTGCAGTGTGATATACAGTATTCCAGTGCATATTTTGGCATATTTTGGTAGGTCTTCTAGGGATTGCATGCATACGGAAATTTTCGATACATACAGTGGGTACGGAAAGTATTCAGACCCCCTTAAATTTTTCACTCTTTGTTATATTGCAGCCATTTGCTAAAATCATTTAAGTTCATTTTTTTTCCTCATTAATGTGTAATATTTCAGTTTTTTTTTCTTTTAATAAATCTGCAAAAATGTCAACAATTCTGTGTTTTTCTGTCAATATGGGGTGCTGTGTGTACATTAATAAGGGAAAAAAAATGAACTTAAATGATTTTAGCAAATGGCTGCAATATAACAAAGACTGAAAAAATTAAGGGGGTCTGAATACTTTCCGTACCCACTGTACTGTCATACTGCAGAAATTGTATTAGGCCCTATGGAACCCTAAACCCTTGCCACCTTCTTCTTTTGTGACATAATGCCGCTTTGACTGTCGGGTAGAAGTCTGCTGCGGAGCTCACGGGCTTGGTAAAAGAGCGCATCGAGGGCGCATAGGGGGTGCTTGAGGGCACCCTTCTGAAACCTAAAATGACCAATGGGATATCCGGACTTAACGGACACACGTATGCACTGGCCATTCTAAGTCCACAAGACCGCAAGTGCACATGAAAAGTGTGCCATTTGGGACAGGGACTTTGTACCATGCTAAAATACTGCTCCAAACATCGTTTGCAGTTATCTTCTTCTTAGTCCTGCTTAAGGTTTAAGGGGATGTACTGAACTCTGTCTCTTTGCTACAATAGTTTGACCTTTGTGGGCAACCCTCTCCCTTGTTCTTTCTCACCATCATTGTATCTTCCCCTCATCCATGCCCTAGAGGCCCACATCCGGTTGCTGTCATGTTTATTGCTGCTTATTCAGGTGGAGTGTCAGGATCGTAGTCCACAGTTTAACCTGAGGCACATAATTACAACTTTGATGGTGAAATAGCAGATCTGAGATCAGTTCACACTGTTGCTCTCAGTGTGATTGATGATCCAGCTGGATGTGGAAACATTGCTGTCCAGAACACCATTAAGGAGTAGAGGGAAGGGAATGTCACACTTTGACTCATGGAGCATTCTTTAGTGTGCATCTGACAGGGATGAGCAAAATTCAGGATTTAGAAACTGGCACTCTTTCAAATCATAAGTCGCGATATAAATTGAATTGGCCTTGAATTGGAACTTAAATTGGAATAAAAGAAAGAGTTGAATTCAGGATCTGGATTGTTTTTTTTTTTCTCACATCAGATCTCTATGGCTCACAACCCTGGAATCTGACAGTGTTTGTGCTGTGCTTTATCAGGTAAGTAGCCTTGCACAGATGGACACAAGTCTGCTGGTCTTCTTTCCCCACACTCCCACACACTCACACAACTCATTGCCCACTTGATCAGATGGTAAATATGCAGCACCGGAAGTACAGGAACACTCTATCAGCGTGTTATCTTAGCTTCTGTTTACCCTGCCTGCCCTTATCTGTCACATGAGGGCCATTCGGTTCATGTACCTGGAGTAGTGAATCCTGGGCTAGATGTGAGCACCACGTGAAACAACCGTTCCACTTTTGAGAGAGAGCTTGCATCATACTTATGAGCTTAACACATGCAACGTAACTTTCTTAAAATGCATAAGAAAACAAACGCACAATAAATATTAATTTAATATAAGTATTAATTTCATGCTTTTGCTTATTCCACATTGTTCATATGTGACCCTGGACCGGAAAACCAGTCATAAGTTTTTTTTGCACTTGAGATTTATACATCATCTGAAATAAATAAATAAAATAAATAAATAAGCTTTCCATTGATGTGTGGTTTAGGACAATATTTGGCTGAGATACAACTATTTGAAAATCTGGAATCTGAGGGTGCAAAAAAATCAAAATATTGATGCATATCCACTCACAAAAATATATTTTTGATATATTTACGGTAGGAAATGTACAAAATATCTTCATGGAAGATGATCTTAATATCCTAATGATTTTTGGCATAAAAGAAAAATCGATAATTTTGACCCATATTGTTGGCTATTGATTTCACGAGGCTTCGAAGCTTAACAAATCTTTTGTTTCGAATCAGTGGTTCAGAGCGCATATCAAACTAAAGTCACGCCCCCCACTGGTGAACCATTGAAATTTCGAAACACTTATGATGTAACGAAGCCTCGTTTACTGAAATCATGTGACTTTGGCAGTTTGATACGCGCTCCGAACCACTGATTTGAAACGATATATTCGTAAAGCTTCGAAGCTTCATGAAGCAGTGTTTTGAAATCGCCCATCACTAGAGATTGCTGAATAAAGTCGTTATTTGTTTTTTTGGCACACAAAAAAGTATTCTCATCGCTTCATAACATTAAGGTTGAACCACTGTAGTCACGTTTTAAATATGTCTTTAGTAGCTTTCTGGGCATTAAAAGTTTTAATTGTCTTGCTGGCAATGGAGGCCTCACTGAGCCATCAGATTTTATCAAAACCATCTCAATTTGTGTTCTGAAGATGAACAAAGGTCTTGGAATGACATGCGGGTGAGTAATTAATGACAGATTTTTCATTTTTGAGTGAACTAACCCTTTAAGAAACTTCTTTCAGAAACATTATATATATATATATATATATATATATATATTATAAAGTAAGTTTGTTCAAAAAAACTGATTCAAGGAAATAGGTTGGATGCTAAACACTTGCTATTTTGTAGCCAATATTCAATTTGACAAATTTTAAATGTTGCCATTAGACCAATTATCTAAATCATCACTCAGCTTCCGGAAGCTTCATTAAAAATTTTGGACTTGAAACATCTGGAGTATAGTCTTCACTGTGTCTGTCAGCGGCAGTTAATAAGGACACTTCTCAGACTCTGTTCAGCCACGGAGTTGCTTCCTCCCATCTACAGGGCGATGGGTTGTGGTTAGCTGAACCTCCAATGAAAAACAGACCTGGTGGCAAATCAAAACATCCTCCACAGAATTAAACGTATTACAACAGGAATAAACAATCCGCTCCGATGACCAGGGATAACGGTCTGGGCTCGGCACGCTGATTGAAAGCAACGATATCGCTGCATTGGCATCATGAACCTCTCTTCGTCTTTTTTTTTTTTCAGAGGATTTGAAGGAGTACAGGAAGGACAGAGGGAATGGAGTGGTCGGGGGTGTCAGTTCTAAGCCCAAACTCTGCATGTTTCCTTATGAATGACAAGGGCCCAAGTGTAACTATCAGTAAATAAAAAGTGGCTGTAAAATTAACTACAAGACAGGTCCAACAGGAATCCCTGGCGGCACTTCCTGCCTCTCAGAGGCCATAAACAAGCCTTATACAAGCCAAGCTGGCTCCAGCTCATATCCCGCGGCAACAGGCTGGGGTCATGGTGGCCCCTGTTGCCTGCCTTCTCTGTTGGGGGCCAGGACACTGGAACAACATGGAAGAGACCACCGGAACCAAAGGAAGCTGTTTATCCCCTAATGTTAATGTTGACATTTTAGTGAATAACACAGTGGTGGCTGGCATGAAAGTTAAGGTTACTTTTACTTTTTTAAGTACGAACCCTGTGCACATGAAGGTGTATTAAATATTATACAGTAGTTGTTATCAAAACATCCTTTGATATTCATCTATATGTGGCCCCTGATAATCTCAGAATTGCATCTTGTTAAGTGCTGAGTGTTTTGTTGGTGGTTATTGTAAAACAATTTCTGTTAAGTCATAAAAGCCATTTTGTGTGTCCTAAACCTCGGTTAAGTTTTATGGCATTGGCGTCAGTAGAAAATGGCACTTGACAGAGCAGTAGGGGGGGAGTGTTGATTGGGGCTTGACCCCAAGTTTCTCCCACCTATCCAACACTAACTACCCTGTCTGCTGCCTCTACATAATTGACTGGAGTGCCCCAGCAACGTTCGCTTGAGTTATGGTCAACTGACAAGACTGTAGACTGAGCTACATCAAATAACAAACAAACCCACTGAAAAAAAAAGAGCTCCTTTTAACAGCCACTCCTGCACTCCTGCTGTCAGAACAAAGCAGGCCGACATTGCATGGCCTCTGAGACAAAGTTGCCCAAAGCCTCCCAAAACATTTGCTCAGTTGTTTGGTTGGGAATGCCGTAAGGCAGACAAGGAAAAGCTGAAGAGCCTCTCTCACGTTTAAGTTTTATACACCGAATTAAAAAAAGCCTGTTTTCTAATGATACAATTATTGTGTTTTATACTTTAAACTGTTCCCATATATACTATATTCATGTAAATGGTGGCTGTCATAACTTGTTTTAAAGGAAACAGTCTAAAGATTCTAAACAATTTCCTGACATTTTTGAGAGATTTGTTCAAACATCAATTAAATAACAGGTTAAGTGAAAGTATACCACATTTATAACAATTATAAATGATTGCATATATATGCATATTTTAACAATTCATTTCCTTAAAAGGGGGCCTTGATTATGATTTCACTTTTGTAACTTTAGTCAGTGTGTAATGTTGCTGTTTGAGCATAAACAACATCTGCAAATTTATGACACTCAAAGTTCAATGCAAAGGAGATATTTTCTTTTACAGAAATCGCTTTTTAAGGACTACAACAAACAGCTGGTAGGGACTACAACAAGCTTCTTCCTGGGTTAGTGACATCACAAACCCCCAAATTTACATAAACCCCGCCCCCGAGAACACACAACAAAGGGGGTGAGGCCATGTTGGGCTGCTTTAGAGAAGAGGAAGAGTCGTTGTAGAGTGTTGTTAACATGCCGTCATTTTATTCCAGACTGCTTCACAAACGAGGGTCAATTCAATGCTGGATTTGCACAAAAGATTAACATGACGACACATGCTAGTCGATGAGTTGAATCAACTCTACAGCAACTACATAAATTTATCCACTAACCATTCAGAAACGTCCAGTTTCATTTTAAAAGTTGTAAAGTCTCTCCATCAGTGTCCGATTCCGGTTTGAGCAATGTAAGGCTTGTGAGATTCTCCAGCATTGTTGTTGTTGAGCAACCGAACCAAAGGGCGAGCTGTTAAAGCTCCACCCTCTTCTGGAAAGCAGTAGCTCATTTGCATTTAAAGGGACATACACAAAAACTGTGTTTTAGTGCACACCCAAATAGGGGCAAATTTGACAAGCTATAATAAATGAATTGTGGGGTATTTTGAGCTGAAACTTTACAGACACATTCTGGGGACACCAGAGACTTATATTACATCTTGTGAAAAGGGGCATTATAGGTCCCCTTTAAATTCCTGTGATTGAAAGTGATATTTTTGTGCTATAACTAGTAGTAAAGAGGAAGATATTATCCCTTCACTCAATGACATTTATTGTTTTGAGGTCAAAATGTTTATTTTAAGGTGTCCTTGTTACAGTGGTCTTAAAATTAAAATTATCCCATAGTTTGCTGACCCTCAAGCCAACCCAGGTGTATATGACTATCTCCTTTCAGCAAAACACAATCAGAGTTATATTTAAAAAAATATATATCCAAGCTATATAATGGCCTTTTTTTCTTTTCTTTTTTTTTTTTTTTTTGAAGCCCAAAAAAGCGCATCCATCCATCATAAAAGTGACGCAAAGCGATGTGTTTTTGTAAGGGCTTCAGGGTGAGTAAATTATGGGATAATTTTCATTTTTGGGTGAACTATCCCTTTAAGTACTGAGTAATATTAATTAACAACATGCACTTCTATAGGTTTAGTATTAGGGTTTGGTTTAGAGTTGTAATTATGCATAATAATAATTATGTTATTACTACAGTTAGTATTTGTAACAGAATAAGGATGCTAAATTAAAATGTTACTAAATGTTTATTGTACATTCATGAGAGAATGGCATCATGTGAAAGCTAAGACTTTGTTTTATCAAAACCAGCATAACATATTACAGTCAAAATTCAAGGACGTCACATATATCAGAACTCTTGGAACGCTGCATGTCCAATCAGATTAGAGGACCAGAAGTATACCGCTGTATAATAAACATTAAATATACTCTCACTGGATGGCATTTTGTGACATTCTGCAGCAGTTTCATGTTCACTGTGAAAAGACCTATTCCTGTTGCTGGTCTGGATACTGTGTTCGTGTATGTTGGAAACTATTTCACTGACAGTATTTATGTTGTGACCGTATCGGTTTTCCAACATTTCCTTTGCAATCAGCTGTGACAATGACTACAGGGTTGTGGACGGTCTGTAAGCTGTGCTCAGACACAAGAGTCTTCCCTCAAATCTCCTGCTTCAAAAATGTTCCACCTCCATCTTTTTTTTTTTTTTTTTCCTTTTTTCCCCCTGCAGTTGTTTTCCTAAACACCGGATTTTCATTTGGAGTTTGGGAGGGAGCGGTGCTGACAGTATTTATAGCCTGGTGTTCTAACCAAAATTATCAGTGTACCACAAAATAACTTCCTCAGTCCTGGCCACAAAATAACAGGATGCCTTCAATTGTGCGTATTTATTAATTTTAGCAAAGCATTGCTAGTTTTATAAATAGCTACGCTCCTGCTGCCCTACAAAGTCGGCTGTATAAACTTCCTCTCTTGTCCTTTTCCTCTTCGTTGGGCCTCTTCAGTGGGTGCTTGAAATCGAAAGACACTCGTCCTTCCCATGGGCCACACCATCGCCCTGCACTGGCGTCTGGCCTCCATTAAGACTCCATTTTATCAGGTCAGAGGTGTGAGGTCAGAGGTCACAGTATGTTAATAGCTTAACTGGGGGGTCCTTTCTGCTTGACTGGTCATCAGCACCTTGTACAGGGAGCCCCAGTAACCTAAACCTCGGCTTCCTCCGAATGCTTTAAGGGGTGTTCACACTCAAAGCGATTTGCCACGACAAAGAGAACAGAAGTCATTCTGTATTTAATGAATCAGCGAGATTTACCGCTTGCAGTCGAGGGAGGAATTAGAAAATGGAAGTCGGACATTTTCTGTTTTCCGGTGTTCGCGTACTATATAACAAATGAAGTGGATTATGTGCAATAATTGCCAAATACACAGACATTTCAATTGTAGGAACAGAAACACTTTAATACTTTATGCACAGCTTAAAGGCACAGTATGTAAGTTTCGCCGCTAGAGGTCACTTATTAAAAACAATAACAAAGGCATAGCTTGATGACTCGGTGAATGAGCGTGGAATCATGGGAGTTATCATCTTTACCTCTACAGCCGATGGAAAGCAATCCATGGGACTCATCATGTTCATGGATGAGTTAATGTATTAAAGTTTTATTAACGTTACTGTGGTATGAAGCAGGGCGGAGCCGAGAGCCACGGGACATTTTACGTGGCTGTTTTTATTATGCCGCAGTCGGCCGCTGCCGCTCCTTTCATTTTATTATTTATGCATATTTTACAATTAACATTACTGTTAAAGTTATATCTAATATCTGGCTCCTTCTTCCATGAACTTTGTTTCAATTACGTTTGATCACTTAAATTCACATTATTTTTTTTTTTCATTCTAATGAAACCGCCGCAAGTGCTGAATTACTACTCATACAGGTAACACAGCACTGTTTTACTTGGTCAAAACATCTAAAATTAATTTTAGTGTGTTGAAAGTTATTTTATAAAGTTGTGCAGTGGCTGGAATGAGATACTTGTTGCACATTGCAGTAAGCTAGATGAAATTAGAATATCATTAATAAAAGCTGGATGACTTATGTTGCTAAATGGCATGCAATTAATTTTAAAATATATTGTATGGTGGAGAAAATGCTGTAATACTGTTACTACAAATAATAGAATAATAGTTAGCCACCTGACAAAATAGTGTTTTCTATAAGGCATGGTTCAAACGTGTTATTTGCATACGTCGAACACCTGTGTATGCGTACGAGTCAAATGAAGTATACTTTACAAGGCTGTGCGTTCAACTGTGCGCATATACTAGCATACGCGTAAAAAGTATACCCATGTTGAGCTATATAACTGATCTCTGTCGATAAAGGTATCCAAACAGTTGCTCACCTGTCTAACAAAATTTATTAAAGCGTCTTTGGTTTTTCCATGGATTCTATAGAAGTAAAACTGGAAATCGAGGGGAACGCAGATATGACGTCATTGACAGGCAACGCAATGACACAAAGTATTACACTGGTCAAAATTGTTGATTTCTCTGGATTTAAACATTGATGGAGGCATCTGGGGTAATGTAAGTACACAAGTCAACAAAATATATAACATTGTTTTAGTGGTTTTTGGATATTGTAATCCAAAAATCGTACATATTGTGCCTTTAATACAGCGTCTATGTGTACAAGGCTAAGGTTCTTACAAGAATAAACATAAGCCTATACTATTTAAATACCAATAAAGTTGATTACATGAAAAAAGAGTTATTACTGTTCTAAAAAAAATGATTTTTGAACTGAGGGTTGCACATCATCATTGTCATTTTCTAACCTGCATGCACTGCTTCAAATCAGATGCTAATCAGTGTGTGCAGTGCCGAATGAAGTTGAACACACCTATTTTCTGGTAACATGAGCAACAATGTCCATCAACAGGTGTGAAAACTGATTTCTTGTTAAAAGAAAATGGCATCTTGTTTTTATATCGACAACACATTTAATTAGATACTAAAAAAAAAATTTGACCTTTCTGACATAAAACAGTTGTCAAATATTAAATGTTTAGCTACTTACAACTTACCTCAGAATCATTCACTGTTAAAACTGAAGCATCGTGCTGAAATTCTGCTTGGCTTTGTGAACAGTAAAGCCCATCAATTTGACATTGACGAGCACTGCTAAATACGGTGGCCCAGTAGTGCACAACACAACGAAATTAAAAAAGCAAACATAAGTTCACAACACAACGAAATCAAGCCACAACACAACGAAATTAAAAAAGCAAACATAAGTTCACAAAGCAACGAAATCAAGCCACAACACAACGGAAACAAGCCACAACACAAAGAAATAAAGCCACAACACAAAGAAATCGAGCCACAACACAACAGAAACAAGCCACAACACAACGGAAACAAGCCGCAACACAACGAAATCGAGCCACAACACAACGAAATCAATACACAACACAACGGAAACAAGCCACAACACAACGAAATCAAGCCACAACACAAAGAAATAAAGCCACAACACAAAGAAATCGAGCCACAACACAACGGAAACAAGCCACAACACAATGAAATCAAGCCACAACACAACGGAAACAAGCCACAACACAACGAAATCAAGCCACAACACAACGGAAGCAAGCCACAACACAACGGAAACAAGCCACAACACAAAGAAATAAAGCCACAACACAACGAAATCAAGCCACAACACAACGGAAACAAGCCACAACACAACAAAATCAAGCCACAACACAACAAAATCAAGCCACAACACAAAATAAAGCCACAACACAATGGAAACAAGCCACAACACAACGGAAACAAGCCACAACACAACGGAAGCAAGCCACAACACAACGAAATCAAGCCACAACACAACGGAAACAAGCCACAACACAAAGAAATAAAGCCACAACACAACGGAAGCAAGCCACAACACAACGAAATCAAGCCACAACACAACGGAAACAAGCCACAACACAAAGAAATAAAGCCACAACACAACGGAAACAAGCCACAACACAACGGAAACAAGCCACAACACAACGGAAGCAAGCCACAACACAAAGAAATAAAGCCACAACACAACGGAAACAAGCCACAACACAACGAAATCAAGCCACGGAAATGCTCCCGCCCATAGGTGGCTCTCAGAGCTCAGTAAAGTTAGTTTTCCTTGGCACTGTTCTATAAAGTCGACAGTCTTACAAAGATATTGGTGCCATATTAGTTTTAGGTAGCCTATGTAAACATTGTATATCGACATGAAATATTAATTCAAAATCAACTACGTGCTCAATAGCTTCATATTTATACATGTGAATGATTTGACGCGCTACCACGGCGCATGATGAAGGGAACGTCTGCCAATTCCACCAAGTGGTTAAAATGAATCATTTGTATTCATTACAATTACTTTGTTTAACTTTTAAAAACAGACATGTTTAAATTCCAAAGCTTGTTAGTTCCGGTTGGTAAGACTGACAAGCTTTGGAATTTGAACGTGTCTGTTTTTAAATGTTAAAAGTAATTTTAATTAATACAAATTATACGTTTTAACCACTTGGTGGAATTGGCAGACGTTCCCTTCATAATGCGCCGTGGTAGCGCGTCAAATCATTCACAGGTATAAATATGAAGCTATTGAGCACGTAGTTGATTTTGAATTAATATTTCATGTCGATATACAGTGGTTACATACTGTTGAAACTAATCGTGGTATTGATATCACTGCCGACTCTATAGAACATTGGCAATGAAAACTAACTTTACCGAGCTCTGAGAGCCCCCTAGTGGTCGGGAGCATTTCTGTTGTGCTGTGGCTTTATTTCGTTGTGCTGTGGCTTTATTTTGTTGTGTTGTGGCTTTATTTCGTTGTGCTGTGGCTTTATTTTGTTGTGTTGTGGCTTTATTTCGTTGTGCTGTGGCTTTATTTCATTGTGTTGTGGCTCGATTTCATTGTGCTGTGGCTTTATTTCGTTGTGCTGTGGCTTTATTTCGTTGTGCTGTGGCTTTATTTTGTTGTGCTGTGGCTTTATTTCGTTGTGCTGTGGCTTTATTTTGTTGTGTTGTGGCTTTATTTCGTTGTGCTGTGGCTTTATTTCATTGTGTTGTGGCTCGATTTCATTGTGCTGTGGCTTTATTTCGTTGTGCTGTGGCTTTATTTCGTTGTGCTGTGGCTTTATTTCGTTGTGCTGTGGCTCGATTCCGTTGTGTTGTGGATTGTTTCCATTGTGTTGTGAACTTATGTTTGCTTTTTTAATTTCGTTATGTTGTGCACTACTGGGCCACCATAGCTAAACCTCTGAAGCAGACTATCCAAAAAAAATTAAAAAATTAAAAATTGGTCTAACAACACACAGAGCAGTCCATAATGGAGTGCAGCAGAGCAACATCAAAAATATCAAATCACCTAGCTTGAGGAATACCTGTATATACGATAAAATCGCTATCAGTGTGAACGAGGCATTACACCAATATAAGAGTAAACCGGCAATTTTTTATTTTTTTATTGTGTCAGTGATTCATTGGATTTTGTCCAGATGTTTCCAGGCAGATCTGTGCTTTGTATACAACTGAACAGTGGCAGCTAATAAGCTACTCACTAACATGTATCTTTAACCTTCTAGCTGTGCCTCTCCATTATGAGCTGTTACTCATACTTTCAGCGTGAAGTGATGCATGGTAATATTTCATCCTAATGGATGAGCTTGCTTGATAAAAATGAGACATATTAGGAAATTCTTTGCTCATGAGCAGGACCAGCTGTGTTCCTCATGCTCTTCATCGCACTGTAAGTGTCCACCTCCTCCTTTGGCTTGCCTACCGGGTTTCTCTAGTGCTGAACAGGGCCTCTGGGTCAATAAATCTCTGGGAGGACATTTCAGCACAAGGCTGAGTGTGTCTGCTCAGTGCAAATAATATAGCAGAACTTCCACCTGGTGAAGATGTTAGCATGTGTGCTGCAGGCTATAAGCTATTGCAACATTTGATCAGATGTTCCAGTGCTATCGGAAACAAATGCATTCATCTTATTTTACTCTGCAAATTATTTACTGTTCAAAATCAGCAGCATTTGCAAATCAAGATCCTCCAATACATGTTTATTTTTAAAAAGGTGATCAAAAATTAAGTCTTTTTAAAGAAATGTATTTAATTTTAAGAGTGCTGAAAGTTTAAATCTACCAGAGTTGCTTTACTGTGTGCTTTCCTCTTTCACTTCCCCTGTATAATAAAGTTATAAGAAGTGTTAAAGTCTGGAAAATTTTATTTAGCACTTTTCCAAAAATGTTTATATTTTGTTATAAATGATATTTGGTTGTAAATGAGAAGTGACAGCAATCATGTTTTTTTCCATGCATGACAATGAAAATTTCTTTTATATTTTATCTTACACATTACATTTGATTTGATCTGAGTGTAGCTTACATTAAATACATAGATTTTAGCATACTGTTAAAGCTGGTGTGGTAAGCAGTACGCACTAACAGTAAAATACTAGAATAAGTCTTTAATATAGATCACTGGAGATATAAACACAGGAGAATACAAATACCACATCAACATAAATGCAAACAACACAGAACAAAGAACTGTAATAACTCAAGGCTTAAAGGGAGGCTAATTATGCTAAATTAACAACCATGGAGACTAACCAGGAACACAGACGGGCAGGCAGACAGGGAAAACCAAAACTAAAACACAAACAGACTGAACATACACCTGATATGTACATTTAATGCATGTTTATTTATTTATTTATATAAATTCAAAGTTAATTGACTACTAGTTAAAGCTGCAGTCAGTCTTTTTTTGGTTAAAAATTATCCAGAATCAATTTTTGAGCAAGTACATAACCAGTCCAGTCAGTGTTCAAAACTATCTCCTTACCTTAGCCCGATTCATAATGCTTGGAATAATGTTTTATAATAAAATCGGTACTGGTGGGTTTCCACTGGAAATTCAAGCATGCAGCCATTTGCCTTTTTTTCATTACGTCACATCTGTAAACAGAAAGAACGAGTCCCAGCTATATCATGTGAGGATGCTGCGCTGGTAGTGGATCATTTATATCTTTTTGTCACAGCAGCTGGAATAATTAAACTTATCATTTTGATGGCGGATTGTAATTCAGAAAGGTCCAAATGACATACATCAGTGACGACTGGAGATTCACCCGTAGTCAAAAGTAAAAGACTTCAGACTGCGGAGTGGCTACAGAAATTGAAATCTACAGGTAACACTAATACACACTAAATACACATAGTCACGCAATGATGATGTTGTTAACATTAACAATTTGAGAACAAAGTATAACAATAATAATAATTTGCACAGTTTGACGTGCTCTGAGCTAAGCGATCGTTAGATTTAATCACCATTGGTAGCGCGATTTATGCTTTTTTCTCAGTTGGTCAGAACAAAAGTGGCAGACATGTCACTTATTCAGATGACATTTTCCAGTGAAAATTCTTACTTTGGTCATACTTCCAAGATGAAGAATCTGTGATACTGAAGTACAGTATCCACACCGTTGTGGTGACTGACAGCAAACATTCATCCACGCTGAGGAGCCGTGCCGATGCACAACCCATATAAAGATGATAATTACACAAATAACTGCAATTGCATGTTTCAAACAGAGATTTGATTTCAAAAAGAGGCAAAACTTACAGAATGCAGCTTTAACTAGTTGTGTTATTAAGTTCAAGAGTTATTCAAAATTCTTATAATTTCTCATATCATCACACAACATACCAATAATCCACATGGAAGTTGACGAAGGCCAGCTTTATTCCGGGACTTGATAAATGTTTTGATGTAGATTAAACAGTTTAAAGAATAACCTGAATACCATGATTTGAAGAAGTAATCAAATCTCACATTTAAGAATCCTATTTTGAACTCAATTTTCTAAATTCCTTCCTTAAATTCTTAAAACAACTACCACACTTTATGCTTAAAAGCCCAGTTAAGGAATTGTTATTCAGTTGTGATTGTGTAAATTGTGTAAAAGAAAAAAAATCAAAGATTTTAAGGTAAAACTAAAAAAAAAAATCTTTGTGAACAAGAATGAGAGTCCCAAGAGAAACCACCAAAAATCAACAATCAATTTGAAGGAGCTAAAAAGTTCAATAAATAACAGCAGAATAAATGTGCACCAGTCAACCACATCAATGGAATAATGACCTCTATGGATGGCTGGCACAATAAAATATATTATTCAAAACAACCATGTCTGAAAGCATGAAAGCATGTCTGTCTAACAGAATTATGTGATACAAAATCTAGGGAGTGTCCATTTACATTAAGTGCAAATAGCGTCCCTTGTTGACAAACACTATTTACACTAGCTTTACAAAATGTACAAAATTCAACGTCTTCAGTGGCTCAGCAGTAGCGAGTAATGCTCGCAGACCATGGCCTTTAACGCGATCGACGCGGGTTCCAATCCACCTTTTGCCGAGCTCGCATTTATTTTTATAAAATAATGTTCTAAAAGTGGAAGTAAACTGTGAACGAGTGTTTAATAATATGTGTTTGTTGGGTAGGGTTAAGGGAAGGTGTAGGGAGGGTTTTTATTTCCCAATAAGGCAGCATCCATTTAATAATTTTAAGAAATATAATAATTTACAAATAGTATCTGCCAATATAAAGTATAGATAGCATCTAATTACTATTTACTTTTATTGCAAAGAACTGATACTTTCACATGGTGTAAATAGAATCACCTAGTGTAAATAGCATATCGCTAAGAAAATGCTGCTACTGTCACTTAGTGCAAATAGCCGCTGCCCAAAATCTAACAGTGTTCACTCCTCAATAAACAGCATTTAGCTACTCTTAGTTGGTGGATGCATCATGCTGTAGGGCTGCATTTCATCATCAGAGACTGTATTAAAACAGAAGGAAGAATGGAACTGCTGCAAGCTTGGACGAAGGTTTATCTTTCAGCAAAACAACTAGAGTGGTTCAAGAACAAGAAGTTGAGTGTCCCACATTGGTCCAGTCAAAGCTCAGATCTTAATCCAACTGAGAATCTGCAGAACTATTTGAAAACTGCAGTGCTCACCCATCATCAAACAAACCTAAACAACTGGAGGACATCTGCACATCTTCAAAGACTGCTGATTCTGCCCAAAATCTGCTGATTTATGCAAATATCAGATTTAATCATTTTATAATATTATAATTACTTAATACCAAAATGGTATGGTATTAAAAAAAATTAATAAAAAATTATTTAATACCATTAGTCAGTACTGTTCACAAATATAAAAATTATGTGTATGTATATATATATATATATATATATATGTGTGTGTGTGTATATATATATACTGAAATAATTCAGCAAAATGAGAAATGCTTTTGGAATCCATTGTGTATTAAATCCTGTAAAAAGATACACACATGCTCACGGTTTGAAATTCCAAACATGTTGTACTTTGTCAGCTAAAATATTCAGGTCAGGCAATTGGGCTACAGCTAAATGGGCTATTACACTAACTCTTGTCCATACATCTACAACAGCGTGTTCACATTTCAGGGAGTGCACTGTGTGTGCGTCGTAGCAGTTGCCTGGTTTGCACACCCATTTTGAGGCTGGCTGCTTTCGAGCCCTGCACTTGTTAATCCCAACTCTTTCCTGCTGTCAAGTTAACAAAAACAAATAGATAATTTATCTACGTGGTTGAGCACTTGGAACCAAGCTCTGGAGTAGTGGTGCGTGTCACGGTGACCTCATCTTCGACGAGAAGCATTTGTTTGTCTCTCGCCGCTCGTTAGCTAACGCTTTATTTATTCTGAAGGAAGAATGTTACTCTCCAGGCCTGGCACAGCAAGTCAGTGAGGAATTTTGTCTACCTGGCGAAGCCAGTGCCTGACGTCATTCTATCATCATCATGTTTATTCTGGTTTATTCAAGAGTGTGACAAGATGAGGGTCTAGACCAGGGGTGTCCAAACTCAGTCCTGGAGGGCAACTGTTCTGTAGAGTTTAGCTCCAACCCCAATTAAACACACCTGCACCAACTAATCAAGGTCTTACTAGACATACTAAACGTCCAGCGAGGTGTGTTGAGGCAAGCTGGAGCTAAACTCTGCAGGACAGTGGCCCTCCAGGACAGAGTTTGGACACCCCTGGTCTAGACGAAATCCAAACCAAGTGGTCACAGGAGACGCACTTAAAACGCAAATGAAAATTCCATCATTAATCACTCACCCTCATGTCGTTCCACACCCGTAAGACCTTTCGATTCATCTTCAGAATACAAATTAAAGGATAAGTTTACTTTAAAATGAAAATTACCCCAAGCTTTACTCACCCTCAAGCCATCCTAGGTGTATATGACTTTCTTCTTTCTGATGAACACAGTCGGAGTTATATTAATAAATATCCTGAGACACATCTGAGCTTTATAATGACAGTGAACAGGACCAAGGAGTATGAAGCTCAAGAAAGTGCATCCATCCATCCATCCATCATAAGCTTACTCCACACGGCTCTGGGGGGGTTAATAAAGGCCTTCTGTCGCGATGCGTTTGTGTAAGGTAACAAGTTAAAAAAGTAAAATATCTATCTTTCTCCAGACCACCTTCTGTATTCAACTTACGAAGAATATGAAGCTCAAGAAAGTGCATCCATCCATCCATCCATCATAAACTTACTCCACACGGCTCTGGGGGGGTTAATAAAGGCCTTCTGAAGCGATGCGTTTGTGTAAGGTAACAAGTTCAAAAGTAAAATATCTATCTTTCTCCAGACCACCTTCTGTATTCAACTTACGAAGAATATGAAGCTCAAGAAAGTGCATCCATCCATCCATCCATCATAAACTTACTCCACACGGCTCTGGGGGGGTTAATAAAGGCCTTCTGAAGCGATGCGTTTGTGTAAGGTAACAAGTTCAAAAGTAAAATATCTATCTTTCTCCAGACCACCTTCTGTATTCAACTTACGAAGAATTCTTAAGTTGAATACGGAAGGCATAGGATGTAGTGTAAGCGTTTTGAACTGTGAGAAGCATTACACTTTCTTCGTAAGTTGAATACAGAAGGTGGTCTGGTGTGATGCTGACGCAGGAGCCGGCCAATAATGAGTCGGCATTCTGACATAGAACCTGTAAATGTTACTTAAAGCCTTTATGTACATTATAATGCATTATAAAGGTATCCATAAGGTTCATTTTATTGCATTATGTCTTGACATAAATAATTGTAACCAAGGTTAAAATTCATTATAATATTTTCAGATTCCTTGATACATCTGAAATTAGTTGTTTGTTATGTGTTTTAATGCATTATACTTTCTAAAGGTGTGTTCAGTAAATAGATAAGTATTGAAATGTATTATATCTGTGGTTACAATTATTCATGAGACCATACAATGGTGCATTACAAGGCATAATTAAAGGGTTAGTTCACCCAAAAATGAAAATTCTGTCATTAATTAGTCACCCTCGTGTCATTACACACCCGTAAGATGTTTGTTCATCTTCAGAACATAAATTAAGATATTTTTGATCAAATCCGATGGCTCAGTGAGGCCTGCATTGAGAGCAAGTTAACGGAGCATGTATCAAACAATCTCAAACTGCCAAAGTCACGTGATTTCAGTAAACGAGGCTTTGTTACGTTATAACTGTTTCGAAATTTCAATGGTTCCCGTGACTTTGGCAGTTTGATTCACGCTCCAAGCCACTGATTTGAAACAAAAGATTCGTAAAGCTTTGAAGCTTCATGAAGCAGTGTTTTGAAATCGCCCATCATTAGAGATTGCTGAATAAAGTTGTTATTTTGCTTTTTTGGTGCACAAGAAGTATTCTCGCCGCTTCATAACATTAAGGTTGAACCACTGTAGTCACATGAACTGTTTTAAATGTAACTTTAGTACCTTTCTGGGCATTTGAAAGTTTAAATTACCTTGCTCTCAATGCAGGCCTCACTTTATCAAAAATATCTTCATTTGTTTTCCGAAAGATGAATGAAGGACTTACGGGTGTGGAACGGCATGAGGGTGAGTAAATAAAGACACAATTTTCATGAACTAACCCTTAAATGCATAGAAAGGCTTTAAGTAAAGTGTTACCCATCATTCAAACTGAATAATTTCACTAAGATGCATTTAGTTTTTTTTTTCTTTAAAAAAGAACAGAATAGTTGAATGAATTGGTTGACAGCCCTATTGATATCATGATTTGTTCTGGTGATGATCCTGATTAATTGCTTTTTTGTTTTTTAGCTTTCTGTGACTTTCTGTGTATAACTCACAACTCTGCAATGAATATAGACCCTTGAAAAAACAGCAAAAAGATAAGCACAATATCACCCTTTAGAACCAGACACCCCGCTGTCTTTACTGGGTGACCGTAAACTAGCCTGCCTGGGCCTGGATTAGGTTAATTATTTCCCTGTGTTAATTTTACGTCCTCTTTCCTAGGAGCAGGGGTCACCCATGTCTTTTTTATAATACCTCCTTGTGCTGGAGTCTGATAAAAAGACAGCGAGGCACAGAGGGCAGCCGCCACCGGAGACTGGCGCTCACTGGATTCATGCACTGCTCAGCCGGGGCCAATAAATCTGAGCTTTAGTGTGAAGGAAGTATGATCCATAAAGTGCTAAGTGAAGCTGTCTGCTCCTCCTCCGTCGCCCATGGCCCAGTGTGGAGGCATTATTGGGACTCTGTGAGTGTGAGCTGTCCCGCTGTCTGCTAAATGAGCTCCTTCCAGCCCCGGTAGTGAGGCGGCAGGGAAGGGCAGAGGTGTTTGGGCCAGGATGAAAATAGATGCTTTAAAAGGCAGTAAACTGTTTCCTAAAGCAGGATTGTGAATGTTTGGGGCTTTTTTTGTGGTACCATAAAATCGCTCCAGACTCCAGATCGTGTGTGAGATGAATGCCTCCATCACCATTTAATGATATTAGTGCAGCAGAGTCTTGGCACAGTCTTCATTAACGCAATTACAAAATAATAAGAAATTGTTTTTAAGTATCCTTAAAGGGATAGAGCACTCAAGAAGCAAAATCTGCCATTAATTCACCCTTATATTTTTCCAAATGCATCATGTTTGTGTACATTCAGATATTGCACATGTCATAATAAGAGAAACTGGTTTGTGTGTCTCATAATTGCCACACAAATTAATTAGTTAATTAGATTCAAAAGCAAAATGAAAGATTTATATTGATTTTTCAATTTCAATTTCAGTATGTTTGTCACACAAGGCTATCATATGGTTTCAGACATGTAATATACAGAACATGAGTAATATGGATTTCTTTTACTCTGATTTTTTGGAGTTTGACAGCTTTGTATGGAAAAGAACAGCATGAACATTCTACTAAACATCTTTTGAGTTCCATTGATAAAAAAACAAGCAAACATTACATGGTTTTGAAATGACATCTGGGTGAGTAAATATTAGTTATTAAAAGGGACCTATTATGCCCTTTTTTACAAGATGTAATTTAGGTCTCTGGTGTCCCAAAAATACACTCAAAATACCCCACAGATCATTTATTATACCATGTTGTAAATACTCATTTTTGAGTGCTAACAAAAACATGCTGTTATCGTGCATGTATGTTTAAATGCAAATGAGCTGCTGCTCCCCACCCCCTTTCCAGGTAATTGCTTACTTCAACAGCTCC
This sequence comes from Elopichthys bambusa, assembly GCA_037101425.1. NCBI lineage: Eukaryota > Metazoa > Chordata > Actinopteri > Cypriniformes > Xenocyprididae > Elopichthys > Elopichthys bambusa. Next base: position 26,484,103 of record CM074450.1, on the reverse strand, counting down.
TGCCTGTCAAATACTATCAAAACATCTGCTTGGTTTTAATTATCTTCTATATCACGATCATGCTCAGTTCTTCTTCATCATGAAAGTGAATTATCTGCATGCATTTTAAAGCTATATCAGTTTAAACTTCTAATTTATGGTTTTCTGAGCGCACACAACTGAAGTAGAAGCTGGCTGTCAGGTGGTACGTCTCGTGAGTATTAAACTATCTTCTCTTTCATGTTTTATTGTGCTTAAATAAATACACACAAGGTTATGTCAAAAACACACAAAGTTCTGTGAACGTAAACAGCAGGGACAGAAATCGCATGTGTATATTAGATCTGTGGTGCATTCCCTTCAAAAAATAAAACTAATCCAGATGTCGTCTGGAGGGGAGCTCTAAAACCTTTATATACCTTTCAGCATTCATAGTGCCTTCCAAAACATGCAAGCTGCCCATACCATCAGAGATGCTGGCTTTTGAACTGAACGCTGATAACACGCTGGAAAGTCTCCCTCCTCTTTAGCCAGGCGCTTCTGGACCATGTTCACATATGGTTTCCTTTTTGCACGATAGAGCTTTAGTTGGCATCTGCAGATGGCACAGCATATTGTGTTTACCTCAGTGGTTTCTGGAAGTATTCCTGGGCCCATGTAATAATGTCATTGACACAATCATGCACATCGATCACATCGATGAGTGATGCAGTGTCGTCTGAGGGCCCGAAGACCACGGGCATCCAATAAGGTCTTCGGCCTTGTCCCTTACGCACAGAGATTTCTCCAGTTTCTCTGAATCTTTTGATGATGTTATGCACTGTAGATGATGAGATTTGCAAAGCCTTTGCAATTTGACATTGAGGAACATTGTTTTTTAAGTATTCCACAATCTTTTTATGCACTCTTTTACAGCTCTGCCTATCTTCACTTCTGAGAGACTCTGCCTCTCTAAGACATCCCTTTTATAGCTAATCATGTTACAGACCTGATATCAGTTAATTTATCAAGTTACTAGATGTTCTCCCAGCTGAATCTTTTCTAAATTTCTTGCTTTTTCAGCCATTTGTTGCCCCCGTGCCAACTTTTTTGAGACCTGTAGCAGGCATCAAATTTGAAATGAGCTCATTTAGTGGATAAAAGTGTAAAATTTCTCGTGTTTAAACATTTACGTTATCTATGTTCTATTTTGAATAAAATATTGGCTCATGTGATTTGAAGGTCTTTTAGTTTTCATTTTATTCAAATTTAAAAAACGTCCCAACATTTCCGGAATTCGGTCTGTAAAACTACATTGCATGCCCCTATAAACATGCAAAAATGTTTTCTGAAGGAAGCCTAGGTTTTGTGTGGGTTCGTGTCCAATATTCGTTCAACCAAAAATAAAGCAAATTTTAGCCCTGATGCAATTTAGTCTGAGCTAAACCACGCTTTATACCCTTATCTATTTCTGAATCTCACAGCTGTATTCCACTTCAGGTTTTTTGTGTTACTGGATCACGATCCCAACCCCGGATCTGTGGACAGCATTTTGCGGCATGTAAAGTAAAACAATCTACAGGGACAGCGTTTGACTGCGGAAATTATTCATTAACAAACTCGGGTTTTATGGTCATATTTTTCTCATGTTGGCTCTGAAAGCATAACGATTGCCAGACGAAAAGTTCTGGCCTGTGCTTGACTCGCAGTGGAAGGATAGAGTGTCAAGAAGGACGGATGACCTGTTTGGCCGGATTTCTGTCCAGTGTTTTGTTCCTTTTCCCTCCATTCCACAATCAGAGATCCTGGAAAAGATTTGAAAATAGAACAAATTGCTCAATGAAAAAGTCCTTCGGGCTCGTGTTTGCTGTTTATGTCCTTGCGAGAGAGGCCTTAGCTGGCCTGACCATGTTTGCCCCGATCCACAAGCTGTTCCATCCCCCTCTGGGACGCAAGCCATGTGCTTTGGAGGAAAACCACACAAGAGAGACCTAGCAGGGGGTAGAAAGTTCCAGAAAAAGCCGTGGCCGCTCTGAGCCAAGACACCAGCGAGAAACCCAAGTGGATGTGGTGAAAATGTCAAATTACCAAAAAGGAAATGGAGGGGAAACCTCAAGGCGAATGAGAGCTGCTAGGCGCATTTGTATTTTGCAACACTGTGAGCTGCATCTAAGAACAGAGGCCTGAGATGATCTGATTTAAGAGATTTGGTTTGCTTAAAATGTTGGACCCATATTGTATATGATTAAAGACCCAAGACTTAAAGGTGACGTGTCTTATTTTTAAAGTTAATTCCCCTGAAAATGTAAAATCTGTCTGTTTGTGCACCAAATTTTACTTGTTGCCAGTCATGGCAAGTTGTTTGTGTATTTGCAGAGTTATGAAAGACAGCAAGAACCTTTCCTTAAAAAAAAAAAAAAAGCCAACTAACATGCTACAGAATGGCTCCACAACGGCTCCATCCCGGTTTTAGAGGACAGAGACCGCCAACAGTTTCCTCTTCACTCTATAACAAACAGAGAGAGGCCGGGCCCCCGGGGCTTCCTGCATCCCACACACAGCCCGCAAATAAACACAATCACATTCTTTAAACGTTCAACTACTTCCCCTCCACACTTCTTCCCTCTCTTTCTTAGAAACACAGCTCGACCAGCTACGTAACGTTTTCTCCGAAAAGGAATGCTACATGCCTTCATGCGGCATCGGGATGACGAAAACATGGAGTGGAACATTTTAAGCTGAGTTAAAGTTTGTTACAGTGTTTACTGTTATTGTTGTATTGTTGTCTTTTTACTCAAAAATCAGATAGATAGATAGATAGATTCTCTTTAAATATGGTTCACAGGCCATTTGACTTCATTTAAAAGTCGAAGCTTTAAAGTTCAACACCATTTAAACACAAATCCAAACACAAACAAGTTATTTTGTACTAAAAAGTAATTTTATAAATGTCCGTTTAATGGCCTAAATCCTGAATCGTTGGCCAATAGAAAGTAATAGACCCTATAAATGTCCTGATCTGGCTTCAGCAATGGCTACACTTCAGCCAAATAATTATCCTCTATCTTTGTACTCCACCGCTGTTCACCTGTTGAAAGCCGAATCTTACTCCTCTGTGTAAAACAAAACCATTAAAGACCTCATTCACAGCAATAAATGAAACAACTGAAAGTAAGGAATTTCGTTTCCACTTGTGGCAGTAAAAAGAACAAACATGAGCAGATTTTATGCAAATAAAATCCTCAAGAAAAATCATGGAATTTGAATGATTTCAACTATGTTAACTGTCAAGTAAATGAAAAATACTGAATCCCTGTGTCGTGTTGAGGGTGAGAAGAGTGTTTAGCAGTTTGGTGCTGCTTTTACACCTCTTTTTATTTGTAATAAGGTCTAGAGTAAAGGTGAAGTTTTCAAAAGTAAAGTCTGGAGTTTAAGAAAGATGTTTGGGTCACACTATTAATTAAGGTCCAATTCTCACTATTAACTATTAACTACGACTTTCGCCTCCTAATTACTGCTTATTAATAGTTAGTTGTTAAGTTTAGGTATTAGGTAGGATTAAGAGAGGTAGAATAAGGCATTATGTGCTTAATAAGTACTAATAAACAGCCAATATCACCAATATGCAGGATAATAACCAACTAGTTAATTGTGAGAATTGGACCCTAAACTAAAGTGTTACCGAAGTTTGTTTCCCTGCAGACATTGAATTTAAGACAGCACTTTTAAGACATTTTAAAGCTAATTGGTGTCTGAACACACAGTAATAATAATGACCTGACACACCCCGCAGAAAAGAAAAACTACAAATGAAATCTGTTTAATGAGCTTAATTAAAGTCAAAATTATCTCAGTAACACCCAACAGAACATTTCAAACAATAAAGTAACACGATACAATATGTTTACTAGCATTTTTGTCTGTGGAATTAAACTAAGAATAAAAGAAATTAACAAATTTACAAACAAATTAATAAACAAATTTCCCTGTTACAGCGTAATTATACATTTAAGTACTGAGTAATATTAATATACTGCATGTACATGTACAAGATATCATAGTATATATATATATATATATACACCGATCAGGCATAACATTATGAGCACTGACAGGTGAATTGAATAACACTGATCATCTCTTCATCATGGCACCTGTTAGTGGGTGGATATATTAGGCAGCAAGTGAACATTTTGTCCTGTCGATGTGTTAGAAGCAGGAAAAATGTAAGGGTGAGTGAGATTGACAATGGCCAAATTATGATAGCTAGACGACTGGGACAGATCATCTCCAAAACAGTGGGCATGTGAACATGCCTGCGGAACAAATGGCACCAGGATGCACTATGGGAAGAAGGCAAGCTGGTGGAGGCAGTGTGATGCTTTGGGCAATGTTCTGCTGGGAAAACTTGAGTCCTGCCATCCATGTGGATGTTACTTTGACACGTACCACCTACCTAAGCATTGTTGCAGACCATGTACACCCTTTCATGGAAATGGTATTTCCTGGTGGCTGTGGCCTCTTTCAGCAGGATAATGCGCCTGCCACAAAGCAAAAATGGTTCAGGAATGGTTTGAGGAGTACAACAACAAGTTTGAGGTGTTGACTTGGCCTCCAAATTCCCCAGATCTCAATCCAGTCGAGCATCTGTAGGATGTGCTGAACAAACAAGTCTGATCCATGGAGGCTCCACCTCACAACTTACAGGAATTAAAGGATCTGCTGCTAACATCTTGGTGCCAGATACCACAGCACACCTTCAGGGGTCTAGTGGTGTCCATGCCTCAACGGGTCAGGGCTGTTTTGGCAGCAAAAGGGGGACCAACACAATATTAGGAAGGTGGTCATAATGTTCCTGGTAGGTTTAATTTAACCCTCAGTTTATTCCTGAATTAGTTCTAGTCATCCGTGTTTGCAAAACTTAGCTTTGCCACAGGCATCATTTGTCAGAGTAAACAGAAATTAGACAGCTGTGGTCATGTGACTCTTTACACCCATCATGAACAAATTGTCACATGAAAAACATGAGATCGTGCTTTCATTTATTGCTGACAAGTCTGCATACTAAAATATACCAGTTTCAACTCATTTTAGACCCCTCAAACTCAAATGTAACCTGTGGAACTGAACTGGTTCATTTGAAGATTTTCGTACTGAACAAACTACTATGAACTTATGTCCAAAAAAAAATAAAGTAACAATGTACTTATTGTGTTTCATTACAAAACACGTTTGCTGCTACTGAGGTGGGATACGGGTAAGGTTAAGGACAGGTTTAGTGGTATGGGTATGTTTAAGGGTGGGTTAAGATGTCATTAAAAACAGATGTAATTCCATCCCAGTATTTTTTTAAACTAAGTAAAATGTAAAGTATGCACACAATAGGTGCACTGTAACAAATGATTCATTTAAATGTTATCACATAAAGATTCCACATGTCAGAAAAAAAGTGTCACATGTCAAAAAACTTCCATATAAGATCACTTGACTTAGTTGTGCTAGTCACATTCATTTAGCTCTAAAATCTTGCTGAAATGTCAATTGTTTCATTTGTGTATGTTTTTTTTTTATTAACTCTACAAGGAAATTTAGGAGAAACATTTGATACAAAGTTAATGAAACATAGTGCTCAGCGTAAATAGCGTAAGTACACCCCCTTTGAAAAGTAACATTTTAAACAATATCTCAATGAACACAAAAACAATTTCCAAAATGTTGACAAGACTAAGTTTAATATAACATCTGTTTAACTTATAACATGAAAGTAAGGTTAATAATATAACCTGGATTACACATTTTTCAGTTTTACTCAAATTAGGGTGATGCAAAAATGAGTACACCCCACAACAAAAACTACTACATCTAGTACTTTGTATGGCTTCCATGATTTTTAATGACAGCACCGAGTCTTCTAGGCATGGAATGAACAAGTTGGCAACATTTTGCAACATCCATTCTTCAAGAATGAGCTCTTTTAGAGACTGGATGCTGGAGAGTGATGCTCAACTTGTCTCTTCAGAATTCCCCATAGGTGTTCGATTGGGTTCAGATCAGGAGCCACTGAATCACTTTCACCAGAAATCCAACAGTGGCCTTAGATGTGTGTTTAGGATCATTGTCATGTTGGTAAAGTGCACAACGACCAAGTGTAGCATCTTCTCTTTCAGTATAGAGCAGTACATCTGTGAATTCATGATGCCATCAATGAAATGCAGCTCCTGACACCAGCAGCACTGTTGCAGCCCCACATAAGGACACTGCCACCACCATGTTTCACTGTAGGCACCATGCATTTTTCTTTGCATTCCTCACCTTTGCGACGCCATACAGTTTTGAAGCCATCAGTTCCAAAAATATTTATCTTGGTCTCATCACTCCAGAGTATTGAGTCCCAGTAGTCTTCATCTTTGTCAGCATGGGCCCTGGCAAACTCTAGGCAGGCTTTTTTGTGCCTGGGCTTCAGGAGAGGCTTCTTTCGTGGACGGCACCCATGCATGCCATTCCTCTGCAGTGTACGCCGTATTGTGTCACGGGAAATAGTCACCCTAGTTTGGTTTTCTACTTCTTTAGATGACTGCAGGGAACTTGCATGCCGATTTTCTTCAACCCTTCTCATAAGAAGACGCTCCTGTCTAGGTGTGAACTTCCGTGGTTGCAGATGGTTGCAGTTCCATCTTTTGCTACAGTATTCTGACTGATAAGTAAAGCTTTGCTGATCTTCTTGTAGCCTTCACCTTTCTGGTGTAAAGAAATTATTTTCTTTCTCGGGTCTTGTGACATTTCTCTTCCATGTGGTGCCATTGCTGACAGCATGAAATGGGAAGGGGTTTTAACACCTTTTTATAATCAACTGTTTGCTGGACACCTGTGTAATGAATAATTAGACTCACCTGAGGTTGAATTCTTGTCAGATTAGACATTTGTAGTCTAAAATTTAGCTTTGCTCCAGAGACTTTCGGTGGGGTGTACTCATTTTTGCATCACCCTAATTTGAGTAAATCTGAAAATTTTGTTCTCTAAGTTATATTATTAACCTTACTTTCATGTTTAAGTTTTATATAACGTCTGTTTAACTTATGTCTTGTCAACATTTTGGAAATTGTTTTTGTGTTCACTGAGATATTGTTTCAAATGTTACTTTTCAAAGGGGGTGTACTCATTTATGCTGAGCACTGTAACTGAGAATTCTTTGGCCCAGATTTACTAAACAGGGCAAATTAGTGTGACAGCACATTTTCATAGAAGCGCAGATGGGAGTGTAAAGTTCTGTGCATGATCTACTGACGATCTAACACAGATGCAGTCGGATAATTTCCATAATGACCAACACAATCTACCAAGAGTAGCGCAATTTAGCATCAGGTTTAAAGGATTACTTCACTTCTGAAAATAGGGCCAGTTCACTTCCGCCTATGTCACGCGTGACCTTTCCGACATGATTACATAATGCGTGGCACATCGCAGAGCAGTGCAAGAGGAGCATTTGTGGTTAAAAAGTATATAATTTTATTTTTTATTTTTAAAAATTACTGATTGTTTCGCTATAAGACCCTTATTCCTCGTCTGGGATCATGCAGAGCCCTTTGAAGCTTTGAGTAAATTATCAGGAAATTTTAATTCTGAAGTGAACTAATCCTTATAGACATGCTTTTTTAAGCAGTAATTAATGGCGCAAATACCAGTAAATTGACTAGCACAAACCTTAGTAAATCACCTTGCATGATTAATTTAAATACTCTCCTCCCATAAATTTTGCGTCTGAAAGGAAAACTCCTACAAATGCATATGCAATAAGGTCAGCCGCAAAAATAACTGTGTACACACCTAACTTTTCACTAATTTTTTTCACTGAGAGCCAAATTGCCAAATGCAAACCACGCATTATCTGCAAACTTTGTCATGTCCAACTTTATTTAAAAACTCTCCCAACTTAGTGGCATTCAGATGCTCTCTGTTTTTATACAGGATTGTGCTCAAATGAGCATCTAATTCAAAGAGCAGTAGATATTCACAAGGCAACCTTTACTTAAAGGCACAATATGTAAGATTTTTAGATTAAAATAGCCAAAAACCACTAGAACAATGTTATATATATTTTGTTGACTTGTGTACTTACCCCAAATGTTATTATCCCAAATGTTTCCAACAATGTTTAAATCTAGAAAAATCAGCAGTTTTAACCAGGACACGGACCGTGTCATTGCGTCGCCTGTCAGTGACATCATATGCTTGCTACCTTCGATTTCCAGTTTTACTAATATCAGTCCAGATTACTGCAAAGTGCAATGAGTCTCTCATAGCAGCCACCGAGCGAACGCACAGAGTAACGTTATAACATAACTTTCAACACACTCAAATGTATTTAGTATGATTGTTTTAACCATGTAAAACAGCGCTGTATTACCACACATACGCAATTAAAAGTGCGGAAGCAGCCGACTGCAGCATAAGCATAATAAAAGCACAGCTGAACTCCAGATCGGTGTGCATTGCAGGTTTCTTTCATTAGTATTCGCTCCAGCGGCCTCATCCCGCTCCCACAGCTCTCGACCCGTTCTGCTTCATACCACCGTAACGTTAGTAAAACTTGAATACATTAGCTCATGATGAGTCCCGTCAGATTCCTTTCCATCAGCTGTGGAGGTGAAGACGACAACTCCCATGATTCCACACTCATTCACGGCATCATCAAGCTACGCCTATGTTTAGAATAAGCGACCTCTAGTGGTGAAAAATACATATTGTGCCTTTAACACAAAGGCTGCCTTTATTTTCCCCTTATTTTACTGCTTCTGTCATCTTAGTATTTTGACATAATATGTGTGCATGTTTTGTGTCTTCACATGCTGACATTTCTACTCACTTTTCCAGACATTTCTAGTATTTTGTACTTTTTGCAGGCACTGGCAGGAAAAGCCCACCAGGCATGCAGTCGGCCACTGGGATCAAACAGTTCCAACAATCACTGCACAATTAGCAATCATGCTTAATGCACTCCCACTAATTTGGGCCAATCATCTGGTATTTCCACTTGATGCCCACATCCTTGTGCTTTCATCCACCCTTGGTGCATTTAGTCAGGTGAATGATTACAGTGCTTAACACCGCTCTCCTGGAAACAGCTATTTTAGGAAACACTTCATCTGGCATGTGCTGACAGATGCCGTCATATTTTAATTCAGGTGCATAACACAAAAACAATGCAATGCACAGTATTTGGGTGGTTGTGTAGGTGAGAAGAAAATAGCACATTCTGCCATTTCATGCTAATATTGATGTTTTAATTTAGGGCACTTGGGTGAATTTGCAGCCAGGTCCGGGTTTGCCCACCTGTCCACATCTGCGCTGAGATGAGCGCTCTTCCCTGTGCGTCCCGTGAGCCTCTGCATCCCGCTGAATGACTTTTTTCATCTTGATCTAGTTAACCTGCGACATGCCTCTTTTTCCCTGGTGAAAAAAACATCCTGGATAAATATTTGAGCAGGCGGTGTGAGCGCTCAGTCCCGGCTCTCTCAGAGGCCCTTCCTGGCCTGTGTCAGCCAAGATTAATGTAGATTTACTAATGCACTGGGGTGGGAGGCTCACAAACACACGCTTGCACACACACACACACACACACACATACACTTTTTCACCAGACCTCCTGTGCCCTAAAGTTTGTGGAAGGACTATATACATGACTTGAGAAAAGAAATCATTTTGGCTGATGTTTCAAGATGTTAGGAAAGTAGACCGTGTTTGCAGTAAAAGAACCAGATGACAGATGAATGGACAGAAGAGAACCTGGAATACTTAAAAAGGATGTACCTTGGGGTGGTTGGAAGCGAGTTATTAGGAATGGATGCTAAAATTTAGCCTTCATTAACTGTGAATTCCAACATAATGCCCGAAATATAGGCCCTGTTTACTCTGTATTAAGATGCATTTTGGCCAGTCGGATCACAAGTGGACGAGGGAGACAAATTCCCGTTTACACCTGGTGTTTTAAGCCGTCTCTTTTATCCACTTTCAACCACTTCTGTCCTGATTTCTTTGAGGGGAGGGTCTATGAGCGAGTAAATGTATGGGATTTTCAGATCTTTCGATCTAATGGACAAAATAAGCTTGTGCAATTTACGCATGAACGCATGGATACAACGGAAAAACATACGGAGAGCATCAGCTTTCGTTTCTGCTCTGACAGCCACAAGACCGGCCGAACGCTGTGAGTGTGTGTTAAAAATCAGGAAGGGTATGAACACATTGTGCTGACAAAGCATGTCTGACACATCATCTGACAAACTTTCAATCCCGTCTGGCCAGTGCACTTCCCATAATGTTTACGCATTAAATCAGTAGGCAGAGAATCTTTTGTGGTTGTTCGTACACATTCGACCACATAAGTGTCTACACTATGAAAGCAATCCAGTTTAATGTATTTTCGACTACCTCTGAAAGTGGTCAAAAGTGGACAAGCTCAAAACGTTTTAGACACTGTTTACACCTGTATTTGGAGTCGTCCACTTGCGATTTGATCCACTAAAACGCATCTGAATACTAAGTGGAAACCATAAACCATGCACTTCTTTTTGAGCTATAAGAAAGGTAGGTGTAAGAGTTGTAAACAAAGGAGTGGAGGTAAGACTGTGATACATCTTGTTTGTTTGTGTGCAGTTTATGTAGTAACATAGTCATTTCATCGTTCAGCTGTCAGGTCAATGGAAAAGAGGGCCAGCTCTGAGAGAGATCTGAAGATCACCCAGCCAAGCACCTGCACTATTGTGGAAAAATGATTACAGTTAGACATTATATGGCTGGGCAAAGTCTACTGTATGAGGGCAAACCATCGGGCTGGACGGGCTGAAGGAAAGGGCCTGGCCACTGTTGTGAGGCTGGACAGAGGTGCCTTTGTCTGGAAGCATCCGTTGCTTAGCAGGTGCTTTCAGCTGCCCCAGGGGGCTCCTGTGTTCAGCCCGTCTGGTGGAGGCACGAAAGAAGGGTTAGGAAGTGGGTTAATGCAAGTCTCTTTCAGCTTCTAGACAGAGCGAGAAAAAGAGAGAAAGTGCAACAGCAATCTGATAATACTGTAAAAAAGACAACAATGAAAAAAACCCCAACAATTTTCAAAGTACACTAAAGTACCTGTAAATACTGTACTGTACAACCTGATTATGGTAATCATCAGTGTTGGGGTAACGCATTACAAGTAACTTGAGTTACGTAATCAGATTACTTTTTCAAGTAACACATTACTTTTTCAATTTACAACAAAATATCTAAGTTACTTTTTCACATTTATTGACTGACACCTCTCTTGTCCTCATGTTGAAAGAAATAAAGTGCAGAGGTGTTGTGTGCGCTGCGTAAACATGATGGTTATTGTAGTTCTAGACTAAATGTGAACATGCATTTACTCATCTCATTTGCACGAAAGCGTTCAGTATTCCTTAAAATGAATAAAAACAGTGAAATGCAATCTCAGAATTGTAACCAAACCTGTAATAATTAACTATATTAAATTACACAAATATACATTATGTATTTAATCTCACTTTATTAAAGTTTTGCGTCTTTGTCGCCATCTCTGTTTGAAACCTGCAATTGTAGTTATTTGCAGAATTACTATCTTTATGTGGGTTGTGCATTGGCACGGCTCCTCAGCGCGGATGAATCTAATGTTTGCTGTCGGTCACCACACTGGTGTGGATACTGTACTTCTACGTCTTGGAAGTATGCCCAAAATAAGATTTTTTACTGGAAAATGTCATCTGAACAAGTAAGTAACATGTCTGCCACTTTTGTTCTGACCAACTGAGGAAAGAGCAATAAATCGAGCTGACAATGGTGATTAAATCTAACGATCGCTTAGTTCAAACTGTGTTTGAACTTTATTCGTCTTCGTCCTCATCTACCTAAGCACACACCGTTACACTATGTGTATTTAGTGTGTATTAGCGTTACCTGTAGATTTCAGTTTCTGTAGTCACTCCGCAGTCTTTTGCTTTTGACTACGGGTGAATCTCCAGTTGTCACTGATGATTGTCATTACAATCCACCATCAAAATGATAGGTTTAATTATTGCAGCTGCTGTGAGAACCATCTGCTACCAGCAGCATCCTTCACGTGCCATATAGCCTACTAGCTGGGACTCCTTCTCTATGTAAACAGACGTGACGTAATGACGCAAAGACAAACGGCTGCATGCTCGAATTTCCAAATCCACCAGTACCACCTGATTAGAAAACATTATTACAAGCTTACCATTGTGAATCAGGCTAAGGTAAGGAGATAGTTTTGAATACTGGCTGGTTATGTACTTGCTCAAAAATTGATTTTGGATCATTTTTAAAGTTACGGACTGCAGCTTTAACCAATGTCTTTGCTGCTGACCTTCAATGATCTAATTCGTCCATACTAATAAGCAAAAATTACTTTAGATTATTAGATTTAGAAATAAGAGTGTTGAACTTCCTTCTCCTGTGTCCTATTCTTCTTCAATCCAGAATGGCAGCACAGCTGAAAGGTTTGTTTGAGCTGCGCCCTCTACTGTACAGCTGTAAATATGCATTTCCTTCAGCCTGAGGCTTATTCATTTCATTTTTGGTATGAAAGGGTCTTTACATTTGCCAAAAATATAACTTTCTTTTGTTAAAAAACAATCAAGCAAGCCCAGCCCAGGTGAGAAAAAGTAACGCAAAAGTAATGTAATGCATTACTTTTCATAAAAAGTAACTAAGTAAAGCAATTAGTTACTTTTTAAGGGAGTAACACAATATTGTAATGCATTACTTTTAAAAGTAACTTTCCCCAACACTGGTAATCATTCAGTGCCTTGATGTTACCATCTGATTCCACTGTTTCATGATACTACCACAATAAAGGACAGAACTGTCAACCCATTCTGTTTGCACAAAAAAAGGTAGTCATCTTCTGTATTTAAAGATTCATTTTGCCTTTTATTATGATAGGATAGTATAGAGCAGACAGGAAGCGAGGTGGGAGACAGGTTCAGGAAAGGTCCGCGAGCCGGGACTCGAACTCGGGTCGCCTGAAGTGCAACGGTGCTATAAATTGGCTATTGGCGCCAACATCTCCTTCTGTATTTAAAAAGCTTGTAACTTCAACATAAAGAAATTTATAGAGAAAGAGATTTGCATTTTTCCAACATGTTGTGATGGATAGCGAGGAATGGATCTCAAAAGCAAGAGTACCGCGACCTACCACATTCTCAACAAGAAGCCAACACTTCACACACACCTGGCTGATCTGCATTCTTGGGTTACAGACCTCACGGTGTTCCCTTGAGGCATTTTTACTTTTCTTGTGTTGCTTGGGTTGTGTGAGTGTGCATAGGGTGCAATTTAAACACGACTCTATTGTTTTACACTTTATAATCGTTACTCCTTTGAGATCAACCCCAACATTTCTTGGTCTAATGTATATATAAGCATCAGTTTGACATTAAACAATCTCATTAGCTTCAGGACTCTTGAATCAAAAGAACTTCAGTTGAGTAATTGTTACACAAGCATATTTCATACCACAATGACATGCAGTGGAGATATATTTCAGGCTGTGGTCACCGCTTAAATTTGGTTCCTGTTGCGGCATTCCTTTGAACGTCACTGTGGAAAAAGCTTACTCCATCATTACGGCTCAGAGCACAGAGGAATTCTCAGCATTCAGAACCCGAGTTTAAATGAGAATGTGGAAGTGTGGTGTGACATTGCAAAAAATCTCTAATTCCTGGATGTTAAAAACCTCATCTATATCCTATGTTTTCCCACAGTTGTTCTGAAAATCTTGGTAGAGTCTTCAAGGCGTCATAACATGAGAAACCACATTCCTGAATCTACTGAAATGAACGAATTCAATTATACTATGAAAACGCTAGACATTTCAGAACTTCCTCCCCCATTCAAAATTAGTATTTATTAAAACTAAGCTGCAAAAATCTCATTCCAAACAAATTACATCTCAAAGAACATATTACAACATGACTGTCTGTATTTATAAACTAATAACAACACCTACTTGGTGATTAAAAACCCGTCCTGTCACAATAACGAGGAGTACGATTATTATTAAACAGTGGAAAAAGTACCACTTTAAGAGCAAATGACAAATAAGAGTGTTCAAGATAATGAAAAGGAAAATGTTTTTTTGTTTTTTTTAATCTACTTTAAACTGCATGTGCCATGTTCTTACAAATGTAATGTTTGCATGTTGGTTTCAAAAACCCTTTTCAACAAAAGTTAAAAAATTAAAAGTTCATATATATCATGACTTATTCATTCGTGTGCCATATGACATTTTTAAACATGAACTCACCTTGTCATGGCATAAAAAGGTCAAATTATATGATATTTTAAGAAACTAACTGATCTTGACAAACAGTCATAAGGGTCTTCAGGGGTCCTCTGTATGATATCACTTCCTGTTTTATGCCTCTTTTTTCCCCCCCTGCATGTTTCTGATGTGGTCGCATCGCATAAGAAATGTGTTCATTGTGTGTATGTTGTATGTGAATTGTTGCTTTTTAATGTATTTATGAATAAATTATTATATCAGCACCTCTCGCTCTGCATATCATTCTGAAAGACCCAACATTAAAAATTAGCATCTGAATTTTTATTTTTACAAACATGCTAATAATTTTAGCCTGATTTTAAAGGGTTAGTTCACCCAAAAATGAAAATGCTGTCATTAATTACTCACCCTCATGTCTGTAAGACCTTTGTTCATCTTCGGAACAGTCTTACGGGTGTGGAACGACATGAGGGTGAGTAATTAATGACAGAATTTTCATTAGTAGACTTTTCTAGAGTATTTCAGTGTAAATCATTTTCTGTCACAATGTAATTCAGCATTTGTGAAGAGATAGTCACGTCAGCAAACACACAATTTGCAATTAAGCTGTTTCTTATTTCACATGTGAAGAGGGTGTTTAAAATAAAGTCTTAAAGGCACAGTAGCAAAAAACTAAATTAAAACATCTGTCATTATAAGTGGGTAGAATAAAAAGAAAATTATATAAAACCTTTTTTTTTTTTTCAACCTCATTTTGCGAGGTATACACTGAAGGATTTTTAATGGCTTTTTTGGGGGGGGGGGGGGGGGGGGGGATAATGAATGTTCAAACTTGGCAGCTTGTGTATTTTTAGCCCGTCATATATCATGACATTTGTTGTATCAGGCATCAGGAAGCCAATGTGTGACTCAAAGGATGTTTGTAAAAGTAAGACCGATCGCACCCGGTGTTTGCTCAAGTGTGGTAATCCATAGCTCAGTTTGCTGACAGTCAAACTTCGTCTTTCTTATCATTGCCAGGACTTCAGTTCCTATAGCACATGAGAGAAAGGCACACAAAACAGGGCCAATAACAACCCCCCCCACTCCCGGGTCTGGGTTCGAGTAGCTTTTTACTTTTAATCAGATTGGCCTAATGCCTACAGGTCGCCCACGCAGCTTGAGCAGAGGAGACAATTGATACATATGCTTGTCCCTTTCCCCCTCCTCCTCTCTGGAGTGTGACAACAAAGCGTCTTTGTAACCCCAAGGAAGAGACACAGTGGACCTTTATCTGTATGTCTAGTGCATCCAAAAAAAAAAAAAAACTTGCAAAAGCTTTGTTCATTCGCCTTCCTGTGAGGTCATACATATTACATAAGGTCTTGCATCCTGTTGCACTGACCTGGGGATTTTAGGCCAGACGTTGGATGGTGTTTCTCGGCAGCGGCCCATGTCTGGCCAACTTTTGTTGTGACGTCCTGTGGCAACATCCAGTACATTTAGTCTATCGTACACATCTATTTCCCTAGAGACAGAAAGAGTTCAAGGACTAGTTCACTCGCAAAAGAAAATTCACTCTCACGGGTTTTAAACAACGTTCTACTGTTAAACAAGAAAGCAGACATTTTCAAGACTGTTTTTCATGCTCTTTCAATGCAGTTACAATGAACATTTAAAAAGGATACAAAGGCAATTCAATGAAATAAAAGCTAGGTGTGTGCCTTTTAAACTGTCCCTCACAAAAAAAAAAAGTATATTTCAAGTTCATTTTATAAAGTATACTTAAGTAAAGTTCAAGTATTGTTTTAAGTGTACTTAAATAGTAAGTACACTAATATCAGTGTACTAGAAGTATACTTGTAAGTGTACTGTTTCAATACTACTTGGGACTAAATTAGCTCACTAGTGTATAAAAGTATACTTTTAAGTATACTTTAAGTGTATTAGTAGTAAACGTTGAGTACACAACTAGTTTACAAGTTTGTACTGCAACTATACTACAAGTGAACTTATAGGTATACTGATTTTTTTAGTTTATGAAAGAACACTTTAAAGTATACTCTCAGTAAACTACTAGCTAGTTTTATACTGCAATTATAAAGTTTTCTTTAAGTGAACATAACATCAAACTTATAGCTTACTATTTATATATTATTTTTGCACTTTAAATATACTACTATGTTCCTATTTAGGTAGGCCTATTCTTTTTTTTATATATACTTGAAATATACTTTTAACTCTACTTTACCTCTTTCCATTTTAAAAACATTTTATTCTAGCTTTACATGTGCGTAAACAAGCATTGTTGCCATTTGCTTTCAGTTGAAAGTAGCTAAAACTGGTCACTAAATGTCGCTAGATGACGTCATACTGGCGAGTCCACTGACCTATATTAATATAAATATAGATTTGTGGGCGAGTCATGGAATCTAGATAAGGTTTGTCCAAGAATTTGCAAGATTTGTCGCTAGGCTTTTGTAAAAAATGTCTCAAAAGGGCCAGGTGAAAAAATCGCTACATCGGCAGCACTGTAAACAATGTTTCTATTGTTTGTTTCTGCTTCTTCTTCACCTGTGTTTTGATCTTTATATTCTGTACTATTTCAGAAGATGCGTAATAGTACTGTATAGCAGTGAAAACGTGGATAGCTGGAAAATTCAGTCAATGTTGGGAAAGAGTAAAATATATTTGAAGTAAATTCCTATGTTCACTACCAGTAGACTAGCCTGCACAAAAATTCAGATACTCAGATTTAGGAACATATCAATATGTTCAAACAATGTAAGTTTATAAGACAGTATGTAAAACTATGTTTAAACTAAATAGTCTACTCAATCAAAGGGTAAATACAACTACAAGCCAAGTATCCTTAGAATACTTAATTATACTTTGAAGTATATCTTGATCAAAATATTGAGTACAAGTATAGGCCAAACAAACGTAGTCTTTTCTGTCAGTGTAAGTCAAGTATACTTAAGTGCAATTTTCATTATATTTCTGAGAAGTACATAAAAAGTAGACTGAAAGTCTTATTTTTTTTGTTGTTGTTTAAAAGAAGTATACTAATAGCACACTTGAATAAACGTATTTTTCGTAAGGGGTTGCAAATTAGAGGTCATTGAATTCAGAATGAATGAGAAGGTAAATGCAACAAGTAGCTGATTTTGTACACAAGAACATACAATGTGTACCACTCTCACAAAGTAAATTAGCAAGAGAAAGACTGAATGAATACAATAACAATTTGAATACTGTAATTACGTTATGGTTAGAATCATGTAACATCTTATCTAGGAGCATAAGTTGGAAAAACATCCAAGCCTCAATTAAAGGAAAAACACATGCAACATACTGACCATTTCATACCAAGACAGCCAGTCAGTGTTACAACAGTAATTCTTGAACTCTAACCTTAGAATTTCTCTTGCACCTAAAACAATTTTCCAGGGAGACCTGAGCTCACAACCTCAGTAATGCCCTGCTGCCTCATAAGTGCAGCAAGCTGACCGATTACATTAGCTTACATACACAAGCCCCAACCTTCAGATCTCTATTCTACAGAGTGTCCAACTCAATTGTATTTGGTCAGCCAATTTTATACCTGTTTTTCACATTGCCTCTTGAATAATCTTTTAATTGAAGCAGGCTAGGAAAGACTGGTCTTTTGTATTAGCTCTAGAGCTCTCTTCTTACTACAAAGTCTCTTGATCCTAAATTGCAAAATTACTATCACACTTTCTTGAAGTGACTAAGAATATTGACATGAGGGAGGGAACTTCATTTCATTTAGTCTCTTTCCACAGTGCCCTTCAAGGCCACACAAAAAAGCCCTGAATGTACAATGCTGTGGGTCCTCAGGACCAGGACTGAAAACCACTGGATTAGCACATTCTATAGCAGGGTTTCTTAACTCTGGCCCTTGAGATCCACTACCCTGCAGTGTTTAGCTCCAACCCAAATCAAACACACCTGAACAAGCTAATCAAAGTCTTCTTTTGATTACTATAAAGTTACAGGCAATTGATTTTGTTTAGGGTTGGAGCTAAACTCTGCAGGACAGTGGACCTCAAGAGCCAGAGTTGAGAAACACTGTTCTAGAGTCTCTCGCTCTCTCTTTCTCTCAAAAAAGCTTAGAATATGCTACAGAGTGTCTGCGTCTATTGAAGATGGACAGCCAGTGTTAGACCTGTTTTTTGCATTAGCAACTGAAATCTCTTCTTACTACAATTTCATACAAACACACAACATCACCATTTCCCTGCTGTATATTGCCATACTGTATGAGTACAATGCACTGACTAGTTGTGCCAGTAGAGATGGCCTTTCTGAAAAAGAATGGAGAACACAGTGAGATCTTAAACCTTCGGTTTCTAAAACTGAGCTACTAAGTGCAACCTCAAATACAAGCCCCAACCTCAAAAGAAGAGTAACAAAAATGCTACAGATGCTAACCCTAATGGCCAGAACTCAGTTCTTGAACTCGTCAATGTCTCTTGCAATCTAAAATTACATGCCAGGTGAATCTCACAACCTCATGCCCTGCTGTAAGTACTGCAAGCTGACCGATTGCGCCACTTAAACACAAAAGGTCCAACCTCCAAGTTTCAGTTAATTGGGCACATTCTGAAGAGAGTCTTCCAGCTTAGCCTTTAATTCTAAAACCTCAAGTGAGGCTCAAACTCACATTCACATTTTCCTGCTGCGCAACACCTTATAAGTTCCTTCCGCAAACTGATTGTACCACTCGAGCAGCAATCTTAAATCTTTATTACAAAACACTATAGGGAAAAGCCAACTTAAAATGGTAGGTTTAGATTGAGGCTACTTACACCAAAATTCTTGCTCGATGGAAGATTAGTACATGCTAGAGTGTACACCTGTTTTTTGCATAAACTGCTGAGTTCTTCTTACCACAATGTCTCTTACATCCTAAAACCATTCTCCAGGTGGGGCTCCAACTCTGCTTTGCTTTGCTCCACACTGCTTTTGCGTGACTGATTAAACTACTGGATACGCCTTTTTGAAACTGACCATAAGAAAAACCAAAACCAAAAATCATACACAAGTCTCAACTTCAAAGAAAGATTAACACACGTTATATACTGACCACCTTGATTGAAAATGGCCAGCTAATGTTACACATTTTTTCTCATCAGCTCTTGAACTCTCTTCTAATTTAGGATTGAACACCATGAAAAGAGCCCTTGTATTTTTTTTGTACTACAATGTCTCTTGCATCCTAAGATCATCCTCTGCTTGTGGCTCAAACTCATAACCTCAGCGTTGCCCTGCTGCTTAGCTTCTTTTAAGCACTGCGCTAAATGACAGTTTTCACCACCAGAGCTGCTATCAACACCACAGGATAAAGACCGGTCTAAGATGAGTCTCAAACTCAGAACCTCACAACCATATTATCATATATCCATATTTATTTATTTTTGAGCATAATGTTTGCTAGCTAGTAAAAGGCCGTGCGAGAAAACCTCACTCTCCTGGCCTCAAGAGGTGCACTAGCGACTGGCGTTAGAGGCTGCAGTCTTTAGCGTCTTTGTTAGCACTCCCGCCTCCCATGCTGGAATCAGTCGTTTGAATCCTGCTCGGAGCGGGGCAAGCAGAACCGGGGGGTTACATTGGTTCTGTGACCCCGATGGGAGTGAGGTTTAGGGGGGTGAGTGTAATGGAGGCAAATTAGTAAGACTTGTGCAAGTAAACCTCACTCCCCTGGCCTCAAGAGTTGTTCTAGAGACTACGGTCTTTAGCATCCTTGTAAGTGCGCCCGCATCCCATGCTGGAGATGTCGATTCAAATCCCACTCTCAGCGGGTCAAGTAGGACTGGTTACATTTGATGCCCTGACCTGGATGGGAGTGAGGTTTAGGGGGGTGAGTGTAACTGAGGCAAGTTAGTAAGAGCTGTGCGAGTAAACCTCACTCCCCTGGCCTCAGAGGTGTGCTAAAGACTGCGGTCTTTGGCATCCTTGTTAGGGCGCCCGCCTCCCATGCCAGAGACACTGGTTTGAATCCCACTCGGAGCGGGTAGAGTAGGACTGGTTACATATATGATACCGTAATTCAGTACCTCACTCCTTCCTCAAGCAGGCACTACGATGAATGCAGTGTATGAGGTGAGGTTTCTGACCAATAAGAGCAATTTCATTTTAAAACAAAATTAACCCAAATACCTGAAAAGAAAAGCACAGATCTTAAGATCAGTAGTTCACCCCAGTTCACCCCATTAATAGTCCATGAACTTCTTTTTTGTGTGTGTGTGTGTGTGTGTGTTTTGCCTTTACCTCTGTGTTGCAATACTTGTTTTGTTTTTGTTTGTTTTTTTCAGTGGCTCCAACGAGTATTTGTACACTGAGATAAAAGCCACATTTAGATGACAAAAGATATCAAAATACCAGGCCATTTTGAAAGAAAGATAGCACAAATACACTTTTAATGAAGCTTGTTAGGTTTGTGTTTTAGTAGTAGAAAACAAGATTTACTACACAAAAAGACAGGTTATGAAATGTTAGTGGAACATGTTCATAGTTAATGATGAACAACACCTTGTGGTTACTCTTCTAGGAAAGCCGTGTGAACTCTGACATCAGTTAACTAAAAGTAATCACAAAAATGACTCAGAAAAGTAAAGTTATAAGTTATCTGGTATATAATGTCTAGCAACAGTTGTTTGGAGATGCCAATTACTGCAAGTGTCCAAATACGTTTTGAGAGCACTGTATATTATCAATTGTATCTAACTAACATTATTAACATTCATTATCATATGTAAAATAAGTTAAAAGATCTCTGACAATTTAACACAGATTTTTTTTTTTTTTTTTAAAGTTGGCATGAAACAGAAGTTGTGAAGTTTTCATCCCTATTATGACGTATATCCGAGTGAAATGGCTTCTCGAACAAGAAAAAAAGTAGCCCACAAGTAAACATGTCATCGGAAAAGAGATGTCGCTACAAGAGGAAAGGGAAATTATTTAGATTAAATCATTTATAATAAAAACTGCAATATTCCATAAAAAAATAATAATTGTCCAATTTGATTTCATGGTGATTTTAACACTTTTTCTGTCCTTAAAACACCTTCTTTATAACTATAATGAAGTAAAAAAGCAATGGTTCGAGGACTAGTTGAGCGGGTTGCAGCTGTCTTCGGTCTGAGTGCCATGCATGTATGAAATGTCTCTGCGGTCGTGTCGGTCTGTACACTAGGGGAAGTGTTTGGCTTTTGACAATGAGCTTCCTAGGAATGCACCACTGCCGAGGCCAAGTAGGCGTGTTGCACTTCTGATATCGAAAGCCAAGTTTGGTTGGCTCTGTCCCCTCCGGCGCCTGTGGGGGGCTGCTGCACTCAGTGGAGGGGCTGTTTTTCACACAGCCCGCAGATAAGCAAGCACTGTGTGTGTGTCTGCACGTGTGTATGCTTGCAACAGTACTTGAAGCATGAAAATCTGCAAACTGTAAAACAAAGATAGATTACACATATAATGTTAATACTTAATACAATGTTTCTACATGTATGTAATCTCATTTTGCTTGTTGCTTCCTGTTCCTGTTGTCCAGAGACAAAAGACTGGGCTTTGGGAGAAAGGCATTTCATCATGAATGTTGACACGGAAGAATCTTTCCATTACATGGCAAATTTATAGGGGAATTGTAAAGGATTTTTTTGTAAGACAACCCTGCTATGCATTTTTTACAACTGCATTTGGAGCACTGAAAATCCATTCGGGCTGGGTGTTAGCACAGACCAGGCCTCAGATACAGACCGGCAATAAATGGTGATAAGAAGTGCTTTCCGGAGCAGCGGTGGAGAGGGGAAATGATGCAAGACAGTAGCCCTTTGTTTTTAAAAGTTGCTCGCTTGGGTCTGTGCCATGGAGTTTGCAAAATTAGTGTGGCGAGCCGATTTGAGCTGAAAGATTGGGCCAATTCTAAGGGCCATCTCTGTGTCTGGCTTTCCTCACTTTTCCTCACCTCAGATGATTTTATTAGTTTCCATTAAACATCACATTTACATTTATGCATTCAGCAGATGTGTCTATCCATGCGTCTATCTATCCATATTTTCTTCCAAAAATGTAATTGGTATTATAATAAAATTCTGGTTGACATTAGACACTACTGTCATTAAAATGGACTTTTGATCATTTTTGTTTATTTTACTTTATTTTATAGGTTATTTCGATTGTTCATTTTTATTTAACATTTCTTATTACAGAAAGTTATTCACATAGAAAATACGGTATAACTCAGAAATATATATATATATATATATATATATATATATATATATATATATATATATATATATATATATAACAGAAATATTATACATTTTTAATGGATTTCAAGTATAATGCGTAGGAAAGCCTAAAAGCATAATGTAGAGTGGCTAAAACCATCAAAAACATTAGCAATAGCCCTGGCAACCCTAAAATGACTCTCATCGCATCTTAGTCTAGTATAGTATAACTTTGTTTCAGTTAAAACATCAGATGATTCAAGTTCAGTCAAAGACTCTTTTCAGGAATTCTTTACTGTACATTAATCAAGTTGTTTCTGTCTGTGCCAGTGTTAAGGTAACATTTTGAAATATCTTGCACTTGATGTTCCTTTCAATCCCCAGATTCAATTTCAGCAGATTTGCACACACACATGAACCAGAGGAAGTTCCATGAACAGTGTCACCTCCAAATTCCCCCCTGCCTTGCAAATCTCTGAGCTTCACTCTTGTTTGCCTCTTTGGTGCATTGCATTCATATCCGAGCATAGTGAGGGAGGGGTGGGTGTGAGTGGGGGGTGGTTGACAGAGAATATGAGTAAGAATGAGAGGGGAGGGCATGAGTACAGCAGCAGATGTGCTCAGGAGTTTTGCAATATGTCATTCGCAAGAGGACGTTTTCTTGAACCAAGACACCATGGATGAGTTCACTTCGGAAATGCACATGCAAGCCAGGCTCTCGACGCAGACTGAATTGTACAAAATGACTGGCCGCGTGACTTAGCGAAAGCAGATGCCAGATAGAGAAGCTAGGAGAAAGTTCAGGTGTTTGATGCATGCAGAGTTGGTTTAAACTCAGCTGAGCTGGGCCGGGCCAATTATGTTAAAAACATTTGTGTTCCCTGCTGAAAAATCCGGCAGAAACCAGCATGAATTCCATGTTGGTCCAGGCTGGTTTATGTTGGTTAGAGCTGATATAGTGCTGGTCAAGCTAGCGGTTCTCAAGCAAAACTGAGCTGGTTTGCTGGTCCACCATCTCTCCTCCTTCCCATGCTGGTCTCAGCATGCAAAACAAACCTTATGCTGGTGACCAGCAATGCTGGATATTTAGGGAGGGTTACCAGGTTACTAATGTTTGTTAAGACGTTAGTTCTTTTGCTCATACTCCTTCTACCTCCTAATCTTAAGTATTAGTAACTCACCCTGCACATTATGTGATTTGTTGAGGAGAGATGTGCTATTACTCTTCTGAACAGTGAACAGACTAATTATTTTCAAATGGTGGGCAGATAAATTATGTTTTATTAACAAAGTTGAGGAGGAGCACATTCAGATAATCTACCCAATCAGCGTGAGGAGGCCTATATATAAATAGCTAACTTACCCCACAACAGTTTTGCAGCATTCCTCTTCCACCCCAACTCCTTCCACTCAACTGTTCATATTTCAGCTAGGGATGAGGTGGGGGTGCTCTGGGTTTGGGCCACACTTGGAGCCTCCACCCCGGTCAGCATACCAAATACATGTTTGAATGAGGGACACCTTTGAATGAGGGACCCAAGCCATATCTAGACACCAGAATGTCATACATTCATGCAATAGTAATCAGGTTGATGGCTCAATTGGACTGATAAGGCTTCATGTAAACATCTCAATCGATCCCATTGAGTTCAGCCTGAATTCAATTTTGATCGGATTGGAAGGGGTAGTGTAGACCTGAAATAATCCAATCAATAAGTAAAAAATTAAAGGGGGGGTATCACACACAATGTTCTCATGATAATCTTGAGTACATACAGAGTAACAATGCATCCTTCATATCTCCGAAAAAAATCTTTAGTTTTATCATATTTATAAAAGATAGATACGCTGTATCGAGTCTTTCCGAAAAGACTCTCCTGGAGGCGTTCCTGCCGTCAGTGCTGTGGGCGGAGCTAAAGAGTCACGAGCGCGCACAGCTTTTGTGTGGAGATCGTCGCAGCAAAAACGTCCATGTTGTTTACATTACATGCACTTGCGCGCCGACTGCCAACAAAACACAGACATCTGATGCAGCTTTGCTCACCACCCGTGATCTGCAAATACAGCGCCGAACTGGGACTTGTTTACAAAGCATTCATCACCAAAATTCCGGGAACAAACAAACATATGTGCACAACTCCGTTGCTGCCCCAGAAAAACAAACTTCATCCACTGTTCCCACGCTGGGTTCTTTGGGAAGCTGAAAAAGGTCATCTTTCCCTCACAACCAAAAACTTCGTCTCATTTCGGAGGCTGCGTCCTTCGGAGATCGCATTTGAAGGCTGCATACGTCATCAAGGATGTCTTATTTAAGAAAAGTAACAGTAATAAAATTGACTGATATTCATTGTGAGGTGTAAAATATTGTAATTTCTTTCTTATGTTGCAGTCTAACGGTTATTTTTCTTAAATGAGATGATGTATGCAGCCCCTGAATTGTGACACAGCCATTGTTGAAAAATATCTCGGTTCCCGTATCCAGAACGAAACGCGTTGATGGGCGTGCGCTGGCTCTTGCTCTGGGTGATGTGTGTGCGCACACTTATCAGGAAGAAATGCCTATACAAGGAATTCCGCTCTCTTTTGACGTCATACAGGCCATACTTGGAAAAAAAAAAATCTCTGAAACCCGGTCCGAAACCGGAAGTTGTGTGTTTGGCACAGAAATACTTCATCATACGTCAAACTCATGTTTTGAAACTTTGTCCATGTTTAACATGAGAATGCAACTCTTTATAAGTCAGAATAAATGAAATAGCATTACACCCACCCCCCTTTCTATCGGATTCAAAAAATACCTTGTGCGTGTGCAGTGCAGTAATTTTTATGTCTCACAAACATTTATTTAAGTCTTACGAACCGGTAAGTGGAGGAGACTACGTTTATTTACTAAAAATTTGCTTTAAAAGCTCTTCTGTCGTATATGTCAGCTTTCTTTTTAGATGTCATTGATTGCAAAAACATCAATATGCTGCAGTGAAGACATATTTTTGAAGGCCAAAGTTTGTATCATCGTAAAAGTTTGTATCGTAAACCGAAAAGGATTTTTTTTCATTGGCATTTGGATTATAGCAGAAAAGCTCTGTGACCAACAAAGGTTTATGATTCTTGATAATCATCACAAATGAACACAGTTTATGAATTTTGAAGCCTAAATACAATCATCAGAAGTAAAAATCTAAACGCAGGCTGTAAATAAACTACACCATGGTTGCATGACTTCAACGTCTTTAATTAAAAACCTTTTTCCCTGAACGTTTGAGCTAGAATAGTTTACAAGAACACAACAAGTACATGAGTGTTGACGTTTTATGTTCCCGACAACCTCTGTAGTCCTATTCAGCCACTTGTTAGCAACCACCTTTTACAAGACAAGTAAGCTTTTAAAAATCACATTATTACTGTATTACTGATATTTTTTATGTTGTAGAATGAAACATGAAAATATCTTGAGCTTGTGTTCACCACAGACCTTATTTCAGGCCATTGGTTTCAGGACAATGGAATCAGAAGTGCTAAAATGCTCATATGTTGCAGCACACTATTGTACTCACAGTAGCTCCGGTGACATTATTGTGGTGACCTTTTCTTGTTCTGAACACAGTGAGGTTACAAATGTAATGCACATGTAAACGAGTATGTGAATTGTAACAGCCATAATTTGAATAATTAAAATGTAACACTAAAAGCACAAATGTTTGAGTAGATATTTGCTTAGGTTTATAATATTTATGTACATTCGTTGCGCACCCCCCTGTTTATTCTGTAATGGTTTGCTCTGTTTTGCTACTGGACTGCCTTTAATATTGTTCTGTTTATTCTAAGCGCATGCTTGTCTGTCACTTTAAATGCTCAAGCTCGTTACAGCAGGATGGATTCTGATTGGCTGTCAATGTTTTTATCATTCATCAGCTGGATAAAAACGTTCTGAAAGTTTCTCTCTGCCCTTGTCGTTATACCTGTGGTGGGGACTCTGCTATTCTTTATTACTAAGAAAGATTTTTAGAACTTTATCATTATCTTTATAGTTATCGTCTTTGGTGTGAACGGGCCTTTCGATTAGATTAGATTGATTTTTGACCGTTTCTTTTGACTGTGCTAGAACTTTAAGTAAACAATTGAAACCTGAATGAAGATCTGAGTCAATTCTTTTCGCCGAAAAAATAACGAAAGATTATTGCTACTACATGAGTCGAATTTAAGTTTAGGGTCCATATAAACAGGACTTTCATAATCTAAAATTGGACTGGATTTATTCAGATTGACAAGTACTAGTGCATGTAAACATACCTATAGAGACTTGAAGGTGGGCTCTGTTGACCTGGGCCAATATGATACCACCTAGTATGATAACACCCTAGTTATTACCCAGAAACCCTAGCAACTGCATAGCAACCCATTAAAGTAACAGTCTCTCCCTATATCCAGGAGCCTGTCCAGTGTTGTGCCAAATTTCGACCCCCTGCCAAATTATAACCCCCTCATTGAAGTCGCTACCTGATTGCCTAATCTTAACCCCACCCCTAATCCTAACCCCTCCCCCACTCCTACTCCTATACCAACACTAGGGGGGTAATAATCTAGCAGGGGGTCGAAATTCAAACACAACACCAGGATACCAGATTAAGAGAAAGGTGAGGTGAATCTCGTCCCCAGGTACAAAGGTAGAGCTGATTTTGATCTTATATATCTAGAGAATGGTTCATTATGTTTTTACTCAGAATACCATAGCATCCCATATTCATGACATTTTCAGTTACGGAAAATTATATTTTTGTGCAATAATTACTAAACTGTACAATTATGTACAGTCCCAGGAAAACAATTCCATACATAGCTGTACTACTCTCATGTCTTCATCATGTAAAAAAAATCGAATTATTTCAACTCAATATTTCATGTCCATTTATTTGGAAAGTAGCCAGCTGATCACTATGCCTGGGTTTATACTGCAGTAATAACTGTTTAATTTTATTTCTTTGACAAAAAAGTATTTTTTTACCATTTGAATTCGACCCACCTAATGCATGAAAGTGAAGATTACAACTTGTTTTAAATGTTCATATTTTTCAATAGCATGTTCTGTATGAATGCAGGGACACTGAAGACACAACACAAAGAGTTTTATATTTAACAATATATATTTTCAGATTTCAATGTACATTCCGTTTTGACATAAGCTTTTATTCACAAACAAAAGTAGGCATCTAAATAAATACTATATAAAATAGAACTTCAAAATAAATATATCTATAAAGGGACATTTTCATATGTGTGAGAGATTTTTTTTTCTTTTTGCTTTTTTAAACAAAACAAAAGCACATTGCTCTTTTCTTTAATCCTCAACATTAACAATGAAGCCAAAAAATAAAAATAAAAAATGCAGAGAGTACAAGCCCAGTTTGGAAGGCAGCTTAAAGTGGGTTAAAAAGAACAGGTTTCTAGTGGCCAAGAAACTGTACCACAAATAGACATTGCGTCCTGATGAAAATATCTCAGCAATGGGTTGATAGAAGGAAGATCCGTGTAGGCCAGATTATTATGCGAACAACCATAAAGTTTGTATTTTACAGCTGTATCTTTCTCTGTAGTCGAGATGAAAAATAAGGTGGGGCGAAAAAGCAACACCGAATTGGATGGAATGGAATGTTACTTGAGAGGGATCCCCGTTCCTCCCAGACAAGTTCACGCACAGCAGCTGTATATGTCAATCAAGCACTGAAGATGTTGCACCATTTTAGGAGGAAGGAGGAAAAACAAAATGCTTGGCCACACTCGGTTTGAAAAAAATAATAATAATAATAAAAAAAATAAAAAAAAAACGTTACTTTGAGAGTGATAAAATGCCATTATTTCGGGGAATTCAATTAAATCTACAGTTTCAGGGGCACTGAGGAACCGGGAAATAGCCTTGCCTCTCTCGTG
Source organism: Elopichthys bambusa (assembly GCA_037101425.1). Taxonomy (NCBI): domain Eukaryota; kingdom Metazoa; phylum Chordata; class Actinopteri; order Cypriniformes; family Xenocyprididae; genus Elopichthys; species Elopichthys bambusa. The sequence continues at coordinate 26,455,699 of CM074450.1, read as the reverse complement.
CTAATGAGGCGTGGCTAGCATTAACAGAGGTATTTTTATTGCCTGGCACACTTTTCTAAATCAAGTGCTTGTAATTGAAATACCTAAACACCCTACCTTCTATGCCACAGCCACATAATCTTAACCCCCACCCGCCCCCAGCCCTCCCAAAAATATAATAATTCATTTATATACTTTTGTACTGAATTGTAATTAAATTGTACCATGCAATTTTCAGGACATTTGAAACATATTTTAAGATAGCTAGTTTCTTGAGACTATTTACAAGAATGTGTAACCTGCATAGGTCAAAATCTAAGATATCTATGGTACATTTGCAACTCTTCCCTATGCAGCTATGCAAGCTTCTCCATTCAGAACTACTCTGGCACTTATCCACGGGTTAGATTGCAAACTTAAACTTAAACCCTAGCCTTATACATTCAAGACTAAGAACAGTAGTGTATTTCTGCTTTTCTGATTTGTGCAACAAGTACAAATGTTGGAGTATGTGGGACTAAATGAGCGAGGTCTTAAGTTCGGTATAAATGCGTGAACCGTGGGTTTGTGTTGAGCAGGCAGAAAACATTCCCTCGTGCTCCAAGACTCTAGGAATCCTGGGAAGTGGAGCAGCGTACCTTTAAGAGCTTCCTGTCGCACTAATTGGCTAAAGTACAACAATGCATGCCCAACAAACAATTAGAACTAAAAATGGTCAACGCAAACTCCATGGTGCACTCCTTTGGCAAAATCTCCATACCCTACATATAACAAAAATATATGTGGAGAAAGCAGTTCGATACTAGGGCACATTGATAGAGCGTTGTGTTTGGTGGTGGTATGGTGCGTAGTAAACTAGAGTAACTTTTCCAACTACAGTGAAACACTTTGTACATGCTACTGTACATAATACTGTGCTTTTGCCTCATTATAATGGTGATACAATTGGCATGTTTAGTTTATTAGCGGCAGAGCAGTATAAGCTAACTTTATAGCTTCTCCTTTTCCCATAACTACTGGCCCAATTCTTCTCATAGCTTATGAATGCTTGGTGTCTGAATTGCTGTGTTTTTCCCCAAACAATTTCGCTGCCTGTTTCCTTATCTTTAGTCACCAAACTAGTTCCAAGCTGAATTCACATGCTGTACATAATTCAGATGAACTGATGATCCCTGAGGTCATTGTCTACAACAAATTGAACCGCTAACATTTGGAAGAATCATTATGGAAGTTCATGTATGCTATGGCATGTCATCAAAGGGACTACTTATGAAAGCTATTTGCCGTCAAAAACAAACAATCTGTCCCCACAGAAGATAGAAACATCCTGCCACGCTGTTATGGGTGGTCACCAATGTCTTTCGCTATAGTACACATTGCATTTAGGGACATCAAGGGAACTTAGAATCCTTCAATGAAACGAAATTACCTCCTATGTTTGCATTTCAAACAACAGAAGAAATAAAGCTCTATAACAAGCTTGTAAATGTACTGTGCAGAGATGAAGTCTGGTTATTTTGATTGTGACGTGTTATCAGCTTGGAATTCGCTGCAACCTTTCCGCAGTGCCAAGATCCGGAGAGGGATTGCCAAAGTATAGAGTGTTCTTGAATGGGTGATATTTACTTTGACTTTTCAAAGCCACCCAAAGAGAAAATAAACATCAGAGGAGAGATTGGAATCTTTCAAAAAAGATATTTTGCTCAAATGCAGCATTCTGCGTTAGCAAGTTCTTTTACTTGGGGCTGAAATGGCAAATACTTTGATCCCACGGCCATCATGAGAACCCCAGGAGAAGAAAATGCAGGCCTCGTCCTCTCTGTAGTACTTTATAAACAAGTGAAATAATGATTTGTGCCCGTTGGTCAGTCAAACACTGCTACTGATTTACGCCAGAATACCTTGAGCGTGAGGATAATGCGTGAACCTTAAGTACCATGATTTTGGGAAGTACACCACCACTGGAGAGGGTCCTGCAAACTTTGCTCACGAGTCTCTTTGTACTCTCCATTTCTGGCACACCATCATGAGGCCTGTTTTTCCAGCTGACAGGCCTTGACCTCTGCCACCTTGCAGGTCTGGGTGCTTTTGCAGCGGCAGCCCGGGCGGCTGATGCCATCGTAACACTTCTGCGAAACCTTGGCGCAACCAGTGGCAGGCAAATAACACATCAGGCAGGGCAGCACCAATGAAACGGCCGCCATGAAGGACCAGCGTGCGCAACAGTTCGAGTGCGAGCAGGAGCACGGCTTGTCAGCACAGGAGCCTTCCTCGTCCTCATCAGTGCAGTGGTAGAAGACGCCCTTGACTAGACACATGCAAGTGACAGAGTCCACTAGGTTCTGCGCTGAGCACAGGCACTCTTGGTTGCAAACCCAACAAGAGGGCAGGGCCCGAGGCAATGTGCACTCCGTGCATCGGCATTTGCCGCACTTCTCGCACAATGGCACGTGCTTCTTCTCCACCGGCAAGGCCGCCACTGCCTTCATGTTCTGAGTCTTGGAGCTCAGCACCTTGGGTTGCTCTGCACCTAGGGTTCTGCCATGGCCATTGCCAGTAGTGTATGGATCCACAACAGGAGGGGGTGCTGCATGGTCCAGCAGTCGTTGGTCGGAGGAGGTGCTGCTGCTGCTGCTGATGGAGCTGGGCCGACCACTGAATGAAATCCAAGGATGTGTGGTGGCATCTGGGACCTCGCAGCGGGACAGATGTGGATGGTGTGGGGCTCCCAGCAGGACTTCCTGCCCCCTCGTGCTTGCCTTGTGGCTTGGCGGCTGTTGTGAGATCACAGCAGGGGTGTCGATGTAGTCATTCTCCAAATGTAAAGATTTCATTTGGTCAATGGGGTAGATAGTTAATGGGTGCTGGAGCCGTCCGTAGGGAACGCGGCTGTCCAGCAAAGGCTGAACCATGATGGAGGAGGAGACTCCAGGAATGTGGTGAGGAACCCTTGACTCCATCTGTAGGTTATGTTCCTCATATACCAGAGATCAGGTCAGCATTTAGCACTCCTGCAAAGATAACAGGACAACTTAGTACTGAAAATCACCCTCACGGCACACTTTTTTTCCCTTGCCAATAACAAATATTGGTTTGTGTGTTGGAAACGCAAGTACATCTAAAACAAAGTGCAAATTGGAGCTTGAAAATTACATAGGGTTAATTGTAATTCGTTATTAGAAGTAAAAAAGAGAACGTGTATAAACCTTCACTTCAACAATCAGATTTATTAGTATTAGTTGAAGTACAAGCCCGCACTAGTGTTCTGAAGGGAGGGGCTTATTTAAAATAAAACATACACAAGTTAAGTAAACCATACATAAGTTAAGATGTACAGTTTTTCTAAAACGATTAAGTTACAAGTTGGTGAAGTCAAACCGGGATTATTTATGATTAATTTGACGTCATTACTCAAGAGTCTAAGGGTAGAAATCCTCTCTTCAACGCAGCTGCACGTTTGAAACCAGTGAAATAATTTCGTTGGACGATCCTGTAAAACATTACACAGGCTATTTGTCTCTATGTGTTTGCTACAGAGCGCTGAATAAAACTGTGTGTGATGTAACAAAATCAACCTGTTGCAGGATTTTTGCGTGAGCTATCTGATATACTGAAGTGGCACAGACTGGTTTCGTTGCGAATAAGGGCTTCTGTGCTTCTCTTATAAGCAAGCTAGCAGCCTCTAAAGTACTGTCGTCTTTTAAAACGACAATTTACATGCTGGCGTGCGTCAATTACAGTTTCATACAAAGCAATCTACATTCAAACGGCGTTTGAAAGGACTTTTACATATTTACTAGAATCGTCTGTCTCTGACTAATCTCCGTTTAGTGTTTTACGCGTTAAAACAGTGTTATTGGTTAAGATGATATAGCGAATGCGCGAGCTGCAGTGAAGCGTCACGCGATGATATTCGACAGAACGCGAACAAACGCTGCTTGCGCGAGCAAACGGCACAGAATCATGATACGCAACACAAAATACTTGTTTCTCCGGTCAAATGAAACGACGTGTATACTGTTAACCTAGAATTCTCACCTGCTCTACGCGTACATTTCATTCTTAAATCGCCCACGACCCTGTCGTGGTTACTGTCCGTAGTTAAATATTTACACAAGGCACATACACCTACAATGCGTTGCTAAAGAACGCCTGTATCTGCGCTTTGTGATAAACCAGCAGCAAAACGACTCGATTCGAAACAAGAATATGTAACTCCATGTTATAGAGTTGTCTTTGACATTTGTATTATAGTTGTTATAGTGTTATATTACAAAAAAAAAAAAAAATAATAATAATAAGTAGAGGGCATTAGAATATATATATATATATATATATATATATATATATATATATATATATATATATATATATATAAACTAAAAACGAAAAGCGGAAAACTCACTTGTATTAGAAAACAGATCATTTCCTTCTCAGTTGAACAGATTATTGCGATATATTCCAATAGATAGATCCAAATGAAGCCACGAAGGAAAAAATCCGGACGACTATCCGTGCGATGTGCACTGCAGTAAGGACAGTCTTCTTCTCCATACGATGTTGCAACTACATGAGGGAAATGGCTTTTTATGAATGGGAGGGTAAGAAACGTACTGCGCAGATGCTTTGACAGATTTTTTTTGTGAATGGGAGGGCATTACGACTCGGGGGTTACACTTTTATGAATGGGAGAGCTCCGGATTTTACGGCGCATGCGCCATTTCAAGATTTCATGAATGGAAGAATGGGGGGCTTTTCGTCACAAGGGCAATGCCAAAGCGGATTACATGAAGAAGGCGGCTACAACTGCTTTAATTCATGTTTTCTATACATTGCCGTATGTGTGTCTTCTTGAGGTCCTGACCTGCTATGGTATGGAAGTACGGTCTTTTGAAAATAAATTTAATGCAACAATTTGAACTGCGTCATCTGTTATTGTTTGATGTGACGCACTGGGAATGTAAAATTGCAGGATAGTGAAGATAACGTTTTAGTCCACAGCACTTCCGAGTTTCATCACCATGGGTTAATTTGTAAGCTTGGAGTGCACTTTATCCTCATTTTGGGTAATCAGAAAACAGGTCAGACTCAGGAACAATCAGTATTGCTTAAAATGGGGGAGGAAAGAGAGAGAGAGAGAGAGAGAGAGAGAGAGAGAGTGTGTTTAATCGGTCCCATTTTGATTTCCCATTTCCAGTTTGATTGAGCTCGCGCACTGGAGTAGCAAAAACACGTTTATGACGCAGCAGCATGAGGTCATGCAGGATCAACAAAAGAACAGGATGTTGTCGATTTGTAACGATCCCACAAGCAGGAAATGTGTGTGAATTTCCTTTTTAACATCCCCCTGTCTACCCTTCCCCCCACGGATAATTCCCAGCTTGTGGCTTGACTAATGCTGTCAAATGTTAATGGGCAGCCTCTACATTAGCACACATTTCCATGACAACATCTGCTTTCATATTAAAAATACAATCACATTATTTGATGTGCTAAATTTAGGTAGGAAAGGTTTTCTTTATTATTATAGCTTTGTTGTAGGTAGGCAAAAAAAAAAAATACTGCGCTATCTCTCTTAGCAAAAAAAGGAAGAAAGAAAAAGAACACTTTTTAATATTGATTAGATGGAAACCTCAGGGAAAGAGAAAGAGCTAAATATAGTGCATACACTCTTTGAACACAGTGTGTTCTCCATTTAGTGCAAATGACTACAAACTGAGAAGAGGATTATCAAATGGGGCAATTTAACATCTCCAATACACAATGGGTTTATCCATATCATGAAAATCCTTCAGCCTAATGTCATATAAATCTAAAGGTGAATGGTTTGTTTATTTATTTATTTACATTCTGCCTAATGTCAAATGAATCTAATGATGACTCACTGATGAACGGTTTATTTATTAATTTATTTATTCATTCATGTTCTGCTTTTCTGACTTTAACCTTTATGTTTCAGTGTTTAAGGTTTAGATTTATTTTTGTGCAACCATTTAACAAATTATAAATAAACGATTATAAATTTAATTGGATTGGTAGTTTGTAGCTCCAAAAAACAAGTTATTAACTGCTTAAAGGGGACCTATTATGCAAAATTCACTTTTGCATGTTGTTTGGCTATAAATGTGTGTTGGCAGTGTGTGTACACAACCACCCTATAATGATAAAAATCCAACCACTCCTTTTTTTTTTTTATCCCCATAAATCATAAGCAGTGTCTCAGAACAAGCCGTTTCCAGATCCGTGGCAGTGTCACAAAAGCGACAGGCCCCGCCCACGAATGTTGACAGACACTGCCGTTTTAACATAGAACTGCCCTGAGCAAGTTCACAGCAAGTTGTACACAGTCCGCCATTACTGCACTGACGAGAATGTCTCCCAAGCATTTTAGGTGTTCTGTAGCTGGATGGATTAATCCACATAGTTCTCTCCATTTACTCCCTAAATCTGAGCCACTGAAGACGAGGTGGATTCATTTTGTTTTCGAAGAAAATGCTCCCTCAACTCTACCGAAATTCGTTGTCTGCGCGAATCATTTCACACCGGACTGCTTTGTGAACGAATGTCAATACAAAGGGACAATACAAAACATACAGTCTCCAGAGGGATACTGGATACGGCAGTAATAAAGGTGAGGGCACTTTATTACAGTTTCATCGGAGCTGATTTACGGATATAAAGTGTACTAGTTTATTAAGCACCACCCGAAAAGGCATAATGTCTTTATATATTTGTTTACTGTTAGTTGTAACAAGTGTTTCTGTGTACTTCGCTGTGTATCTTGATGATAATGCAAGGGAGAAAGACAGAGTTTATGGATAATATTTTAATGCACACTTGAACTGTTTTATTAAGCTCTTACAGTGATTTTCTAGAGTGAAGACAGACGCTTCATATTTTGTGTGAAGTACAATAAACGTTATAAATCGCATTGGTAAACTGGCTTGTACTAATATAGTGGACAAGAAGACAATATAAGTTATAACCGTAACTGAACTAAACTATACCTGTTCTATCTTGATGCGGCATGTATTCGCGGTTTGTCCTGACTGAATCCTGTCAGGGGAGAACGAGCTCTTGAAGCTCCGCCCTCTTAGGCCGAGCGCAGCAGCTCATTTGCATTTAAAGGGCACACACTGAAACTGCGTGTTTTTGCTCAACCCCAAAAAGTGGCAATTTTAACATGCTATGAAAAATTATCTGTGGGGTATTTTGAGCTAAAACTTCACATACACACTCTGGGGACATCAAAGACTTATTTTACATCTTGTAAATGGGGGCATAATAGGTCCCCTTTAAAGTTTAATCACCTAGAACTTTACTTTGTACATGAAAGCAGCACATAAATCAAGTATAATTTCTCATGGCTAACTTAAATTTGTGCTGTTGCTTTTAGGCTAGACTTAAGTAGTGACCTGATTTAAAAAGCAGCAGCCTGTGGCCAATTGGGGGGTCCCTCAGCTTCAAGCCAAGCCCACAGGAAGGAGCTTGTGTGAGGGATATATGCAGAGAATGTAAGCCTTTGGAGATGTGGGCCTGTGTGGGAAGAAGGGGAAGGCCCCTTCTGGTCCCCTGCTGATAGAGAGGGGAAAGCCGAGCTCTTGGTGAGATGGTGACCCTCGACCCTTCTTCAGAGAACTGACAGGAGCGGCCCTGAACTCTCACCCATGGGACAAACTAGCGATGAAGCGTGACCTGTTGCTGGGGGCGTGGACCTGCCATTCAGACCGCAAGCATTCTGGGCATTCCACGCGTCATTCCCTTTACATAGCAGACTTCCCTCTCCCATGAGAACCCACTCCAGTACCCCATATCCAAATCCCAAAGACCCCCCCATCACAAAGTTCCCATTCCTCACCATCAATGCTATCACTGCAAACCCTAATGTTCAAAATAACTAATTGGTTTCAGTCAGACAAACTTAAATTAAGCAAATTAGTTATCAAATGTATATAACAAATTGAGTATTTAGCACTTTCTTTCTCTTTCAAATTCACAGAAGTGATATATTTAAAGTAAATTGAACTGTTTCATTGTTTTGAGTTTTATGAACTTATTTCTTTTAATTTAGAAAAACTTAAGTTGAACTGAAACTGGCCTGGGATTTCCCAGTATGCTTCGCCCATGACACTCGAAAGGGAGTAAATGCTAAAATTAAGTATTATATAAGATTAATGTTAAGTGGAAGATTTACTAGTGATTAATGTTTTGTTATGCTATTTAGAAGAGTTTCTGTTAATGTGGGTTTTTGGAGAGTTACCATCTTGGTGAAAAGTGGTGCATGTGGCTTGGTTTGAGAGCAAGTATGTTAAATGTTTTATGTTTCTGCCCCCATTCAGCAAGAGCTACACCATGCTATTGTTAACATGTTAACAAATTAGCATTTTCTGAATTAGCTATTTTAGCTGGCTAAGTTTACACTAATAAAACTGGTTCACACTGAGGTTATATGAAAATTTTAAGTTAAATGTATGAATTAGTGTATTCAAACATTTCAAGTTAAGAACAATTAAAATTTATATGTACAAAATAAAAGTTCTGCTTAGACTTACTTAAACTTTGAATTTCAAACTGATTGCCTGAAATTCAGGCTTACAGTGTAGGCACCATAACTTAATTTCCACACCTTTTATAGGAAAAAGCCAGAAAAGAGAAATAAATGTCAAATCAGAAACTAGACAGGACACTCAAAGTTTGCCACTGCATATTTTTCAAACTTGAAATTTGAGCAAATAGTGTGTTTGTCAGCCTTGTTATATGTGGGTTTGCATAGAGGACAATCCCTACTTCCTGTGACAGCAGCTGGTTTTCGGCTTGCAGAACTGGATAAAATCAAAAGAAAAGTGTGAGGCCTGTAATTACATGTCAGCTGTTCTTCTTGTTAAACAACCTGATCTTATCTGTATCAAAATTATCGCAGCATCTAGAGTTTACCATGCTCACATTATAGTTTTTTGGCCATTTCTTAATTGAACAGTTATATGTGGCATATGTACTCTGTCAGGCTTGAGTCAGCAGCTATACATCTGGCCATAAGGCTAGTCAGCGCATTCGGGTGGCAAAGTAGGAGGTCAACCGTCATGCTGTCCTCAGTGCTCCTTGCTGACATGAGAATGCCTGACCTTCATTAGTAGTGCATCATGGAGTCACTAACAGCGGGGAGCTATATTTGAGACCTGAATCAGCAATGCTGGCCCAAGCAAAGCACAGTGGATCAGCATTATCCATCCCAAGGAGGCCTTTGTTGACAAGCTATCGGCTAAAATAAGCTCCAGCTGGGAGGAGGCACACATTTCCATCAGCAGCCCACTTCCTGTGAGACAGCAATTTTCTGAATGATGAAGGAGAAACTTGCACACATCCCCGGACATTACTCTAGTTATTTATTTGTTTTATGAATAAAACAAATGAATGATTAATGGGCAGGAGGGCTTTGAGTGCCAGTCACAATGAAGTGCTAAAATCCATTAATACCCACATAATTTGCATCCTTAGGTATTTGTTACCTTTTTCTAAGTGTTATGACCAGATTTCCCTGATATTTTCAGAGTTTTAGCTGCTTTACTGCAGTTTCCATTTTGTTAATTAGCCCTATTGTCTGCTTATCAATCAGATTAGCGCTGGGGGATCTAGGTGGAGGGTGCTGAGTAGAGCAAGTTTACCCAGGAGGAAGTGCAGGGCTTTGATCTCTGCTAATGAGCTGCCAATACTGCCCTCAAGGACTACTTCCTGGGGCCAGCTGGAAGCCTGCAAGTTAGGCCACCTGAAACAACACGTACTCTTTCCCTTTCCAAGTGCCCTCACCCCACCTCAGTTTTTTCTTCAATGGTAACCCTTCCCCCAAATTGAACTCTGTGATGATTGGAGATAGAGGTGGGCTACAGTCACCCAAGGTTCTATTGTCCCCAGTGTATTCATGAACTCTCTATCTAGACTAGTGGCCTGATGTTCTTGGTGACATTTAGCTTTATTTAAATCAACTTTTCCTCTTGGGAAGCGTTCGGTGCATGATGGATGTGACATTCTGTTTGTTCTGTCACTCAAGTTTGAAATGTTTATAATCAGTACTTTGAATTATGAAACCATCAGACAGATTACTTCACAATTTCAAAACCAGACATCTCCATTCCATGGAATGTCCAAACAGGAGTGCGTGATTCACTCCAGAACGCCCCTTAATCCTCACTGCTTCCAGTAAACCTCTCACTGCTGGGTATCCTCTCTCTCCTTTGTGACCGTGGGAGAGGGTTGAAACAGAAAGCTCAGCCAATCCTCAGAAGCTCTGTTTCACATCCATTCTCTTCCCTGATCCAGCTCAGGTACCTGCAGTCCTGGGAAAGAAGCGACTGGCCATGTCTTTCCCCACTGGACATTGAGCCACGCTGAGGTTGATGGCGAGCACACAGCAGCCCCTTTCATGGGCGTGGGGACAGGGCAACACGGGACACTTCCTGGGCTGAATGGCGCCCCGACACTCGACACCTGGGACAGCGGCGCTCCGACGCTGGCTGGGTGCCAGCCTCAACGAGGCACCTTTGTGCTCCTGGTCTCAGTAACCTATCCGGAAAGATCTCTCAGTGCTGGTTCCCATGCATCACTCCAATCTACTTCACACTGCCTTTGTGCCCAACTGGCTCGGGACTCTCCTCACTTCCTTTCGCCTCGATCCAGGCTATAATTGCATGGTCCCAGTGAAAAGCAAGTATGAACTTGAAAGGAGGGGTCTAACTCTTGCTTTGCAGTAGCCTTGGGGATCGGCCCACTGAATACAGTTTCTTGTACATGTAAAACCATTCTCCAGGATTAATTTGAAGGCATTGTTCAAACATGGCCTATCTGGTGTCTCACTGTCTTTACTGCTGCTCTTTATATCCTCCTCACAATGAGGTACAAAGTGCTACATTCTCTCCAAAAATAAAAAAGCAAGCACAAGGATCTCTTGTTGTGACAATCCACAATTGATCTTGAAGCAGGGCATTAAACATAACTAGAAAATATACTAATTTGCAAGAAATGATAACCGCAGCGATCCAGGGGCATAAAAACAGGGGTGTTGAGCCTGTCAAGATGTGAAATGGCTAACCTCAACAAGCCATACAATGGCAACATGTGTGCGGGAGACTAGGTTTGCTTGTTTTGAGGTGCTGCCTCGAAGCCTTGGGCGGCTCGGTCCAAACTCACCAACCCGTCTAGCTTGTCAGACGCACAAGGCTGTCTCCCCAGGATGGTTTAGTGCATTGTACAAAGTGACAAACCCATCAAAGCAGCTGGGCCCAAATAAAAGGTCTTTTTATGACTTTCCTTCAAAGAGCGGCTAGGAGTTCAAAGCACACACAATGAGCGCGAGTCGATGGAAAGTTCAGAATCATACGGAGAGGCAAAGAGATGTGGGGGTAGGGGGTGGTGAGGGCCTCAAAGGGGATTCAATATTGCTCATGAAAGGCCTCCCCCAACCTGCCATACTCTGTGTTCTCCTAGGCAGTAAATCTTCGACATTAGGTTATCATTCTCCTGTACACACCACCTTGCCGCTGCACTAAATATATTTCAATTTCATAAACATATGACGTATTCACGGTATCTTCGGCAGCATATGGTGTGTCTTTTGAAGGCGAAGCAGTCAGTGGCTGTACAGTTTAGCCTGCGCTGCACAGATAAGAATGCAGCTCAGAGTTGGGGAAAATGATTTTGCTTCCTGCCCTCAATTTGTGCCTCCCTTTTTAGAAACAGAGAGAGCTCTTTAATTAAAAATGGATGTCACTTGTGGTAAAAATCTTTATTTATGTGCATACAGTTGTATGCTTAACATCAAATGCATCTTTGATGCCAAGGCATGTTAAGCCCCAATTCGGTCTCAATTTACAGTGTAATGTGAGCTTTCAATAAATACACAGCTTTGATGCAGCACTTCATCTTCTATTGCATTCTGAATGCAGTTTCTGAGTTTGCCTTTTCATAGTTTCATTGGAATGAAGTGAATCAGCCCAGATTTCTTTGCTATCATGCAGTGGTGAGGAATGATGTATCATCAAGAGAACCATGTGTCCAGTTTGTCAACGTGCCTTCTACAGTCATTGGATTTATTTTTGATGAGTCATGTTGAATCAATGTAGAGCACGTCAACGTGACTTGCAGACAACAAGTACTTTACAAGTGGAAACCCTAGAACTGGGGCAAACTTACGATGACCCAAATCTGAGTATATCTGATGCTCATGGGTGAGTCCATTGTTCTGCTATGTGTGCCACTATTTATAGTGGAACATGTTAGCATGCTGGTGGGACTGAAAAAGCCACCTTGGAAAGCTTTTTCATTTGTTGAATTTCACAAATAAGAGTTTAGAATAATCTCCCTCAACCAAGTCTGGGTAACTCTCCAAACAAACATTAACAGTGAAGCAAAGTATCAACTCCAATCAAATGCAAACTATGAGCATGTGTGTGCGGCCTCACTAATTACAAAGCAGCCTGAGTTTACGTTGGCTGAGCGACAGCGAGCGCTGCGGGCTGATCCACTATCCAGCTGACAGATTGGCCATCCTGAAGTTTGGCTTCAGTGAGTGTCATTCCATTCGCTCTGTGCCGATACCATATCAAGTCACCCGTGCTATTGTATAAATAAAGGTATGATTTCCGCTTGTAGATATATAATGCAGGTATCTCCTTACCAAGCCCTCCCTTCCCACTGGCTTTGTGCCTCCGCAGTGCTCCCGAAATCCCCCAGCCCTTTTAATCCCCACAGCAACAAGGGTCTGTTTCTCTGCTTTATACTGAAGTAGGCCTCTGAGGCCTGCTGTATGCCTTAGCCTGTTGGCTAGAAGCCTCCTGTTTACAATTTCCCTATTCCTGTTTTTAATGTTGCTCCGAGAGCAGCCACAAAGGGCCAGTTTTGTCCAGCATGAACAAGGGAGCCATTAGAACAGAGATGGAGGAAGGAAGGAAAGGAGATTTGGGAGGGTTGGCTTTTTGGGGGGGAATCAGGTGCCCCAGGGGGGATTAGTTATCCCAGCTGCTCCTTTTGGGGTAAGACATGGAAGGCATTTTTATTTCAGAAGAAATCAGAGTGAGGGACAGCTAGGATGTATTGAGGAAATTCCAAAATAAATGATATATCCTGGTGACATGAATGAGAAGCTTATTCATAGAAATGAGTAATCTGGAAAAGTTTGCATGTACATGAGGTGTCTTAAAGACATATAATGATAATGCTAGATTTTTTAAAACACTTTGCTCATTAGACACTAGGGGTGTAACGGTACATGTATTCCTCCCGAACAGTGCGGTACAGACGTCACGGTTTGGTTCATGCAGTTAGACGATGAATACAGTAAGTCACAGGCGATCCACACTCCAATCCAGGTAATGGATTGTAGCCTAATCACTTTTAACCAGCATTAACCAAAGATAATCACAATAAGCTCTGTGTTTTGTTACTTTCGATAAGAAACAAAGTGTCATCTTTTAAATTCTATCTATCTTATCACGAAATTCAAACAATAAATGCCATTTTGACGCTTTTTGATGTAGCGTAACAGACACTCTATAGGCGCCTTAGTTCAAACGGCAGCGCGGAGTGTGAGTGAACATGAATGAACATCTGAAGGTATATCGAAAGAGTACAACTTATTGAAACGTCAATAAAACAGCTTGTAAACAATGTCACATAGTATTTACCTCAGAAATGCCATTCAGTGTCCACAGCTTGATAGCTAGCTAGAGAAATAAACTAAATTAAATATATGCACTATATTAGCCTATATATTCATTATGTTTTACTTAACCTGTTAGTGATGTCTTAATTATTTAGTGAATGTTTCAATAAATCCGTCATGAAAACAAGTTATAACAGCCACAGTGTAAATTATTATATTCCAACAATGAATTGGAGAAACATAATTTTATAATTAGATATAGATGTTAATGCAAAAACTGCCTTATCTGCAATTTACATGTTTACATACAATTTTTATTATCATTATTATTATTATTTGAGTGTTGATGATTATATCTAAAAATAAATAGCAACTGAATTTAATAGTTTGGGCTCTGTTGTTAATTGTAACCTTTAATATTATAACGTGCAAGTAAGGGATCCCTGTATATAGTTTACAGCATTAGCTGAGATAGATTATATATATATATATATAATTGATTGAATTTAAAGACGGAGACAGTTTGTTCAGTAAATCACTGTTTAATAAAAAAAAAAAAAGTTTAGTTTCTCACCTTGTTGTACTGAACCTGTACCGAACCGTGACTTCAAAACTAAGGTACGTACCGAACCATAATTTTTGTGTTCCCTATCAGACACCAAACTGAGATTTAATTGCATTATTAGTTGTAGTAAACTACTTCATACAGTATCTCTATCTATCTATCTATCTATCTATCTATCTATCTATCTATCTATCTATCTATCTATCTATCTATCTATCTATCTATCAGTTCTGACTATGGAAGTATAGACCTATGGCTTTTCTGGTCCTATCTATGGAATAATTCTCCAGAGTAACCCTGGACTGGCCAGCCCTCATAGTGGAAAAGCACCATGAGTTTTTCTTTTCTCCATATGGCAGCCATTTGTCTCAAAGAGCTCTGTCAAACATAAATAATATGTTATGAAAAAAGGGGCAGAAAGCATTACTTCCTCTGGGATAGGATCTCTGGAGGCCTGGTGTCCTTCACATCCTTGTCCTTCACAGGCATAGAGCAAGAAAAGAGAGAAAGAAAGACTAGTACAGACTGGCTGCAAGTAAGTGCACACATACAAGTCTGGAGAACGCATGTAACCCTTAATCAAAACAGGCCCTGAAAACTCAGCCCATCTGTTTGTTTGCAGTGCATACTGGACTCGAGCTATCAGGAAATGACAGCGATGGAAAAAAAAAAATCTGCTGAAATATCACACAACTTGTTCAGTTGTTCAGTCTACAAGATACTGGGCATCTGTAGATTTTAAGGCAATTAAAATGGAACTTAGAATGAAAGTTACATTTGAATCCCAGAGTTACAAAATGGTCACATTGCTGTTTTCACCAATATAGCTCAATGCAGAGTTTTGAACTACTTCCTGAACACTGGACATCTCAGCACTGATGCAGGTGAAAAGAAATTGTGAAAAATACCCTGACAAAATTAATCCTTTAACTCTATATCAGTTTCTCCCTTTCCTTCTGTTTCTTCACCAGCCCGGGCTCAAGCTTTCCGTGAGTGCCGAAGGGATCATGATTAACATTCGTTCAATTCGCTGAGGGACACGCATTCTAAGCCCTTCCTTCCTGCTGCAAGTGGAATTCTCATTAAGTCATAACTACTTTTCAAGAGCAGCATTCCTGCTTAGGAGTCCCTCCAAGATTCCAGCACAATGATTTTCTTAGCTGCAAATTAATTGCTGAAGAAGACAAAGAGAGAGGGTCATTTTTCTTAGATCTGACACAAGGTAATTTATTAAAAGAAAGAGCAAGTATGACTGTCACGCATTAACGGATGAGGTCTTGTCAGGAAGTAAAATCACTTCGTATTCAGACATGCACAGTTTAAACTGATATGTGATATCCATCATTTCATTTGTTCATCAAGTCAACATGAAGTCAAAATTGATCTTATTTACCTTCTTAATGCATGTTCCTGTTCTTATTGTGTATGATGTAGGCCCACATATTCCAATTTTTTCAAGTTTGTCTTCATTATTTTTCATAAAATATAATTACTTTCTCCACCTCTAAAATGACTTTCCTTCTCAGCTGATGTCACAAATCACTCGGACTTTTCAACCCTCCACTTTTCATTATCCAAACAATTGCCGATGGATGAAATCAAGCCGCATCTTACATTTTGTTTTGGTGATTATATGGTTTCACTCGGAAATACGCCAGTTTACGGAAGTAAAATTGGTCGCAAAGAGGCTGCATTTCATGTTGACTGGAAATTCTAATTCTAACCAGGGACAGGCCAGATGTTCCATAAACACGAACAACAGCACTGATTGAGTCCTATACATATACACTGTGTAAAAAAAAAAAAAAAAAAAAAATTGTTGGTTCAACTTAAAAAAGTAAGTTTACTTTTGAGTAAATTTTGGGTTCATTGAAATTAAAAATTTGAGTTAATACAATGAAGGCAATTGGTTTAATCAACAGAAACTCAAAATATTATGTTATCTGAACCACATTAATTATTGAAGTTGATTTAACAAAAGAAAAAATGTTGAAACAAATCATGATAATAATTTTACACTTTCAATGGCCTGGGGAAAGTGTGCTTGATTTCAATGACTGTTTAGTGGGAAGGATTACCTACATAAAACAGAGAAAACAACTGATGGAGCCGCCTGTTCCTGGATTTTCTTATGTTTGGCCGCACTAAAGGGCTGGGCACAGGCCTTCTTGCTTTTACCTGGGCTGAATGGCTCTGACTGGGGTAACTGAAATTGGGTGCCCCCCTATACTTGACTCATTTAGTAATTTGTCTGGCTCTTTTCCTTCTTCCCTACGGCTTGTAAAATGATCCAGCAACTTAATTTCCCCCTTCCCAAAAAGATGGATGCTAATCCTGTAGGAGAATGAGAGGAAAGGGCTGTAGGCACTTAAAAATCAACGCTTAAAACCTAAAGACTGAAGGCAACCACTTCACCTAAGAGGGCCTCTCATAAACACACATGATGTTAAATCGCATGGCACATATTGAAGATCCCTGCGTCTTTACAGTTGACACAACATTTTCCTTACAAAAAAGTACTGTGGCTGATGTAGTGATGGTGTTAAATTATGGGACCATAGTATGGAATGCTTACCATATTTATATACCATGGCATTTAGTCAAGTCACCTTCTAAACAATCTAGATTGTTTCAAAGCAGCTTTAAATTGATAACAGGAAAATGATTCAATGATGCAAACAGAGTTCATTTCGGCTGTAAAGTGTCATTATTCAGCTGAAGTCAGTTAAGTGTTGATTTAGTTCTGTTGTAAAGATCATCAAGTATTAAACCCTAATGCTCAAAATAATTGGTTTAAGTAGGGCAAACACAAATTAAACAAATTAGTTCAATCAAATGAACTTTTATGAGTATTTAGAACTTTATTTTTCTTTTGAGTTAACAAAACTGACACATTTTAAGTAATCTCATTTGTTTCATTGTTTTGAGTTTTATGAACTTAAAACTTTCATGATAATTTTAAGTTTAATGTATGAATTAACTTTAAAAATTTTAAGTTAAGTGCAATTAAAATATATGAGTACAAAATTGAAATCTGACAGTTCTGCTTACTTAAACTTTGAATTTCTTAACTTAAAAAAAATTATGTAACTGATTACCTTATTTTTGAGTTATGACAATTAATTTGGGTTTACAGTGTATAAAGCAGTTCAACATGTTACTCCAAATACTTCAAGGGATAAAGTTCAAATATAAATAAAAATTATATCATCATTTATGTCAACATAACATTTCAAACATTCTTAGAAATATCTTCTTCTGTGTTCTGCAGAAGAAAGAAAGTCATTAAGGTTTAGAACACATGAGGGTGAGTAAATGATAACAATTTTCATTTTTGGTTGAACTGTCCCTTTAAAATGAAACCCAAGGTATCACCATGAAACCATTATTAGTTGTTTTATCACTCTAATGCAGTATTGATGATGTTAAAATACAAATTGAAATACAAAGAAATTGGAAAAATACCCATGACAATGGAGACAAATTTTATAGAAACCATGTGATGGTGATAGACGCATTGTTTGTCAGTGTGATAATTTTTGCCTGAAATGTTTGATGTCAGCAGATGGAGCAGCAGTTTTTATTCCACTCATAGCCATGATGCATGCTGGCCACCGCTTTGCTGATGTGAAGTGGTGCCGGGGACCGGAGGCACACTTCTAGACTTGTGGATGAGGCAGAAAATGCATTATGGTCTGTTATGGTTGGCTGATCGCTCCCATTCAAACAGTGAGCTGCTTACAAAAGAACCAGGGCCGAGTTCAAATAATGGATCGACTCCCACCCTCCCTCTCCATCCTGACCAGCCCATTTAGATGATCATGAGGCACTTTTGGTGGCAGGGCAGAATCTGGGCCCCCTATCCTGGTCTTGTTGTTGAACACTAGTAATGAACAGCAGGCCTATTGGTTGGACTTCCTGTGTTTCAAAGAGGGTGTTGCTGACCATCAGGAAGTGAAGCCTGAATGGCGGAACATGGATGCAGGGTTGCTCATTCAGATGGAGAGGAGCCCTTGGGGAGGGGAAAGTTGGGGATTTAGTTCAGAGCATCCACAGACAACTTTTCAGAGAGTTTAGAAGTGATGGTATGCATTTATCAGTCAAGCAATTCTCACTAAGTGTGTCCCAGCCAAAACTAGCTGACAAGACTTGTTCTCTAAGGTCATGTTAATATGACTACAGACACTTGACTTTTTTTTTTTTTTTTTAATTGTACGGAAGTCCTTTGGGGGGAAGGGGGGTATCTTAGGCCCTGTTTACACCTGGTATTAAGATGCATTTTGGTCAAACAGATCATATTGGTGTTATATTAAAAAATATCCAGGCTATCCTGGTTTTATAATGGGAGTGAATAGTAACTAAGATTTTGAAGTCCAAAAAAAGCACATCAGTCCATCATAAAAGTAATCCATACGACTCCAGGTGGTTAATAAGGACCTTTTGAGGTGAAGCAATGCATTTTTATATGAAAAATACCCATGATTATAATTTATACATTATAATCACTAGCTTTCGGTAACGTCCGTCCACACGTTCACGAGAAAGTCAAGTTCTGGCGTATGACATAGGATGTAGGAGTAGCATAAGCTTAGGTGAGAGTAGATGCCTCTGTCAGTTCAAACAGTTATAGACTTCTAATTCATGACCAGTGTTTTGTTTTGCTCTATCCTCTGCACTTCCGTGTTCGTCAATACGTCATGCGTCGAGTCAAAGTTCACTCTTCCGCAGGAACTTGACTTGCATACAGAAGCCAGTGATTTTAATTTATAAAGTTATGATTATGTATATTTTTCTTACAAAGACGCATAGCTTCGCTTCAGAAAGCCTTTATTAACCCCCTGGAGCCGTATGGATTACTTTTATGATGGAAGGATACGCTTTTTTAAGCTTCAAAAACTATTCACTCCCATTATAAAGCTTGGAAAAGCCAGGATATTTTTTAAAGGGGACCTATAATGCTACTTTCACAAGATGTAATATAAGTCTCTAGTGTCCCCAGAATGTGTCTGTGAAGTTTCAGCTCAAAATACCCCACAGATTATTTATTATAGCTTGTCAAATTTGCCAATATTTGGGTGTGAGGAAAAACACACTGTTTTTGTGTGTGTCCCTTTAAATGCAAATGAGCTGCTGCTCCCGGCATCCTTTCCAGAAGAGGGCGGAGCTTTAACAGCTCGCGCTTCGGTTGCTCAACAACAACAAAGCTGGAGAATCTCACGCAGCCAAAATGAGGATTGTCAGTAACGGTGTTCAGCCTTACATTGTTCAAACCGGAGTCGGACACTGATGGAGAGACTCAGGAAGAAGTTACAACTTTTAAAATGAAACTGAATGTTTCTGAATGGTTAGTGGATAAATTTTGAGTTGATTCAACTCACCGACTAGCAGCGTGTTTACCACCACGCAAACCCCCGATTTCTTCTGAGGGGTGAGTAAATTATGGAATAATTTTCATTTTTGGGTGAACTATCCCTTTACTGATAGACAAAAGCAGGTTTATTAGGCTGCTGTCACTTTAAGACCTGACGCGGATCTGACACGCATTCCATTAACTCATTTAGACTGTGCTTACAAGGATACTCGACGAAACAGGAATTTTGTGTTTTTGTCCATTCAAGCACGAAAGAGACCTCAATGCGGCACTGGCATGCTGTCTGAAGTGGTTGCCTATTCTGTGTGCGCGTTTGTACACAGAAAGCTGCTTCACAGAGAGATTTGAGTTAATTTTTCACGCTTGAATGGTTTCATAGCATTTGAATAAATGATAGCGTGATCATATACTGTAGCGCAGCCAAAGGATGACAGGAAAAATGTATGCTGCGTTAAGGCGTCAAACTGTAAAAAATAATAGCATGCATTAACACGTTAATTTTGACAGCCCTAATATATATATTTTTTGCACTGTGTTGGGTCAACACTTATAAAATCTATTCTAAAGCAAAACCAATTGAATGTTAGTTTGCTCATAAGTGTTCTTAACTCAGCCCAACTGTCTACTTCTCTCCTGTCCTCTGCTCTCTTCTTCTCTCCTTCTCTGATTACAGGGCACAGGCAGTGAATGAAGTTGATGTTATCTGGTTTTCCTGCTCTCTCGTCCGTTCTCCTCCTGTTCTTTCCTCTCATTTACTGTAAAGCAACAGTGGCGTCTTTCAGCTCTTGGCCACGTGTTGTCCAGCCTGGAGACAGGACTCACGGCCCACCTCAAGCTCTCAATCGAAAAACAGATAATACAGAGCTTCTGCTGGACACACTGTAATAAAGCACACATGTGTGATCCAGATCCTCTTTCGCAACTTCGATATTTTCCCCAAAGACTTTTCAGGAGGATATCTGGTCAGTTGTTACATATGCTGTCAGATATGCTGACATGAAGGCATCAAGCCAGTTTTGTAATGGCGCAAAGTCAAAATCTGCCTTTCTGCAATGCGTGATTGCAGTATTGTGTAATCAGCCAGTGTAGGTCATGCTTAGGTGAACTATGCAATAGAGCTGGTTGTTTTCGAAAAACACATAATTTTTAATGATTACTTATAGCTGTACAGGGGGAAGTTGTTATTGTAGCTGTGCTATTATCCAAATCTGGTGGTACTTGGTGGTTTGCTTTTATTATGTAATGAGTACATCTGAGTTCAAGTTCAATGATTTAAACTAACAGGTCAACATAGAGTAGCTTTATCAATGTCCTGCATCATGGTACTGGTCTAGACTTTTAGGGTCAGTCTCATGAAAACATGTCCAGGTCAAAGTGAGGGGGGGGGGAGAACTTTTTCTGCTAAATATATAGAAAATAGAGCCTATTTTTGGAGCATGAGGATTATATACAGTACACTACCTGTCCAAAATGTAGAGATTTTTTAATGTTTTTGCCTGAACTCTCATGCTTATTTGATGAAAAATACACTAAAAACAGTAATGTTGTGAAATATTATTACAATTTAAAAGAACTTTTTCTATTTGAATATATTTTAAAAGGTCATTTATTCATGCGATGTACCTTATGTGGCCCAAACAAGTTCTTGACAGATTTCACTCTTCAATATGATTGAGCAATTTTCAGCGTTTGACGGATTGCATTGCATGTGCTCTGCTCTGTGTCTTCACTAATGCAAAACACCTTTGTAATGTAAAAAATGTAAAACAGTCTCAAGCCTTCCTCTTCCTCCCCTTGTAATCCATCTCACAGCCTCTCGTGTCTTCCTGCGCTCCCCCTCCTCTCGGAGAGGCAGAGAGTTAGTGGCTGATAAGGGTGATGTCATACCTCCGCTTCCTGGGGATGTGAGTAACTGTATATGCTGTGCTGAGAGGCACGGTGGGGAAACCTCGCCAGAGCACAAGGGCTTCGAACACGCACACACAACTCCATGAATACCGTGTCCACCTCCATTTCAAAGCTTTGCAGAATGTTTCATTGTCTCAAGATGCAAACACAAATGCAGATGCACTGACTATGGGTTTGGAGAAAATCTCTCTCTCTCTCTTTGTGATTTTGCTTTTTATGTCGTACGAAGTTCTGGTATTACAACATGATCTCATTATTATTATTTTTTGCAGGTTTTTAGATACTGTCCATATGTTTATATCATACAAACCAGTGTTTAACAGCAGAACTACACCTAAGAATACTGATCCTGTTGGTTATTATACTAATTTTCCTAACTTACCCCTCTTTACCTTTAAAATCAACATGAAATAAAATTGTTCCTATTCACGTTCTTAATGCACATTTCTGGTCTGGTCTTCATCATTGCTGTCAATCAGTTAAAAAACAAAACAAAAACAAAAAAAAACTAATTAATCGCACATTTTTTCTGTAATTAATCGCGATTAATCGCACTTAACATTACATATTATAATATAATAACTTTTTATTTAAGTGAACATAAAACAATCTTTATATAAACCCATTTAGCTGTGCCTTTAATATTTCACGGCTCAATGCTAAGGGATTTTTCTACTGTTGGGTGGGTTCTGATTTTTACCTGCCCTGCTAAAATGCACAAAAAAAAGGTTATTGTTTTCAATGTTTTTTACCCATGTAACCTTGTAAACAGTGCTTTAAGATTTTCAAGAGCAGTGAGTGATTTTCTCTGTCTTTTGTTCTTTGATTAACATTAATGACAGACAGAAGCAGGTTTCTTAGGCTGCTGTCACTTTAAGACCTGACGCGCATGACGTGAATATGACACGCATCCTATTTTCTCACAACTCTTTATGTTCTATTAACACTTTTAACTCATTTAGACCGTGCTGATGAGGATACTTATGAAAGCTTGTTTCCGCCACTGAATAAAACTTAAAAAGTTGTGACTTTTTATCTCGCAATTCTGATTTTTTTTTCTTTCTCAGAATTACATGATATAAAGTCGTAATTGCAAGTTATAAAGTCTATCTTTTTTCCTCAGAATTGGACTTTATAACTCACTATTTCGGGAAAAAAAAGTCAGAATTGTGAGAAAAAAGTCAGAATTGCGAGTTTATAACTTTACAACTTTTACTTTATTTCTTGCAACATGAGTTTATATCTCACAATTCTGACATTATAACTCTGTGAGTTTATATCTTACAATTTTAAGAAAAGAAGTAAAAATTGCAAGACGTAAACTCGCAACTGAGAGAAAAAAAAGTCAGGATTGCGAGATATAAACTCACATTTGCGAGAAATAAGGTCAGAATTGCGAAATATAAACACAATTGCAAGAAAAAAGTCAGAATTGCGAGAGAAAAAAAATCACAATTACCTTATTTTATTTAATGTTGAAAATAAACTTCCATAGATATGATATTATATGACATAATTTTGTGTGTTTTTTGTCCATTCAAGCACGAAAGAGAACTCAATGCGGTACTGGAGCGCTGTCTGAAGTGGTATTCTGTGTGAATGTTTCAGGTGTTTGTTCACAGAGAGCCAGTACAGAATTGAGTTAGTTTTTTTGCATCTTATCACACTTGAATGGTTTAATAGCACTTGAATGAATGATAGTGTGATCATATACTATAGCGCAGCCAAAGGATGACAGAAATAAAACTCATGCTGAGTTAATTGCTTTAAATATTTTTAATGCGTTATACTGAAAAAACTCATTTTGACAGCCCTATTATACATACATATATATATATATATTCACGTCCTTTTTTCTCTCTCTCTTTAATATCCTGTTTCATTTATATCACAATACGGAAGTAAAATTGCTTTCCAAATAACATTTCATGTTTACTTTGAGCCCAACACCTGAATCACCCTCTGTGAATGGCCAGTTATCTTAGACATTCCTTTCATTCTACTTACACAATTCTCTGGTTCATGTCATAAAAGGAGGCATAAAATAGAAAACAATTCCTTTTGTCACTGTCAAATGAAAACCTAAGCCCTTTTAAGAGTGTAAACTGATATTTCCCCATTTATGGTACGGAAACGTGAGTCTACATGTGTCTGTCAGCAAGCTGTCCTGTGCCAAGTATCTCTTTCCTGTAAGAGATTACTGTCTTGGAGGTTTGCTATGTAGGTTTAAAAAGATCAGGATGTGGTCCATCTTGTAATTTACACCATGAGAAAAAAAAAAAAAAAACAAAAAAAAAAAAAACAAGGAACGAGCAAAGTTGCTCACAATGGACAACCAGCAGAATGTAAGTCGTTTAAAACTCAGTGTTTCTCTCTTGAGTCAATCATGTGTGTGATTTAAAGAGTGAATGGACAGAAATTCTGCTCCTCACAAACTTTCACCCACATCCTTTTAATTCCACATGCATACAAAGACGCAGGCGAGCAGTGATGTGTGAGCTCGCCTCCGCTGGCGGGGCCCCAAAGGCTGCTGTTCTTCTCTAGTCTACCGTGGAACTGCTCCTTTCACCGGCTCCAAAGGGACCTCTGATTAGAAATCCTTCTCCGCTACTGAATCTCCTGTCCTCCTCTTGCTGTGGAGTCTGACAGAAAGACGGAACTGAACAGAAGCTAACACAAGGACAAAGCAAACATTTAGTTTTGTGAGCCATGTATTCACTGGCCTGGGTTTATTGGGTTCTTTCGGATGACATTGAACATTATCATGTATGTTACAGCAATGTATACAAAGAGACAGAAAACAAAATAATCTATATTAAAACTTATAGTGTTAGATTTAGACAAGCTTAGGTTTCATTTGGTTCTGAATCAGAACAGCTTTGCAGGACACTCAATGCGTGACTGTTTTCCGTCAGCTGTGCTCGAGAATCTTGCATAGATGCAAGAAAGAAAAGACCAATCACGATTCAGTATGCTAATAAATAGTTTTGCGAATCATTTCGAACCAGTGATTCAAAGCTCGTATTAAACTACCAAAGTCATGTGATTTCAGTAAATGACGCTTCGTTACATGTCATAGCGGTTTCGAAATTATTTGAAATTTCAGTAATCGCCGCTAGGGGCGATCTCATGAACCAGTGTCTATATATGATTTTTACCTGATCTTGGTTCAATTTTATAAATTTTATGTATAACAAAAAGGAAGAGTTGTATTTAAAAGTCTCTTATTGGTCCGATTAACCAAGCTCTCCATAAATCAAGCCCTACAATTTAATAAAATATCATATATAATAAATACACTTAATATTTAAAGGTATTCAATGATTTATTAATTGCATTTAATTGATTACACCTTCAATCAAACATTTGCAATTGGTTTGAAAAAGGTGTTATAACATTTTTAGATGTTTACACTGCATTTACACTGTTATGACCAGCAGGGTTACTGCCTTACTTGCTACTGATTTATAAGGCTCTAAATGCTTTAGCTCCTTAACCGAACTTCTATCACCCTACAATCCTTCACACTCTTTAAGATCACAAAACTCTGGACTTCTGGTTGTACCTAGGATATCTAAGTCCACTAAAGGAGGGAGAGCGTTTTCACATTTGGCTCCTAAACTCTAGCCTTCCTGATAATGTTCTGGGCTCAGACTCGCCCAGTTTAAATCTAGATTAAAGACGCATCTCTTTAGCCAAGCATTCACATAATGCATCTCATATCAGATCAATTGCACATGACTATCTTTGCTTAATGTTATGAACAGCAGCTACGCTAATTATTCTCCATTTGCTTTTCTGTTTCACCTCGGGACGCCCGTTTCGAGGTGGCTAGAGAGTACATCAGCTTCAGTTTGGATCCAGCATCTTAAGAAGACCTCAGATGACCAACACCTTTGAAGAGACGGCGCAAACTCCTGAGAGGACTTCAGATGATGCAACATCTGGATCAACATGCACATTCCCAAATTTCTATATATCCTAATTATTGTTAATATGTAATTTATCATTTCTAGGAGCTCATTGCTTCTACCTTCAATTAAACTGCTAACAGTGATTGTATATTTAATTGCCTAAATTATTATATTGTTAGCTAACTGCATTCTCTAAATTGTAATGTTGACATCTCTATAAAGCTGCTTTGAAACGATATATATCGTGAAAAGCGCTATACAAATAAATGTGAATTGAACTGAAGGTTCACCAGGGTGTGACACTTCAAAACAGTGAATCATTTTCCGAAGCAATTGATTCAAAGTTTCGAAAAGCTTTATTTCTTGCATCACTACTAATAAATACAAGAGAGAAGTCCAATTGCAATTAAGTATGCAAATCTTACAACAATAACATCACTGTTGGTTAGATTTTGAATGCAGATGTTGCAAAGTCAGACATGGTCCTGGATCAACATATTTTGTTGATCCTGGAACAACATTCCTGTCCTAACCATATCCCTACCCCTACCCCTAAACCTAACCCTGTCCATAACTTTTCTCTAAAATCAGAGGGAAATGATGGGTAAATAACACTGATGTAGAAGCACCTAACCCAGGTTGAAAGCCTAAGTTTGACATAAACTGTCAACTTGTTCCTCAAATCTGATTGGTTGATTGGAATGTTGTTCCGGGATCAACAAAGATGGTGATCCAAATCATGTTCTACTTCGTGAAATCACATTCACAGTCAGCATAGGGTTGCAAAAAGGCAGAAATGGCACTGGATCTATTTGAAATCGGTTTTCTTTAATCAAAATAAACTCAAAATTACACTTCTTCAGGCTATCTTGAAACAAAAACACATGAAAACAGAACAACACCTACTGTGAGACAAGATCTGACAAAGAACAACTGAAACTGAGGGCTATATATACACAAGGAAGCAATATAGGGACTAAACAATATAATTAACAAGACACAGGTGGAGCACATGAGGGCAAATCAAAAACCATGGCAACAGATAAACACGAACAAAGAAAACACAGGAAACTGAACTGAGAAGAGTGCAAAACTAACCCAGGGGTCATTTACACTGTTTTCAACTAAAAACTGAAAACTTTTTATGCATTTTGGCCATTCATTTACACTATAATGGCATTTTGGGAGCCTGAAAACGCATTTTTTTTTGTGAAATTTGTGAAAATGGTGACATCAAGTGTGTTTATAGGTGCGTAGTGTTTGTTTACATCACCAACTACTGGCCTGGCAGAAGAATACAGTGTTTTTAGTCATTTTCGTGGATCAGTGTGATCGTTTTGTCTGTACGAGGAAAAAACGCAAAGGAAAAACTTTTCCGTTTTTAGTACATTGTTGTGTAAATGTACCTCAAAGTCCAACTGAAGCAAAACACAAACACAGACCGGACGTGACAGCAGAACTCAAACTTTAAAGTGTAAAGTTTATGAAAAGCAAATATGTGGTGCACTGAAAATCATCTGAAAATCTCATTGAATGTAGTCGAGCTGAATTAATACGGAAAAATATGGAGAGCAAAAAGAAAAAAAGTGCTTGTATATTGCTTAAATATATTGTTTATTGTTATATATTTTATTTATAATTTATTTATATTTTGTTTTAGGTAAGTAATAATGTACGTAGTACAATAATAATATAGGTAATATATTTAAATACATAAATACAAAAGAATAAAATCAATTTTGCAAATATTATTGAAGTATAATGTTACATTTATACACAGATTTGATAACCTTATCTATAAAAAATTATCTACAAAACCAGTTGGATGAAGTTTAAGCTGAATTAATTGCAGTAAATTGTAGTGAAGAAGAATAAAAAGATAAAATAAAAACAAACAGTCACAGAGGAGTAAAACGAAAAAGATGACTGAAAGGAAGAGTACGGCACACAGTTAGACAAATAGGGAGAAAGAGATCTCTCGGGATACAGGGACAGCTCATCTCTCACACAGATCTGTGTCCGGAGCTCTCAGACACTTCCAGACAGGAAGCGACACGTCTCCCCTGACGACTCCTTAAAGGGCCCTGCCGGAATACGGCCAGTAAGCCTGAAAATCCCCTCTAACCACCTCTTACCACACCCACTGCAGCTCTAAGGCACCTTTATTACACTCCCAGCAGCCTGTCCTACCAGAAATGAACTCTGCCAACAACACCTGCAGGTTTCCTGACCAACCCTTTACTGTGAATGCACAGACGAGCAATGCATTTACATACACAGGCCTAGCATTTTCTGTTCTTAAAGGGATAGTTCACCCAAAAATGAAACTTATCCCATGATTTACTCACCCTCAAGCCATCCTAGGTGTATATGACTTTCTTCTTTCAGACAAACACAATCTGAGTTATATTAAAAAAATATCCTGGCTCTTCCAAGCTTTATAATGGTAGTGAAGGGGGTGTGAGATTTTGAAGGCCAAAAAAGCACTTCCATCCATCATAAAAGTAATCCATACGGCTCCAGGGGGTTAATAAAAGACTTATGAAGCAAAGCGATGGGTTTTTGTAAGAAAAATATACATATTTAAAACTTTAAATATGGCCATACGCATGGATTTTTGACAAGCATTGTCTTGTTGTTTTTGTTGTCGTGACAACAATCCTAATTACTATTTGGTGATGTGCTGCCATGATTAAATGACACATATAAACAATGAGGTTTAAGATTTTGTTTATATCGCCCACCCCTAAGCAGACCAGATGACTGTCAGCGCCCCCGCAGAGGGACACTTGCCACGCTTTTTATAGCCTTTGTTTCCCTATCCCATATTTTAGTAATCATCATAAATTAGATATCATTCGAAGGCTAAAACAATCAAAATTCAGCCTTTGAAATTGGACATTGCATCTCTATAGAAACTGTACTTTAAATCCTTTTAGCAGGCTCCTCCCCCTAGTGGGCGGTCTCATGTTTCAAATTTAACTAAATTTACTGCACTATTTTATAATCAAATCTTTTTCTAATCTTGACAAAACACATGTTGTTGGAAAGGTCTGAGATTCAAGGTTTCATTCTGTTTTGTTATATTAGTGATATTGTGACAGAAATGTATTAATTTGTGATATGAACGCATCATGTGGGTGTCTCGTGGTGGCTAATTTTGATATAGCGCCTGAACAAAATCTCACAGGAACCTCAATTTTTGTGATATCAACTTCAAATTTGGAACACAACTTGGTTAGACATTGATTTGATTTTATAACAATGTTAAAGTATTTTGTAAAATATATATATTCTGTGTAAAATATTAAAGTTTAACACAGTACATGAACTTGTATACACTTTCATTTTTTGAAGTGCTTCACACTTCACAAAAAGATGTCTGTATTCATGAATTTCAACCATTTAAGTTCAGATAGTTTATTTTTATGTCTAAAATAAAATTAGTATTATATAGTATATTATTTATATATATTATGTTGTGTTGTGTCCTGTGCTGCTTTTAGTATTCTGTAAAAGAATGTTACTCTTTTTGTGTAATGTCACACTAATCTATTTTTATAAGAACTACATGCGTCTATCCTCCCAGGAAGCATCCGATTATCTGTCCTAAAATTAGGACTTTGGTCAACAGGGACTTTTAGGGTCAGGGGAGTGCTTGCGTGGCTTCACTCGAGACATTCCGTCCACAGGAAGCTACTCCGTGCCTCCTGTGCTCGACCTGATCCACTCCCACATTGAGACAATGGGCCGCTTCAAAAAGACCTATTTGTTTGGACATTCCTGTGAATAAGGGAATAATTACAGCAGCTCTCCTGCTCTTTCACAAGAGAGGATACAGCTCAAAAAGAGGCAATGAATGAAGGACAAAAAAGAATGGGTGTGTGTATACATATATAAGTGTGTGTGTATCCTGCAGCATTGACATCGTAAAGGGAAGGAGATGCCTGGGTTATACTTGGTATGTGAGGCATTCACCATAAATAGGGCCAGGAATCAGTGGTTTTTGTTTGTTGTTAGGTTAGACAGTCGCTATTTTAATTCCAATGGGATTCTATCTAGAGAATGGCTGGAAAAGGAAAAAGGAAGTGATGATGAATGTTAAACCAACAACATCCAAAGGCCACATTTTTTATAGCTGACGGATCTTCTGGTGTGTTTTTATGTGGGAAAAGGTGGGTGCACATGTTACGCGCTGCCTTCTAAAAACAGATTTTTTTTATTTATTTTTTTTTAATCCATGAGAACATTAAAGGCATAGTTCACACAGGTATGAAAATTATGAAAAATTAGTATACTATCTGTTTAAATTTCCTCACACAATGCTTCTGTATTTCCTCAGTAGACTTTGAAATATTTATTGTATGTACAATGTTTACAGGTATGTACCAATTTTATGATACTTTTGAAGTGATTTTGGTCACTTTTTACTTTCATTGTGTGTAAAAGAGCACCCTGTTATTTTAGGTTCTCAACTGGGTTGGCCATGGGACCCACATTTTCCCATTGTTGTTGTATATATATATATATATAAAACATAAGTGTGTTAGTTAACATAAATATACATTGTAAGAATATGACTAATACTGATTAATAAACAGCAGATTAGGCCTATAAGGTAAGGATATTAAATAGCAAAGTAGTTTTTGTTAATACAATAAAGTTGGTATGAGCCACCACAGTCATTTAAAAATATACAAAATAACACAAAGTGAGAATAAAGTGGCATTTTGGTATTAAGGAAACAACAGTTACCATGGTGAATACACAATATTAACATGAACTGTTAATGAAACATGGAAACTGCTGCTGATGAATAGCACACTAACACACGACTTTTATTTCATGACTATATACTAGTCTACAGCGCGCGCAGCCGCATTTGCGCGTGCAAGTTGAAGAGCACAGGAAAGGAGAACAGGACGACAGGAAAGTTCATTTTTCTGAGGTGAGAGACTTTTTATTTCGTAACAAGCTACGAAAATAACGTTAGAATAATGACACTGACATATAGCCTGACAACATATCATCTGATCGCAGATACTGAATCGGGACAAAGCGTTTTTTTCGGGCACTCTTTACGTACCCGCAAACTGCGTCTGATATTAGTGTCAACAGCGTTCACGCATGTTTTTCAAAATAAAAGTCTCGCATCAGAAAAACATTTAGAATGACCTTTTTTTATTTTATTTTATTTTTTTTTACTGCACACTCTGCGACCCACCAGTTGAGAAACACTGTATTAGGTTATTCCTTAAATTAGCCTAGTTTAAGACCATTTTCCCAAACCCTAATGACTGGGCTTCGGTGCAGAAAAAAAGTGATTATCATAACATGCTCTATATGACCCAGTTTCCTGCCAAAAATAAAACTCTTCAGCACACATCACATAAGAGTGCAGTTTAGATGAGATCGTTCTCTCTGACGACCAGAGATTGTATATTATAGGGAGATAAAAGGGTCTGTATCTCTTACCCTTGGAGAAAGCGTAACGGCTAACTTAATCACGTGTGGCACCTCTCAGCCTATCGTGTAATGGCCTCTGGTCTCCTTCCCAGATCGTTAGCATTAGCCATTACGCTTTTTTGGCTAAATGTTGCAGGCTTGCCTTCCAGTGGCTTTGCTGACGGCCACTTAATTATTGAAGCTAATGTCAATATCCTATTTCCTGAGGATGTATTACAGCTCATCAAAGAAATGGGACAGGGATAAAAGATTGTAATATTCCATTTACACTCTCCTGCCAAGAGGGTTTATAATCAGGAAGTACGAAAGACAGGAGGTGGACTTCCTGTACTTCTGGATGGAGATGTAATAGCTTGAGCTGTATCACATCATGGGAATATCGAGAACGCATCCTGCCGAGTCTCGTTTGTGTTAGTGTGACGCACAAAGGGAGAGTACAGCTGCCATGTATTTGTTATCGTAACACCACACTCATTTTTAGATATTTCAGAGGGTGAGAGTCTTTTTTTAGCTCTTTCCATCAATGAATCGGTCAGTTATGTGGATAAGAATGGGAGGTGTGACAAGTGAGAATGTGGTGGGCTAGCTGGGATTCTGGTTGTTATGGAAATCTGACTGATATCTCACAGCCTCTCACAGGAAGAGGAAAAGGTGACCAACACACTGAGCAGTAAATACACCAGTTACTAAGCACAGATGAAGGACATCAGTTCCCACTGAATAAAGTCAGTTCATTTCTGTTCTGGATCATTTTTTAATGTAAGGATGTCAGATTGCATAATATGTCATATTACAAGTTTATGAAATTATCGGTAACACTTTATTTTAAGGTTTTTTAACTAGTTGATTATTAGCATGCATATTACTAGAATATTGGCTATTTATTAGTATTTATTAAGCACATATTAATGCCTTATTCTGCATGACCTTATTCTATATTCTTAATCCTACCCAATACCTAAACTTAACAACTAGCTTACTAACTATTAATAAGCAGTAAATTAGGAGTTTACAAAGGGAAAAGACGTAGTTAATAGTTTATATGTGTTCCTTATACTAAAGTGTTACCAAATTATCATTCACCCCAAATATATATCTATTGCATCTTTCTGTACAGTTTGGCTCAACATTTCTAATCTGGCAGGTTTTTAAACAGTACTTGAGTTAAATAAAACTACCCAGCAGGTTGGGTCAAAACAACCCAATCACTGGGTTTGTCCATATTTAACCTAACTTTTTAAATTGTATGGTGGGTGTTGATTTTTTTCCATCAGAAATTGATTGGGTTGTGAAAAGTGGTTAATATGACAGGTGGTTGGAAGGAAGGAATTGAAAAATACATGGGCTTGATAATGTAAGCTGAAAAGAAAAGTCATTAGATTTTGATCAATTATTCATATCGTTCACCAAGAAGATTTGTTTGCAGTAAGACCTGGAACATTTATCAAGAACATAATAGGGTCAATTCAGTATGTTTCACTGGCCAAAAACACTAGAAAAACATAGAAGAAAATGGTAACATCTATATTAACTGGTTCAAAAATACTATTTAACATCACTAAATCAACCTAAATACATTCATTTATACCAACAAACTCATTTTTATGGGTTAAATCAGGTAGAAATAGCTCTTTAAGGCTAAATCCCAAATGGCACACGTCTTGTGGACTTACAATGGCTGCCGCGTGCCCGTGTCTGTTAAGTCCACGAGACCTTAGGGTGTCCCATTCATCATTTTAGGTTTCAGAAGAGTGCTCGCGAGCGCCCTCGATGCGCACTTCAGCTGAGCCCGCAAGTTTGCGAGCTACACAGAGGACTTTAACCGGCAGTCAAAGCGGCATTACGTCACGAAAGTGCGTGAGGGTTTAGGGTGCCATTTGGGATTCAGCCTAAGGCCCTGTCCCAAATGGCACCCTAAACCCTCACAGTCTTCCTCTGAGTCCGCACTTTAACGACGTAATGCCGCTTTGACTAGCATAGCATCCTCCTTTAAGCTTAAATGACGAATGGGACACCCTACGGTCTTGTGGACTTAACGGACACACGCACGCAATGGCCATTGTAAGTCCACAAGACCGAAAATGCACATGAAGTGTGCCATTTGGGACAGGGCCCCAGTGAAAGAGCTTCTTCTTCACCTGAGTTTTGATCCGGAGGTTCTGTACTCTTTCAGAAGATGCGTAATAGCACCCCCTACTGTACAACAGTGAAAACACGTAAAGCCGGAAAATTCCATCAATGGTGTGGTAACAATTGCAGGTAACCACTTTCTACGGTAATCTAGGATCTTGTAACTAGTTGCTTATTAGCTTGCATATTACTAGAATATTGGCTGTTTATTAGTACTTATTAAACACATATCAATGGCTTATTCTACATTCTTAATCCTACCCAATACCTAAACTTAACAACTACCTTACTAACTATTAATAAGAAATAAATTAGGGGTGGAGTTTACAGTGCACCCTATCAACCACCCAGAAGTCCCAAGCAACTATTCAGAACAACAGCAACGGCTTAAAAACAGGGTCAATGACATATAAGAGCACCACATAACATTTTACAGGCTGAACTAACCTTGCCATGTCATAAAAAGGTCAAATTATATGATTTTTTTAAGAGACTTATTGACCTTGACACACACATTAATGGAGGTCTGCAGGGGTCCTCGCTGTGACACCATTTCCTGTTTTATGTTTTTGTTCCCCTTCATGTTTCATCACATGATTTTGTGTACTGTTTAAATTAATTAATGATAGTTGGGATAATAACCTGGGAACCACTCAGAAGCATTGTGATGGTGAGTGTTGCACATGGAAGCATCACACAAATTAAGTTATTCTAGAAAGTATTCACTGAAAAAGATGCATTACTAGTAAGTCTGCACGAAAGCCAGTGTATTGACATAACATGAATTCTTACCATCTCACTGTGAATGTTACTTTGACTACACAACTGTACAGCACTGCTGTAAAAAAATCCTGTGACCTGGGATAAAATATTAATGAGTTTGCTATTAACGAGCCCTACAGATTGCTGCAGGGATGGCGTATTTTTGTAGGCCAAATCCCGGAAATGAGTTTTAGCACTTCCAGTTCCATCGTCCTGAATTCAAAGGGTTTAAATGTCTGAAATAAGATCTGTGGTGAACACAAGCTCAAGATATTTTCATGTTTTATTCTACAACATAAAATAGATCAGTAATATCACCTTGTGATTTCTTAAAGCTTTTTCTTGAAAAAAGCAGTTGCTAACATGTGGCTAAATGGGACATTATACGTCATCACGCTCACCTAGTCCGCTTTCACAGCCTCATTGTGTTTATTATCACACTCTTGCAAACTATTATGACTCAAACTTTCAAGGAAAATGTATTTAAATAAAGACTGAAAGAGTTGTTGAAAGCTTGGTGGTGATGTTGAAGATCATGCAGTCATGGCGTAATTCGTTTATAGCCAGCGTTTAGCTTTTCACTTCTGGTGATTGTATTTAGGCTTCAAAATTCATACAAGTTATGTATGAACAAAATATGTAAGAATCGTAAACTTTTGTTGGTCACAGAGCTTGTTTTCTGCAATAATCCAAAAGCCAATGGAAAAATCCTATTAGGTTTTTTGTCGAGGGAACCAGAGTGATGTGAACTTACGGGTTGGCCTACAAAAAATATGTTATCTTTGCAGCGCTCTATGTTTACACCTGGTATTAAGATGCATTTTGGTAGATCAGATCACAAGTATATGAAAGAGACACATTCCCGTTTACACCTGGTGTCTCTTTTGTCCACTTTTAAAACACTTCTGTCCTGATTTCTTTGAGGGGAGGGTCTATGGGTGGGTACATGTATGAGTTTTTTTCAGATTTTCAATCTAATGGACAAAATAAGTTCGCTCAATTTACATATGTACGTGGCTGGAGACGACGGAAAAACATACGGACGTACTTTCATTTCTGCTCTGACAGATGCAAGACCGGGCGAATGCTGTGAGTGTGTGTTAGAAATCAGGAATGGTGAGAGAACATTGTGCTTGGTACATTTTTCCATCTTTAAACCAAACTTGGGTCTTTAAATCCCGTCTGACTAGCTCTCTTCCTATAATGTTTACGCATTAAGTCAGTAGGCGGTCTTTTATGGCTGTTTGAACACATTCGACCACATGAATATTTACACTATGAAAGCAATCTGGTAGAATGCGTTTTTCGAATACCTCTGGTAGTGGTTGAAAGTGGACAAGCTCAAAGTGTTTTACACACCGTTTACACCTGTATTTACCGTCATCCCATTTATAATCCGATTGACTAAAACACGTCTTAATACAAGGTGTAAACAGGGTTTACGTGGGCTCAGCACAACGTTTATCCAGTTGTCCCACAGACTACATCCCTGTGATAACAGTATAAACGAACGTTTAAAGAATGCTTTATCTGAAGAATGTGTCCACACAGCCCAGAACTGCAGTTTTGAAAACTAGAAGGCCTGGATCCTAATAAGCCGCTCTCCGCGGCCCTACCGCAAGCATGCGAGGCACACCGTAAGGAATTCTCCACTCTACCCCAATGTCCCCCTTTCTTTCTTCCTCCCTCCATCCTCTTCGTATCCTCCCCCCTTCAGCCTCATAGCTTTTGCAGCCGCCCGGGACGTTGCAAAGTGTTTCAGCAGATGGAAAGCAGTCTTTAATTACAGTGGAATCAGCTGACCGGCATGCATCCCCTCTTTCCGTCCTGGACGGACGGAGGCTGAACAACAGCAAGGTAGAAAAGTAAGGCAGCACACACATGCATTCACGCAAATGTCAACAACACACTCTGAGATGAAAGTTTGAAGACTCCTCCAGAGGCACGTTGCAGCGGTGTGTGTGTGTGTACTTGAGGTAATGAAGGAGTGTTTGTACAGTTTTTAAAGGATTTGTCTTCCGCTTTGACAGAGGTCTGTCAAAGTGCTTTATAATGCTGGTATCTTGGCTGCAGTTGCGCCGGGGGAGTCCCAGAGGAAGCTGTTGCTTGTTCAGTTTACAGTGAATGGCTCCCTTCCTGCTCCAACCATGGCCCCAAAGGCTGGAGGCCAGAGTGCAGGGCTGTGTGTGTGTGTGTGTGTGTGTGTGTGTGTGTGTGTGTGTGTGAGAGAGAAAGAGAGAGAGAGAGCTCTCCCTTGTGTTTGTGTGGGTGGATATGCAATCGTACATCTGTTTGTTTGATAATGTGTGTGTGTTTGTCATTTAATCTCGCAGATTTGTATTATTAAAACAGTTCTTGGACTTTATTTAACTTTATCTTCAACTTTTAACCGTTTAGAGAAAGGGGGTCTCATTAGCTGACATTACTGCTGAAATTGGTCATTTGCTTCAGCTGTCCTTCTGTAAAGGTAGTGAGGCACCTTTATATGAGCAAGACAGCCCACCATCTGCATTTTTGCCCATACTAAATATCAATCTGCAACCTGGAAATAATTTACACTAAAACTCTTACAAGAAAGTCTCAGTAATATATTCTGAGGTTACTCTGAAATGTGTGGAGTGCTGCCATTTTAAGCTCAAGTCAGCTGAAAAGTGGCTAATTAGATACATTACTGCCATCTGCTGGGAAAAGTACAATCTGTGTTATGCTCGAAAGAATTTATCCTGATAAATTCTACATCACATTATATAGACCTTTATCAAGCTTTAAATAGTTCCGCTGCAGCCTGTATCAATGGCTGTACATAGCACCGGATTGTTGTGATTTATTTATGTAAAATTCACCTCAGATACTTCTTCTAAAGACACAACCACAGTTTACAATCATTAATTGAGTATTGTGAAACAAAGACTAAAGGTGTCATAATATTCAGATGCATATTTTGTGATTTTAAATATACTGTATGTGTATGCGCTATAGAGTCTGATCACCTTATTTTATTGCAGAACTGCAATAATCAACAAATCACATTAAAGAGCATTAGAATTAGACAAAGCTTAAAATATTAATTACGACTAAAGTCTATTTTGGGGGGATTAAATTAAAGGTTTGAGGGAAATATATTATTAAACAATTGTGTTTTCATGCATTTACTTTACGATGCAATCACCAATAATTAGTTGTTCAAATAAAGGAATATTTCCAGCCCATATACGATTATTCAAAATTAACTGGTTTGATTATTGTAAACGAATATCCTCCGTGTTTGAGTGCAATGTTTGGATAGCATTATACTGTAGACAAAAATGGGTGGTAATATAATGCAAAAATAAACAAAATAGCATTAAAAATAAAATTAAATCAGTCAGATTATTCCTCTGGCAGCAACTTACATGCTGCCCATTAATCTCAATCTAAGTATAGTCAACAAAAAAACTTTTGTTAGCAACATTTTCTTCTAACAAATAGCTTGAATAAAGATTATTTGGAATGAGTCAGTTTATTATCTTGAGTGAACTAAACAAGATTGTTGACCTTACTTATATTCTCAAGTATTTGTCCAAAACTTGTCGAAACGTTGTCTCAACTATCCAAATTGAGTTATCTGAACAAACAATTTTACATTCAACAATGCTGTGCCAGTTCCCAGCATGCATTGCAGCTTGAAAAAAAAAAAAAAAAAACGATCTGGTAACTATTATATAAAAATGATTATTGCTTTGCATTAACTGGCTTGATTCATGCTGCTTCTGTTGTTGTCATTGTTATTTAGCTGTCATATTTTTCAGAGTTCATATTTGATCATCACCACTGAGATTTGTGTGCTAAGATCAGGAAGTACATAATGACCACCTTCCTAATATTGTGTTGGTCCCCCTTTTGCTGCCAAAACAGCCCTGACCCGTTGAGGCATGGACTCCACTAGACCCCTGAAGGTGTGCTGTGGTATCTGGCACCAGGATGTTAGCAGCAGATCCTTTAATTCCTGTAAGTTGCGAGGTGGAGCCTCCATGGATTGGACTTGTTTGTTCAGCACATCCCACAGATGCTCGACTGGATTGAGATCTGGGGAATTTGGAGGCCAAGCCAACACCTCAAACTCATTGTTGTGCTCCTCAAACCATTCCTGAACCATTTTTGCTTTGAGCCAGGGCGCATTATTCTGCTGAAAGAGGCCACAGCCACCAGGGAATACCGTTTCCATGAAAGGGTGTACATGGTCTTAACAATGCTTAGGTAGGTGGTACGTGTCAAAGTACCAGCCTTCACTCCCCACGTGCATCAATGAGCCTTGGCCGCCCATGACCCTGTCGCCGGTTCACAGGACTCATGGTAGCGTTCACCTTTTCTTCTCCGGACAATTTATTTTCCAGATGTCCAAAGCATTCGGAAGGAGGCTTCATCAGAGAAAATAACTTTGCACCAGTCTTCTGTTGTCCAGTCAGAAGAAAAGGTGAACGCTACCATAAGTCCTGTGTCGTGCCAACAGTGAAGCATCCTGAGACCGTCTATTTGTGGGGTTACTTTTCATCCAAAGGAAATGGCTCTCTTACAATTCTGCCCCAAAACACTGCCATGAATGGTATCAAAACTTCCTGCAGAATTTCAGTCTGTCTTTGATGTTTTTCTTGGAGAGAAGTGGCTTTTTTGCTGCCCTTCTTGACACCAGGCTGTCGTCCATAGGTCTTGGCCTCACTGTGCGTGAAGATGCATCACATCCACCTGCTGCCGATATTGAGCAGCTCTGCACTGGTGGTGACATGAATCCGTAGCTGAATCTTCAGGAGCAGACAGTCCTGGTGCTTCCTGGACACCCTGGGACATCCTGAAGCCTTCTTCACCGCAGTTGAACCTCTTGAAGTTCTTGATTATCCTGTAAATGGTTCTTTCAGGTGTGGTATTCTTTGCAGCAATTTCCTTGAATGTGAGGCCATTTTGATGTAAAGTGATGACGTATGCACGTCTTTCTTTGGAAGGAACCATTGCTAGCACAAGAACACAATGATTGTAAGCATTTCTACCCTCCTTTTATAGCAATCAGTCTGCTCTTATAGTACAGTCAGAATGATACTGACTTGTACTCATTCACACTTTCCCTGTTCTAACGATTAGTGAAATAGTTTTGTGCCTGGGCTCCCAAAAAAGTGAAATTTGGGTTTGTGTGATAAAGTTAATTTTTTTGGCCAATGAAGCTTTTGGCAATTATTTAAAATTCATCTGATCACTCTGCACAAAAAATCTAGAAACAATGTAAATCAACACCACAACAACTGAAGCAGCAAACTTTGCGAAACCCAATGGCTGTATAAAGCATTTTCTTTTTTTTCAATCAGTAGTGTAAAACTTCCCATTCCAATAATATCCAATAAAACAGATCAACTTGGAACACTAAAATGTGGTGATGGAGTGATCTCTATGTTTGTAGAGGCGCAATGACCAACAACATGCTTATTGTCAGCAGTGTTGTTGTTATCTAAAACTAAAACTAGATTTTAATTAATTGAAATAAAGCTGAAATAAAATAAATATAAAAATTAAATTGGCAACTAACTGATGCTCTAAAATGACTGAAACTTAAATTAAAATATTACTTAAACTATTTATAGTATATAAACCATAAAGTAGACCATAACAGTAAATAAATAATGCTAAAATAACACTTTGTCTGATAACGTGCAACCTAGCATGATTGATAATCATATGAGAAATGATAGGTTTCATCAATCTCAAAGAGCTCATTAAGTTGTTTTTTTTAATAATTTAAATCAATATTATTTTCAACATTACCCTAGGCCAAAGAAAAGTTATTTTGTTCTCCTTGGTTCATTTTGGGTTCTCATACTCCTACTTAAAATACTTTCTAATTGATGGTGGAAACGATACAAAACCACTGTAAGGTGGGACGCACAACGCCGAAATATTTGGTAAAATTCCCAAAATTGTGCTGTTATTAGATACCAAAAACTCCTCAAAAGGAGCCGTTGACAGGTCTAGTATGAAATGTATTGTTCAGTTGTCTAAAACAGTTGGATTTGTTCCTTAAAAGTGTAATTTCACCTAATAGTCTACATAACTGAACCTTTGCTCTAGCCTGGTTTTAAAAAAAAGAAAATGATGTATTTTAAGCATTTAAATATGTGATTTAACAGTGTGGGGATATAATTTGAAATTCTCAATTATTGTAAATAATAAAACCATTTGTTTCTAATGTGTTTTAACAACAATATCGGTTTTATTGCCTTTTATTTGATGTTAAATGGTTAAAATGATTTATTGTTGCACTATTGAAAGTACTTTTCACAGTGACAGTGAAGCTATGAGATATATTTCAATCCTTTTGTACAGCCTAAATATACAGTAGCCTATACAGTATATTTACATAGGAAAGGATCAGACATTATATTACTTAAAACATTTCTATATCAAAGGCTCCAATGATATCAAAATACTTGTATTGGTTGAAAACAATACAATAGTAATATTTAAAAATGTTCTTTACATTCACCTGTACAGACAAAAGAATATAAAATAAATATAAAAAATAAATATAACTTTTATTTTTATATAGAGAGATATATTATAAAGATATAATGGCTAACTAAGCATTGTCTTAGTTCTCATTTTTAATTCTCATAGTGCTCGGGTTGTTTTAAGGGCCTTGACAAGCCAAAACGTTACTGCATGCTGCCATCCACTGGAATTGGCAGGAAGTAGATTGCATTTTGGCCCTTGTGCGTTTTGGTGCCGTTTTTTGTCCGTCCGTTCTTTTTGATCCCCACGTACCAGTCTCCATTCTCCTGATATCTCTGTGAACGGTATGTGTTGTAGTGGTTCTCCTCTATCTTCTCAATGAAGTAACACTCATCGTTCAGCATGGCCTGACACACGGGACAGAGATTAGAGGTGTGTTACACAGTTCCTTACAAGCATCATTTTAATGAATCAGAAATAAGGAATTTAACAAGTTTAAACATCATGCTTTAGTTTAAAGAACTCCTACCAATAGAGGTATTAGGAATGGAAATATTAGTTTTAAAATATTTAAGTTAATACATTTTATATGTGAATTTGTTCAAGATTAAACAACTACTTACAGTGCCATAAAGTTTTCCACATTTATCCATTGCCAGGTATAGTCCAGTCTCGTGACCCCTGATGGCCACCAATCCTGCTTTCACAGCTTTTACCTTCAAAAGAGCTGTCATAAAACAATAATAAAACATTTATATTGCCCTTACATTATGTGATTATTTTCACTGTATATGGTAAGGTAACAATATGTAACAATTCACAGGTAGGCCTAACATTTTCTATTCATTTCCGTGAAATTAATTAGCCTTCATTTTATAGTGTATGCTATTATTAGCCTAACTGTTTAGGTATCTATTACATATGTTGGCCTAAATTACACGTGTTTAAGCGCTTTTATCATTATTTCATAGATATTTTAGTATTGAGTCTTCATATGACTCCATGTGCTACCTTTTCTGTTTATAGATATTTTAGCAAACATTTTGCTCTGTGTTAGAAAATAAGCAAGAGACTCTGAGGTAGTCAAGTACGCTTCAAACAGATGTGTATACTGCATACTAACTGTAAACGTCGTTATCTTGTCGACTTGCGTCCACAGTCCCGTTGGGTTGGATCCGGAGATGGTATCCTCCATTCCTGCTGTAGAGTTTTTGCAGAGAATTGTGTTTTGGATCTTTTTGGTCGGTGGCCGTCGGTAGCAGTGTGAAAGCGGTGATATCCCGCTCGGTCATGGCGCAGAGTGCTGCTCTGAGACTCGCTGTGCGCGTGAACACCCCTGTGAATGAAATGGATCCGTCTTCCGAGCTCAACTACCACTTATAACGAGTATGTGTCATGCAACCTCCTTCACACGGTCT
The DNA here is from genome assembly GCA_037101425.1 of Elopichthys bambusa. Classification (NCBI taxonomy): domain Eukaryota; kingdom Metazoa; phylum Chordata; class Actinopteri; order Cypriniformes; family Xenocyprididae; genus Elopichthys; species Elopichthys bambusa. The sequence goes on along the minus strand of CM074450.1, from coordinate 26,414,064 downwards.
TATTATAAACAGCCAAAAAGGTTCTGCTATTCTGAAACATAATTATAATTATAGTCCTTATAATTTTGGTCCATAAGAAGTATATTACAAACGCGCGCGTGTATGTGTATATATAAATAAATATTACAATATTGTGTTTTACGCAAGTGAATCCTTCGACTACAGAATGCTGGAACTGAAATCTACAAAAGATACATATACAAAAGATTTTAATAATAGAACAAACAGACTAACATTGCTTAAAGGAATAGTTCACCCAAAAATGAAAATCATGTTGTTCCAAACCCATAAGACTTTTGTTAACCTTCGAAACACAAATTAAGATATTTTTCCTCCGATTTCACAGACAAGGCTTAAGCTAGTCCTAGACTAAAATGTATGTTTGAGCTGTTTTAACTTCTTAATATCTTAAAGTATGTCAGTGTCATTGTTTTGCCTCAAGATGTTTTTTTTTTTAGGGTACATTTTACAAAAGCTACTTAAATACCCTAATTGAGCTAAGCCTAATCCTGGCTTAGTCTAAGCCCTCTCTGTGAAACCGGGCCATAAATATCTTACTTTACACTGAAAACCGAGGGATCCAAAACTTAGGCATCATAAAATGAATCCATATGAATCTGGTCAAGAGATATGATCACTTTATATGATGAACAGATTGAATTTAGGCTTTTATTCACATAAAAACAAAACATATTCTACAGAATTGGTGCAAACTGCAGCCCCACAACCAAAAAACACATGTAAAAGTATTCAAATTTTAGATGTTAACTAAGATCCTTCACTGAAAGGATCTTAGTTAACATATATATATATACATATACATATATATATATATAACATATATATATATATATATATATATATATATATATATATATATATATAAGGATATTTATTTTATATTTTATTTTTATTTTTAAATCAGGAAACTGCATGTAAAAAAAAAAATTAAAACAAATTAAAAATGTGTCCCGCATTTTCATGTCACTACGGAGACAGTGTATGTTTTATCCATTGGCTGAAACTGATTTTAACCATACCCCTACATTTTTGATCAGGAAACATTCCTGTGTCCCTCCCTCTCATAGCTTCTCCTTCATAGTAGATAGGTACCATCATTTTGAGTTAAATGTGTTCAAAAGTTCAAGGAATGTCACTACCAAACACATTTTTTTCTGAAATTAAGCAAACTTTTTTGGGTGTTATTCCATAAAATTTAGTTTTTATGTGTATAGAACTGTTCAGAACTGTGCTAGCTAACCATGTGCTGATTAGCATCTTTGAGCTAGGCTCAAAAGTATCTAAAATTTTCATTACCAAAACAGTCACGACTGAAACATGTGGAGAAGTTTTGGTTGTGACATCATTGTTTTTTTTTTTTTTTTTTTTTTTGAGTGTTATTCATTTTTATTTTCTCTGTAGAACGGTTCAGAACTGTGCTAGCTAACCATGTGCTGATTAGCATCTTTGAGCTAGGCTCAAAAGTATCTAAAATTCTCACTACCGTACGGAAACAGTCATGCCCGAAACATGTCATCATTGTTTTGGTAGTGACAAAAGGTAACACATTATCATTTAGTACAGTTATGCAAATCATTAGTATTTTAGTATTTTTTTAGTAGTTATTTAGTATGCAAGTTAAAATTCTGTATTGTGATGTGGTGGCTGACAACACATTACTGTCACTACTGAAAATGCACAATCATGACCGAAACATGGGATGTTTTGTCAAAAATAAAGTTTATTGAATTATCAACTAAGATGTTATTATAGTGTTTGGTTGAATGTACATTCAAACTAATGAATCCTTAACTTTGAAATCTGTATGATTAATTTTATGCCTTTTACAAATCAAGATCGGATTCAAAATACAAAAAATAAATTAAAAAACTACACTTGAAATATTGTTAAAATTGTAATTGTTATTGATTTACCTGTGAAAACTGTTTTTAAAAATAGCAAAAAATATATTTACAAGGTGGATGTAAACAGTATCTTAATAGGTCAATGTAACACTTCTTATTAAATAATTTATTATTGTGTTTCAGTAGTGACAAATTTGGAGAGAGGAAAAATATTCCAAAACTTTATGAAAATACAATATGAATAGAATTAACTGCACAATTACTAGAAATGTGTACCTTGGATATTATACTATTTGCATACATACAAAATTTGTGGCAAAAGACATTTTTTTCCAGACGTTTCCAACTCTGACTTTGAACCAGTTCTGTAGAATGGCCCATATCTAAAACCACATCACATATGGTAAACATGGAGGCTACAATAAGTGATGTATGTATGCAATTTTTTTTTTTTTTTTTGGGTGAACTATCCCGTTAAGGCCAAGAGGTAGTTTGGTTTTCATTCACATCAAAAGGCCTCAGCCAGACAGCACATCTGAAGTGGTTTGGAAAGCTATCAGAGACATGTTCAGAAAGCAAAAGAGAACAAACAGCACAGGAATGTGTTCGGCCTACGCCGAGCCTATTTTCCAAGCTGCCACTGCGCGGATACATTGTATTTATTGGAAATAGAGCCTTAGTGCCAGACAGTTTGTCGAGAACACCAGTGTGAATGACGGCCCTCAATGGAGTGCTAATGAACTGGGCTGACCAGCAACGTTTGAGACTTACCTGTGACTTTGTTTCAGAGCTGAAATGCTGAAATGCAAAGAGAAATGCTGTCTCTAGCTCTGGAACAGAGTTTGTCCTTTTGGTGTTTTGACTCTGGATACCAAAGTTCTTCTTCTGTGGCCTGCAGTCTGTAGGCAGGTTTCTTCTTGTTTTGTTAAAGGATGACTAGTACGATATACTTCCCAGTGCAAAAAAAGGCAGCTTTTGCATTCTATCCTGGGGCATGTGTGTGACGTGGACCCACGATATGCTCGGAAAACCTGCCTGTGTAACATCATCTGGTTGTCAACTGACCTGAACTCTGAACATCATGTGTTTTCACTGAAGCATTTAGTCAGTTTCTGTAACCAATCACCCAAAAATGATGAGGTCAGATCTGTTAGAAGATATGTGACCTCATCTGGCCCAGACAGTGAACTGTGTTCATTTCAGGACATTCTATATTTAGGTCTGTCTGTATCATTTCTATTTGTTGCACATTTGTTTACACACCCAGTTTTGCTGAACCTTTGACATAGAGTAATTGTATAACTGTGTAGTTACTAAATGTACAGATAAGTGACAAAGATTCCCACACCATTTGAATTTCCATTACTTTTCCATTTATATGTTTCCACAGTGGCGCCTGCCGCCGTACGGTGCGTACCATGAGAGGGCACTAATTAATGCCGTTTTTTATTTTTCACATAAGTTTTAAATTGATTATTAAAATCTTTCTGTGTACATTTATGACATATTAAGAAAGCAAGAGAAAATGAGAATAAATAAAGGTGTGAGTATGTGTTTTGTAAAGTCAAATGTGTTTATGTCATAGACTGTTAAAAAATATGGACGTAGTGTCCGTGACGTCACCCGTAGATTTCTTAGGAACATTTTTGAAGCGAAAATGACATCTTAGTTGCGCATCACTCCCAGATAACGGAAAATGGCAAAGAGGCGGGACGTGGTTGGAACTGAGGTGCTTGGTTACTGAAACCACGCCCGCCTAGCTCGACGTGATCATGTTATCAGGCTAAGAAGCTATATCTGTCTTAGATACTATCTAAAATATTAATAAAGATAAGTTATACCATTTGAAAGTTCTAAATGTTTACTGTCAATATACGGTGTCTTTTTTACGATACTCCAGCACCAGTAATTGTAATTTGTGTCGGGTGTGCAAATAACAACATGAAAAATCAAACGGGACTTCATACCTTTATAATGAAATGAGATCGCGAGATGAATCCAATCCGTTGCACTTAAGTAAAATGTCCATGAGTGTCCATTGAAAAACAAAAAACAGTACTTTTTGTCCACAAAAGCATCACATTTCTTCTGAATGATCTGCTCTCTATCATCGTTCTTCAACCTGACCAGTGTTTATGTTGTAAAACTGTATATAATCGTATATATCTCACAAACAAATGAGTCCGCATCCAAAGTATAATTTTTCAAAATGCAGCAGTTATCCAAGCAGTGCTGTCAAGAGTTTTATATCCTCCCGCCATTGTCACTGTAGTAAATCTCAGACTCAGGAACAAAACTTTAAGCCAATGCCACGATCCAACAACGTGTGTTCTATCTTCCGCATGCTGCACATGCCATATTATTTTATAATTGTATATATTATTATTTTATAATTGTATAAAATAATCCCGAAAAAAAGCACAAACACGGCAGAGATGCCAAATTCAGCGGCTGGAATTACCTGAGGTAACATGATGGCTCACAGACAGCAGCGGCAAACCTGTCACTCAAGTGACCACGCCCTTAATTATGCAGAACTTTAAGGCTTAATATAATTTAAACGGATGAGTTATAAAAAAATTCACCCCCCTCAGAGTTGTCATGAAGGGTAAAATTAGCTATATAGACCAAAACCACAATTTGATCCAGGCTGTAAACGTGTTTTTTTTCTGCTGTAAAGTTGGCCATTTTAACATGGGACTCAATGAGATTCTGCTCACTTTTGGAGCCTGTCCCTAGCGGCCAGTCGATAAATCGCAGTTTAAGTCACTTCCGTATTGGCTTCAAGAGAAACTGGGGGAGGTTGCCGCTTGGTTTATGTGCGTGCATGGGTGGGCGTGGGGGATATGGGCAAAGAGTATAGAACCCAAGAGGCGAAACTCTGATGCTTTTTGGGTAACAGCCATGAGGTGGCGCTTCGGTAGCGAGGCAGCCATTTTTGGGTGAAAATGCCAACTAGACAATAGAATCCATCACATCCTACGTATCCAAAATCGGCGAATCTCACAGCCAAATCAGAGACACAATAGAAAATTTCTCAAATTCAGTACATTTTATGACACCTACAGTAAATGTTGTATTGTCTTAGCCTATATTTTGTGATCATTTGTGGAATCCAACCATTACACATCTGAGGTAATGTAGTTAGCCTGCTTTATTGAGTATTTCCATTTTATGCAACTTTACATATTTACTATTAATAGTAAATTAATAATTTATAAAGTAACATCATCATGTTTGTAGTGTAATCCAGGGGATTAAAACGTATATAGGCAGACCTAGTGAAGTAATATACTAATAGTAAATGACTCCACTAGGTCTGAAATACGTTTTAACCCTCTGGATCATGCTACAAACATAATGATCTTACAGAACATGATGCATTGCTGTGTCTGTTATCCCATAATTGCCACTTTTGGACACAGTGGCTGTGTTTTCTTTGTTTACATAGTCTTGCTTTAACGGACATTAATATAAGTCAACACTGCAAAAACAGTTTCTGTCAAGCTGTTATATTCTGTTATATATTTATTGTCCAACATTCCCAATTTTTCTGATGCATGTCCTTAATTTAATTTCATATGTTGGTATCAATTCAGTGTTTATAATGCTAATACTTGAACTTCAAAAAAATGTAACCCAAACTGACTGGGTTTCTAGTGTCAGGGTTATGCACGGTCTAGTTTACTTGAGTTTTGATTCAGTCCTCATTGTTTTCCCCTTTGTCAGTTCCTCCTTGTCTGTTACCATAATCACTAACTGAGCTATCCAGGTGTTGTCTGTTATGTTAACGATCTCAGTGTGTTCTTAAGCCCTCAGTTTGCTCAGTTCTGGGTTCCGTGTCCTCTATGTAACGTGGTTGTGATTCTCCTGTTGTCATCTGTGGCTTGTTCTATTAAAACCGGTTTCCCTCTGAACTATTTGTCTTTGTGTGCTATTTAACTACAGCCATTTGTGACATCTAGAAAGCAAAGGTTTTTGTTTTTGTGGAAGACTTAAACACAAGTCTGTAAAATAAACTGTTAAAAGGATTTGATGATCACTAGCGATAATATTTTATTCTGTGTTGTCATCATTCAGGTTGGATTTTAGCTTTAATATACGGGTCTTTTTTTTAAACAAAGCAGCTGATATTGCCATAGAAACTTGTGGACTGCCGAGTCGCTTTCACCCCAAAATGGCGGAAGCGCAGGGCTGCTGCTGGGCGCCGGTGTTGCAATGGAACGTTCTCTTGAGTTTTGCTTCTTGTCAGCATATATTCTTTGATATAGGTGAAACGGAATCTGATTGGATAGTTTAGTTTTGTCGTTTTTTTTTCCGCACATGAAAAATGACGTTATAGATATTTAAAAACAAGCTTAAAATGAGTAAACGCTCTCTAAAACAGCTTAACTTGATTGAAACATTTGCAAAAGGCCTAAAACTATTGAGTAGGGATGGAGAAATGAAGCTTCTTAAATCTTTGAAGCTTTCAGGAAAGGTTTTAAAGCATCAAGAGTGTCGAAAACAGTGCCATCTTGTGGCGGGGGGTGCTAGTTCTGTGCGTACCCTGAGATAAAATCCTGCAGGTTCCCCTGTGTTTCCATATGTGATTACTGGATAAGATATAATAATAATTTAGTAAAATAATTAGATTAAAAATATTTGATTAAAAATGCAGTAAAAGCAGTAATATTGTGAAAAATCAATGTAATCGTGGCGTGCACAGACCTCCGGTAGCCTATGTCAACTACCTGATATTCCGATTCTCAAATACATGTTCTGAAATATGATATTATTATTATTATTATTCTCACGCTTCTACTCCTTCACTAAACTAAACTCTCTTGTCCGACGGCCGCGCCGATTCTACATGTGGAATCGGCCCAAAAAAAAAAAAAATCTCGATGGCGTCCAACGCGAGCCAATGGTGCAGAACTCACCGGGAAAATTTAGTCGGCCAACACTTAAAAACGGTCCGACGTTGCAAGACGGCCGATCGTCGGCTTGGTGTTTCCCGGGCTTAAGTGAATGTGTTTTGTCGTTTAAAAACCTTTATAATGATGATTTTAGTTGATCTGTAACGCGCCGCCATGTTAGTTTGCGCCGCAATTCAGAGAATTATATATCAGTCGGATTTACAACACGTAAATTCATCCACTTTTCCCGAAATACATGAAAGTAAGTGGACAGTGAAGTGGGAAAAGAATAGAGTCAACTTTATATTGACCTACACAGTGTGTTTCTAATATGAATAAAAGTTCAATTTATAATTGAAAGGATTGTTATTGCTGCTTCCACAGACATCAGTGCGTATTTTACAATCTATAAACATATTATATTGCTAGTATTTATGTGTATTTAAATGTAAAAAAAGAAAAAAAAAAAAAAGAAAAAAAAAACGTGGTTGAAAACAGAATAAACTGAACTAAATCTATTTGGCATTGCTCTAGAGTTACTAAATTTGCAACTTTAAATAGATGATTCATTTATAAACATTTTCTTTGAATCCAACCACCAGCCAGCCACCAAGAATGATTGAGTAAATTTCTGTAACTGTTGTAAAAACACTTGTGTTAACACCCCTCCTTTAAGATCAGCAATATAATAAAATATGCATAAAAGTATGTAATATAATATTGCATAAACATATAATAAAATATGAATCTTTACCAACACATCTGTCCGCCATTACAAGAGGCCCATGCAGTGCTGTCATTCAATCAGAAAAGCGTCAACAAAAATTAAATTTGGGGGATTTAAGACGACTTCCTTATATGTAATGCTTATTTTATATATTATTAATTATATTTATGTTATACTTTTCTTGCTCATTATCATGAAGGGTGTCATTAGTCCTGGAGCTGACATTAACAGTTCGAAAATCCTTCACAAAATTTAATGGGCTGGGAAATGTTCTGATAGACATGTATTATTAGTACACTTATGCGATTATATGGCAGTATTATAATCTATCAATTTTTTTTTTAAATAATGTTTTATGAAGACTTTCCATAGACATAATTTTTATACTGTACAAACTGTATATTTTATCCCTACCCATCGCAGAATTTTTTTTGCACTTTTACATTTTCAAAAAACATCACTTAGTATGATTTATAATGTCCTCGCTTCAGATATTGCCATCTTTGTGGGGACATTTTGTCCCCATATATACCAAATTCTGTCATGAAACTCTAGATGGCGTAGGCTGATGGGTCTTAAATGCAACCCGATGATATTCACATTAACTGATTTGTGTTGCATCTTCAGCCAATTAGCTTGCTGCTCAACATTTAAATAGCTGTTTAGCATTTAAACAGCTAACCTACTGCCGTTCAAAAGTTTGGGACCATTAAGATTTTTAAAATGTTTTTGAAAGAAGTCTCTTATGCTCACCCAAGCTGCATTTATTTAATGAAAAATACAGTAAAACAGTAATATTGTGAACTGTTACAATTTAAAATAACTGTTTTCTATTTGAATATAAAATGTAATTTATTCCTGTGATGACAAAGCTGAATTTTCAGCATCATTACTCCAGTCTTCAGTGCCTTCAGAAATCATTTAATATGCTGATCTGAAATAGAAAGCTTTTGTAACATTATACACCACCGTTGACATTTTTGGGGTCAGTAAGATTTTTTTTTTTGGAAAGAAATGAATACTTTTATTCAGCAGGGATGCATTAAATCAATTAAAAGTGACAGCAAACACTTTTTAAAGTCTTACAAAAGCTTTATATTTCAGATAAATGCTGTTCTTTTGAACTTCCTACTCATCAAAAACAAACAAAAAATGTACACAACGGTTCTCAACATTGATAATAATAATAATAATAATAATAAGTGTTTCTTGAGTATGAAATCATATTAGAATGATTTCTGAAGGATCATGCGACTCTGAAGACTGGAGTAATGATGCTGAAAATTCAGCTTTGCATCACAGGAATAAATTACATTTTAAAATATATTCAAATAGAAAACAGTTATTTTCAATTATAATAATATTTCACAATAATAAAAATAAAGGATGATAAAAATGACCAGATGCTCATTCTTTACAATATAATTTATGTCCCTTTTTGGTCACATGGTGGCAGTATACTCCACATCAGAGCAGACCAATACAATCATGATTAAGACCAGCAGGTATGAAAATTATATTTTTATGACACTGACATACTCGTGTTCATGTGATGCCCGAGTGAGTGATCCTGTGGAGCCTTGAACATTTATCAGCCATCGGTATAGAGACTCTTCTCTTACAACACAAGATTCAACAAGTTTCCTTTCTTTCTTAAACAATATATTTATACGTTTTGTATCTTCTACATTGCTTTTCACTTGCTTAGACTTTTTTGAGGATGGCAATTGCTTGAGGACCCAGTGCAAAACAAATGTCAAGTGTGTCTCATCCAAGCATGAAAATCC